>JANHMN010000014.1:22389224-22441413 GCA_030674055.1 Rhabdomys pumilio | reverse complement strand
AGAGAGAGAGAGAGAGAGAGAGAGAGAGAGAGAGAGAGAGAGAGAGAAATGTTTGAATATGTTGACCCAGGGAGTGGCACTATTAGGAAGTATGGCCTTGTTGGAGTAGATGTGGCCTTGTTGGAGGAAGTGTGTCACTGTGGGCATAGGCTTTAAGATCTTGGCCTGGAAGTCATTCTTCTCCTGTTTACCTTTGGAACAAGATGAGGAACTCTCAGCTCTCTTGCACCATGCATGTTGAATGCTGTCATACTCCCACCTTGATGATAATGGACTGAATCTCTGGACCTCTAAACCAACCCCAATTAATTGTTGTTTTTTATAAGAGTTGCTTTGGTCATGGTATCTCTTCACAACAGTAAAACCCTAACTAAGACACACACACACACACACACACACACACACACACACACACACACACGCCACAACCAAGGCAAGTCTTATAAGGACAACATTTAATTGGGGCTGGCTTACAGGTCAGAGGTTCAGTCCATTATCATCAAGGCAGGAACATGGCAGCATCCAGACAGGCATGGTGCAGGCAGAACTGAGAGTTCTACATCTTTATCTGAAGGCTGCTAGCAGAACACTGACTTCCAGGCTGCTAGGATGAGGGTCTTAAAGACCACACTTACAGTATCACACCTACTCCAACAGGGCCACACACCCTCTAATAATGTCACTCCCTGGGCCAAGCATATACAAACCATCACACCTGTCATGTCCAGAACACACTTTGTTGTTGTTGTTGTTGTTTGCATCAGTCCTGCTGAACTCTGGCCCTTAGCATCTTACTACTCCCAATTCCTGAATGTTCCCTGGACCTTGTCAGGGAGGAGGGTGTAATGCAGATGTCTCATTTAGTGGTGAGTATTCCATAGTCAGTCTCTGCTTGACAAACACTTTACCAAAAAGTCTCTGTGTTATCCGCCATCTGCTGTAGAAAGATGCTTCTCTGAGGAAGGCTGAGAGCTACAGTAATCTGTAGTATAAAGATACATATTTAGAGGGCAGTGAGATACTATGACCAGCTAAGCAAAAATAGTAATATTAAGATCTCTCCTAGGGCCCATGACAAGTTCTGTATCTTGGTAACAGTGATGGTTACACAAATCTGCACCTGTATCAATGACATGAAAGTATATGCTGATGCTGTTCCAATCTCAGTTTCCTGTGTTTGGTATTGCACTACAGTTACACAAGAAAACAGGATCACCTCTGTGCTATCTTTGCAATGTCCTACGAATCTTTTATTATTTCAAAATAAAAAGTTTTAAAAGGGCACAGCATACTGTTGTCCAGGGAGTGACAAAAACATTCTGTATACATTTGTCTGACAAAAAGTTTACATTCAAGTATACAAAAAAATGCTTACAAATCAAATTTTAAAAATACAACTCAATCAAGAAGAGAAGGAACAGATTTTTTAACGGACACTGGATTTCTAATGCACATCATCATTGATCATTAAGAAAATGCAGATACAGTGCAAATTTAAACCATAGTCTTAAGCAGAATGTTTCGGATGAAAAGGGCTGACATCAGATCTGTTGAAGGTATAGAGCAATCAGTATTTCCCTCTGTTCCAGCCAAGAGTGTAAACTGGACTGGCAAGTCCAAAAAGCTCAAGCATTTAGATTTCCTCGGGAGCTAATAATGAAGATTAGTCACGTGGGGAGTTTATTGGGCAGTATGTTCTAGACCAATGTAGGAAAAAAAAAAGGTGTAGTGGGGGAGGGGAAGGGAAAAGAAGGGGAGATTAGGCACACAAAACAACTCATTATGTGGCAACCTCAGGAAAGACATCAGCTGACCACAGAGGAAAAGCCAGGCTGAGACCCCGACATGCAGAGCTGTTTTGAGTTGGGAGAGGACTTGGTTTTGTACTTCTGTGATGACCAACCATTAGATCAGTGATTCTCAGCCTTCCTAATGGTGTGAGCCTTTTGTACAACTCCTCATGTTGTGGTGACCGTCTATCATAAAATTATTTCATTGTTACCTCATAACTGTAATTTTGCTACCATTATGAATCATAATATAAATATCTGCTAAGCAGGATATGTGATATGCTACTCCCAAAGGGGTTGTGACCCACGGTTGAGAACTTCTGCATTAGATAAAGTCCTGGGAAAGAGCAGTGACCTGGACTGAGGCAGCCAATCAATCATCAATCAAGGTAATTCTTGACAGCCCCACTGTCCCTTAGCTAAGTAAATAACACTACATAACTCCCCTCATTCTACCTTTAACTTACATGACTCCACTTCCTAGTTTAGGATGCAGCTCCTTCAGAATCCTTGGCCAAAGTCTGTTTCATCTGACTCATCTACTAGGATTTGTCCATGTGTGCCTATGGGAAGGTCAGAGTTCAACCTCGGTTGTTTTCAGGTGATGTCCACATTGCTCGTTGAGACAGAGACTCTCATTGGCCTGAAATTGCCCAGTTAGACAAGGCTAGCTGGTCATGGAGCCCTGATGATCCCTCTCCGCTGTTCAGTGCTGGGACTTCAAGTGTATACCACCATAGCCAACTTTTTGCCATGGTTCTGTGGATCCAAACCAGGTCATCATGTTTGCATGACCAGCACTTTACTGACTGAGCTATCTCTGTGTCTATCCACTTGCCCTCTTGACAACAAGACCAAGCACAGGTGCATAAAGAGAGAGCTGGTTACTCTCCTGAGTCTGGTAAATTGTGCTTGTCAATATAATGCTTGTCTATTTGTTTATTTTTCTGCTTGCTAGTCTCTTGGCAGAAAGAGCCTAAAATTCCCTGCCAGTGGCCATAGCTCAATGGCATTCTCACTGTGTCCCCTGTTACAAATATTCCCTTCTGGGAAACAGAATCTCTAACCCACAGAGGCCGTGATGCAGAGATGGGTCAAGTTAGATAAGGCCCCATCTCTTCCACCCCTTGGCTCCTGGACCAATGTATTCAGTGTACTGAATACATGGCATGGTATAAAGTTACCATGCTTACTTACCATGGGTATGCAGCCCTTCCAAGATGCTACTTGCAGATAGACACTTCAGAATGACCTTTGACAAGGCATTCCATCTTTCTTGAACGGGCGGATTCTGGATTACATGATATTTGACAGGACTAGTGGACCCCAAAGTCACATGCCTATCCTTTGCTTTAAAGTGGGGACTCACTCTGGGAATCTTCCTTGGTAAAGGAATTGAGTTAGATCATTTGGGTGGGAAAAACAAAGCTATATCTAAGTATTCAATTGTTACTGTCAAAATAAAACATTGTTGAGTGGGAAAGGTGCAATACATTCAACTTTACAGCAAATGAATCACTGACCTGATTGAGAGACAATGCCATATAAGGAACTTATGAGTGGTTCCCATTGCTAGCAGTTTAGATATACAATAGCAGTTATAACAAGATCAGACCTCGTCATTGGCCAATGGGTATGGTTGGCTGACTCCAATTGGTTTGGTCCTTATTGTCCAAATGGCTTTTTTAAGGGCTCTAACAATGGTGAGTGCTCTCTGGTACTCTATATGCACACTAGAATATTCACACAGCATGCTTGTCCCCTCATGATAATTCCTCTCCCTGGGACTTCCTTATTCCTGACCTTTCAGTTTTTCTTCTGGGATAATGCCTGTTCCTACAGCAAACTGCCTCTTCAAAACCATTAGCATGCTCAAGTTCCTTCCCCTCAGCCTCTAAATCTCCCGGAACTGGTGCCCCGCACCTTCTATGTTGGAAATGCTCCTTAGCTATTTTTCAAATACTATGACACTTCTCTGTCCTCATCCCCCAAGGCTTTTTGGGTATAAATGATTTAACAGGACTTATCAGATATTTAAGACCAGATATTTAAAGGGACAATCTTTTATAATAAAGATGTCCGATTTTACACAAAATGAACCACTTCAACAACAGGAAATAAATTACTTGCAACCTTGCTTTTATGATGAATAGGCTGGGCAATGGTCCCATTGGTGTTGTGCGGCGGGGCTCTTTCATTCAAGTTCTTGAGTCATTTCTTCCTCTGTAAAATCGAGAAGTTACAGGAAGGATAAAGTTACTGTGGGGATTATGTCAGCAGACAGGAAACACTAAAGCAGTTCTAGAATACACTGAGCACCTGTGGGAGAATTGCCAGAGAGCTGTAGTTCACTGAGCATGTGCAGAAGAATACAGCTGGAGACCAACCAACAGCTACAGCTGGAAATCAACCAACCACTAAGTCGTCTGTGTAGATAAGTCCCTCCTATGGGAGGAGCAAATCCTAAAGAGAAACTATGCCCCACTGTGAACAGGCAATGAGCCCCCATTGTTTTCAAGCAGGCAGAATGATGTAAGTTATGAAGAGAGAATTGTTCTTTAAAAGGCGGAGTTGAATGAATTATTGAAGACACGTTATGGCAGGGTAATATCAGGAGCTCTCAATTATTCATGCTTTATTGCACTCGTCTGTGGGTGTCTGAGGTGCCTCATCTTCTTCTGGGGTTATGGGGGAGTTCTGCAGTATAGTCTTGGCCTGGAGTATTTTCTGATAATGCATCTCCCCAACAGGATCCTGAAGCATCTTGTTCAGTTAAAATAAGTGGACTATCTTGAATTATACTTTTAGAAATATCTCGGTGTCACAGAATCTATCTTCTAGTTTAAGACGTATGAGCATGAAAATTTGTGCCAAAAAATTGTTCATTTCTGAATACACTAACGACTCTCTGCTATTCTGAAAATCTTGGTATCAGGGGTAAGAAATAATATTTGGAAGGCCTCACTATCCAGGCACCTTACTGCTTCCTTTCCTGATACCTCAGACTCTCAAATGGGCTGGACTGCCTATGTACTAGATTGCATTAATTAATGTTAAGCAAGTGTGCATGCTGACTCTATATTCTCTGGGCTAGATGTATATAATTGGTAAGAGGACTGTCTTATTGTCGTTTCTATTGCTGTGAAGAGACACCTTCACCATAGCAACGCCTATAAAGAAAAACATTTAATTAGGGCTGGCTTACAGTGCAGAGGTTTAGTCCATTATTGTTATAGGGAGAAGCGTGGTGACATGCAGGCAGTCATGGTACTGGAGAAGGAGCGAGAATTTATATCTGGATCAGCAGGCAGCAAGAAGGGACCATGAGACAGTAGGCCTGGCTTGAGCTTCTGAGACCTCAAAGCCTGTCCCCCCTCCAGTGACACACTTCCTCTAATAACATCACACATATTCCAACAAGGCCACACCTTGTCATAGTGCCACTCCCTATGGGCCTATGGGGGCCATTTTTATTCAAACCACCACAGGAACCAAGATGTTCACATGGTTCCAAACTACATAAATATGAGGAAGGGGATGGAGAGAATTTTGGTAAGGTATGAAAGCTCAATGACAAGCCTGGGCCTTTTTCTCAACTTATCCTATATACCACAAAGCAGAAGAAAAGAATTCTGTGCTAAATTTGTTGGACTGAGCATCTTCTGAGCATTCCAGACTCGCTGTTTGAGACCCACCTTAGCTATGCCTGTGCCTGTAGAAGGATGAATGACCGTCGACTCTAAGTCTCTCTATCAAAATATTCCCAAGGCAGTAGAGCATTGACTGTGAGCAGTCACCCAGATCTGGGATTAAGGATGGATACGGGGAGATGAAGGGGAAGCAAGAATCTGAAGATTCCATGCTGTTTCTCTATGATGACTGTATCCTGATTAAAAAGTCTACTCTATGAATCTCTGTGGTAAGATGTGTATCTTGGCTGACAATCTTTGGATGAAGAAAGAAACTAGGATTGAGGGACATGGTTAAAAACGGAGTCAGAACTGTTCAGAGCACTTGTTTGCTTTCTCTCGTCTTCCCATAGTTTACTGGTATCTGACGTTTGGACCATCCACCTTGACTGGGGTCAAGTGGGGTCTTTAGATTAGTACAAGACGCATTGGGTGAGATCAAATGCTCTTGTTTCTAACCTTCAAGTCTGCCTGATGAGGCCTATGGATCTAAACACCATCTTCCTCCCCTTCTTCTCTCAGAGGCAGGAAGTAGCCATGGGTTTCTACACTGGGCAGGGGCAGTCTTGATATTAGCCTTCAGGGGTTCCTTCCAGGCCCCAGGAGTGGAGACCAGAAGTTATTAGACAGTGATTTGAGATGCTGTCTGAATTGGTTTTTATATCTTGACTTTAGTACTTGTGTCTTAATTCGAGTGGGCAGCTAGACCCAAACACTCTAAAGTAGTTAGTATATAAACAGCTGAAATGTATGACTTTGGGGCCCGGAGGCTAGAAAGGCCAAGACCAAGCAGCCAGTAAGGCAGTGTATGGTGGGAGCTTCTTTGCTGTCTCTCACATGGTAGGGAGGGGCAAGGCAGCTCTCTGAGTCTTTTTTTATTTTTTATTTTTTATAAAAGTACCATGTCTTGGTCATAAAGATTCCCATCCTTATAATCTAGCCAGTCATGCTGCCTCCTAAAAATAATAATATGGGAGCAGAGGTGTTAAGGTTTCAACATGTGAAATTCAGAGACAAAAAAACTCATGCTGTGGAAATTTTTTGAGGTCAGTTTCCAGCCTCCTTGAGAATTTTTATTCAAATCAATTAATTTAGATGAACATCTCCAAAATAATTAATGTGGATTATTTTTCCACCAATCTAACTCAGAGCAGCCTTTCTCTTCCAGACATTCTGTCCCCTGTCCCCTACAAGGACAGATGCTGTCACTTGCCTTCTGTTTTCCCTATCCTCCCCTCTTTTTGGGTTCACATCTCTGAATGCTTTCTGAACCTTTCTTACTTTTTTCCAAACCATCCCTGACCATTCCTTCTCCAACATTCCGGACAACTCTTGGCTGGCTGCTGATGCTCCTTCTGGGAACACTGTGTAGGCCCTGCCAGGACACAGCTCCTGAGGGGCTGCCAGCCAGCCGCCGGATACCCTTCACTCACCTACATATCGGTTTCATTTTCAGCCTCAGTTTCCCCTCCCCTCAGAGACTTCAGGAAGTCATTCTGTATCTTTCTCTGATATATTAAGATTGTTGAAATGTTTCTGAACAGACTCCAACCTCTTTTCCCTCATACTAGAAGTACCCCCCTTTCCCTTCACAGACAGACCTTTTGGCTGCTTACAGTCTCCTCAATTTCTAACACGTCATCCTTGAAACTGGCTCACAAGGGTGGGGGCAGGCTCTAGGGATGAGCAGGACAGGGTATAACATGAGCCATAGCAGCCCTTGCTTAATCATTCAGGGCTAGGCAGGTGTGTGCCTGTGTGTGTGCGTGTGCATGTGTGTATGTGTTGGGAAGACGGACACAGTTGCCTTCATTTTTTTCTCATCTAAAAGCTCACCCTACAGTCCACTGACACTTGGGAAAGGATGCTCTCCTCCAACATCAAACAATAGGTCTCTGTTGTCACTGGCAACAGCAGAAGCAGGAATACATGCTGGCCACTAGTGGTGCATAAGCCTGGTACAGGAGACCCTTTATTCCACCTGTAATACAGCATCTTTGAGAGGTGGGGCCCATAGGCTCCCCACTTTTCAGATAAAGCTGCCCAAGTCCAGGGAAGGTCAGAGCTCTGCCGGAAACTCTGTTCCTACCCTGCCTTGCAGCATTTGCCTCCGCCCTAGGCTGTTCCTCATCTGAGGCTGCCCTGCCAGCATCTTCAGTCAGCTTGTGTGGGAAGTGGTGGAGACAGATCAGATCAGCAGTGACAGACATGGTTACAGCGGCAGTGCCATCTGCCCCAGTCTCTCTCATCCTTGCTGTCCATGTGAGGGCTCTGGGCTCCGTCACTGTGAGCTGCCATTGACTGCCCTTGTGCCGCCCTTGTGATCACTCCTAATGCTACGTTCCATGTTCTGCAGTGTACAGACCCCAGTGTGGTCATTGTGTGTGTTGTGGGGTGCAGTTGTATGCATGCCTGCATGTGTAGGTGTGCAACTGGAGTGGTTTGCAGAGTGAGTTCGCCTTTGAGTGCGCTCCCATGCAGGATTGGATCTGGCTTCTTCATCCAATTCTTTTTGGAAGTCCAGGTCTGCTCTTCTCTGCTCTGCGAATGATACAAGTACATCATGGCTGCCTTCTGTACCCATTCCCCTTCTCTGGCTGTCCACAGAAGTGTGATTTCCTCCCCCCAACTCCCCAGTGTGCCTTCTGGGACTCCTGCTGAGCCAGTAGGAGCAGCCTAGGGCATGGTAGACAACCAACACATGCATGTTGAATGAATGAATGAATTTCTGAAAGAACGGAATAGCTGTTATGATTCCTTTGGGAAAGTGCTTCATTTTAGGGTTGAATTGAGCCAACAACTAATACATACCCTCTGTCTCTATCTGTCTCTGTCTCTATCTGTCTCTGTCTCTCTTTCTCTCTGTCTGACTCTGTCTGTCTCTCTGTCTCTCTGTCTCTCTGTCTCTCTGCCTCTCTCTGTGTGTCTCTCTCTGTGTCTCTCTCTGTCTCTCTCTGTGTGTGTCTGTGTGTCTCTGTGTGTCTCTCTCTCTCTCTCTCTCTCTCTCTCTCTCTCTCTCTCTCTCTCTCTCTCTCTCCTGGCCTCTTCCCAAGTTCTGGGGTTATAGCTGTATGCCACCAGGCATGATTTTCTAGGTTTTACTAGGAATGGAACTGAGGACCTGGTCCATGCTCTACCAACTGAGCAATATGCCCAGCCCCTCTGACTTGCCTCTTGATAGTCTTTGGCTTACTTAGCTCACTCTTGGTCCCACATTTCTCGGGGTACCCTGGGAGCTTCCCATTCCAACTTGCTATTTCCCTCGCTTGATAGAAAACTAACCATTGTTCCTTCGTTTCTCTGACAGTCCTCTAGGTCTTTTAGAGTCAGTACACAGCCATCCAATTAATTTGTGAAGTCCAAGTAGGTAGAAACCTCTGTGAAATGCTTGATTCTGGTTGAGATATAAAACTTTAATTTCTAACTCCCTAACTCTGAGGGGAAGATATGGCCTTATCAAGGCTGCCCAGCAAAAAGTGTTCTTTATAAACCTACCCAGTTCATCACTAAGCAGGGCACTATGTCTACTCTGGAAGCATCCAGAGATTTCCTGTGAATATTTGTTACACCATTTCAATCTTCAGTGGGGGCTGGGTGGGTCTGACGGCTACTGTTGACTGGGTACCAACTCTGTGTTCAGAATATGGCTTGGCTCTTTGTTCCTTCTCCCTCCACACTGCCCATCCCTTAGCTTGACTCACCTTTTCTAGAACCTTCTCTGTCCTTCCCCAAATGACTGGGAGAGATCCACTAAATGCATTGTCCAGCCAGTTCCCAGATGCTGGCTGGAGAGATCAATTTATAGGAATTAAGTGTCCCCAAGTTGTAACTAGGTCATTCTCCATAAATTTGCAAATCAGTTACTGGAATTAACAACTTTTTTATTCTCATAGAAGCAATGTTGTGCAGGGCCTTAGGACATACCCTGGAAGCCAGCTGATATATAATGCTGGCTTGTCACTGATGTGAGAGATCTGAATGCAGAACATGTTTGGGTGTGGAAGAGGACACTGTGATGGAGCAGGACGGTGGACAGGATAAGACCTGTCCATCAATGTGCGTCTAGTCCTGGGCCAGCGTTCATAATAAACAGTCCTGCCCATGCATCCTCCTGTGGCCTCAGAACCAGCAATGAGTGGGGTTTGGGGTTTGATGCAAGTCAAGCCAACTCCTACCAGATCAGTGTGTCAACTGAAGCAGCAGTTACTCTCCAGCACTGCTGGATTCAAGTCCCCAAGCTGAGCACGCTGACAAACCAGTATCTGAAACACCTGGGACCAGAGTGATTTGAACTTTAGATTTTTGCATATTATGGAGTATTTGCACATATTTAGTGAGATCTTGGGGGGGAAAGCTAGAGTTCAACCCCAAAATTCGTCTCCCTGCCATGCCGTAAGCACATTACGCTTACAGCCTGGATGTGATTTTATCCAATATCCGCAGCACTTGTGTTTGTTAAGTGCAATGATGTAGGATTTCCTACTGTAGCCTCATGCTGGGACTTAGCACATTTCAGCACTCCATGTTTCAGATTTTGGCGTACTTTGGAACATTTTGGATTGGGGATTTTTTGATTACGGGTGTCCAACCTGGATCTTTGATCAGACCGGATCCCAAATTAGCAGATCTGCAATCCATTATGACTCTCCAAAGCTGTGATTTTTGAAGCACGTTGATCCAATATGTGTGGATTTAACAGAAGGCAAAGAGTATCCAAGTTCTTACACATCTCTTTAACGCTGTGTTTCCAACCCCCACACTAGCATTGGCTGCCTCAAATCCTGTGCATAAAGTAACAGGAGTAGATGGTCTAATACAATGCATGAAAGAATGTGCTCACCCATCCTTAGTGAGACACTATTTCCTTTAGAGGACATAATCTCAAGCCAGACACTGGGAAAGTGGAGATATTCACTTGCATCAACACTTCTGCTAGCCTGGGAGTCTTGTTTTTTAAAGATGGTGTAGACAAATACATATGTGTTTCAGCCAAGAGAGCTTCTGGCAATGTAAGCAAGGTATGGCTCTTGAGGACTGTGGGGGAGTTGAGGTTCAGGTTGGTGTTTTGCTCTGGAGTCCAGTATCTCTTAGTAACAGTGGCATATCTTTTTCTCTGTGTAAATCAACTAAGAGACCAGGGAGGCTCCAAAGCTGATCACCCACCTTCTCAGAGCAGTGCTGTCTAGGCTGTTAGCTGTGGGAGTGGGAGACAGGTGATTTAGCAAAGAGACAATGGTGTGACAAACCCAGGAGCCGCGCCTCTACAATGCTATTTTGAACTTAAAAAAAAAAAAGTTCTGATGCTCAAGTTTCTTAAGTCTTTGCAAATGTCTGTTTTGTTTCTTCTTGTCTCTCCTCTTCTTCCCTCCCCCCTGTTTCCTCCCCTCCCCTCTGTTACTGGTAATATTTTAAATTGGCAGAACCAGATCTGGCTTGTGGTTCCAGAGCCCAACATCTTCCTGACTAGGCAAGGCCTGAAGTCACGCGAGCGGTGGTAGTGGCATTTTCTCGTCACTGCTCGGCTCAGACCTCCAGCTCAGGTGGCCAGAGACATCAGCCCTGCCACCCATGAGATGCCAGTGTGGGAGGTGGCTCTGTCAATCTTCCATGCTGGCTCTACTAGGCTGAGCTGAGCCCAGATCATCCCACCATCCACGGGGATACCTAGTAGAAATGAGACTCTAATGCTTAATGATTATTCAAAGGCTTTATATGTCTGGTAATGTTCAATAAACAAGATGCCCACACAATTAGAGGTGTGTCCCAATATCTAACCTTAAGATATAAGTTGTTACCCAGGACTGCTCTTGATACATGTGTGGTCATCCACGGCTCCTACATCTCTCCTCTAGCTCCTCCTCTTCCTCTTCTCTTCCTCTCCTTACTCCTCCCACATTAGCTCCTCCCATGGGAATTATACCGCTACATCCCTCTCCTCCCCTCTTCTGGTTTTCTATGTCATCATTCCTTTCCTGTGCCCCACTTCTAAATAACATTTTTTTTTGAGACAGGGTCTCATGGATCTCAGGATGTCTTCAAACTCACTTTAGCCAAATATGACCTTGAACGCCTTTTCTTTCCTCTCATTTTTTTTTGGAGAATTTTGTGTATGAGTATTGTATTCATATACTATTTATCCCTATAATTCCTCCAGAGTCTCCAATGTCCTCTGTTCAAATTCATGACCACACACACACACACACACACACACACACACACGCGCGCGCGTGCACACACACACACACATATGTAAACATATATATGTTTGTATTTATCCCTTGTGAGTTTCGCACTATGCAGCCCAGTCTTACACATCTCCCGTCCTCCTATATCTGTCCTCCATCCCCAATTTAAAAATATATAAATAAAACAAACAAAAAATAAACAAAACAAAGGCATAGAGAACACCTCATTGTGGAAACTGTAGTGTGTCACAATGTGTCCCACAGTCTACCCCTCTGTCCACACACCTTCACTTGCCAATGTTCATTGTTATGAGTCATTGGTCTGGTTCAAGGTCTCTGTGACATCATCAGTATTAGACACTCACCTGGACTCCTCCCAGTCATCCTCTTGTTGCCCTGTGTCATGGAGATCCTGCAGCTTTGGAACAGCAGGACTGCCCCTTTTACACACTCCAACAGTTCACAGATGAAGTAGATTTGGGGTGGGCCAACTCAAAGCCTTGGGCCTGTGAGGTATCTGAGCAGGTCAGCCTGTCTCCTCTCTCTTATCCACACCACCAGGGTGAGCTCTCCAGCTCTGCTCTGGCTAGGCCTCTCAATACTGCAGTCAGCAAGAGGCAGGGCCAGCTCTCATGCCCTTGAGGCTAGCTCTCCTGCTCTCAGACCCTTGTGGCCAGCGCTTCCATGTCTTTACCATCAAGGCAGCTTTACTGTGTTGTTCAGGCCAGATGCAAACCCTGCAGTGCTACAACTAGTGAATGGCCTGGCTAGCTAGCTTCCTCCCCAATACGCCCAGACCAGGGACATCCCTATGGTCTCCAGTGATAACATGACCTATTCATATTGACACCAATCCCTGTCATTGAATACCCACAGACCCAGACATAGCCCTTAACAGTAGCTCAGGTTAGGACTTCACCTCAGGTGGCAAGGCTGGCTGCTCACAACAGGGTACTCTTCTTCTGATTCTCCAGTCCCATCTGTCTTCATAGTGCTCAAGCCACTCCACTTCTCTTTCCCTTCCCTCTGTCCACCACATATCTTCTCATTGTAGTGGCCCCCACTGCAGGCAGGTCACACGGCCTTCTTTATCTTCCCTTCATGGCGTGCCGACAAACAGCCCCTAGGTGTCTATACCCCAGCTTTGCGGCATGGGGATGGGTGGATCTGTGGACATCTTCCCCTTTCTGAGTTGTGCTGTGTGGTGGTAGGTGGGGCTTTGTGTGACACACACACACACACACACACACACACACACACACACACAAACAAACATACCCCCCCCCAGCCATCCCCCTCTCCTGAAGAACCCAGTTAGCGTTTCAAGTTTGTTAAGGCCAACCAGTTGGAATTGGATAATGATCTTTCTTGGAGAAGACTGGTTCTCCCTCTCTTGAAGGACATTGATCATCCTCACCTCTTTATGCAGAGGTGAGGCCCTGTGATGTTTCCATCACCCACATTGCCATGTCAAGTGGCACTATTGTGTCGTCTTGTTTAGATGGCCATACTGTGGAGAATTTGTAGCTGGAGCTTCCTAAGAGACAGTTAGAGCAGACGTCTGTGTCTTGGTCATCTACCCTTAGGAATCCCTACCCTGCCACTGGCTGTCTTCTGTGATGCTCCTCAAGCCCCACAGGTAGAAACTGTGTTGTCAGTTCTTATCTGCATTTTGATTGGTTATGGATTCCTGTAATAGTCTTTATCTGGAGCAGAAAGGAAGCATTTTTTTTTAATAGAGGGTGAGAGCTACACATATCTGTGGATAGAAGGATACGTATTTAGAATACAGTTAGGAAAGTCGTGATATTTTATTTGTATCCCCCCCAACCAGTTTACAGAGTATACCAGAAGCAACACTGCAGACTGAACTGAGGACTTTGAACCTCCAATCCTCTCACCTCTACCTTCTGAGTGCTGCAATTACAGGTTTGCTCTGTGTAGGTGCTGCTGGGAATTGAACCTAGGGCTTTATGTATGCAAGGCAAGCTCTCTTCTGACTGGACTATGGCAACAGCCTCAAACAACCCATTTTTAATTCAACTTTTTGTCAAGGTAAAGTGTTATATTTAAATTGGGTCTTAGCACACCAAAATACTAAGTTCCTTAATTCTATCCCAAGACAGTTTTAGAAACAAAATAAGACTTAAATCATCAAAGGGCAGCCTGGTCTGCACCTGGGCCAATGGATGTCACAAGCATAATGAATCTGTTTCACCTTTTCACAGGTGCCGTGTCTGTCCGCAGTTGACAACAGGAACAGGTGACAAGTGGAAGGATGACTCTCCACACACCCCAGCCCCACAGGTGTGCCACTATGCTTAGTGGACGGACAAGAGAATTCCCCCTCCCCCCAAAAGAGTAGTGGCTGATTCAATGCAGCTATTCTCTCGAAAGAGGAGAGTAAAGGTTTCCTCAAAATAAATTAAAATGCTAAGTTTGATGTATGCTTCTTTAAGCTACACAAAATGAAATAAGACAGACTCAGGCTTCAAAAGGGAGGACTATAACCTTCAGAGTAATTTCTATGGTGTAATAGAAGATTAAAATTCAAAATTAGTACAGAACCGTGAGGAAACGTAATACAACACAACTATTTTTTTGTTTTATTACATATATTTGATGTGTGTGTGTGTGTGTGTGTGTGTGTGTGTGTGTGTGTGTGTTTGGGGGCGGGTGCATGTACATTCCACTGTGCATGTGTGGAGGTCAGAGGGCAAACTCCAGAACTAGGTTCTCCCCAGCCATGTGGGTCCTGGAGATATTACAGATGAGATATCTTGCTTGCCATAGCTTTTTAAAACAAACAAACAAAAACTAATACATATGTTTCATTTCCTTCTCTTTTTCTTTTTTTTTTCTTATTTAAGCATTGCTGACTTTAAAAAACAGCCAGCTTTCAATTTTGAGAGTGCATCTCCTCGTTCAGCTGCCTGAAATCCTTTGTACTCCATCTTCTCTCCTGCCTTTCTCTTACCTGCACTTCAGCCCCAGCAACCGGTTATAGCCATTGCTCCTTGTTTCCTAGCAACAAGGCTGGCTGCTGGGTTTCCTGGATTGGTCTTTCTCTTCCTTCACTCTCATCTGAACTGCTCCCCCAGCTCAGAAAGAATCCATCTTCTGCTTAGACCAGATCCAGGCTCAGGGGGTTGAGGGAGGGAACAGGGCACTGAGTACTCTGTGTTAATCCCAGCTCCACATCTGGATTGAGAATAATGGTTCTTGGTCAGAGGCAGCTTTGAAACTATGTGAACACAAAAAGCACTGAAGAAACCAGTAGTATCAGAACCAATTAGCCACAGTGTTTTCATGCATGGATACTTTGAAGCAATCAGCTGTTAGCAACAGTCAGCCCTTGTGCCTTGAAAGCCTGCCACTGCACCAGTGTTGGGCTAAAATACTGCGATAAGGGGGGAGAAAGGCACTCCTGCTCTGGTGCAGTAAACAATGACATCAACTGGGGAGAATCCCAGTGTTTTTCCTGCAGTCAGAAGACTCTCAGTCCTTAGTCCGAGCATCATGGATGCTTTTGTGTCCCCATCTTATTTCTCTTCTTAACCCGTGAGCTTGTTGAGCACATTCTCGTTTTCATGCCTTTCCCCAATCCCTGACATTTGTTTCACTGCCTCATCAATATCTTTACCCTATGGGGATCGTGGCCAAATCACACTGCAAGCTATTGACTATGACAGTCCTATCCAGACAAGCCCAAAAGGAAGTGATCACGACAGACTGAACATTGCTGTTGCCTTGGTCCCCCATGACTGGTGTGGTCTGACTCCACCTCTACCCTGCCTCTTTTACTCTCACCCTTGACTCACAGCTTTCTGGCTCCAGTCCTCTGGTTAGTGTCTGGCTAGCTCAGATATGCTGGGCATCAGGGCCTGTCTCTGCTCTCTGCAATACGGGAGAGTCCTGTCTTGTCAAGTAAGCTATCAATCCTCTGGCCCCAGTGGCTCCTCAGTGGTTCTTCTTCAGAGAGGTAATCAGAGTCATCCAAACCAGTCTCTCCTCCTCTCCCTTCTCTCTGCTCTGGCTTTCTCTGCAGCTCTATTCCTAGCTGACAGATTACAAATCTATTATTTCCTTTTTAGTCTTAATTATAGCTGATTTGAGACAGATTTTGTCTGCCCTTTCCAGAGCTCTGTCCCTTACACATTCCCTGAGCTAGCCCTAAAGTGGGACCCACATGCGTGCCCCACCACACTTGGTTTATATGCTACTGAGGGAAGAACACAGGGATTCATACATCCTAGGCAAGCACTCTATCAACTGTGCTACATCTGGTCCTGAGGGCATGCAGCTAGAAGTGTGCAGGAGTGTGTGTGTGCACACACACACTCACACACACACACACACACACACACACACACACACACACGGGAAAGGCAGAGATTTGAACCTAAAGTTCATATTCTCTCTCCCTCTCTCCTTCTCTCTCCCCACCCCCTCCAGTTTAGTAGACTATTCACACTGGCTAAGCCCCTGATGATAATAAGCTAACCACTTAGGCGTTTTCACTGTGCCCTCCCCACTGAGTTTCTTGTGCTTCTTCCACCCCCGACCCCCATATATGTGTGTATGTATGTGTCTTAGTGTGTGTGTGTGTGTGTGTGTGTGTCCCAGTGTGTCCTTCCCTTCTCCACTGAGATCCCAGACTTTTCATAGCAATAACTATTTATTTTATATCTCCTAACCCAAATGCTTAAAGTGCCTGACATGTGGAGGGAATTCCATAAATGTCAATTGCAACTATACAGCCAGCTAATGGCTGGCAACTGGAGCCGACAGGAGCGTGTTTCCTACAAGGACCCTGTACAGACAAAGGCACAAAGGCACAAGAAACCCAGTGGCGTGGGCACAGTGAAAGACGCCTTCCTAAGTGGTTAGCTTATCACCAGGGGCAGCTTAGCCACTGTGAAAAATAAAGTCTGTTTGACAGGTGTAATTGCTGTTCATCCCTTTCAACAGCTGGAGTCCCCGTGTCCACACCTTACCTCACAGCACATATGCAAGTTTAAATGCCTAAAATACCATGTTAATCTTCCAGAAACTTCTTTATGATGAGATAGAGCAGGATTTAAAAAATGTGTTAATCTTTTAAACAAGGACAGATGGCAAATTGATACCACTATGAAGTAATCAGAGGACGTAGCACTGGTTTGGAATGCCTAACAGACAACAGATGCAGCGTGCAAGTTTACAGAGGGAAACAGGAAGCAACGGGAAGACTGTCCGTGCGTCTTTGCTCCTGAGCTCCAGACTCTCCCAGGGAGCCAGGGGAGCAAAAGGTAGTGGCAGTTCATCGTTCATCGTTCTGTGTTACCAAGCTCACTCCTTTCTTTTATCAGCACCTTAAAGCAGACGAAAATTTAACAATAGCCAGCCCTTGGGATTGGCCCATGTGACCCAGGCCAGGCAGGCCCTTGCTGGCTCTTGGCAACAGTATCTGTGGTAGTTTCTCTGCTTCAAAATTGTCCACAGTGACACACGTGAACTTTTTTCTCTACGGACATTTGGTCACTTTATAATATATTCCTTTTGTGGGTTAAAAGAATTGTCATCCCTCTCTCCTTCCTGGTTCTCGTCCCCTCTTCCCTCTTTACTGAGCCCCAATCTCTCTTATTCCAAACACACTGTTGATTTTCAGTAGCTCGGCTCAGAATAAAAGAAACTGTGCAGTGTGGCCAGGGACCTTACACCAGGAAGCCGCATTACCGATCTTGATTACTCGGTTCTATAGAAGTGCTTTCTAAATCAAGCCAGAGTGTTTCCCAGCCTCTGGAACACATCTTTTCCTTAGGAGGATAGGGTGCACCTCCCTCCATGGAACTGCAGACTAGAAAGCAGCCATCTTCCACTCGCTGCCTCCAGACCTCCTGAGGACCCTGATTGTGCCGCTCCTCTGTTAGCTACAAAGAGGCAGGAAACTGTGGCTCACCGCAGAGCATGCTGGGACACTGATGGCTTGGTGGCCCGTGGTGAAATAGGCACCCCATCAACTCCATCTGTGCAGAACAGTGTGTGTGAGCCCAGATTGCCCAAGCAGCCTCTGATGAAATGTGAACGCACAGACTTGGAAACGTGCCTTATGGTTGATAGCAAATACATCCTCACCTTGGACAGATGTAAAGGATAAGGTTAATAAAATGTGCTGAGAAAGGAACTCTCCCCAGACCAGCAAAACGATGGCGATGCAGGGCTGGCGCTGGCAGGGAGAGGGCTGCAATCCAGAGCTGCCCGAAATGTAAATGGAGCTGCAGCTTTCTTGTGAAAGCTGTTACTTGGAAAGGACACACTTGCTCAGACATGCCCTAGTGAAGGCAGCTCATTCCAAACACATCTACGTGTAACTCGTATTAGTCTCTTCATAGTTTCTCCTAACATCTGAAACTACGTATCAAGAGTAAGTTGGAGTATGCTTCTTTTTATATAAGACATTACTTATAGAAGACATTCATCACTATAGTTTACGTACGCTAGCGTTGACATAAGCTATCTTCCACTGGCATAGGCTAGCGTACTAGTACATACAAATATATACTTCTGTCGATCATGCATATGAATATTCATTGGTTTCAAGTATACAGTTTGATGAGTTTTAGAAAAACATATACGTTATGCAGTCATCCCTAATTTAGCTCTGGAGTGTTTCTGTTGTCCTGAAAGACCATAGACAATTAGAGCTCCATCTCCTTGTATGATCCAGTGTATCAACTGCACTCTTTCATGGTACAATGCACTCACAGTCAGTGTGATAGAAGATACGCCGGATTTACATGAAGCTTTTGCTTTTGTCTCTTCTCTATAACTTTGCTTCACACTGCATAAATATCTTTATCACACTCTTTTAATTCTTCTTCTGACTTTTATCTCTGAAATGTTTTTGGTATTCACTCTAGGGATTGAACTATGCATTTCTGAATAATTGTTTATAGTCATAAATGAGTTTTTGTGTGGTGTGTGTGTGCATGCACACATGCCTGTGCATACGCGTGGAAGCCAGAGGAGGTGTCCCCCTCGCCTGATTCATTTGAGGCAGGGTCTCTTACTGAACCTGGAACATGTATGTTTTCTACAGGTTGGTAGCCTATAAACCCCAGTGATTTTTCTACCTCTGTACCCTTCTCGAGTATTAGGGTTATGGGGATGTACAAAAAAACCCCCACCCCTGGTTTGTTACACGGATGCTGCAATCTGAATTCAGCTCTTCATGGTTAGCCACAGAACCACCTCTCCCATCCTAAACTATGTATCTTTATGTTATCATAGTCCAAGTCAATATCATGCATTTTTAATGTGGCGATGCCAATATCAATGTGTTTTTAAGTCATTGATACAATACTCTGAAAATATATCTTATATCCTAAGAGACTGGATCTTTTGTTGGGACCTCACAGCCAGAGCTAATAGTATACCTTGAAGCCACTGAAGACTTAGCCTGCCATCCTCCTGTGTACTCAGACTGTTTAACTTGCCTTTAAGAGAACAATGTAACAGCCAACCTCACTTGCCTTGAAATTCCCATATTGTTAACTTTTACAACTGAAACTAATGTGCGCCTAAAATCTTAAGTTATGTACTCTTCCATGCCCCTGACCCAGGGCAATGCACCTGCAGCATTTGCTGAAAAGCACCAAACACAGAAAGTTGAAAGAAACTTCTTACAATGTACTATAAATGTTGAAAGCAAGCATTTATGGACATTGGTTATAAGCCAATGTTATTCGTTATCTGGGTCAGTAGGGGTCAGTTGGAGACATTGACTAAATCCCTTGCGAAACTCTGTTAAAACTGTTCGTACTATATCCCATTCCTTTCCCTATGTGATGCTTTCTGTGGTCAATAAATACAGCGTGAAACCCTTTGTTAGAGACAGACACAGACACACACAACCACACAGACAGACACACAGGTCATATAACACACAGACACACATACACACAGAGAGAGAAAGAGAAATAGGCACACATAGTGACAGACATGCATATACACAGCGACAAACAGGGTCACAAGACAGCCTTCAAGCAGATTCAGACTCATACAACAGACAGGCAAGGAGAGAAGACACAAGAAGCATGAAGCAGAGAATTCAAATCTAGACTCACACTTGATTAAACGATTCCAAGGGGAGTGCTTTTATTTCTTTCCTTAATGCAACATCAGTGCATTACTGGTGACTTGGAGTTAATCGCTAATGTGTATAATCTGTGCGTTTAACATGGCTCAGTGCATGCTTTTTATGCTCTTATGTGTGCTATCCTTTCAGCCAGACGATTTCCTTGAACGTTTCTCCTGTCACAGGTCTGTCAGCATTGACTTCACGCTTCGCTGGTTTCAAGATATTTGTTTTTAATTTTTATTTTGTTTTTGAAGAATAATCTCACTATCTATAGAATTTTTAGAGCATTTTTTGCACTCTGCCCAGTGTTCTTTAGATCTTAGTCATGATCATGTAGTTATTGCCTCAGACATCGCTGTCACTATCTTCTGCTTTCAAGATTTTCTCCTTGTCTTTGGCTTTGAGAAGCTTAGATGAGCTGCATCTGGCCAGGGTTATCTTTGTGCCTATACTACTGTGATGTGTTGACGATTTTGGATCAGAAATTTAAAGTTTTCTTCAAGGTTGGTAGGGGAGTGGTTCTGTTATTATTTGTTCCAATATATTTCTGCCGTTTTGTCTTTCTGAAATTTTAAAACCATAAAGTGGAAATATTTCATATTTCACTACACATTATATCATTTTTTTCTTCTATCCCTTTTCTCTGTGTTCTTTGAATTTATTTTCAAGTTCACGGGTTTTTTTTTTTTCCTTTGCAGGCTTAAATTTGCTGCCAAAGCCACACATTAAAATTTTCATTTTAGTCAGTGTGATGAGTATTTTTTTTTCAACTTAAGGCAAGCTAGAGTCATCTGAGAAGAAGGACTCTCAACTGAGAAAATGCCCCCATAAGGTTGGCCTATAGGCAAGCCTGTGGGGTATTTTCTTGGTTAATGTTTGATGTGAATGGACCCAGCCCATTGTGGTTGGTGCTACCCCTGGAAAGAGGTTCTTGGAGTATATTTTTAGAAAACCACACTACGAAAGCTGGGAGGAACAAACCAGTAAGCAATGTTCCTCTGCGGTCTCTGCTCCAGTTCCTGCTCCTGAGACCTTGCTTGTTCCTGCCTTGGCTTCCCTCAACTAGAACTTATAAACTGTAATAAACTTTCTTGCCCAAGTTGTTTTGCTCAGTGGTAATTTATCACAGAAATAAAAACTTAATTAAGAGAAAAGTTGGTACCAGGAGTTGGGTATTGTTTTGACAAATGTGACCAAATTGTTTTGGGGTGCATTGTGAAAAGAATTAGAAACTTTAAGCTGGAGAAGCTGTTGGGTGCTCCAAGCTCCGTGCTGTCCTCCGAAGTAGCTTGGAAGAGACTTGTGAGAGCAATGCAGATGATAGAAGCCTGGTTTGTGAAGTTTCAGAGGGAAGTTAAGCATTAATATGAGACTGTCAGGGCCAATATGTGGTGCACATCTGTAATCCCAGTACTGAGGAGGGTGAGACAGGAGGATTATGAGTTCTAGGCTAGGCTAGGCCACATGGCAAAACCCTATCTCAACAAAATAAAATTAAAAATAAAAAGAATTAGATTGTTTTATTTTTAAGACATTTCTATATTAGAGATATATATCTGCTTCCTTCGCTATTAGCAGCATATTTCCCTTATTTATGGAAATGTTCTTTTAATTTTTTTTAGAATACATTTAAAGAAACCTGCTTCTTCTGCATTGCTCAATTTAACATCTGTGCCTATGTGGATTAAGTTTTTATTGACTTCATTTTCCCCCTGAATCTTGGTTATGCTTTCCTACTTGTTTGTTTGTCTAGTGATTTTGGATTGAAATCTAGACAGTATACTAATACATAGTAGCAACTGTGTGATTTGTTCTATTGAGGGGTAGGACTAGCTGTTTTTATTGGCATTTTTTTTTTTGGTCTACACTAAATGAGAAATAATTGCCTCAATTACAATGTGAAGTTGTTTCTATCTCTGTCTACTATAATTTTGTTCAAAAAGCACATGCCACACATAGTGTGGTGTAGTACATAATTAATACTAAGAATGTGTTCTGATACATTAGATATATAATTCTGTATCTTTGCCCATCACGGACACCTCCAACATCATAGGGCCTTAGGCTGCTTGGCCTGAGTGGTAGGAAATATGGACTAAATGTTGGTGCCTCCCCTGCTCAACCACTGAAATTCTACCCATTGTTATGACACTAGGAGGTGAAACCTTTAAGAAGTGAGTGTGCCAAAATCATTATAAGCACGGGTTACAATGCCTTATAGTTGTACACACCACATGAATAAGACTTCAAGAGCTTGTCTAGCAACTCTGAAGCAGAGAAAACATCCCCTGGTGGTAGATCCATGCAGGCACATCCATGGGAATCACACAGAAGGTCATAATAAGGAAGCATATCTAGACATGTGCACAGGAGACCTCAGGATGCCTGAGAAATGAGAAAGCCCAGGGAGCTATAGAGGTTTTTAGAAGTACGCTATGGAAAGCCTTCCTGTTTTCTTTATTAGACGCCATCTTTTGAACCATCTGACCCAGCAGGAATCAGTAGCAAGAGTGAACTCACTGAGGATTCATCACACTTCCCCGTGGGACAGCCACAGCACAGGCCTCTGGGTTCCTGTCATCATGCCAAGCCTATAGCCAAGAATCCCATTCCTATTGAAAGGCAACTCATGCGTGAGCTTGTACACAGTCTGGCAAAGAGTGATGTGTTTGGGAGGTTTGTTTATCTATCTGTCATTCATTTGCCCATTTGTTTGTTTGAGAACTCAATGACCCTCTGCAGCTACAGAGATCCATTTTGTCAAGCTACAGAGTTGGACAGGTCCAGGTGGGGTCTAAGATGGAAATGTTGCAGGTCCATACATACGTAGAGCCAGAGAGCACAAGTTAATTCACCTCATCCCATAGGGTTTTAGTATCTATCTCCCAGCTCATACCAGTGGCTACAAGTAGGATGCCAGCTAAGAAGCAGGAAGAAGGCTTACTTGGTGCATAGCTGGGTTAATTCAGTATGAAGGTGAGGGAGCTAGCTGGAAACAGGGCTATAGTACATAAATCTGCAGGGGTGACCTTAAGTCAGGAAAAAAACTGTCTTAGTAAGTGGCAACTTTATTCATTTACTTTGAATGGAAGTATGTTATGGAAAGCCTTCCTGCCTTCTTTATTAGATGCCATCTTTTGAACCATCTGACCAAGCAGGAATCAGTAGCAAGAGTGAATTCAAGAGATAAGAATACATAAATATATGTTCTTATAGTATGCACATATTCTTATAGTATATGTTAAATATGCTGTGTATATTTATATATATATATATGGTATATATATATCATAATATATAAGCTATAAAATCTTTAAATAAAGAGTCAGAATCAAGACTGAGTAGGGTAGAGACTTGTGGATAGATGCATGGGATTGAGGACAATGTGTGAAGTGTTTGTATCATGTTTTAACACCTGCCAGAAAGCATTCAACAGAAGGACCATTGAATAACAATGTAAACAAAATGATTTAGTTAGTTGACATTATCTGTCCCTCATCACTGGAAATGTGAATGCATAAACACAGTTGCCATGGTGGCAGAGGTGGGAGCATCTGTTCTCGGAACCCATGTCACAGAAAACGATTGGTGGAAACAGGCCTTGACCATGGCAACCGCTGGCAATGTCATGTGCGACATTAGGAAGTGTAGAGCATACAGTGGCCTTGTAGGACACAGGCATGGCTACTGACAGCACCGCTAAAATCACAGCATGGACACTATTGGCTGAGACCAGTCTAACTGCTACTGCTTCTTCCCAATGCATAAGGCAACATCACCCAGTGATGCATATAAACCTTACACAGTAGCATTAACAGAAGAGACCAATTGGTCACTTGATGAAAGGTTTCATACTTTGAGATTCTTCTATCTTGAAAGGGACAGTAACTTCCCTTATGTCTATTCTGTTATGAGTGTACATCTCCTGGCTGCCTAGCTTCCAATCAGCCCCATGATTCAGAGGAATGACTACATGGTTGTGGAATGCTTGACAGGAGTTTGGAGACCCACACAGCACAGCTGTTAGGAAACCCAGTTCCTAGTAAGAGATGCATGGTTGCAAGCTCAGATGGTATAACACATCCAGCCGTACAGTCAGTCATACTCCCTCAAAGCATGGGGAGTACATAATAACATTATACTATGATTAGCTTTGTGTCAAGGTTGCACAAGGTTGTACCCCATGGGTACTGCTCCTTAGATTGCTGTGTCTACACTAAATAAGACCCATAAAGAACCATATGGAAGACTAGCTGAATCTGGAGACCAAAGGATAAAAAAGAAGTGGCTCCATTTGCCACTTGATGCCATGACCTGTGGACAAATCCAGAGCTTTATACCCCACAACAGAGCACCACAGTCAGCTTGGTGCTGGCTTGTTAGGCACAGAGAAAATGTCCTGCTAACCCAAGTTGTGGCTCTTGCCAGTGCCTGGTGACCGTAGAACAGCAGGAAAAGGAGCCATTATCTGGAAGAAGCAACCAACTAATAAGAAGGTGGAGTCTGTTCTCACATAATTGAGCATGAGGAAAGCATTGTGGAAGCCAGCTGACCCACGTGGAACTTCCTGGAAGTCAGTTTTCACCACAAATGGACATATGCTCTGAACTTGACTTGAAAACTCTCAGACTCCTCAGTAATGGGTTAACCACCTCAAAAGGCAAATTACCATCTCCTGCAAAAAGGAAAACTAGGGTAGAGCGTGAAGAACTGTGGTAGTGTGGCTTCATTGCGGGGTCCTAGGTTTTGCCTCTCTTCGCTAGCAGTGTCTGGGCATCACCCATTCACTGGCTCAAAGAGGAGATGATAGAGTCCATAGCCCACTTTTCCCTTCGGGGTGTCAGATGCCACTACACGCCAGACCAAGGGGAAAGT
This sequence comes from Rhabdomys pumilio, assembly GCA_030674055.1. Classification (NCBI taxonomy): domain Eukaryota; kingdom Metazoa; phylum Chordata; class Mammalia; order Rodentia; family Muridae; genus Rhabdomys; species Rhabdomys pumilio. The sequence continues at coordinate 22,416,752 of JANHMN010000014.1, read as the reverse complement.
GAGGTCTGGGGCAAATGCTATGTTCCCAGTCTCCTCTCTGTATATCTGGGTGCCACCTGGAGAGGAAGTCAGGAGCAGTGGTCCTCGGTCCATGTCTCTCCTCAGGGCATCTGCACACCAGCCAAGAAGGGGAAAATGGAACCCAAGAGGAGCAGGATCTGTTCTCACTGAGAGCACGTGCCAATTAGAGGAGGGGCAGGAAAAGAGAAACGGCCTTCTTCAGGAGTCTTGATGTCAATGTCGCAGCTGTTTTGGCTGAAGGCCTTCCTAATCTAGTGGTGATCTCTGCTGAAGCAGGCAGGCCACTGAGACAATCTTTGTTCATATTTCTTTATGGGGGTTGATGTGAACACGTACACTTTATTCAGAGTGAACGAGGGATTATATACTTTTCGGAGGAAGGATGTGAGAATGTCCAGGAAGGGAAGGTCGTTGGCCGAAAACTAAGACTATCTAGATACCTCGTTAGTGTGGAGAAGAACTCCAGGTGCTATGATACATGACTGAGTGCCTGTGGTCTTCTCAATTGGTGGCTATGGTTATGTGTCCCGGAGCAGGCCTTGAAGGCTGGGAGGGGGAAGCTCCACTCCATCAATCTCAGATCTCTGAGATTCATGGGGTTTGGGCACGCCCACTTCACCAGTTCTTACAGCCGTCTGGTAGCACCGTTCCACGTGCCCCACAAATGATGGATAGGATGTATATATCGCATGCAATTTGCTAGCACCTACAGCAACTGGATGTCATTTCCCCTTAATTAAGCCCTACCTTCTGTTTTCTCTTAGAGAAAAGGGCCTGTAGGTGCTTCTGGAACATACACAGAAAACTGCCTCCGTACAGCACGATGGATGTTCTGTGGCCACCATGCAGGGGCGCTCCTAGGCTCTCCTTGTAAAAGAGGTTATTGTGGGAAGCAGTTGATTGACAACTTCTTATCACCACTCCTGTGTTCAGTCTTCCTATCTACTTATAGGTTCCCTGGATACTGCCAGCCACCAGCTAAGCATCATGGGAAGTGCCATAAGAAGTCCATTTTGGCCCAATGCCAAACACATTCAACCTTTGCTCACTGGCTCCTTCAGTTTAATCAAGACTTCCTCGGAGCTGTGCTGCGATCCAAGAAGCTCTGGGCAAACTTTTCTTGCCTCTGTCCTGTTGCAGATTCAAGTGTGCACTGCAGCCCGAGGGTGTCCCCTCTTCTATATGTTCTCTGAGCCTTTATCCTTCATAGATGCTCCCATAGCAAATCCTCTGCCTCTCCTTTGCAAAAGATTAGTTTTATTTTTATTCCTTTATTACTTATGTGGAGGAGTGTTTCTGCTACTGCACATATCTGGAAGTCAGAGGACAACAGTTGGGGGTTGGTTCTCCCTTCCACGGTGTGGGTCTGAGGATCAAACTCAGGCTGTCAGGCTCAGTGGAAAGTGCCTGTTTCTACTGAGCAGTCTCACAAGCCCAGTCTACTACGTATCTAATCCCTCCCTGCTCTCAGCTTTTTAAAGAATTCAGACTGTCACTCTCTTAAGGAACTTCATGGCAATAAGAGGTGAGAGGACATGAATTCAGAATGAGCTGAGCTGACCGTGTGTTCCCTACAGTAGCAGACAACAATGCAGAACAAGGGATTTTTAAATTTACATTCCATTGGTTGGTTGATTGATTTGATTGATTGATGTATATAGACATGAAGGCACATGCACGGACAAATTTCAGGGTCTGGATCTTCCACTGTGTGGGAGTTGGAGGTTGAATTCTGGTCCTCAATTTGGACAGCAAGCACCTTTACCCCCTGAGCCATCCCACCAGCCTGTACATAGGGTTTTTTTTTTTTTTTAAAGCCAACTGAAAAGGTGTAAAGAGATAGTTTTAAAATTATCAGTCAATCTAAGAGAAGTCATGGAAAGAAAAAGAAGGAAGTGAGAGAGAGTACAAATGAACAGAAAAGTAACAAGATGGTAAACTTAAGCCCAACCATATTGACAGAATATAAATGGATTAAATACTCCAATTATAATACAAAAACTGTCAGGTTGGATAAAAGGAAAATGGCAGCCATATGTTGTTTACGAGATGTATGCTTTAAATATAGTGGGGGCTGGGTTGGAGCCTAGGAGTACAATTGCAAGAGCATGTGAAAAGTAGTTATGAGAAAGCCAGCACAGCTTTATTAATATCAAGACAAAATAAATTCTATGTCAAAAAGCAAGGAGGAAATGACAGAAGACGCTCCGTAATAATGAAAACAGCCAATTCATTAAGAAGGCAGAACCCCCCCCCCCACTTCCCCCAACCTGACAGGACAAAATTAAACGCTAAGTACCCATAACTTTGTGGAGGAGTGTTAACACTTCCTCTCTCAATAACCGAGGTAACAAGTACATTGAAAGTCCAGAACGCATGCGCTGAAGTAGGAAAAGTGCAACCTGTGGGGCCCACAGGACCCGAGAAGCCACCCGTTCAGCTGCCGGTGAAGCCGGTGAAGCCCACGGAGCCCACGGAGCCCTCTGGCCTCTGTGTGTCTTTACTTGCACACGGCTGGTTCGCACCACAGAATGGAGCTGAGGACGGCTGTTAAAGAGAGTCTATGATACACGAAGCAGAGAGAGATTGCTTTCCAGTGTGTTTCAGGCAAAGTTTACTGCCTTCAGGTACAAAAGATGTGCATACCCCTGTTAAGCAAGTTCACTTAGTTGCTATGAAACACCTAACAAACCCAGAGTACACCTTCGTTCTAGAGGTCCATAGAAGAATGCATTACAAAACACATCTCGGTTTAGGTGGTTGTATGCACAGTGTCTCGCTATGAAATTAATAATCAACAATAAAAATGTATCTACAAAATCACTAATTATTTGAAAATTTAATAATGCATCCTCTAAATTGCCCATGGATCAAAAGATAGACAAAACAATTTTAGAAAGGTGGGTCAAAAATATAAACAACCTTCTCCAGAATCTAGGCAGGTAAGTGTGGTCCTCAGCCTTCCTCAGGGAAACTTACCTCTGCAATAGTCAGAGACCATTCCAGACAACCACAACCAATCAAAGTGCAGAGTAATGGAGCCCAGGCCCAACTAATACATCTACGATACATCTACCGGATGGTCAGGGATCCTTGTAGAAGAGCAGGTGGAAAGATTGTAAGAGCCTAAGGAATGGGAGTTGGTTGTGAATTTATGTCTCCTAGAAATGCCAGAAGCTACACCCATGAAGCCTCACAGCATAACTACCTCGACAAGACCTGCCAAGGAAATCAATAAACATGCTGATGTGGGAGGAAAGGCCTCAACTGTAGACAAAGGTCCATGGGGAACTATGAATGCTGACGGTGGGAGAACCGGTCTTCACCAGGGAGGAGCACACTAACCGGCTATCTGATACCAAAGGTGAGCCTGAAAACATACGTACAAGTAACATCATACAGACTAAGCAGGTTCTATTTATGTATCTAAGAATGTGTGTGTGTGTGTGTGTGTGTGTGTGTGTGTGTGTGTGTGTTGCCGGGCGGTGGTGGCGCACGCCTTTAATCCCAGCACTTGGGAAGCAGAGGCAGGCAGATTTCTGAGTTCGAGGCCAGCCTGGTCTACAGAGTGAGTTCAGGACAGCCAGAGCTACACTACACAGAGAAACCCTGTCTCGGTAAAGTGTGTGTGTGTGTGTGTGTGTGTGTGTGTGTGTGTGTGTGTGTAAAACAACACTTAATGAATTTGAAAAAGAGCAAGGAGAAGTACATCAGAGGGTTTGGAAGGAAGAAAGGAAAGGGGGAATGACGTAATTACAATTTCAGTGGACTGGTTCAGGGAACCAATGTTGGTTTAATATTAGAAAATCTACAGTTCCTATAGACATCCAAAGGACAATAAAAGTTATAAGTAAATTCTAATGCCAATAAATTCAGTAATCTGTCTGAAATAGACAAATGTATGACAAAAGTAATGCAAGAAGGAGTATAAAATATGTCATCTACCTATCTATTAAAGAAAGTTAGTTCATAATAATTTTTCACAGAAAATAAACCCTAGTAGGGTTGGTTTCCTTGGTGACATCTATTCAATATTTAACTAAGAAATAATATTATCCTCACATTCGCTGTCAGAATAGAGGTGAGAAGGAAATATTTCATAATACCACATCAAAGCTGGTGAAGATACCAAGAGAGAAATTACTGATTAATCAGAAGTCCTCATGGCCCTAGACAGAGATCCATCTCAACAGCACGATGAGTGGGATGCTACGTAAGGATGGTGAGGCACAATTAAGTGGACTGGTCTAGGAAGCCAAAGTTGGCTTAATATTAGAAAATCAACAAAAGAAAGTCAGCACACTGAGTACACACACACACACACACACACACACACACACACACACACACACTGATTAGCTCAACATATACAAAACAATTTGGACCAAATTCCAGCATCTACCCACAGTGAAAGTCTGTGCACAACCAATGCACAGAAGAAAACGTCCTCTCACTGATGAAGACCGTCCATAGACTGTCTACAGCTAGCCTGGTCACTCTAGTAGCAAGTTAGTGATGGCTTCCTGCTGAGGGTTGTCAGTAGGGTCAGGATGTCTCTTCAAGAATACTGCCTTGTATTGTACCACATACCTGAACCATTGTAAAAAGAAAGGATAAAGAAATGAAATATGGAAGGATGAGGAAAGAAATATTTTTCGTTCAGGATGATGTGGCTGTATACACTTCAAATCTGACTTTTAAAGTATCCACCCCAATCTATTAAAACTAAGAATTACTTCAGCAAGGTCACAGTATACAAAAATCAGGATATTAAAAAAAATCAACGATGGGAATTATGTTAGGAATAAATAGTGAAATATGAAAATTTACATTTATAGTCTGTTACAAAACATGAAATGCTAAAGAATAACTTTTTGGGGGGAATTGCAAGGCCTCTATGTTAGCTGTAACACTAAAATGAAGGAAGGAGACCTGGAAAGATACATTGACTTCCTAGATACATCACATTCCTAGATGAGGAGGCTAGACACACTGAAGTACCATTTCCCCACCTGAGCATCAGTGTAATCCCTATCAAAACCTAGTAGACTGATTTTTTTTCTTGTAAAAATTGTTAACACTAATCCTTAGAGCAAATAAAAAGGTTAGGATATAGACACAATTTTGAAAAAAGTAAGCAAGTTAGATACATTAGGACAGTTTGGTATTTAATAAGGATAGACAGAATCTCCTCTCCCACCTATGCCCGACAAGGCCATCCTCCCCTATATGTACAGCTGGAGTCATGGGTCCCTCCCTATGTGCTCCCAGGCTGGTGGTTTAGACCCTGGGGAGCTCTGGTTGGTCCGTATTGTTGCTCTCCTCATGGGGTCACAAACCCTTTCTGCTCCTTCAGTCTTCTCTCTAACTTCTCCATTGGGAAACCCTTGATCAGATCAATGGTTAGCTGTGAGCATCTGTCTCTGAATGTGTCCGACTCTGGGAGACCTCTAAGGAGACAGCTATATCAGGCTCTTGTCAGCACGTACTTCCTGACATCCACATCAGTGTCTACCTTTGGTGATTGTACCTGGGATGGATACCCAGGTGGTATGGTCTACAGACGGTCCCTCCTTCAGTTTCTGTCCCAAATTTTGTTTCCATATTTGCTCCCTTGAGTATTTTTATTACTCCTTCTAAGTAGGACCGAGACATCCACACTTGGTCTTCCTTCTTCATGAGCTTCATGTGGTCTGTGAGTTGAGTCTTCGCTATTGGGAGGGGTGTAGGTGGGAGCACATCCTCATAGAAGCATGAGGAGGGGGGATGGGATAGGAGGTTCCTGGTGGTGGGGGGAAGTGGGGTAAGGGGATAAAATCTGAAATGTAAATATAATGCCCAATAAAAATAAAATAAAAATAAGGATAGACAGAGCAGTGTGGAGTCAGGAGTCCACATGTGCATCTGTATCTATGCGGCCACTCTGTCTTTCATAACAGGACCACAGCAATGCAACAGGAAAAGGAAAGGCTTGTCACAAGTGTTGCTGGGATAGCAAATCAACTGTCCAGCAAAAAATTCACCTTAGCTCCTACCTCACGCCATGCAGAACAATTGACTTTAGCTAAAAACTTAATCCTAAGCTTAAATCTGGCATCAAAAATTACAGGGGCTCTTCTGGTAACCAAAGAGGATTTTGTTTTGTTTCAAAAGGTTGTTTAAGCATTAGCTATTAAAAATTAATTTATAAGTGGACCTCAACATCAAAAACTTCTGTTAGGCTTTCTCTACATTTGATGCACCTTATTTGATTTTTGAGGATAGATTTATAATTATAATATCTGAAGTATCAATAATACCATTAGTATTAATAATTAGAATAAGACACATTTGGAATATGAACCTGAAACCTAAGGCTCAGGGGAAATCATAGAAGAGGGGTCAGAAAGCCTGTCAGATCCAGAAGACCAGGACCTCTGCTGTGAAACAGTGTCTTCTAGAGATGACAAGGAAGATGTGCCCATGAGTTCTCATCCATATGGTTGCCTGAACAACACCAGCACAATGACAATACTGGTTGACATGCCAACGTGGATGGGGGGATTCTGCACAACCCCACCCTAGATGAAGAGCTACAGGTGGTAACGTTTGCTGAGAGAGGGCGATTCAGTCTCCTCCGGGTATGTGCTCCCACAGAGGTTCCAAGTGATCAGCTCTGGACACGTACGTATGAGCAAGGCTGAGTGGACTCGGTATACGTACATGCATATGCGCTAAAGTATATTTTTAAAAGAGCATCAATATGGAGGGAATGGAAAGAGATGAAGAGGAGAGATTGGAGTGGGAACAGTGTAGATGCAGTGCTCACAGATGAAGTTCTCAGATTTTATTAAATAAAAAAAATAGGAAGATAATTAAAATACAAATAATACCAAAGCTGTCCAGGATTGGCCAGACACTTCACCAAACAAGATGCATAAAATCTATTCATGCATATGAAAATAACTTCAGCATTACTGCTCATCCCAGAGACGCTGATTAAAACCACACTGGACATACTTCACACCTTTTATAAGGATTAAAATTGAATGATGAACATCACCAAAAATTACCGAGAACAAGTATCACTGGGATAATCCCCATTGTAAAAATCTTTGTTCTTTTCTCATTGAAATATTCATGCACAACGATCCTACAATCCGCAAGTCAATCCCTAGTTCTTTGCGCAGAGAAAGGAAAACATCGGCCTACAGAAGAGCTTGTTCAAGAATATTCCTGACTGCTTTAATCAGGATCAATAATGTCAGTAAACTTCTACCAACAAGTTGCCTTATTCTTCACAAACATAACCTGCTCATCATAAGAAGAAGAAATGGATCCTTGAAACCTCAACAAAACAGACGAAGATCATAAATATTGAGGTAAACCGAGTCATAAGCTCAGGTGTGCGAACTGCATGTCTCAATTTATATAAACTCCACACTAATCCACAGTGATAGAAATCTTAATTGCAGCTATTTCTGAAGGAGTGAAGAGATCAGCTGAACCTTAAGAAACGCGTCGGGTGATGGAAATAATCTCATCTTGATTTGCATTTGAATTAGATGCATGTATACATTTGGCCGAAATTCATCATGCATGTGAGATCTGTGCATTTTAGTACATACAAATTATTTTTTAATTCTTAAAATAAAAAGAAACCAAAAAAATTCCTGAGTATTTGCTATAGATTAGGCACTGTTCCAGGGATATAGTTTATACAGACAAAAATACCCCTGGTCTTGTGAAGGTTACTTCTAGACTATACATCAGGTGTATAAATAAAATTTCTATATGCTAAATTAAAACATTACCGTCACAAGTTTCCTCCTGACTTAGAATGTGGTGCAGAGTCATCTTTCCTCCTGGATCCCTATGGACCATCTTGCCACCCTGGTAGCAATTTTTAGCTTGTGAAGACAGGCCAGCCCACCTGTTTAGGAAGTGATGTGTTGATATTTGGGATTCCCCATGGGCAAAGATGTGCTAACTGAACTGAAAAACAGCCTGAGTAGAAAATCCCTGGGGGCCATATTTCATGTCTGTACAAAGCAGGATTCATTTGATTACATGCCTTATGTAGGATTCTGGAGGCCTGGCTTGGTTTGAGCAAATGCTTTAGGAGAGACAGCAGAGAGGGTGCCTCAGAGCCCATGATCTTAATCTTCAATGGCTGGTTCCTATGCCAACTATTAAAATATCGTTTAAAAAGTATATTTAGTAATCTTCAAGAGATCCAGGAGGATATAAGCCACCTGTTAAAACAGAAGTTTAAACCCAAGTAACAATCTGGGCAACGGCAGACTTCTCACAGGCTTCCAGCCTGTTATGAAGTTGCTAGATTCCTTGTTTGACCTTTGTAATAGTGTGGCCATGAGACCAAAGAGGGTAAGAAATAGCTGTGGCTAATTCAGCGACTTTATATACTTCTTTAGGACATGGGCAAGTACCTCAGAGTGTGGAAGGAAAATCATGGCTAAGACTAAAAGAAAGTGATGGTTCATAATTAAAAAAAGAGGGGGGTCTCCTGAGCTACCCTGATAGGTGGCAGAGGAAGAAGAGACAGAAGAAGAGAAGACTCTAGTCAAGATGGTATGTGAGGTCAGAAGTCCTAGCTGAGGATTGCACTGCGAAGAGATCCCAGAAGAAGCAGCATTTGTTAGAGCAATTGAGAAAGGACTGTTGAAGCCATTGGTTGCAAGAAGAGCTAGGGACGGCAAGCAGTGAAAAGGGTCTCTGCAGTCACTGAGGCCAGGTGGCCATAATGACCACGATGACTGGTAATATCAGAGGGAGAGCAGCCACAGACTCTTAGGCATAGGAAATTATAGCTACGGTCAGTGTAAAATGATCCAGTAGAAAGGGAGCTGAGGGCAAAAAGAAGAAGGTAGGAATAGAGACAGAGGCTGCAGGAAGTCACTTCAGTTGAAGGTCATGCTCATGTGGCCATCAAATCCACTGATGGAAGAGAGCGATCCTTACTCGGGGACCTATGACCGTTTACTTGGGTGATTAGTTATAGTAGAAACAAATAATACTGAGGCATTTTACACAGGAAAACATAGGATCTGAGCTGACAGTATATTCAGTGTTTCTTCGTAAAACCTAATTAATGGGGATCATGCAATTCTGGCTTACGGTTCACTGATCTCAGGGACCTATGCTTGTCATTTAGAGTGACCCTCAATGGTTGCCTGGCCTGTGAATAAGAATCATCATAATGGCAAAAGCCACATAGAAGCCTCTGAAGGAGATGTCCCAGAAATATTGTAAATTCTAATAGTATTGCATATAGAGTTGTATTTGGGGGGGGGGGTGAGAGGTGAGAGAAATATGACTGGCAGAGACAGGAGCCCCTAAATAAGACCTAAGAGATGCAAAGGTGGTTAGTGTTCTTACCCCATTTTAGTCTGGTCTCTGAAGATACAAGATGGATGAAGGAGATAACTACAGACCACCAAAGGCCAAAGGAGGCAGTAGACCTGTTTACTGGTGTTGGACACAGTATTTCTCGACAACACTCAGTATCATTTCAGGGATACTCATATGTGACTACTGATTCAGCACTCTTTTCTATTCTGAGTATGTTAAGAGACTTTTGTATTTGCACATACTAGATAACATCACTCGTTCGGCTTTGTCTCAGGGCTGTGTTAACTGTCACACTCAGTGCTATAATGCAGTCTGAATAGATTTGAACTATCCAGGAACTAAAGACTAAAAGTAAAATTAACCCTTTATTATCATTTCCAGTGATACACGGGGCCTTTGTTTTTTACCTCACAATTCTGAGCTTTGCAAGGTCAGAGGTTCTAGGATCAAGGCAACTCTTGTCACAGGTTAAAGTTGCCATTGGGAAGCTTTGGACTTCTGTTTCCAAGAGATTAGCAAACCAGAAGAGGCAGAGATAATTGTCCCTGGTTATCAGGAAAAGGACTATACAATTGTGACGAGGAGAAATAGGGGTGAGAGTGGGGGAAATCAATTAAACAAATTTTAGAATTCTTTCTCCAGATGTATTGGGAACTCAGACCACTTAAGAAGGGTGTTGAGTCAAAGCACTGGGTGGCCATCATGATCTACTAAGGTGACACTGAGAAGGAGAAAATTAGGTGGAGACAATGACCCACTGTAGAAATGCACCTGGGTTCATCCACCTCCCCAGTTTCTTTTAGGAAGAGAAGCTCACAGGACCTGGAAGGGAGATGCCTGAAGAACACATGTGGGGAAAGAGATCTTTGTGGCACTGGAAGTGGAGGGAGTAGATATTATCTTAGTCACTTTGAAGAGACACCATGACCAAGGCAACTCTTATTTAAAAAGCATTTAATTGGGGCCGGCTTACAGTTTCAAAGGCTTAGTCCATTATCAACATGGCAAAGAGCATGGCAGCACTCAGGCAGGCATGGTGCTGGAGTGGTAGCTGAGAGCCTTACATCCTGATCCACAGGCAGAGAGGGAGAGAGAGAGAGAGAGAGAGAGAGAGAGAGAGAGAGAGAGAGACAGAGACAGAGACAGAGACACAGAGAGAAATAGAGACACAAAGAGTCAGAGAACAGAGACAGAGAGAGACATAAACAGAAAGAGAGGGGGAGAAACAGGGAGACAGAGACAGAACAATACTGGGCCTTGCAAGGGCTTTTGGAACCTCAAATCCCATACCCAATAATACACTTCCTCCAACAAGGAATACACACCTCCTGGTCCTTCTCAAACAGTTCCACTCCCTGGTGACTACACAGTCAACTATATAAGCCTATGGAGGCCATTCTTATTCAAACCACCACAACTGTGGACGTGTTCCAAAAAAATGATCTCTCAGGAGAACTACTGTGAGGAGAGTGGATCTGGGGCCTCCAGCTATGCACATCTGGATGGAATTCGGCATTCATGCTGAAGCTCTACTCTCCAAAGGCTGACCCTCCTCCATAGCCAAGCACGATAAGGCATTAGAGCAGAGCCACACCTACCAACTGGCATCCTCTGCTGGGAGATCTTTGCTCTGGGCCTCCATGCTGGCTTGGCTGAATCAGAGTTTGGCTGGAGTCTATGGCTCCTCCCACTCAGGTCTCCTTTTCTGCTTTCCTGGTGGAGCTGACAGCCCTGCATCAGAGTTTGAAGTCACCTTCTGCTCCCTTCACAGACATTCTCTTCGCATCTTCTTTAGTGATCCAGTGTGACCCAGGAAAACACAGAAAACAGCTAACCTTAGTCCTCTACTAAACAAAACTTGTAAATTAATAAAGTCCTCCACTGCAGTGTATAGGGGTGAGCAGGTGGGGCTTTCAGGTGCCTGTTTTCTGGGCATTTTCAGAAACACAAAGGAATATGAGTAACTGCCATGGAGAGAGCCTCAAGTGCACAGCTGTACCTGGGTGTTTCTATAATTCCAAGCTCTACTAATGTCGTGAATGTTCTTATACTTGTCAGATGGAGTCCAGGTTCTCTGCCGTGATTTGAAAACTTTCTCACTGAGAGGATAATAATTGAACCTGTGCTCCTGAACCTTAATTGCAAGGTGATTGGCCCGATTCTCACCTTTCACCTGTTTGGAACCCCTGAGGGCAGCCCTCTCCTTGATTTCCACAGGAAGTCGTGAAAAAGGTGTTGATACAGTGCACTTTACAGCTTACCCGATAGATGGAAAAACATCTCTTTACTTATCATATTCCCTATTGTATATCCCCCTCAAAGCTGAGATTCTGAGAGAATGGATCCTTCAGACACCATGGACAAGGTACAAGATATAAATGAGGTAAGGCTCAGTACCTCCTTCTGCCACGCCCAGTCAGTGTTCCCCAGCCAGTGCTCCCCAGTCAGTGCTCCCAGCCAGTGCTCCTACAAACATTCTTTGGAGCACACTATGTATCCACTGACAGTGGTTGCCTGGAACCTTAGATTAAATTGCGTTTTCTTGCTGTCTATCTCACTGCCTAAGGGAGTGGGGGGTACCAGAATAATAACACTGGCTTTGACCTGACCTGGTCAGCTTGTTTGTCTCATGGTGCTAGCTAATATATGTAGCTTAAAATTCATTTTAATTCCATCTTCCACATAGTTTTCATCTTGCCTGAAATCCAGGGAGGATCATCCTCTGGACTCAGGGATCCTATCGAAAGTTCTTGTTTTAGGTTAGGGTTTTACCATGACCAAGGCAACTCTTATAAAGGACAACACTTCACTGGGGTTGCTTACAGGTTCAGAGGTTCAGTCCATTATTACCAAGGCAGGAGCATGACGGCATCCAGGCAGGTATGGTGCAGGAGGAGCTGAGAGTTCTACATCTCCATCTGAAGGCTGCTAGAAGAATACTCAGTTCTGGGCAGCTAGGTTGAGGGTATTTAATCCCATCCCCATAGTGATACATCTACTCCAACAAGGCCACACCTCTTAATAGTGTCACTCCCTGGGCCACTCCCTGGGCTGAGCATATCCAAGCCATTACAGTTCTTTTGAAATAGTTAGGCATTTAGTGGGCAACTGTTATACAGAATGGAATTGATTATAATTTATTTGTTTTGCTTGTCTGTCTTTCTCACTGGTCACTGAGTTCCATGCAGGTAAAAACTGTCTTTATCTCTGTGGGCTCAGAGTGTACTAAAGAGCTGATCAAATGGAGGGTTGGATAACTGTTTGGTGAATGCATGGATGAAGGAGTTATCCAGAGCCAGAATTCACCGTCAAGGATTAGTCTGTTGAGTAGAAAGGAACATAAGAAAGGAAAGGTGGAGACTATAACTTATGAGAGGACCAAGGGCCATTTCAGTGAGTGGGAGGTAGTGAAGGAGAGAAGCTAAGACCTAAGAGCATCAGAGACCTTGAGTTCAGGCTCCTGAGAACGACCCAAGGATCCGGGCTATAAGGGCTAGCCTGGCCAATGGCACCAGGCAAGCACAGTTGGTGCAAACTCCACCCCTTACTCTACTCCGCCCCTGCCTCTATCATCACCAACACAGCATCGCAAACCGGTTACCGTGGACAAAGCCTTTGTTAAACCTTATGCTAGCCCTTGTTTCTAGCCACACTTAACTGCACATAACCTTAGCAACTGTCTCCTTCAGCCTGTTTTCTTACTCTGAGTCCTTGGCTTGATCTTTTATGTGAGACAGCTCACTTCCATAATCTCTTCAATGGAGGAAAGTGAGTAATTTAAAATGCTTTTCCTCTAAAAAAAAAAAAAAAAAAAAAAAAAAAAAGCAGCTGGTACTCATGTGTGGGAAAGTTGTGAAATCCTTCATTCACTCACACATCTTATGAAAATACAGTAACACAGACACACAATTCTCTGTGGAGTTGTTTATGTGGGTCAGCTCATGCCTTGACACCGGAGACTGTTCTCACCAAACAAGACATCAGGAATCATTGTGCAAATATGTATGCATGGCAGGAGCACGCAAAGCCAGTCGGGAGGCTGGGGAGCATTGAACTCAACCATATGAAGGGCCAGCGATTTCCAGTTTCAGATGCTAGCATGGTATTCTCTAAGTGAGCAAAAACCTAGCAAATGTTCACAGAATTAATTAAAGAATCTGATGAACTGTGAATCAAAGCAGAGTTTGGGGAAAACTGCAAATATGTGCTACTTGAAACCTAATGTGAACAAATAACAAATGTCAAAAAAAAAAAAAAAAGTCCCAAATCATCGGTGCCTCTATGCATTCTGCTCTGAGACCTGTGATGATTTTGATTACTCTCTAAGCATTGTGGTCCTCTCCATGACTCTGAGACTCTGACTGTGGGTTCCAGGAGGTTCTGCTGACAAGCATAGTACTCTTTGGGGACTCAAAGACCACTACAAAGGATCAGGCTCACCACCAGCTGATTCTATACTGTGCTCTATCCCTGAAGCCTCTTCCCAGGCAAGACTTACAGCTCTTCCACTGTCCACTTGATTCTAGTGACTTAAGGTTGTCTTTGGGGAGAATTTTTTTTGCATTGTAAGCAGTAAGTAACATAAAGAGCTATTTCTAGTATTAAGTTGGGCAAATACTTATCTGTCCAGAGCAAAGGTCTTGAATTGACTAAATCTAAATATTTTGCTTTCCTTCACAATTGGAAATTGAGTTATTAAATCTAAAGGGGCCAGACCAAAAGGGTGACATTCTTTGAAGGGAGAAGTGTAAAGCCAAAACTTAAGGCTAAAGATGGGTCCCAGATACAGGAGGGCTCTTTCTCAGAGTCTAAGGACCAAGAAAGAGCGGAAGCCAATGTCCTGCCTAGAGCCATCTGTTTTCTTGCCAGTGTCTTCTGAGGAACCGACTTGAAGGCTGCTGGGACATTTTAACCATGCTCAGCTCTCTTCTCCCAAATCAGTAACTGAAAAAGGGAAATATGATTTCTCTGAATCGAACTCTTTCTCAGAACTCAAGTCATTCCATTAATGGAGGAAGTGAGGCAGGGGGATTAAGATGGTCTTACTGTGATAATAATGGCTGCTATTGCCAGAGAGTGTTCAATATGCCAGAGGCTTTATCTAAGACGTTCATCCCACAAGGACATTGTAAGGTTGGTGTGGTTTCCTTTTAGACATGGAGGGTCCAAGCAGACCTGTGTGTCTCCAAAGACTATCACCTCCAGTTCTCTCCAGAAGTATCAGGGGGGAAATCTGGGAGATTTTTTTCCTAGAGCAATGGCAGATCCTTGTAATGAAATGAGATGAAATCGAAGCATCCGCACTGAAGTCTATAATAGCTGGCAAGAATGGGAGGCAGGCTGGTAGCAATGCTGTAAGCTTTTAAAGACCAGCATATATATGTCTTCTGAACAGCTGTGTGTTTCATTTAAGCACATCATCTGGACCTTATTAGGACTCAATAGATGTTTGGAGCCAATAAATAAACGCTTACCTCTATCAAAATAAGATTGGCTTTTTGCCTGTATAATAGGTTATCTCTGCCTGCTTTAAATCCTCCTCCTCAGACTGTAAGTGTCTTAACGTCAATAGCCTTTTCCATTTACGCAGCTCTCTATGGCTGGTGAGCATCATTTTACTCAGAGTGGTGCTGTGAGGTTTGGACAGCAGGAATTACTTCTTCCTATTCTTAGGACTCTGGGGCAGAGAGGTTAAGTGATTCCTCCAAAGTCACATAGCTAGCTTCATGTCTGTTCTGCCAATATGCAGAGACCTCTTGGGAGAAATGTCCCTTTCTGATTTATCACAGTCAGACCCTACACCTTGCTCACAAGAGTGTTTCATATTTACCTCTTGGGTGCTTTTAATGAACGAATGACTGCATATGGAAAGAATAAATAAGACACTGTATACAATGACCCAATGAGATTTGTACTGAAGAATCTGTCTTTCAGATTTGGATGGAAACTAT
Source organism: Rhabdomys pumilio (assembly GCA_030674055.1). Lineage (NCBI taxonomy): Eukaryota > Metazoa > Chordata > Mammalia > Rodentia > Muridae > Rhabdomys > Rhabdomys pumilio. The sequence continues at coordinate 22,401,429 of JANHMN010000014.1, read as the reverse complement.
GCTGGAGGACTCTTTTGCCTGTGCACATTTCATTTAAGTAAGCGACCTCCCAAATGCTCAAAGATCGTCTTGCTGCACTTTTTCTAGCTGGAGAATGTTTGTTTTAGATCATTTTGGAGCCATAAATCTTTCTAATAGGTGCCTAATGGTTCCGAGGATGACTCAAGCAAGTATCCCATTAATTGAAAAGAGAGTATTGTCATCTGTCACAGAGCTTTCTCATTACATCCTATCAAATTTAAACCAGAGGCGAGTTTGGAATTTTTTTATGAACAGTATAATTACACCGAATCCTACGGTGTTTGGAAGGAGTGCTCACAATTAGCCTCCCTGTCATAAGTGGGAAGTGATCCATGCTAGACAGGAGTGGGGCCAGATGGGCCTCACCAAGACCCCCACCCTGCCTCCTTCAGCCCCATCAAATTAAGCAGTCCCTATGTGTGTGGGAAAGGCATAAATCAATCTTTTGCCTCTGTGTGTATTAAACAAATGCATTGCTTTCATTAATTAAAAGTCAAGCACTGCGGTTTGAAAAGGTGGGGCAGAACCAGCATTTGTTCCTGAAGATTCCAGAGAACCAGCTAGATCCTAATGAGACACCCCAGGCTACAGGCAGGCTGAGTAACATGCAGAACTCAGATGACAAACAGCCTTCGTTGCCCTTGTTCTCAGAGGCAAGGAGCAATACCCCAGCAACACCCAGGTCTTTGTTTTCTCACTACAAAGTAGCACCTTGGGAACAAAGCAAATACCCGTCTTAGTGGGGCAGAAGACCCTGCCCTCATGAGAGGGATCCCTGGGCTTATGAGTCCCATGTGGCACATATGCTTTAACTTGGGAGCTCCAAGTCCCCCTGGTTCTGACAGGGTTGTGTTTAGTTATCCTCTTTGCTTCATCTTCTACCACCTCATCCTTCCCAATATGACATCCGCATATATTACACACTGGGTATATGCATATCCTCAGCTTGGATATAGTATACATAAAGTATAGAAACTCCTCATGTAGAGGCACAGTCAATCTTTGTACCACATTACGGGGGAAATGGTTTTGTTGTTGATTAAAGAGTTTTTCAAATAGGCATCTTTCTTATATGTCAATATAATATGAGAAAGTTGATGACAAACACATGTCAATGACCATATGTCAATAATCTTTTTTCCTGTCATAAATATAACAATGGATAAGGAGGGAACTTCACATGAAGAGTAGGGGGAATGTATCTATAACTCCCTTCCTCAGAATTAACTGCTACAGATACTTTGATGTATTTTTCTTTTTCGGTTGTATCAATATATTTTTTACAAAAATGTAGAAAGAGATATACTAGGCATTTATATTTATGTGTCCAATTCAAGCAAAGAAAAAAAAACTGGATAAACTCCTACCTCATATTTTTGGTTGTGAGCCCAGCCTTTAATGACTGAGCCATCTCTCCAGCCCAATCCCCTACCTTAAAAGAGCTAACAAGTATCCTAACTGTGCAATGTTTTAGACCTTCCTTTGTTTTTTTACTACAAACATATATATGTATGAATAAAATGTGATTCTGCTTGCATGCTTTCAAACTTCAAAAAGGCCTCTATACAGCAACATGCTTTTACAATCATACAGCTTTGCACTGTGCTCTCGCCACGTGTGAAAGTGTAGCTAGGATGCCAACCTCTCGCTTCTGTCACAGTAAGCTCTGCATAGTGTGAAGCCTCGCAAAGGACTTTAACCGTCTGTTGCCCATCCTCCTGGTGAAGGGCCTCTGGGTTGGCACAAGTCTTTTTGCTATTGCGTAAAAACATCACTTCCCACAGCATACATGTGTAAGATTCCACCACAGGATAAAGCTTGATCTCAGAAGCTGCAGCATGAAAGTTGGCGGCATGTGCCACAAAGAACAAACATGGCTCCTCGGACCTACTCCTGTGGACAAATGCCATAGTGCTCAAGGATGAAGGGATGAATGTGCAACTCAGAATCTGCAGCCCAGGCAGTGGGTGAGTCAGGAGCTGCTATGGTTTGGATATGGTCTGAATGTCTCCAAAAAGGTTCACAGGGTAGGCGCGTGATCTTAAGGGCTGTGGGGCGGAAAAAGTAGTGCTATTTTTTAGAATATATATGGACTTTGCCAGTGTTCTTAACCACTGATCGTCTCTCTGGGCCCTGTGGTCCAGCTCCTAAGAGGTGGATTCCAGCAGATGCTAAAGGTCATGGGACAATGCCACTGGAAACAACCGACCTGGTTGTGCTGCTTAGTGGCCACAAAGGCAGATTATCGTGAGGGAAACAGGCACCTAACCTGAACTTGCTTCCTGACCCCTGTGTGATTCATGTGTGTTCACACTAAAGTGCCATTCCCATTTTACTGGTTGGCCAGGAGCACGCACCACAGTCTGAGAAAACCAAACAGTAGTGGACTTTCAGACTGTAACAGTAAAAAATGAACTTCTTCCTCTTACATGTCTTTCAGCCTCAGGTTTTCTGCTATAACAACCAAAGTGAGACGAATATAAAAGTTGACTTTAACATTTCCAAACAGTTTTGCAATCTATATATTCAGAGGATGAAGAGATGGCTCAGCAGTTAAGAGCACTGGCTGTTCTTCCAAAGGACCTGGGTTTGATTCCCTGTACCTACATGGTGGCTCACAGGTGTCTTTAACTTCAGTCCAGGGGACCCGACCCCCTCCTTTGGTTTCCCCAGGCACTACATGCATGTGGTATACAGACATACATGCAGCAAAACACCCATACACATAAGATAAGATAAAAATAAATTAAAATGTTTGTAAACATCTATGCAATCAGTACACATTTAAACCAGGCTGGCTTGTAGCTCACCACACTTAGCTGGAGCCCCTTCTATCAACCAGCCAACGTCTCGGGACTGTCCAATAGCTTAAACAACAACACTGTGAGTTTCACCTGACAAGGATGATATGTTCCTCGTCTAGAAACTACCTCTCCCCTTTCCTGGCTTGACTCTGACAGGATTTACTTTATTTCCCACTCACGGTAGATTTGTAGTCGTGATTTTGAAACATAAATCTTGATTGTCAAGGGAAGGTGACAAGTTAGACAGGATTCGGACTCCTCACTTCTGCTCTCCCAATATTTCTCCTCCCATGTGTGCTCCGAACACTGTGGAAAGCAAAGGACTGGACAGAACCACTGGCCTTTAGTGGCGGCAAATATCTCTTCACGTACAGAGTGAAACGGAGCCACCAGGAAGCAGCTTTACAGTCTTCAGAGAAGGATACAGTGTGTGAAGCTGTTTACAGCTTCTCCGTTGAGTTTAGGTATTTAAAAAAAGATCTCGAACGTCATGAGGAATGGATGTCTTTTACAATCTAGTAATCATGTCCATGCATTGTCTTTGTAGCATGGCTGTGAGCCCAGATGCACGTGTATTTTGCTTAAGAGAAAGAAACTGAGTTATCAGTAGTCTTAAGTGTCCTGGCCAGGTTGGCCTGACCATGCTCCCTCAGGTTCCACACCTGAATGTTCCATAACAATGCCACCTCTTTTCCCAGAACCCTTCCCTGGAGACTTGGGTTAGGCCACTAACAGGTTAAAACTGACAACACAGGTCAGAAATAGCAACCTCTCTGTGTCACACAAACACACTGAAGGATCAACTGGCCCTGGTTGGCCTCCTGGCTTTTAGCTCTGCAAGTAGTCTGACCTCTCAGGGCTTTGATTTATATTCAAGCAACAGGGGGATGACATGTATCTTACAGTGATGGGGTAATTAAATGAGTTCATTCACTGCCGGGCAGTGGTGGCGCACACCTTTAATCCCAGCACTTGGGAGGCAAAGGCAGGCGGATTTCTGAGTTCGAGGCCAACCTGGTCTATAGAGTGAGTTCCAGGACAGCCAGGGCTACACAGAGAAACCTTGTCTCAAAAACCAAAACAACAACAACAACAACAACAACAACAAAAATGAGTTCATTCACATAGTATTTAAAGCCCCACCCCCAAAATCACTAATATAATACATATAATTCTTCCCTAACTTGTAACAGAATAGATGTGAATTTTTTTTTCTTAAAAAAAATTAGTTAGGAGGCTAGACATGTGGTACATTACTTGTCAAACATGTGCAAAGCCCAGTCTCCAGTACAAGAGGTAGGGGGAGACCAGTCATGGGGAGGACAGGGAGCTTGAACAGCAGTGTGCATCCTGCCCTTCCTGCATAGACTGCTTTAAAGCGTCTGTCTTCTTTTATCATTAAGTAGGTTTATTCCAGTGAAAACTGTTGACTTGTTAACTTGGGTTTGTATCTCAACAAGCTATGCTGCAGTTCCAGAAAACAGGTACAGCCTGTCTCTGCTTCTGATTCATGGTGTGGATCAGATCCCTACGCTTGCAAAAACCCGGGAACACTCTTAATGGCATTTTAATAACAGAACATTTTAGCAAAACAAGCCGGAGGTACACAGTGAAGCTACGGGCATACTCTGCCTTCCCTGCCAAGTTGGATAAAGGTTTCTACTTCAGGGAAACAGAGGTGCTTCTTTTTAAATGATGGAAAGATCTTAAGCTGGCAAGCTCCTTGCTGTGCCCACAGAAGCCACAGAACTATCTGGGTTGGGAGGACTGGAAACTGGGAAACCATCAAACGATCACAGTTCGTCTTCTGCAAGGAAACGCTGCTTGGTGCACTATCCTCTGTTTCTCATCAATCTCATCTAGGGTTCCTTTTATTTCAGATGCTGTGGGCCTGCTTTTCACGGGGCACACAGATGTTCTGCCCACAGGACTGGACAGGTGCAGACTGACAGACACCAGGGCTTACTAAGCCATCCTGCCTCCTGTAGCTCTGACAAGAAGGAAGAAATGGTGCTGGAAGGGTGTCAGTTTAGAAGGGCTTGTGTTTCCATTACCCCCTAGAGCAATGGCTCTCAACCCATGGGTCACGGCCAATTCATAGCAGTCGCACAATTCCTGTTACAAAATAGCAACAAAAATGATTATATGGTTGGGGGTTACCACAACACAAGGAACTGTATTGAAGGGCTCCAGAATTAGGACCCTTTAGGACAGACCCCTGGAGGGTCTGATTGACCTCTAATTATCCTGTACATGGATTGCTCTAACTGTAGTGAGATACAGCCTCTTGCTACAAAGCACTTAGTGTGTGACACACCAAACCAAGCTAAGCCTGCTGTTCACTGTTTACTGGTCCTGAATGGTCCCTCGCCATGACTGAGTTTCTTTCTGGACATGCTCAGAGAACATAGGCATGGGCTCTTGCTATCTATAAGAATCCCTAATTTGGGAGTCATACATGTATTAACCTATAGAATATTTCAGTAGAAAATAAAACACATAGTCACAGCATTTCACTTTTGAAAACATTTTATAGCTCACAGATAGCATACAGCTGCTCAAACAAAAAAATCTAACCATCAGACAGAGCATGAGGGTACTGTTGTCTATATTAAAGATATGGGGCAGGGGTCACAGATACTAGTTGACAAATCTGTCTGTCTGTCCCCCCCACATCCCCACTTCAAGATGGCCTTTTGCTTCCCCTCACCCCCAATAAACCTCTTATGCTAGATCCGTGGTATACAGCATCCCTTGGCCCAGACCTGCCAAGGTATCTTTGGTTGCCTAATCCTAGCAATCTCTTCTAAGTTAAACACTCAATTAATACTCTAAAATAATATTTCACAAAAAGAATATGAAAGGGTTACCTAGCACTAAAGTTTATTTGGACCAATTGACAATCATGATTAGGCTGTGATTTCCCTCAAAAGAAAGAGCAACTAGGGGACTTTGCCTTATGGAACCTGTGACTTATTAAAGACAGAAGCTCCTTCCATCTGTGGCACTGGAATCCTTACCCAGAGGCCTGAGACGATCAGAAGTCTCTGTGCTTGTCCCCAGCCTGAATTTACAAGGAGACAAAAGTCTGGCTATGTACCAAGCAGGAGGAGCCAGACACGAGAGGAATGGCTCAGCTGTAAAAGAACACTGTGAGACAAGGCTTAAGGCGTGTGCTGGTGACTGTGTCCCGAGCCTGGCTGGGGAAGCTGCTGCCAGCCAGTGGACTGTGCCACAGGGACATGGGCACAAATACCACACAGACAACAGTCTCCCTGAACATCTCCAGTCCCTCAACACAATTTCTTTCTTCACTTCTGAGACCACACATGATCCAAAAACCTTCCAATTTCTTCAGCTGCAGAGTGAAGTGGGCAAAGGGATGGGGCAGGTAGAGTACTGGAATCCTTTTCATTTTCTAGTGCTCTCTGGAAAGCACACGCCTGTGAGATCTGAGGGAAGCAATCAGAGGTCATAGTAGCCTGGAAGACCCTGGCATGTTGGAACTGCCCTGATAAACAGGCTAAGGGCTCCTGTGAGAAATGCCATGATCCAAGGATGCAGGCTATTTAGAAGGCAGAGATTATCTGTATTTTAAAGAAGGAATAATAGGAGAAGGAGGAGCAAGAGGAGGAGGAAAAGGAGGAGGAGGAGGAAGAAGAGGAAGAGAAGGAGGAGGAAGAGAACAGAGACCTTTCACTTGTGTATGACCTTGAACTGACTTCTGAGAGTAAGATAAGTAAAGTAAGAGTGGGACTCTCTAACAGTAAGGGCTTCCTGTACCCTGAAACCCCTCATGAAGTTCTCTTAGGGGGACCTGAGGGGCTTGAGGAAGACTGGCCTGAGCAAGTCTTGAATCTTCGTAGGCAGCATGAATTTTAGGGAGTTCAGACGAGTGAGTCTCTTCTGTACCTCCTGCATGGAAGCAGAACATAGGGTGTAGGGGTGGGTGCAGGCTGGGGGGTACAAGTGTGGAGGTGCAGGTGTTAGGGTGGGGTGACAAAACCTGGCCTTTCCTCATATAAGAAAGAAAGTAAACAGACAACACAGAAGTGTTCTGCATAGCTGGGGTTGTTTCCTGTTTACTGTGCAGAGGGAGAAGAGAAAGAGGGAAAGAGAAAGACAGAGGGGAAGAGAAGAAAGATAAGGAAACATGTAAAGCCACAGATGGCCCCAGGGTCCTCTTGCTTCCTGATCCGAATGTCCAATAGGAGGCTTGTTCTGCAGGAAGCCCTCACTGTCTGGAACACAGTGACGGTGCAGTTTCTATAGAGACGAGCATCTCTTGTAGGAAATCAGGGTACATAGAATGCCAGCAACCAGCTAAAGGGTTTGTTCCTTGTGCTTCAGTTCAAAAGGCCTCTCCCTGAGAAAGCTGCTTCACAGCAGGCATGAGAGAGCTGGCTACTCTACCCAGGACCTGAGAATGTGGAAGTAAGACTTGAAAGCTCTTCATGGACCAGAATAGGGAAAGGCAGGAAGAAAGGCTTCAGTTTAGGCACCAGATTGGCCAGTTCCCACCTGGCTCCATTTATAGCACACCAGTCAGAAAGTCCACGTCACTCCTGCAAAATCTGTAGACTGACACATGTAGAGACACAGTTCTGCCCCTGCTCCTGCAAGACCCCTCCCACCAGGGTCTTCCCTTTCATCTGGTAAAGCCCAGGCATTTTTAAGCAGGGAATGTCAGGAGTTCAGGGCCTGTGAATCTGAGAGTTAACACTACCAACTGTTCCATTAGTATAAACAAGATGTTCTGGTCACCTGCTGGTTAAGTCCTGCCTCTTCTGTCAGATACGCTCAAAGTCACTTCTCAAGACAATGCTTATGTCTTAATTAATTCTCAACCTGTGGGTAGCGACCGTGTGTGTGTGTGTGTGTGTGTGTGTGTGTGTGTGTGTGTGTGTGTGTGTAGGGGAAAAGGGTGTCAAACCACCTTTCCAGTGGCCCCAAACTGAGCATCAAGGAAGCTGGGATATGTAATTGTATATAGTTGAACCAGTGGCTTCCATGATAGAACAGTGGTTATGCTTCGAAAGCAGGATCAGAATGAGGAGAGGAGACGACTGGTGGTCACCACTCAGCTTTCCTTCCTCTTCCTGTGAAGTTCTCCTGTTTCCAGCTTAGCCCCAGCTCCCTGTTAATTGGCCCCAGGTGGTGCTATGCTCGAAAACATTTCACCCTCAGCTCTTTGGGACAAAAATAGCTCTAATCCATAGCCGCCTTCGCTGCTTATCTGTGGTGTAAGCACATCACTGTGGCCAACTCGGTGCTACCAGCATGTTGTCCAATGGAGCTGGGAAGAGAAAACAGGAATTTGTCATTCTAGATTTCTGTCACCCACACAGATAAAAAGAACAAAACCACTCTCGGCAGCATAAACTGTAAGGACAGCTAGGTAGTGATGAGTTCTAAATATTTGTTGTTTATTATTATTATTATTATTATTATTATTATTATTATTATTACTTAGTGGTAAGCCCATTTTAATTTTGCAAACAACTGACTTTCGCAACCTTGCTGGAAATTAAACAGTCAGCTTTTGGTGATCATCGTACACTAATGTATTACTCTGTTGCTTTACTGTCACTGTGACCAAGCGAATGGCTTAAAGAAGGAAAGGAGGATTTACCTGACTTGTGGTTTCAGTCCATTTGCCGCTCCATTGCCTGGGGCAGACCCTCATGACAGTAGAGTTTGTGGAGGAAGAGCTGACTCAAAGGTCAGTGAAGGAGCTAGGACAAGCCAGAGCGCCCAAGGACATAGCCCTGGTCACCTCTGTCCCAACCACCTCACATTCCATTGTTCTGACACCTCCCAACAATCTATCCCAATTTTAAACCACCGTTGGATTAAACCATCTAAGACACAACCAGGAACATGTTTTACTGTCTTCCTAGGCGTCCCTCAGTCTAATCCGGAGAAAAATCAAGATTAGCCACCACACCACTCTTCTGTGAATCCCTGGGGCCTTTTTCCTGGTTGTGATTCTCACGGAAGTGGGGGGGGGGGCGGGTGATCACTGAACTGTCGGTGTGAACTGGTGGTAATGATTCGTTTTCCTCCACTGGACTCTTAGCTTTCCTAAGGCAAGGCTTGTGCCTGGCCTTGTTCAAGATGTCTGGAACACAGCAGGTATTCAATAAGTATTGGAAAAAAATCGTTTGGAGCAGTAAAACTGGGATCCAGGCAGCAAGTATGTGCATGGATAGATCCGTAAGAAGTCAATACATTGGTGAGTTCTGCTTTTGAAGTTCTTGCACCTTGGCCTGCGCTTCCAGTTTCCCTTCTCCAGGACTGGACAGTACCCTGCTTCATGCTTTTAAGCTTGATCATTCCTGCCTTTACTGACATTCAGATGTGTTTGGTGGCATCACTCCTTTTTGCTACATCTGCTTACCTGGAGCTGCTTACCTGCACAGAAAGACAATTCCAGGAGGGCCCAGCTTGGTTACACAGCTGCTCCGGGAGCTCCAGACGAGACACTCTGGAGCTCCCGGAGCAGTGACAAGCTGCCTCTTTTCAGTGACAAACAGCACCGACAAGGAGATGAATGCAATGACCCGTAACACTGAAGTTTGGGATTAATCAAGCCAGTCTGGACTATTGAGTGACTCAGAGAAAGCTTCCAGACAGTCTGGGCTATGATACATGCTCACCCAGGAAGGGAAGGCCAAGACCGGGATGGTTTTAGAAGATGGCTTTTCTGGATGTTTGCAAACCTGACTTATCCAGGTGGCATCAGGAAGAGTCTGTGATTTCGTTTACTAAAAATACAGACTCTTAGGCTCTTTAACCACTTCCAATGAGCGGATGGCTCTAAGGAAGCAGATGCCTAGCTCCAGGAGCCTGGTGTGGCTCTAACAAAGCTCAAAGTTATTGCCAAGGGGGTGTCAGCTGAGTGTGGGGCCTTGGCATGCATGGAAGCCTCTAAGCCAGTGGTTCTCAAGCTTCCTAATGCTGTGACCCTTTAATGCAGTTCCACATGTTGTGGTGACCCCCAACCATAAAATTATTTTATTGCTATTACATAACTGCAATTTTGCTACTGTTATGAACCATGATGTTAATATCTGATATGCAGGATTCCCAAAGGGGTCATGATCAGAGGTTGAGGACCACTGCTCCAAGCAACTGTTGTAAGTCATCAGCTGCCAGTACTCACCTGGACCTCCTGCCAAAGCAGAGGATACTTGGGTTTTGGAGGCTAATAAGCAACACTGCATCTCTAGTGGCATGTATCTGAATTGTAAGCCCAGTGCTCAAAGTCTCCAATGGACCAAAAGAAAGGCTGGGTGCTTTGCAAATTCAAATGGCCTTTATGTTTGTAAGATTTTCAGTCTTAAAAGGGTTTTTTTTTTTTGCCTTCTCTCTTCCTCTCTCTCTCTGTTTATCTCTGTGTGTCTCTCTCTGTCTCTGTCTCTGTCTCTGTCTCTCTCTCTCTCTCTCTCCCTCCCCCCCCATCTCCCCTATAAAAAGTGACTGGTATTTACTTTTACATAGGAGAATATAAAGGATAAGCTCTCTCCTTCAGACTGTATAGTTCATTAGTAGACTCAGCTTTCCAGAATTTAAATGTAGGCCTCTGTCCTCCACATCCTGTGTCTTCCCTTTCCTGGCCATTAAAATTAACTCAAGCTGTGGTCCAGACCTGCAAGGTGTTGAGCAGACACAGGCAGTCTCTTCTCCAGCCCCTGCATTTTCCCGTCCCTGGGATCCTGTTCTTCAAACGTTGGTTTTCAAGGGAGATGATTTAACCTTCATGGACAGATATATGGTGAACCTTGAGTGGTGAATGTTTCAGTTACTGAGATACGAGGGAGACGGTTTCAGGCATAAACAAGCATCCCTGGAAACAGGCATTCCTCATCTGAGCAAGATGGTGATTGGAATAAAGATCCAATCCAAAAGCTACTCTTGTGCCTGAAGTTTCTCTGCTATCTGTGCTATAATGTGCTATTCCTTTGCATGGAGAAATGGTGTTACATAGAAACCTGAATTAAGGCTTACAACACAAATACCCCAGGAGATATAAACCATCAGCCTAAATTCATACTAAGAGATGATTGACTTTCTAAGCACTGTTTTGCTGACTTTGGGGACAGGGAGCAGAGGTTTAGAACACCACACAGTGGCCAAGGCTGAAGGCCAGTGATGTAGAAGACAGTTCCAAAGATGCTATCATTTTGCTCTGCCTGGAGGACTTTGTTCTGAATCTCAGAAATCAGCCTGCTTATGTTTTCCCAAGTGCTGACTGGCATTAAAGGTGTATGCCACCACACTCAGCTCTCAACTGGCTCTTAATAGAAACAAGACATTGAACTAGAAACACCAGGAGGCTCTATTTGATATACAACAAAAAAAGTAGTGTCTCCTTTGCAGGAAATGTGTGCACACATGCAAATGAGGGCCCATGCTGCCAGTGTATCAGAATGAACTAAGAGAAGGTTTTCATGCATTCAGTCAACCTAAAAGGAAAGCTACACACATTGCAGCATTCTCCTAAAGGCACATAGATACAACTAACACACACTCAGAGCAGGTACAGTTTAACCACACACACACACACACACACACACACACACACACACACACACGTACATACCCTCATACCTCTGATTAATGCTCCTCTAACTAATGGCCCCTTGCATGTTTTTGAACTATAGCTCTTTTCTTTCTCATGACATGGAATAAATCAGAGAATAAAATGCTCAAGCCTGGCCAGTTCTCCACAGACTCACCTAGTGCTCTAGGGCCTGCCTCACTATCAAGACTCTATCACTCTTCCAATGACAGAAAGCCCCAACTAGATAGCTTTGCGCTCTGCATCAAGCATGAACTCAGAGCAGTGAGCATGCAACTCTGCAGAGCCCAGAATGGAAGCCCCAGCAAGGTGTTTTGCTATGTAAGCAGGAGGGAACCTTGGAGACTCTCCATTTCATCAGATGGTTTTACTGATTAAAGTCTCAGGGACTGCCAGAGTTCTCTAATTCCTCCAGCAAATACTAAGGTCTGGTAAGAAAAACAAACAGAATACTCTCCAGAATTCAAAAGGAGTATAAGAGATATGAGCTACACACACAGCCCAGGCCGCCACCTGTCATTCTCTTGAAGAGGCTCAGGCCCTACAATCTGACAAGTGAATGGGGACAAGCCGGGGACAGGAGGTGACAGACTGAGAACCCACAGCTGATGTTAAAAATAACATTCTGCTTGGGGTAGAAGACTTATCTGCTGGAGTTACCAAAAGGAAACAAGCATCTAAGAAATAAATGCAGGTCCAGAACAGCATCTGAGTGGGTTTAAGGAGGAGGGACAGCCAAACAGACCAAGGTCAAATGACCTGTAGACCCTAAATGCCAACATACACTATGCTCAGT
>JANHMN010000014.1:22354171-22389214 GCA_030674055.1 Rhabdomys pumilio | reverse complement strand
GTGTGTGTGTGTGTGTGTGTGTGTGTGTGTGTGTGTGTGTGCAGAAACAGGATCTTCTTCAGTCTACCTGATTACAGATGAGGACCTGGAAGTCAGGCTCACTTACTGAGGGAGCCTAGGTCAGAGCCATCCCACCTTACAAACTCTCCATCAACTTAGTGTGGTAACTCCCAGGTGATCTTCAAGGCAACACACACACACACACACACACACACACACACACCACACACACACAATCGGGTTTTTAATGAATTATTTTTAGAGCACCTTGTAAGTGCATATCAAGTTTTAGTTTACAGATTTCGCATAACCCCCATTCCCATACATGCATCACCTCTCTCTTCCTTACTGAGATCCACAATTACATGGCTGCCACAGAGCAAATATACTGGCACACAGTCCCTACTCACAGCCCATGGTTAACACTAGGTGTCTTAGTTAATGTTCTATTGCAATGAGGAGACACTATGACCAAGACAACTCTTATAAAAGAAAGATTTATAACTAAATCATTGGGCACTTGCTTACAGTTTCAGGTTAGTCCATTATCATCATGGTGAGAAGCAGACTGACAAAGTGTTGGAGCAATAGCTGAAAGAAAGCCTTACATCTTGTTCTACAGGGAGGAGAGAGGAGAGAGAGAGAGAGAGAGAGAGAGAGAGAGAGAGAGAGAGAGAGGCTGGATCTAGTCTAGTGTGGACTTTTAAAACCTCAAAACCGACCCCACACCCCTAACCCCCCCCCCCCGTGACTCACTTCCACCAACAAGGCCATACCTCCTAATTGTTCCCAAACAGTTCCATTAAACAGTGACTAAGCATTCAAATGTATGAGCCTATGGAGGCCATCCTCATTCACACTAGGGTTCACCTCTGGTGTTGTACAAATGTATGTTGAACAAATGTGTTCCCACCACTAGGGGGTTATTTGAAGTAGCTTCACTGTCCTCAGTCCTTCCTCAGAGTGTTTTCAAAATAACCCCTATAACAAAAGCTGTGGCAAGGCTTGGTTGCTCTTAGTCTTGGTATTCTTCTGTGGAACACAACTAGATGGATGCTCACTGGCTTAAACAGCCATTCTCCTTCAGTCTTTGTTGCTGACACCCAGGATGAGAATGCTCCAGGGTACAGTATTAGGATGTGGGTGCCTCAGATTGACAGAGTGAAGTCAAGCTGACATCATAGAGTAATTATGCCTGGGAAACTTCTGTTCTACCTCCCAGCTGCTCCCACCTCCAAAGCTCACACTTGGTTTTCTTTCTCCCAGCTCAGTAATGTTGTCAACTCCGTCTAAGTCACCAGATGTCCTTGTGTGCTGTGCTCCCTTCTGACTATAAAAGAAGGGGTCTTAGGAGATGTCCAAGGTCATCCAAAATGTTCTAGCTCCAACATTCCATAGCTCCAGAGGGAGACTTAAAAGCAAACCAGCTGAATACAGAGCACTAGGCTTTGCACGGTTTTTGCTTTTGACAATGAGGATTACAAGAAGGCTTGGGAAAGCTGTTTCTGTCGAACTTTACCACATACCTCATGCAGAAGGTGCTTAGGCCTAACAGATTACAGATGTCTCTGTGACAAAGAACTCTGCTTCATTTTCTAAAAAGGACAGTATATTGATTTTTAGAATAGTCATCTTCTAATGTCTATGACTTTGAGCCAAACGAAGAAAATTTATGAAGGTTCAGCTTAAGCTTATAAATTTTTAAATCAATAATTGCTGCCTGGAAGAACTTTGCCATCACAGTGGCTCAAAAACAGCAGATACAAGAATATTTGTGCTGATATCAGAAGCGCCAGCTAAATCAAGCCATATAACAGGTCACTACTGCATAATCTGGCTGTGTTGTATCTAAACTAGAGGATGGCTTCTCAGATATAGCTTCTGTCTCTGCTATTAATCACAGGTAAACATTATTAGTATGCCAGAATCCATAGCTGTGTTGATATTATATCCACTGATGTCATATCTAGTATTCAATAACTGGGTTAACCAGTGCTTTGCAGTGTTGCTTATTGTTAGGCCTTGGCTCTCCTTTCTTCCTCCTCCTTCCATTTGATCCTTTCTTCAGTCCACTTGCCACCATTTTGGTAAGTCACTGTTACATGTGGCTAAATTACTTCGGTGAAGTAACACCTTCATGGATTGGTCTTGCATCCATCTAATACATTCTCCAATCATCTAGAGTCTGGAAGTGGTAAAGCACTGTCCCAACATGTGCAAGACTCTGGTTGCATCCCATCAAAACACACACACACACACACACACACACACACACACAAACACACACACACACACACACACACCAGACACCAGTCTTTTCAAGAGTCAATTCTTAGAACATACTCTTATTTTGTTGTAGTGTCTGTAGGCTCTATAGTGATGTCTCCTTGCTCCACAGTCTGACAGATGGTATTTGGTAAATGCTCTCTATGCAGTTGACAAAATTATGTATGTTCTTCAATTCTTTTGGTGCATTGTTCAGTTAGGGCAAGTTGTTTAATTATGCTGTTCAAACTTCTGCCTCCTTAGTGATTTTTCCCCACTTGTTCTATCAGCTACTGTGAAGTTATTTTAAAATTTACATCTATGAAGACATAAAATGATGAGTTGGAAGATTCAATATTATTTTTAGAATATTAATTTTCACAAGTTAATGTACAGATTAAATGCAATTCCAATAAAAGCTGGAGGAGCTTTTTTTTATAAAAATTAATAAAACATTAAAATTTACATAGAATACAAAGTAGCCTAAACAATTTTGAGGAAAAAAAGAAAAGAAAAAGAAAACAAATCTGTAATACTTATTTGTCCTGAATTTGAAGATTATTATAAATTCATAACAATCAATTGTTTGTGGTCCTAGAATAAATACTCATAATAGGCAAAGAGTAGATTCACAAATGTATGATCTATTAAATTTATGACTAAGCTGCATGATAATTCAATTATAAACAAGTTATGCAGAAATAACAAATGGCTACTAGGGTATGGATCTCAATATCTCTTAAAAGCCATAATATTTTGTTTGCAGTAGATCATGTACCTAAATGCAAAAGAGAAAAATATGAAGCTTCCAGAATAAAATAAGTATTTCTACATCTATATGTTGAATAATCATTTTTTTATTTGTTTGTTTTTTGTTTTTAATTTATTTTATTTATATAAGACTGTAGCTATCTTCAGACACACCAGAAGAGGACATCGGATCCCATTACAGATGGTTGTGAGCCACCATGTGATTGCTGAGAATTGAACTCAGGACCTCTGGAAGAGCAGTCATTGCTCTTAACTGCTAAGCCATCTCTCCAGCACAGATAACAAGACATAAAAACACTTAATAATGGGAAAGTTAATAACTTGTATCTATATATCAAAACTCTGCCTTTGCTTCTCAAAAGACCCTTAAGAAAATTACCCGGCTGGACAAATGGCTTAGTTGTTATGAGAGCTTGTTGCTCTTCCAGAGGATCTGAGTTCAGTTTCCAGAGCCCAGATCTGATAGCTCACAAGCACTGCAACTCCAGTTCCAGAGAATCCAGCACCTTCTCCTGGCCTCCAAGGCATACACACACATATGCGCATAAAGATAAAAATAGTTCTTTTTAAAAAGAAAATTAAAAGGCAAGCTGAAAAATTAAGAAAAAGTATTTATAGTACATATATAAACATACTACAAATATTTTTGTAAATATATATACATATATGTATGTGGGGCTGTGAGAAGCAGCTGGGTACCTGGTCAAACAGGCTTTGAACCCCAGAGACCCTCAGGGATGGTAGCAGTTTGACCTTGCTCCTGGGCCCCTGGCTCCTTTCACATAACCACTGCCCCCACAGAGAGGTCTGTGGCTATTGATCACGTAGGACAACGCTCCTATTAGCCTTTCCACAGGCAGAGGGCGTGACTACAGGCCACAGATCCTCAAGACAGATCTCCATGCTAATGAGATACCTAAAGGCCAGAGGGTGTAGCCAATTAAGCATTCCTTCTCAGACCCTACTCCTTGCAAAGGTATTTAATCTTGGGCCCGCCCTGAAAATACCAGGGTATAGCTTCATCCATTTTCTATCATGACAATAAATATCTTAAAGACCATGTCTTAAGACCATGTACTATCTCTCTTCTTTGGGGCCTGCTGTAGAGAACAGTGGAGAAGGTCTTCAGCTCTTTAGCTGAAGACCTTCAGCTCCTGCCAATGACCTCTCTACGTTCCAGCCATGGAGACCCAGCCACGGAGACCCAGCCAAGACGAGTTGCAGGACCAAGAGCCCTCTCCCCTCGGGATGTAGCCAGAGTTTCTCCCCCTCCCTAATTGGCTGCAGGTCAATCCAGCCTGTATGGCCCCTGTCTCGACCCTTCTGCAGCCTCTCAACGGTGCCTGAGAGCCCAAGGGCCAGAGAACCAGTCAGTTCCTGGCCACCTTGGCCCGGAGACCCCCAACTCAAGAGCTCCAGCCTCTGTGGGACCCCAGACTGTGTTCTTCCCACACCCGGGGAGTGGAGTCCAGCAGCTTCTCACAGCTCGATTTCCACCCAGTCTGCTGCAGCCCTAGCCCTTTGTGGGTGACAAACACAGGATCCACAACTCAATCCACAGGACCCACGCCCATGCACACACCACAGCCCAACAATATGTATATATGAATGCGACAAAGGACTGTGTCAAGAATCTATAAGTTACTCCTTAAGAACCACAGAGAGAAAACAATCCAACTTTTGAAGTGGGCAAAGAGCATGGACAACACTTAGTAAGAGATTTGTGACTGGTCCACAATGATTCTCAGCATCAATTCTTAGAAAATACAAATTAAAGCTATCGAATATCACTCCATACTCAGGAGAATGGCGTAGTATAAAAGACAGAAAATCCTGGATGTTTATGTGAGCATGGGGAGATGAGAGGACCTTTCTTCATTTATCTGAGACCCTACGGCAGATTCCTACAGGCAAACAACACAAACCCACTTGTAGCTGTTGTTGGAAATGTAACATGGTACAGTTTGGAAAATAGAGAATAAATTATAACAATATCTTAAGATGAGAAACAGAATACATTTTTAAAAAGCTAAGCTTTAAAGAGAAAATATTTTGTAATTTTATTTACATAAAGTTCAAAACAAGCAATACTAATCTATGGTGAGACATTTTTAAATAGTAGTATCTTAGCCTTTTCATTGCTATAACAAATTACCTGATAGACCAACTTAAAAGGGAGAAAAATATTTCAGCTCAGGTTTCAGGGGGGTCAATCCATATTCCTAGAGCCACCGACTATGTGTGTCAAAGAGTCACGGTGGCAGATATTACTTTCCTTGTGGCATATAGAGGCAAAAAGACAGACAGGGGAACCTGGGACAAGATACAACTTACAAGGACAAACCTTCAGTGATGTATTTTGCCAGGGTGAGGGGGGGGGAGCCCGAATCTTCATGTCCCCAGAACATCCCCAAACAATATCATTCTCTAGGGACCAAACCTTCTATTCAATAAATGAACCTTTTAGTGGACACTTCATGTCCAAACCAAGTGGTTACTTTAGGAAAGGTGTGTTGACTGATAGACAAGAAGAAACCTCATGAGACTTAACCTAGAAGTAGCCAGATTATGGTGTATATTTAACAAGAATGAAGGGTATACTTTGTGTAAGACTATCAACATGTCCTAGGTGATCTGGAATGGTCCTCACATACAAGTCTAAAGTATTGTCCTGGGCAAAGTAGGACAGTGGTCACCCTAATCATAGAGTTGCATAAGTTATCATTGTGTGCTATCCCTCCCTTCCTTCTCCCTCCCTCCAGGAAAAGATGTTGTTTATTCCATGGTTTTCTTTTCTCAAAGACATACCTATCATCCCAGCCCTGCTGCTGAGCTACACTCATCTATCTCCTCATACCTTCTTCACTGTCACTCTCTGCAGTTCCACAATAGCTCAGAATGTTTCCTACAAATGTGTGCTCCTGGAAGACTCTTCATTTCCACTTTCCCCTAAGAACTTCTATTCGTGTTTTACAGTTAAAGCCTCTTTCACATTGGTCAATCCCAAGTGTCTCCCTCCAGGTGACCCAGTCGAATCCCCAGCTCTTTCTCACACAGCTTCCTTTACCCCAATCTAAGCTGGAGCCATATCTTTTTGTCTTGTTGGAGCATCTGGACTTTTTAATAGGTCAGAATTGTGTGTATCTTTGTCTCTTCAATGCCTGTCTTGTCTCTGTTAAGTGACCAGCTACTTCAGTTTCTATAATTGAATACATTTCAGAGTCAAGATTTTTTATGTATGTGTGTATATACATATACACATACACATACACACATACATAGTCTGCTTTGCACAAATACTTAGAATAAAATGGTAGTATGTTTAGCACCATTAGAAACTGGAACTATTGTTCTAACCTTAAGCCAGTCATTACATGGTTTTTGTTAAACTTGACAAAATTTATTCTCTCTGGGTTCTTCATCTACTGAACACCTGGATGCTTCCAGTCTTAGTGTTGCAAGTGCTAGTTTAGACTCTAAAGAAGCCTTCTAACTTCCCTATGGCCACCATCAGTGGTGCTTTAAGACACTGATCCCAACTTTGTCCCTGTGGCAGAGGCTTAGGACAGGAAACAGATGCCAAGTGCTTCCACTACAAGCTCCTCTTCCTCCTTGACTCCCCACTGCCTTCAAGCCCAGCTCTTCTTTGTGATGCATAAAGCTTTTTCATTGTGGCCTCTGGATGCCTCTTTAGTTTCACTGGCTTGCTACCTACACTTTCTCCTGCAGACACAGGAGACAGATCCCCAAATATACCACACTGGTCCTTGTATGAGCTAGGTCCTCTGCCCAGAAACCTTTCTCCCATCTTATCCCCATCTAATCCTTCATCCTTCAAAACTGGATGCTATCAGCACTAGGAAGTTTTCTCTGAACATCTTTGGTTTGAAACATCCCATAACACATATAGAAATAACAGTTATTTGTTTGCTCTTTTATTCGGTAAAACATCATGTTAGATTTATAAAAAGGTATCAGGAAGTACCAATCCCATAGGGCTTCAGGTCTCATAGGAATGACAGAACCATAAGAAGACCTTGGGAAAAAAAATTAGGTAAATGTAGTGTAGTCTAAGGGACGATCTATTGTATAACACTATTCTTGGGAGATGTGAACAAATGTCTGTTCACCCTCTATGGGGAACTGACAACAGACAAAAGTAAGAATACCATCAAAGTCCAACTTGGTAAGTCAATGAGTTTACTGAAGTCACTGACAGGAGTATAGGTAAGGAGTTACAGAAATATAGATAATTCAAATGCAGCAGTCTATCATACCACGAGTGACAAATCATGAAAGCTGTCACTCTCCAAACAACTTGCAGACAACTGTACAAGTTGAAGAGTCTCCTCTCCTCAGAAGTCCTTGCTGGTTATATAACCTTGGGGATGAAGGGGTCTTGTGACTCTATCTGGTAAGCTTCAGGAACTTCCTGGGCCTTCTTAGTTGTTTAATTCTTGAGTCTTAATGAGCCTCTCTTTAGTTTTGAATCTTAAAGAACTCCCCTGTGGTGTGGAACATTTTGTTTTGTTGTTTTTAAAACATTGTCTCACTATGTAGCTCTGGTTTGTTCAAAACTTTCTATGCAGACCAGACTGGCATCTAACTCACAGAGATCCTCCAGCCTCAGCCTCTTGAATACTGGTAATGGATGAAAAGTTTTAGTTGGAAGGAACACCATCATATCCCAGGCTTGCAGGGAAAGGGGTGGGGGTGGGGGCTTCCAATGGTTTTTGCAGATGAAGAAATAGTAGGATATAATTTTTTGACCTTTTTCAATTCATCATCTACATTTATCAAAAGAAGAGATCATAGAGTATACTGAGAGGCTAAAGCAGGAGAAACAGGAGTTCAAGGCCATCCTTGGCTACATAGCAAGTTTGAGTCCAGCCACAGTGACATGAGACACAGTCCCAAAAAAGAAGAAAGAAGACAAGGCAGCAAAGGAATAAGAAGCAGTTAAGAAGGAGAAGAGGGCAGAGGAAGAAAGGAAGGAAAGAAGGAGTGTAGGGAAAAAGAGGACCCAAAAAAGTATCATCTTCAGGCCATCTCATTAAAAAGAAGAAACATTTGTTTGGGTTTTTTCTTTCTCTCAACTTTATGATGTCATCCAGAGTAGACTGTGATCTTTAGCAGCTATTATACATGTTTCATGTAATTTTCAAAGCTTACTGAGTATTAAGCCAAAGGGATATAGTTAGGAGCCTATTTGAAGGCCTGGCTACCCATTGCCTCGGGCTAGCACTACTTACCTGCTTTGTGGCCTGAGCCAAGTATGAAAACTCTCTGAGCTGTAGTTTCTTCATCAAAAATTTTGAATAACAATGATACCCGCATCATTGCTGCCTATGAAGATTAAAATGAATCAATCCACACTAAAAAGTGTTGAGAAGAGGCTTATCGACACAACCTACCCTTAAAGGTAGCCACTCTTAGGTGGAATATGCAAAGCGGAGAGTCCACACTGCAGACACTTCTCCACTTGGCCTTACTCCAAGTCTCCCCACCTGCCACCGGCTTGCATTACTCACAGCCTAATGGAGAGTGACTAACGAACCAGCGGCTCAAAAGTAATATCTAAGAGCCTCAGGCAGACGTCTTGATTATTCTTCTATCTGTTAGCCAAACTGAAAGCACTGAAATCTAATTTCCCAGGCCTAAAGAGATGATTCAGCAGTTAAGAGTATGGCTGCTCTCCTAGAGGACCAGAATTCAACTCCCCGCACACACAATGGTCTCTAAGCCTAGCCCCAAGGAATCTGATGCCTTTCGGATCTCCTCAGATATCCAGTACACACATGGTGTACAGACATACATCAAGCAAACACGCCCATACACATAAATTCAACCCATTAACGATTCTTTAAAATCAGATTTCTTTATATTTTCTTTCATATCTGTCATTTAACAAATCTGGAGAATTCTCATAGCTATACCATATATGGAAGTTTTTAAAACACAGATGAAATACTATACTCTTGTCATGGATTAATGAATTAAAGTGGCTATAAAAATATGAATAAAATATTTTGGCTATGAAAATATGAAATGAAATATGAATGAAATATGAAATATGAATTAAAGCCAGGTTGAAGGTGCTGGAGAAATGGCTCAGTGATTAAGAGTCTAGCTGTTTTTCTAGAGGACCTGGGTTCAATTCCCAGCTCCCATAGGACAGCTCGCAGCTCTCTAATCCTGTTCTAGGGCATCTGATGGTTCTCCTTCTGGCCCTTTTGGCACCAGGCATACACATGGTACTCAGACATACATGCAAAACACAAATACATATAGTAAAATTAAAAATTTTTTTAAAATGGGTTGAACATGGCCTTTGGAGAAAATTGTTTAGAATTTTTAATGTTTTCCTGTAATTTTTATTTTAATAAAATGGGATGACTACAAAGACAAGGGAATGCAAGCATTTAAACTGACTTTATCTTTTTTTCTGTGTGTTTTGAAGCTTCTAAAAATGAAAGCAAATGAACAAAAGGGGCTGTGGCATGTGGTCTGCCTTTGTCCTCAGGCTGCCATGTCACTTCTGTTAGTGTAGAGAAGAGACACCAGGTTCAAGGCAGAGAGGAGGCTCTGGAGCCACCCTGAACTTGGCCATGGCCTGGAGATTCTGCTGATGAAGGTTAACCACTCTTCAGGAAAAACAAATCAGATGGTTTTATTAGTGATTTTTTTTCCTGTAAATTAAGTGGGATTAGAGGTGAAGAAAAAAGAGGAAAACTATTTTCTGTTGCTTGGTTACAGTTACCTGGGAGGAATCTCTCTGTAGGCTAGGTCTGTATGCATAGTGTATTCTATATATAATAATAATGGCTAACATTTTTCAAGACCATAGTATCTGCTGGGGACTATACACAGCACTTTATACATAGCTTCCATAGTATGGCTTGTTTCAGCTGCAAATATCCCAGTCTTGTCCAAATGGAGTTTAACAATAGGGACTGCATCTGATCACATGCCTAATTAGATCCCTGGAGAGGAGGCAGCCCCATGGCCTGACTCATGCAGAAGGTCAAGAGCATCAGGTGAGTCCCAAGTTCCTCCTACCTCTTCCATCTTCCCAGGTGACATAGAAAGGTACAGAGTAGGAACTGCATACTTCCATGTGTGTGTCTAATTGTAGAGGACCACAGTTAGCTCAGTCTGTCCAACCAACAAATCAGCATTGAAGGAATAGAATTATTTATTAACAGCTCGAGGCCTTGAGTGACTGGGCTAGGATGGTTATTGACAAAGGGGCACATCACATCTTCCATTTCATGTTCACATCAATCCTCCAGGGTCCACGCAGGCTGAGTAGTTTTACCAAGAGTGCGTGGCCTGTAAATGCCATCTCCCGAACAGCCAGGTTATACTGCTTTCCATGACTGGATGGTGTGTGTTTAACTGTCAATCACGAGACTTAGGAGAATGGGAGTGTCAGCTCTGTGAGTCACCTAAACCCTCAGGCGATGGTCATCTGTATCTGCCTCCAGACACACATTTTGTCCTTGGGTCCTAGAATCACCTTTCACTTTCCACCTCAAGGACACTGTCTTGTCATTTATATATAAGGTTTTAGGATATTTGCAGCCAAAACAACCCACACTGTGGAAACTGTATATAAAGTGTCGTATACAGTCCCAGCAGATACCATGTTCTTGAATGTTATTAGCATATATGTACACATATATACATATATTCATACATATACATATATACATATACATACATAAACATACATACATACATATATACATACATGCATTCATATCCTTCCAGAAGCTCACCTCCCATCCCAGGGGTCTATCTCAGGGTTCCTCCTTAAGTCTCCTCTAGAGAATGTTCTCAGAGTGCTCATCTGTCTTTCTAGTCCTTCCTCTTTGAAAAGTCTCCCATCACAATGGAAGTCAAGTTATCTGGGTGGGTTCTCTGGTCCCCAACAACGGTGATGTGCTCATGTTCCAAGCCACCAAGTCAAACACCAAGAATCACAGTGCTCCGGCCAGCCAGTGAGGATACTTACATAAAAACATGTGCAGAAATCCTCTGCTAAATGGATCTTGTTAAAAATATGGATTCTAGGACTGAGGAAGGAGTGGGGTTGGTAACATAATAGCCTAACCTATGTAAAGCCTTGATTTCAATCCTTAGTACAACCTAAAACTAATTAGTCACACCTGTAATTCCAGCACTGGGTAGATTGAGGCAGGAGGATCAGAAATTCAAGGCTGGTCACGGCTACACAACAAGTTGGATACCAGCCTGGTATCCTCTCTAAAGAATAAAATAAAATGGTGTATGTGTGTATTTGTGTGTGTGTGTGTGTGTGTGTGTGTGTGTGTACAATGAAACCCATTGCTTTGTACTACTAATATACACTAACACAACTTAGTGCATACTTGGAGCCAGCAGATCTGCAGTCGGGCTCTGGGCTTTTCCTAAGTGAGGTCTTAGCGGATGCTGAGTTGTTGCTCCACAGCGCACACTGGTAATGACAAGAGTGTAGACGATGTTAATGTTGACTCTAGTTCAGAAACTCCACTGGGAACACCGGGGTATTGGGGGTTTAGAATCAGGGAAGAGGTATGTCCTCCAGAGGGCCTGCAAGGAAGAAGGCCATCTGTTATGGTCCGACATGATGCCAGGTGATCAGAGGCTGCCGCTAATAAGAATCTCTCCACTCCCACCCCTGGCCACCCATCTCCTCAGGACCTGAAAAGGTGACAGCTAACAGATGACAGCGTCCCTCATTGGCAAGTCCTTTATAAGAGCTAGAACTTCTCCAGCTCGGGTGTTTCCAAGCAGAATGGAAAAGATGCAGAGGAATAAAGGATTAGGGTGGGGACCAGGAGCTGCCAAGGATTCCCCCTAACCCTGAGAACCTGTAGTATTAATTCAGGACAGTCAGGCTGCTGGCAGAAGACAGCAATGAACTGCGGCTTCTTGCCTTTACAGCTTCCCCTCCCCTTAGGCTACATTTTTCCAAGCCATTTGTCATTCCATCTCTGCTCCTTGTGCATTTGTATTAGTCATCCCCAGTAGAGCCCTGCTTCCCTCTCCTCTCGAAGGTCACAATGGGTTAACTTCACCAGTAGCAGCAGCAGAGGAGTGTGGTCTGAACGTGAGAAGAATATTGATAGGTTTGTACAAGAGACGTAATTAACTCTGGTGATCAGCACACATCTCTCTTCCTTTCCAACCTTCTGGCTTTTCTACAAATCTTTTTTTTTTTTAATCTGCTTAATTGCTCAACGGCTCTGAGAAAAACAGTATAATTGCATACAGCTGAAGATTGGTATTATTTGGTTGATTTTGGTACTACAGCCACTATGGCGCTAAGCAGGACTCTACCACTGAACTACAAGCCTAGCCCTTGGTCCCTTCTTTGAAAGAAACAACACAGAGGTGCACGGAATAAAGCTGTCCGGATGCCTGCCCTCACGAGGCCCATCTTCTAGGGATAGTGCAGCTTTTTCAAGTGCTTTTGATCTGGGCAAAGGTCAACTATCAAAAGGCAGACTGCTCAGAAATACAAATGAACGCTATGGCCGCCTCAGCAAGGGAGGCAGTTGGGGCCTCTGTGGGGAAGGAATGCAGCAGGAGCAGGGCGGAGGAAAGCAGGTTCCACACACAGTAGCTGTCCCTCTGAGATGCTCTCCTGTCTTTTCAGTACAGCTGTAACAGAAGTTCGCTGCTCTGATCCTCTCTCTGACGACTAAAATAGGGTGAGCACATTTGCATAACAGAAGAAAGGGACAGATTGCCACTCCAGAAGGACGCACAGGACACCTGTCAGAAGTATTAAAAAGCAGGATAATCCCTCAAAGCTAGAAATGATCCATAGTGTTGAGATAGTTGGTGGAAAGGCCATGTCCTGACTCCCTCATCTCATCTCTTCTTCCTCATCCCACTTCTGATGCCTCTAGGCTTCTGGCTCCTTTTACATAGGATAAAGAGTATGAGTTTTAGAAACCCAGCAGCTATTTTCTTGAACCCCTCCCCTCCCCCACGTTTACCTGTGGTCCCTTCCCATGTCCCACATCCTCACCACTGGCCTCCAATATAGGTTCCAGGAGATGTGTGTTCCTGTTTAAAAGTCACGTTTAGCCTGCATAATAAGCATCATTATTTTCAGTAGACAGCGCTGAAATCATGCAGTTGGGGGACTCTAATTCTGGCCCAGTGTGAGTTCAACTTTGATGACTGCCTGGGTATTACACTGTATCTTGTAACATGCATTTCAGATAAGCAAACCAATCTGGGGACTGTGTCTCCATGTCACTTCAGAATGGAAAGCTTGCACCTCCCTAGACTTCATTATCTAAGGCAAATGGGGCTGGGGGAGGGGGCTGGCTGTGGAAGCAACTGGAGCATGCACGGGTGTGGCCAGTGGAAAGGCACCTGTCCATTTGTGAATGCTCTGTTGGCTCTAATCCATGGCACTAGTGGCTGAGCCAGAGAACAGTAGGTTTGGGAACTGGCCTCCTACACCTCCATGTAGAAAGGGGGAAGTTTTGCTCTGTATTAGGGATGTTTGGGACCACAAAGACAAAGAACTGGAAAACAGATGACAGGACTCAGAAGGTGGGTGACAATGTAAGAGGGGACAAGGAGTTTGAAAGAGAGATTCTATGTGAATATGAAGGCCCTGTGGCTTCCAGCAGCTCCAGGAAGCCAGGGGAGGAGGAAGAGCCTGCAGTGTCCCAGCTTGTGAGGCAATAGCAAGCCCAGAGCTGCCGGCTGGGTGACTCAGAATGGAATTTTCCTCCCAGACAGAGAAAACAAGCACTGAGGTTTCTGTTGGTATAGTCATCAATATTGATCATTCTATTGAGCTCTCTCTCTCTCTCTCACTCTCTCTCTCTTTCTGTTTCTCCCACATGCACAGACATTTGCATATTCTATAAAAAAGAGTACCAGGACAACCAAGGCTACACAGTGAGAGAGAATTCTTAATAATAATAATAATAATAATAATAATAATAACTTTAAAAAATACCTTGTCTGAAGAAAAGTTAATTATAACTCTGTTATTTTCTAGGGCATTTAACCTACAGGAGAATTAGGTAAAAACATGAATCTCTAAGTCGTCTCCCCATGTTCTCACTGCCTCTCACACTGTTTTTTAGTTAAATCAAAGTATCCAGCATTACCGTACCCATAAAGTAGACATTTATTATTGGCTGAAGGATTTACGTGCACAGTTCTGCTAAGTAACAAAATCAAGGGTACTGAATATGTGATTCAGTGGCTAAAAATGCATACTGTTCTTACAGAGAACCCAGGTTTGGTTCCCAGGATCCACACTGAGCAACTCATAACCATCTGTAACTACAGCTCTAGGAGATCCTATGCCCTCTTCTAGCTTCTGTGGCAGACACACACACACACACACATACACACACACACACACAAAATTAGAAATAAAATAAATCTCCTTTTTAAAAGGTCAGTTTGGGGAAGAAGTAAAAAATATACAGTTCTGGCATGCACCCACTCTCAGCAAAGAGGCGGAGCCTAGCCACTGGGTCACATGATACTGACATTGTGAGGAAGCTAATTATGATGGAGGGGAAGCAGGCTATGGCTGCCAGGTACAGTTAGCTCTCTTCCTTGCCTACAACCCAGCTCCACACACTGGTTGTTTAGGCTCATCCAGGCCAGGCTCAGAGTTTCTGCTTGCCAGGGTCCTGCCCGGACAGTCAGGTACTGAGGGAGAGCACAGATAGACCAGAGGCTGATGATCTCTGGCCACTAACTCTCTCTTACTGTCTTGGGGCCAAAAGTTGATGGCTTCTGGCATCTGCATGTAAGCAAAACAGCTTGTTTATTTCAGAGGAAGCACCAAGAGAAAGCCTACTACATTTATCTGACCCTTTGTCACTATTCAGGAGGAGTTTCAAGTCAAATTCCCCATTCTGGAAAGAATGCGCCCAGTGGAAGATCCCGGTTTAAGGACAGGCAATGGTCTCTCAGATCTAGCCTAGACCAGCACAGCTGGGATTGGTTAGTCAATCCTATGCTCTAATGCAGTTTTCGCTCAAAGCAATGATTCTTTACTGGTTTTCTTTAGTGTTTGTTTTTTAACCACAAGCTCTCTTGTGAGGTTGATATTGACCGTGAATATTCACTCCCAAATAGATATGCACAGACCCCTGCCTCCGGTAGGAACTCAGGGACCTCATATTAAGAATTTCTTACCCAGTGCTTCACCCACATGCAGCTCTCCTATCTGTCTTTGAAATCAAATCTTTCTGCTGCTCTAAAAATAGAAACCATATCCAGAAAGAAATTACAGCACTGTATGCCAGAAGCCGACAGAAACTAGGAATCGTTCATCTCCCCACATGCAGGCAATATAGAAAATGCCACCACAGACAGGAGGGAGGGTAAGGCCATGCCTGATAGCTCATCTGAAGCACCTTTGCTTGGAGATGAACCGACTTCCAAGTCTAGTGGGTGGCAGCGCCTGTCATTTCAGCACAATGGATGATGAGACAGGAGTGTTACAAGATCAAGGTTAACCTATGCTGAAAACAAGTTTGAGGCCAGGCTGGGCTATATAGTGAGACTGTCCCAAATTAACAAAATGAGATGAGCCTGATTTCTTTAGTCATCTCTCCTGAGAAAACAAGCTAAGCAAGTGCTCATCCTAAAAAGGATATCGGGAATGAACACACACACACACACACACACACACACACACACACACACACACAAAAAAAAGAGGGGGGAGGGGAAGAGGAGAGATGGGAGATGAGGAGAGAGTATGGGAGAGGAAGGGAAAAAAGGGGGAAGGAAGGAAAGAGGGAAGAGAGAGAGAAAGAGAGGGAGGGAGGGAGGAAGGGAGAAGAAGGAAGAGAGAAGGAAGGAGGGAGATTTTTCTTTAGGCAAAATAAACAATCTCTGTCTCTGTTTAGAAAAGCTGGACACCTGACCTGAGCTAGGGCAGGGACATGTCCCATGAGACTCCAGGGCCTAAAGGGAAAGGAGAGGCTGAGCCTCCCACAGTCTACTGGGAGATGAGTCCATTTTCCAGTAAACACTCTTTGTTTCCTAAAGTGAGGTCCATACAACCCAAAAAGACACAATACATGGGGCCAGCAAGATGGCTCAGTGAAAGTGTCTGCCACCAAGCCTGACAACCTTAGTTCAATCCCTAGGGAAAGAACCAACACCCTCAACTGAAGCTTTCCTCTGATGTCCACAAGGCCCAGCACCAGTGTGCTCCACCCCCCAACCTCCACCAAGCACACATACAGTAAATGTAAATTTTTTTTAAGTGAAGATCTTTCATGGCCTTCCCTAGAAGTGACTGCCAGATACATGATGCTGTCCCACAGTCTGGCTGTCATTAATACTTACTCTTAGTTTGGGGACAGTTGGTCAGATGGTAATTGTTGGTATCCAGAGCCAGCTTGGCAAACTCAGGAATGTCAGACATAGGTGACATCTGTTGCCATGGCAACCCCTCATACCTTCTTGGAGCCCGCTCCTCACACTCACCTGGGAACTGCCTATGTCACAGCCTAGATAAAAGGCAAACCTTTCCCCACCTTTGACCTTTTTTTCCTTTGTCTTTTCTCTCTCTCCTCTTTGTCCCCGTTCTTTTCTAATAAGCAGATGGAACTGCTTTGCCCTGGTGTGGTCTATCCGGCCATTTCAACACAACAGTAATATTCAACGAGACCTTTGTCTAATGGAGCAAAAGATACGTCACAGTATTCGTATTTTCAGCTTGTAGTCTTTGACTATAGCCTGCAAAGCTATGAACATGCTTCACAGGATGGATGCTCCCAGCTCCTCTTCTGAAGCACAATTGAGAGAGCAGTTAAATGCCCCAGATCAGAAGCTAAGCTTTCCCAGAATTCTTGGAAGCAAATAAAAGCATGACACAGACTGCTGTGTCTTCCCGAAGCAAATCCACCCAGTGAGTAATAAAACCCACTGGTAAGAATAAAACAGTTCACATGCCCACGTCTGATCAAGGACAGGTTAGACAGAAATCACCCCATCAATAGATTTTGTCCAGACTGTAGTTTATTTAACAAGGACTTTGGTAATTGTGGAATTTCCTAAAGGAACCAGAATTACAAAATCAATGAAACAGAGGAAAAGCTGCAGTAAATTCCCTGAAGAACGCAGAGGGTGAAGAGGAAGCAGAGCTGACATATCGATTGTTCATGCCTGAGCTTTGGCCACCTGAGTTACACAGGTTTGTGAACCATGGGGCTACAACCCTTTTATACCTTCGCCAGTCCCCAGCTCCCCTTAGCATGCTTCCTGAACTCATATTAGTCTCTCCTAATCGTCTCAAGTAGAGACCACATGAGACTCCGTTATCCCATTGGCTAATAGTTATCCCATTGGCTACCCACAGAAAACTGAGCAGATCCACCGCTCTGGGGTCTCATGGTCCTAGTATCTTGGGAGCTCAGGCTCGGCATGTCACTAAACTGTCTGGCAAGGGCCTATGTCCTGGTTTGCAGGTGGCCATGTATGCATTGTGTCCCCATCTGACAAAAACAGAGAGAGGAAGTAAACTTTCCAGTATCTCCTCTTCATAAAAGCACCAAGCCTACCCTGAGGGTTCCACTCTCTTGACATAATTACCTCTCAAAGTCTTTATCTTCAAATATCAACATCTTGGTTCCCACATGGGCTTTGAGGACATCCCTACTTTATGGCAAACTGTTGTGACTTACCTGTGAAATGTCCCCCATAATGGTGACGCTTTGGAAGGTTGTAGGACCTTTAGGCAGTGGAGCTTTACTTGAGGATCTGGGTCCCTGGTGGAAAGGCCTTGAGGCTTGAGGGCCCAGCCCCACTTCCTGATCGTTTTCTGTATCTTGGTTGTAGATACAGTGTGCCCAACTGACCTCTTGCTACTGCTGCATGCCTTCCCAGCCATGTGGGACGGATCGCCTCCAACTGTAAGCAAGAGTAACAGAATAAACCCTTCCATCTTTACATAGCTTCATTTTGCCATAGCAACAAGACTAATAATACCCAGATCCAATTTTACACACACACACACACACACACACAGCACCTGCAATTCTGCAATTCAAACATAGTCTAAATAGTTTATCCTGAAGTCTGTTTCTGAACTACTGAGGCATAATCACAGAAGGCCAATTCTTTTAAGGAGATTGAAAAGCTCAGTCAAGCAGAACATTGAACTATTTGGTCCATCTTCTCTTATGACATGACTTTAAGCTCTGGTGATCAGGAGGCCAGTGGAAGAAAAGAACTCACACAAGTGCTGTGGCATGCATGTCCACAGATACGCATCATGCACACGTGCCCAATAATAAATAAATAAAATATTTGAGATATAAGTGAACATATATTTTTTTTAAAAAAACTCATTTTTTTAATCTTTTCCAGACCAGTTGCTCTAGAATTATTCCATTGTTCTAAGCAATGGTATGATGAAGAAAAAATATGGAAATATAATTTGACAAATTACAAAGATTTCTTGTAAGAAAAAATCATCACTCCCACATCCCAAGAAAAAAAAATAATCTGTATTTTTTTACGTTACTCCACAGATGGGGCTCTGAAATACAACTACTGAACAGCTGTGGGCTCAGGCAGCTTCACAATTGGGACTGAATTGTGTCAGTCAACTCAGTCTAAGAAAAGCAATCCAAGCATGTCTGTGACATACAGAGGTAGATTTTAAACAATCATCACACAGGGAACCCCTGAGGAGGGATTCAGGTCAAAAGATGGGTCCGGTCAATGGAATCATCGCTGAGAGAGACCGTTTAAGAGACACATGTGTTGAATTCTTTTTTGCACAATCGTGATGTTCTTCTTCACTAACAGACATTCAGACCCCAGACTAGAGGATTCTACACCCCTCAGGTTGCAATCGAGAAAGATTAAATGCCTCTGGCAAACCATTGTTTGATCACCAGCGAGGGGCCAGCCACAGATCTTTCTGGCAATAAAAGGTGAATGGGGAAATTAGACTTCCCTCTTCCCTTCCATGTACAATTCTGTACCTGCCAGAAATTCTGGAAAGGAGAAATTCACTCTGTTAATGACCAACCTCATCCCTTGAAGGAGCTAATTAGAGACCTAAGAGACTTGGGGACACCACACCCTTTTAAATGGGAGAAACTCAGCTCTGGCAAGCTACTGGGGGAAAAATTATCTTCTGGAACTCTACAGGAAGTGGAAATCTACAGGGAGTGTGGATAACCTGGAGAAAATATCCTGGGCCAGCTCGAGCTTGAAGCTCACACACAGGTGTTTCCTCAGGATTCAGAGCTTTGTCTGTGCGTCCAAACCCTCTTTCCTTTCTCACATAGCCGTGGAACCTTGAAGATGTATCCCTGAGACTGGACACGAAGTTGATTTCTTGGTTTAGAGAACTTTGAGAGATTCTTCCAAGGAAAAGTATTTGTAATTGTACTGATTTTGAAGAATCTTACAACGTTAGTGTGTTTCTTGTGTATGGTTGCCAAAGCATGCACTAACGTCACCTTGTTCTTTAGCTATAGCGTGCAATCTCCTGAAGGGTCAAAGCTAGGATGTTTGCCAGCCAGAGAATATCTGCTAGGTCTTCAGTAGAGCACACAGACGTTTTGCCTGCCACGGGAGGAAGCACAAGGTGGGAACACGTACTGTAGTGTAGGGTCAAAGTAAACGAGAAAGTGTCTACACTACTTTACAGAAATGCTGCCTAACTCTAAGTGCACTGAATAATTATTTTCCCCTTCCAAAACAGAACTGAAAGCCAGGCCCTGTGGTACATACCTGCAGACTCCTTGTGTGAGATGTTGAGGTGGGATGGAAGACCAGGGGAACACAGCAGTTCAAGACCAGCCTGAGCCAAGAGATCCCGATCGTCTGTCTCTCTCTCTCTCTCTCTCTCTCTCTCTCTCTCTCTCTCTCTTTCTCTTCCCTTCCTCCCTCTCTTTCTTTCTTTCTTTCTTTCTTTCTTTCTTTCTTTCTTTCTTTCTTTCTTTCTTTTTTTTTGAGATAGAGTTTCTTTGTGTAGGTCTGGCTATCTTGGAACTTGCTCTATAGACCAGGCTGGTCTCAAATTCAGAGATTCACCTGCCTCTGTCTTTCAAGTGCTGGAATTAAGGTGTATGCCACCACTGCCCAGCTGAGGACTTGTATCTCAAAGACAGCACAAAATTACACATACAGGCATATATCGAGTAGAATAGAATGGAACGGAACAGAACAGAACAGAACAGAACAGAACAGAACAGAACAGAACAGAACAGAATCTTCTAGCACATAGGGAAGCAGCTTGATGGTAGAGTATTTGCCCAATATGCAAAACTTCAACCTTCATTATTAATAATTAATTAGTTAATTAAAAGAAACCTAAAATTGAATCTTCTACCCCCAAACATAATTTCTGAGTAAGTCCAAGCTACCTAGTTATCTACATAACAGAGAAGGTCTGCCTAGTTTTGCTTTATAGCTATGCCTATCTATATTCTGATTTTTACACCTAAAACCTCACTATGAATGAGGTTTTATTTTGTGTCTCTGCACCCTGGTGACAGATCTCTGCACTAGGCCTCCTGGGATGTGCAGGGGTGTCGACTGATTATAACTGTCTGATAAGTGGAAGGAGTCTGAACTCTACAAAGGACAACAGTAGATTTTTTTTAAGGTGTTAGGTTGGTTCTGTTGCAAAAAAAAATGCATAAGGAAACCACTGATCAAAGATATCAAGAAAGAAACAGAATCAAATACTGGGGACTCAGGGGGAGAGAGCCAAGATATTTATAAGAAAATGTCAGACAGACGTGATAAGGCTGTCAGAAGCGAACAGGACAGTTTCAGATGACAATTTGAATTAAAATCTCTGTCCATGAGTGTCCACAGCGGTATCATTCACAATGAGAAAAGTATGGAGTGACCTACAGGTCTACCAGCTGACGAGGAGATAAGCAAGCATGGAATACCCAGACACAGGTATAAATACTACGTCACCGTAACAAGGAATGCAGTTGTAGCACATTTTGGCACCTGCTGCTTAGCAAAAGATGTCGTCACAGCTAAAGAATTATGCCATATGAGTCTGTTATAGGAAATGTCTGAAATACACACAGCTATGGAAACCACAAGTGGACTAGGGGTTGCTACAGGTGAGAATGTGGTGAAGCTGTAAACAGACATGGTATTTCTTGTAGGGGTGATGGAAATGAGATATAATTGGATCATGGTGATGGTCGTTTAATTGTATGACCTGAGAACCATCAAATTGTGTAATTGAGGAGGGGTGTGTGTGTGTGTGTGTGTGTGTGTGTGTGTGTGTGTGTGTGGTATCTGTATATGTGGTAGGTGGGCTCGAGTATTGTAGGTACCCTTGCCCACCCATGCATGTGTGGAGCCCAACTCAGGACATGGGCATCTTTTTTCTATTGCTATCTGCTTTAGCAGCTTGAGACAGGCTGTCTCACTGAACTGAAACATCTCCTTTTTGGTTAGGTTGCCTTGTAAATGAGCTTTGAGAGCCCCCTGTGTCTGCCCCACAATGTCAGAGTAACATACTCAGTCAGGCTGGCTTTTTATGTGGGCACTAAGGACTTACATTCAGGTCTTCAAGCTGAACGTTTTCCCATGCCCAGATTCTACGTTTGAAATGGGTGAATCTGTGGTATGAAAATTATACCTCAATAGAGCTTTTAATAAAAAAGATTACCATCTGGCTGTATTGTCATTGTTCTGTATTTTCAAGGACTACCTCCTGTGTGTGTGTGTGTGTGTGTGTGTGTGTGTGTGTGTGTGTGTGTGTTGCTTTATTTTTCTTTCTAAGTAGCCACAGTTGCATCAGATACTACTGTGTGAACAACTAAACTTCCAGTGTCCCAAGGGCACAAGGCCAGAGAAGACACATTTCCTCCCCCTCAGCCACTATTCCTGTATGAATACTGTCTCGTCTTTAGTTATGAGCACTTCACCATCCTTTGAGTTTGGAGGGGTTTGGTACCATGATGGATGTTGCAGGTTCCTGGTTTTCTAGAGAGATGGCTGCACAGCCATCTTGCAGAGGATAAAGTGACTTCTAGTGAAGGAGTTCTGAGAAATGCCAGCCTCATTCAGGCCTGAAATCAAAGAGGGATAACAACGCTAGCTAGCAGCAAAGTTTCACGTCTCCTCAGCTGACATTATTTCTTCAAGGCAGATGGCTTTGAATTGCTGTGAATAGCCTCAAATTTGCATAATGACTTTCTCGGGGGTTTTTTCCCCCTGGTTTGTTTTATTTCTATTACCTCCAGCTAATTGCTTTAGAATAGCACTGTTATTTCCGGCAAACTCCTCCAGTTAGAAAATGGCACGATTATAAATAATATTTACCCAGGCCAGGAGTCACAAGTGGACCAAACACGGCAGAACCCAGGTTGGATGAGCAATGCTTCTCACGTGGCAGAGGAAGCTGGGAGATTCAAGCTGCTGCTGAAGGACAGGATGGGGCTCGAGGTGTAGCATCATGAAGCACATGATACTACTATCTTGGGGGAGCCAGTGATTTCCAATACCAGCAGCAGGAATATTTATCAGCTTCAGAGATGGAATCACCTTTGACACGAACCAACAAATATTGGACTTGCTGCTGCTGTGCTGCTTCGCAAAGTGCACAGGAGTGAGTGGCTTAAAGATTTTATGAACTTGCCTTGTGGTAGACACGACTTGAGTTGCAAAAACCAATGCATAACAAGGGTTAGCTGATTGGTTTCTATTTGGGGGTCATCTGTACCTATTGTTTTGGCTAAACTTGTGGGTGGTGACCTAGTAAATGGGCATAAAACAACCCTGCTTCCAGAAAAACAGAAGTTTATGGGGTTAGAAGTTCTAAACTTGTTGACTGAGTTACCATTCCATTGCTGTGATAAAACATGACCTAGGCCAACTTATAAAAGAAATAATCTAATTGTGGCTTGCTTACAGTTTTAGGGGGTTAGTCTATATCATCATGGAAATAGCATGGTGACAGGCAGGTAAGCATGGCATTGGGAGAGCTTATATCTGATCCACAAGTTGTAGGCAGAGAGAAAGAAACTGGACTTGGTTTAGGCTTTTAAAATCTCAAGTCACACCCCCAGTGACATACCTCCTCCAACAAGGCCACACCTTCTAATCCTTCCTAAATAGTTCCACTAACTGGAAACCAAGCATTCAAATGTATGAGCCTGTGGAAACCCGTTCTTTTTTAAATGACCACACTGTTTTTATTTTATTTTTGATACAGAATGGCACCATGTAACCCAGGCTACCCTGGAACTTGCTGTATGAATCAGGCCAGCCTGAGAACTTGCTTTGTAGCTCAGATTGGCCTGGAATCCACCATCCTCCTGCCTCAGCCTCTGGAGTACTAGGATTACAAGTATAAGCTACAACACCCAGATTCTAGGCCTGTCTTCAGAAAAAAAAATGGTATTTTCCATGTTGCAGATTAGATTTGCAGTACACCTTTGATTTAAATGATATAAACTAGTTATCAATGGCCCTCAGCTGCCTGTAAGTGGCCTAGAAACTCACTGATTTTAGGCAAATACATTTCCAAAATTAAAAAAGTGAAAAACAATTTAAGTAATATTTAGCTTCTTTTCAGCATTATTGCTAAGCCTCCTGTTGTTGTTATAAATCTCTGCTATCAAGGATGGAAGGTGAGTCTTGGATAAAACAAGGTCAGACATATTGTTTATTCCCTTTGTTATGTGGTTGAGACTGTATGAGTTGTGAATAGCCCTGGCCTTGTATTTTGATACTAATTCCCCTTTCCTGTGAAGAACTGCACAGGAGGTGTGAGTCATTACACAGGTGATTTCTAGTGAACCTTCTGCCCATCTTAATTTGTAAAATAAAGGCTGAAGCCAGTGATTGGGCAGAGGAAGAGGAGGTGGAGAAATAAAGGCTGGAGAGAGAAAAGGACTGGAGGAAGACAATGGAGGAGGGGTGACTAGAGAGAGAAGAGAGAGAGGACAACCAGGGAGAAGGAGAGGAGAGAGAAGACGACGGAGGAGGACGACTGGGAAGCAGGAGGTAGAAGGACAGACACAGGGTCTGGAAAACCCTCAAGTTATAAGGGTCTCATAACTGGGGAACAGAGTAGTGTAGGGGTATCTGCCCAATCTAGGCTTGCAGAATATATTCATAATTACTGAACTGTGCTTTCATTGACCGGTCATATTTGGGTTGGAGAGTTAAATATCTCCCACTGCATGTATGCATAGTTCAGTTTTGAAGCTTGTAAAATCTAGATGAAGTTTTCTCAATCTGAAGTGAGCTAACATAAAAATACAACTTGATTTGCACTGAAGAGGGTTGGTGCCCAGTGCCGGCACTGTAGCATATTAGTTATTTTGAGGTAAGAGCAGTTGGGACACAGCACTCACTTGAAGGGCCCTTTGGCCTCTTCATAAGTAAAAAGCAAAAGTTTCAAATGAAAAAATTCCCTGTACCAGGAAGAGGAGGATTTCCCTGGACATGGGCAGTCAATATTGATATGAGTCTGTAAAACAAACCTACTGACATAACCCTTGCCTTCCATTGCATTTCCCATCTATACTCTAGTCACTGTTGCTAAGTTACTGGCCCACTCCAGCTCCTTTTTCCTTCATCTTGCCAGTCTCCTAAATTCACCATTGTGTGGTAAAGTACACAAGCCCTGCCTCCTTCCTCATTCCTTCATTCCTCTATTACAAGACTTTCATGAGCATCTAAGAATATAAACAAAACACATAGTTTTTCTGCTATTCATCTGCTTTGGTTGTTGCAGTTCTCAGGCCTCACACACAGAATCTAAGAGCAGAGAGGAAAATCTCCTCCATTGCAGCACAACTCCTAAATTTTCAAGCCAACAGTATATAGTCCTTTGAGTAATCCAAGGATTCTCAAGAGCCAAACAAAGCAAGTAGGCAAAGGAAATCTCTTATAGCCTTGCAAATTGTTCTTTTTCCTGTCCAGACAGAAACCATCAATGCTGTCTGTCTTAGTTAAGCTTTTATTGCTGTGAAGAGATACCAAGACCATGGCAACTCTTATAAAGGAGAATATTTCATTGGGGGCCGACTTACAGTTCAGAAGATCAGTCCATTATCTTCATGTCGGGAACATGGCAGCATGCAGGCAGACATGGTGCTGGAGAGGTAGGCTGTTGAATTCTATATCTGGATCCACAGGCATCAGGATGGAGACAGAGAGGAAGAGAGATTGAGCCTCTGGCCCTGGCTTGAGCATCTGAAACCTCAAAGCCCACCCCCAATGACACCATTCCTCCAATAAGAACACATCAACTTCAACAAGGCCACACATTCTAATCCTTTCAAATAATACCTACCAGTCCTTATGAGCCCAGTGGGTAAAAGAATTTGCTGTGCAAGCATGGGAACCTAAGTTCGAATCCCCAGAACCCATGTTATAGCTGAATATGAAACAGAAGCATCTGAAATCCTACAAATAGATGGGAGATAAACACAGGAGGGGAGATAAACACAGGAGAATCATTGGAAGCTGCTGGCCAGCTAGTTAGGCATAAGCAGCAAGTAAAAACTGAGACTCTGCCTCAATCATGGTGGAAGTTAAAGACTGACACCTAAGGTTGTCCTCTGACCTTCACACACACAGACACACATGCACAGACACAAGCACATACACACACACAGATTCATACACACACAGGTGCAGATACAAGCACAGACACAACCACGCGGGTACAGACACAAGCACACAGACACACAAAGATACACACACAGGCACATACACACGCACACACACACACACACACACACACACACACACACACACACACAGAGCAGACCTTTGGACTTAAAGATGCCAAAGACCTTCTGTCCTCTAAGACTTTTCAGGGTTAAACACCCATAGTGTATGTCAGCCATTGCTCAAAAGACATGAGATTTTTCTTCTCTGCAGGAAGAATTTTATTATCACTGTTCCACTTTAAAGTATGACCTGACTAGAGAAGCAGATGGTATTTCTATGACCCCTGCCTCCTGTTAGTGATGCTGGCAGCCACTGGAGGGAATGTAAGCAGTGCTAAGAAATAATTCTGTACAGATACAGAGAGAAAATGTGTGTGCATGCGCGTGCATACGTGCGAGTGTCTGTGTATGCGTGTGTGTCTGTGTGTGTGTGTGTGTGTGTGTGTGTGTGTGTACCATGAATAGACTCTGTTAGATGCTTCCTAACCATCAGCCCCTTGTGCTCATTAAGTGGATGTGAAGGAAATGTCTACTCACCTACTGGGACCCACAATAGGGAGAATTATTATTTCCTGTTTTTCAAGGCAGTGTCTTGTTACTTATTGAGTCTAGGCTGGTCTACAATTACTGTATAGCCCAAGCTAACCTGGAACTCAACACCTGCCTGTTTCGGCCGCTGTAGATAACAGGCATGAGCCACCATGCCCGGCTTGGATGAGTGTTTTTATTACAGTCCTTAGCTCTGTCCACCTCTCCTTCAGATAGCACCCAATGGAGTTCATACACCTGAAAACTCACAACAGAAAAGAAATGGTTAGGTAAATGCTGTTACCCCTACACAAGGAGAAGGAAGGAAAGGCATTTGGCCAAGCGTTTACTGTGAATGTTTGTGTCTAAGGCAGGTACCATATTGTTTAGCTCTAGTATTAGCCTCCAATCTGCCTTCATCAGGGACTCCCAGGAGGCCCTCCCAGGAGTAAACTCAGTCACACGTGTCCTCACCCTTTCATCATCCTGGGTACACCACCCATCCATTTCCCATCTGAGCCCCACAGTTCTGGGCCTGGAGCATCAACCAGAGGTGTCCTGGCAGCTTTAATTAAGCCAGATGTTGAGCAATCTCAGGCATTGTGTCTGCAGTTGCTTCACGTTTACTCTTCAAGGGAAGCCTCCTGAACATGTTTGGGTTGCTTTAATGAGCACCCTGACAAATGGTCACATCAGAGTGTATCTCTCTGTGCAATCTGCCAGCTCACTCAGGTTCTGAGCTGTCACCATGGGGACGAAAGCTTGTGGCACACAATGGAAAGACAAGAGCATGTCTGGCCAGATGTTTCCAACTCATAAGCCTTAAGATATTTGCAGGTGACCCTGGGTGGAAAACATAATGCCAGAAGAGAGTTTTTTACTAAAATATTTTAATATTGTACACACAACTGGATTATATTTAGGAGTGGCTTGTTTTACCCAGAAAAGTAAATAAGGAGATGGAAGCAGGAAGAGGAAAGGAGGAGGGAGAGAAAGAAGAGGGGAGAAAGAGGAGGAAGAGGAGGAAGAGGAAGAGAAGGAGGAATAGGAAGAAAAGGAGGAGAAGAAAGAGGAGGAGGAAGACCCACCAATTTGAGATTAACCCATTAATCAGACTCAGACTCAAAGTCTATGGTAGTGAACTGGACCACATTAGATAGAGTCCCAGTATTTCCTAGTCATTAGTCATAGCTCCTGACTGTAACCACTCCAGCTGGTCATAGCTCTCCACAGCGTGGACTGTAGGACCCACCCAGATGCAGCAGTTTGGAACTATCTGTGGAACTCCTGAGTTATTCTGGTATTTGTCTTAGTCAAGGTTTCTATTGCTTGGACAAAACACCGTGGCAACAAAACAAGCTGGGGAGGAAAGGGTTTATTTGGCTTATACGTCCACATTGCCCTTCATCACTGAAGGAAGTCAGGACAGGAACTCAAACAGGACAGGGACCTGGAGGCAGAAGCTGATGCAGAGGCCATGGAGGGAAGGGTTCTGCTCACTGGCTTTCTCTTCATGGTTTGCTCAGCCTACTTTCTTATGGAACCAAGGATTACAGCCCAGGGATGGCACCGCCCACAATGAGCTGTGCCCTCCACCATTAATCACTAATTGAGAAAATATGTTATAGTTGGATCTCATGGAGGTATATCCTCAACTGAGGCTTCTAGCTTGTGGCAGGTACACAAAACCAGTACAGTGTTTTATCCACAGACTTTCCGAGTCTCAATGAAGAGCATCTCGTGACCTAAATGTTCTCATTTCCATCCTTGGATGGTTCTTTTTAATTGTTTTTAACCCAAATATGAAAGGAGACACAGGATCCAGTTTAGCCTCCAAGGTTATCACGAGAAATACTAGGTGTGGTAGAGTACACCTATAATCCTAATATTCAAGAGACTGAGTCAAGAGTTCAAAGCCAGGGACTACACAGTGAGATCCTGTCTCAAAAAAATCAAAACTAAATCAGGGGAAAACAAGATGTGACAAGAGACTGTGAGGATCTGATTTCACTTTGTTAGATGCATGTGCCTAGCCTGGCAGCCTCGCAAAAGCACTGAAGTTGGGTGGCAGCCAAGCTTGGTGACACAGGACTGTAATATTAGCTACTCGGAAGGCCTACCAGGCTACAGAACAGTTCAATAGAAATGCCTGGTTGCCATGGTTTCCCTTCATTAAATAGTAAAAGCCAATAGAAACCGTACCTTCTTGGTCACAGTATTAAGCACAAAATGTTTTTTTCACTCATTTATAGGCAGTCCAGCAAAGTAAACACAGTTGATGGCTGTTTTCTAAATCTAAACCATCGTGTGTCTTCTCTTTAGAACAGCAGTTCTCAACCTGCTGGTTACGACCCCTCTGGGAGTCAAATATCAAATGTCCTACATATTAGATATTTATATTATAATTCCTAACAGTAGCAAAATTACTGTTACAGAGTAGCAATGGAATCATTTTATGGTTGAGACTCATCACATCATGAGGAACAATATTAAAGGGGCTCAGCATTAGGAAAATTGAGAACTCAGCACTGCTTTCAATGTAC
Organism: Rhabdomys pumilio; assembly: GCA_030674055.1. Lineage (NCBI taxonomy): Eukaryota > Metazoa > Chordata > Mammalia > Rodentia > Muridae > Rhabdomys > Rhabdomys pumilio. The sequence continues at coordinate 22,360,410 of JANHMN010000014.1, read as the reverse complement.
GTTTTAGAAAATATTCGTGATTCATGCAAAGTCACCACCACTGTGTAGGACGTGTCTCTGGCACCCCAGCTTCAATTTTCTCTTATGAATGTCCTGCCCAGAAGAACATAGACATTAGTGAAATGGCTGCTGCCAGCCAGGATTGATGGAAGATAGCATCCTTTCCTCAAGGCATCTAAGCAAAGCTAAAACCCAATTCTGATGAAGTCTCCTCAGTAGTGATAGAAATGGGAGCCTCTGCGTGGTCCATGACACTCTTAAGCTTTTTAATTGCACACTGGAGAATCTTTGATGTGGTCAAAGTGGTATCCCCATAAATACTATTTTTTAGTACCCATGAAGAGTGTAGTTAGAAGAAATTCTTTACCAACTATGAGAAATAGAAAGACAGGATATGCTATTCTCTGCTTTATGCAGCCAAGAAGATATACTCTCACTGAAAGGGCTTGCAGCACAGTGGGCTTTCAATATGTGACTTGAAAAGACCAGAGAAGCATCAGGTTATGTTGGACATTTCCAGCCCATTCAAGATACAGAAAATGTGGCTAAAATCAAAGACAGTATTCTCTGAAGGGAGCATGGTAATATATTCCTGTAATCTAAGCACTTAGGGAGCCAGAGGCGGGAGTTTGAGGCCAACCTGTGCTAATAATGAGTTACAGACTAAAGTCAACAAAACCCAACCCAAACATACAAGCAAGTGCCAGTTGCCTCTTTAAAAGGCAAAACTATGGACACAGTAAAATGATGATTATTTATTGAGGGTTTTGAAAGGGATAAGGCTGAAGAGATGGCATGAAGAGCTTCCAGGTCAGTCAACTTCCTCTGGATGACATTATAATATCAAGTATGTGTCATTGTACCTTAATCCAAACCCAGATGATCAGAACACAGGAAAGGAACCCTTAATGGCCTATAGACTTCAATAATATTTCTCTATCATACTAGATTGATTGATATGAACACATGTACCACTCTGATAGGGCTGTGTCAATGGAGGAGGCTGTGTACGTCTGGAGGTAGGGAGTATATGGGAAATTCCACATTTTTCAGTCAAGTTTCTGTGAACATAAAAATTCCTTTAAAACAGCCTATTTTTTAAAAAAATCTGTTATTTGTGTCTGAGGATGCAGAAAATGTCCAGTTTTGGAGAGGCATCATGTGTGATCAGGGGTGCTGCTAAGGGGCCAAACACACAGCCTAGGACAGAGCTTACAGCAACAGACTTGGAAACTCAAAATAGGCAGAAGACCTCCTCAAGTCATTTAGGTAAAATATTATGAAAATGCCCCACTCTTATCTGCTACTGGAATAAAGTTGGATCTTGGCCTCAACTGCTGCCCCTTGAGTTCAAACTATACCAAGGTCATGTGTTCAACAAGCCGATCCCAGACACCATGGAGAGAGCACCGTGGCAGACTTTTTCAGTGAGATGCTGGCCTCTTTCAAGAACATGTCCAAGGACAGGTGCCAGCATAGCCTTGAGAATTCCCCATTGTCCTGCTTGGATCTCTCTGGACACTTTGATGTGGTCTGGATTTGTGTTTTCTCCTTTCCTACATCCCTTCTTTCCTTACATCTTTCTATAAGTGTTAGCTCTACAACAAAGTCTTTATTTTTCTGCTCTTGTCTCTACATTTAATCCGTCATGGCATCTGCTTCTGGGACAACCCAAGAACCTGCAGCATTTCTTTCTCTACCAGCCCAACACTGCTGCCACTCCAAAAACAAAACACAGGGTTTGCCATGGCTGAGGTGAGACAAAGATCACTTTTATTTCCAAGTCCCTTGCTGCACTGGAAATGAGAGCTTCTCTTGTTTTATTGTTACTGGCTAATTAAAGTACTTGTGCATTTTGTAACTTATTTGTAAGAGAGGGACAGGACATTATTCTAGGAGTTGGCATACTTGTTAGTTATTGGGATGATGAGATGAGAAAGGAAAAGGCATCTCAGTTCTCATGTGGGATTCCTCAGGGACATGCAGCACTTTCAGCTCCTCAAGAGTGCTGGGAGCTGTTCAGAGAAAAAACAAAGATTTTCCTGCTAGCTCCTGACTCTCAGACCCTCATTGACCTGTTGAGCTGGTTACGTTTTTGTCAACTTGACAAGAGCTAGAGTCCTCTTTGAGGAGGGAAGTTCAAATGAGGGCTAACCCCCATCAGATTGCCTGTAGGCAAGTGTATGAGCATTTTCTTCATTGATAATTGATGTGGGAGGGCCCAGCCCACTGTGGGTGGTGCTGTTCCATAGCAAATGGTCCTAGAGGTACAAGAAAAGGTAGCTGAACTGAGCTTGAGGAGCAAACCACTAAGCACCATTCTTTCATGGTCTCTGCTTAAGTTCTTGCCTCCAGGTTCCTGTTTGAGTTCTTGCCCTGACATCCCTTAGCAATGCACTGTGGTGTGGAAGTGTAAGATGAATCACTCTTTCTCCCCAAATTGTTTTTGATCATGGTGTTTATCACAGCTGTAGGAACTCAAGATAACTCTGCTCCAGATGTGAGTTCCAGAAAACCAAAGACTCTGCATTTGTCTTGTTCTTCTTACTGCATCCCAGTTGCTTTGGGGGTACCTGGCCCATAGTAAGTGTGCTCAATAAATATTCACTGAATGAGTATAAACCTAAATGGATTGTCCTTTTTCTTTCCTTTCCTTTTCTTTTCTTTTCTTTCCTTTTCTTTTCTTTTCTTTTCTTTTCTTTTCTTTTGTTTTGAGCAAAATCCCTACTGGCCCGTAGAAGCTGGGTAGATGAAGACAAAATATAGAGCTAAGCACAGTCTTCTACCATTGTGGTTCTATAACTGAGAAGCCAATTCCCCAATTCATAGCTTGTCCTTGAGTCTGAGGTTGCTGGATTCAGAAGTGCTTCTGATTGGGGCTCTTCTGCCTTATCTTGTGCAAAAGCCCTCCCAGAGAGAGAAAATCATTCCTTTTTTCCTCCTCAGATACTTCCTTGAACTCCATTCTTCCTAGAGTGCCACACCTCTACACACATGCACACATGCACACATGCACACATGCACACATGCACATATGCACACATGCACACATGCACACATACACACTGATCATGGAAGAATGTGTAACACAGTTATAGAGTTATATGGCTACTCAAAAGCTTTACCATAGCAGAGAGGATTCCTTTTGATTCTGAATAATTAATTACAGCAGCATCAATGAGAGAGAAGTTTATAAAAGCCAAAACACATAATCCAGGCTCTGTACAGTGGCACTCCATGGTTCAAGGTCTCAGGCTTCTGATGTGTTACCCTGTAATACATGGCCTTGTCCAAGTTCACAATACAGTGCAAGATAGATCACTCTTGCTCTAGCCATGCATTCCAGAGAGAATAAGAAGGAAAGAGAAGCACATGCCACCTTATTTTACAAAACTTCCCCATCATTTTTAGAGCCACACCATTCCTTTTTGCTAATATCCCATTGGCCAGAGCTTTTCTGCCCATCCTGGGCTTTGTCACACGTCTAAAGCTGGCTGTCAAGAAGACTGGGAAGAAGTAGGTTTGTTTTCTGAGCAGCCATAAACCCAGTGAAAGTTTTATTACTGTGGATGAAAAGGACCAATCCTGGGACCACCGGCACTCTGGGTGGTCCACAGATAACTCCCAATAGATGTTGTACACTTAGCCTGTGCTCAGGGAGCCTCAGCACCCTGCCATGAATCAAGGTGTAACTCCCTGATATCTGTTTCCAGAAAGCACGCATTCACCATTCACTCCAAATATGTAGTGTTAGAGTAAGGATGGTATCTTAATTAGGGTTTTATTGCTATGAACAGACACCATGAACATGACAACTCTTACAAAGGAAAACATTTAATTGGGCCTGGCTGACAGTTTCATAGATTTAGTTCATTATCATTATGGCAAGAAAGATGGTGTACAAACAGATATGGTGTTGGAAAACAAACTGTAAAGAGTTCTACATCTTGATCTGCAAGCAACAGGAGACTGTGTGCCATACCTGGCACAGCTTAAGCATAGGAGACCTCAAAGCCTGCCCTCCACAGTGACACACTTCCTCCAACAAGGCCACACCTCCTAATAGTGCCACTCCCTATGCGCCAAGCATTCAGACACATGAGTCTATGGGGGCATTCTCAGTCAAACCACCATAGATGGGAAATACTGGTGAAGAACAGGAAATGGGAAACCCAAAGCAGACAATAGCCCGTAGTAAATATTCAGTCCCACCAGGAAACCATGTACTTCTTTGGTACTCTCAGGAGTATGAAATAATGCTGTAAGAGGCCAGGCATGTCATTTCTTTGATAATACAATTCTCTCAGAAACTTATTAGGCTTCTGACTTACTCTCTTCAAGTAAATGCTATGCATCAGTTTTAATAGCCAGAGACCTTGTGTAGACATGGGTTTTAAGCCTGAGGTTTCTTCTCACAGCCACCTGCATTCCATTTATCCTTTATCCCCATCTTAAGGGCAACTACCCCAAGGCCAGGTAAAACAGCAGGATGCTGATAAAGGAAACACTACAAATCTAATCCTTAATATAATCTTTGCTGCAAGGCTGACTTTCTCTTCCTAGCAGAGACACCCAATTGTAGGTAAGAGGGGAAAGCTTGAACCATGACCTTCCTATAGTTAACACTCAAGACCACAGTTTCTCTTTGCTCCATTTTGGGGTTCAGAGACACTGGTGTGGTCATACATTTAAGTTTCTGAAGCTCATAAAATCAACCGCAGGGAACAGACAATGTCTCTCCTGGTTGACATCACCATGGGCATGTGTGTATTCTTCAGGAAGCCATGGTCACCCCTTTGCACAGTTGCCTGACTTGGGAGACACACTGTGGCTCCGTACCTTAGCTACCAGAACCACACATTTGCTGCTGGGGTTCCCTTTGCCCAGTCACCATCCTTCTTATGAGTATGTGGGGAGATAAATGGCTGAAGCCTCGACATACCCTGTAACCCTGAGCCTTGACAAGCCTCTCCAGTCGCCCCTCTCTCTAAGTGATCATCCTGTCTCAATTATCTTCTCCTTCCCAGGTCAGTAAGTCCCATCAGATGCATTATTCATGGCCTGGAATTTGAGGCACAGTGGAGTCTCATCACTTGCACCAATGTTGGTGCAATAAAAAGCCATTCACCACGAAGACTAGACTCCTGAAGATTCCAAAAAGTCCTGGTCATTCTCCCCACCTCTTTGCTGATGGAGCCAGAATCTTGTAGTTGGATATGGGTAATTTCTACAGTAGACCTCATTCTATAAACTCTGTGAACTCTGAAAGAGATATAAGTTCATATTGTGACATACTTTGAACACTATGACCTCCACTTTTGGCCGTAACAAGGTTGTCCATACAAAACTTTAAAAATGAACATGTTACCTTATCTGTTTAAAAATCCAGGCTAAATTTAAAAAACAAAATTGTAAACTCCAAGAAGAAAATAAATGCAAATTGACATGACTGTGAATCAGACAATGCTTTCCTACACATGAAACATAAGCAATGATCAAAAACAGGTTAATAAGTTAATGACATGCTGTGAAAATTCAAAACATTTGTGTAAAACAAGAATGTAAAAAGGTGTCCACAAAACAACCTAAGATCGTTGTAAATAATATAACATGTCTAGTATCCAGAACATGTAAAGAGCCCTTACGAGTAACCACATCCAAATGAGCAAAGTATTTGAATACACACTTCTTCAAAGAAGAAGTGCACTGGTCAGTAACACCATGAAAAGATGCACAATGTCATAAGGAATCAGAGAAAGTCAATGAGATGACAATTCAAAGCCGTTCAAGTGAACAGATAGAGTGCTGGGGAGATGGATCTTTGTGGAAAGTGCTTGTTGCCATGCAAGTGTGGAACCAGAGTTCAGATCTCCATAGCCCACAAAAGGCCACGCAGGTGTGGCAGTCTGTCTATAATCCCAGTGCTCAAGGGGCAGAGAAAGGGAGTCTCCAAAGCAAGTTGGCTAGCTGGACTGGCGGAATCAGGGAGCTCTGGATTCAGTGGGAGATCCCGCCTCAAAACACAAGGTGGAGGAGAGTGATTGAGGAAGATGCTCGGTGTCAACATCTGGCCTCTACACATTCGTGCACACACACACATATGTGCAAACATGCACACATACACACACACACACTCATATACACACACACTCATATACACACACATACACACACACTCACACACACACTCACTCACACACTTACACACACACTCATACACATACTCACTCATAAACATA
>JANHMN010000014.1:22197695-22350036 GCA_030674055.1 Rhabdomys pumilio | reverse complement strand
GAAGGGAGAAGGGAGAAGGGAGAAGGGAGAAGGGAGAAGGGAGAAGGAAGGGAGAAGGAGAAGAAGAAGAAGAAGAAGAAGAAGAAGAAGAAGAAGAAGAAGAAGAAGAAGAAGAGAAAGAAAAAGCAAAGCTAACTGGGAAACAGAGGGAATAGTGTATTATGGATATGAATATATTAGAATCACAATTTGTAAGCAGCTTTAGTTTAATAGAAGAAAGATTTTTCTAACCAAGATTTTATAATCTCCAAGGAATTATCCAATTACTTGTGCCCTGAAATAATCTGACCAAAGCCTGATGGTCACTCATCAAAGATTTTGTGGAAAATGAAGAGTCTACAGAGATTCTTAAAATAATTGACAGTATTCTATAGTGACCTATGAGCTTGACAGCACAAGAGAGCATTTCTGGAGTCACTTGATAGCTCAGTTAAAGATAAAGGGAAAATCAAGTTGTGTTCATGCATTGACAGTTTTTACTGCTTTTGTTTGTTTGTTTGTTTTTGTTTTTCGAGACAAGTTTTCTCTGTATAGCCCTGGCTGTCCTGGAACTCACTCTGTAGACCAGGCTGGCCTCGAACTCACAGAGATCCACCTGCCTCTGCCTCCCCAAGTGCTGGGATTAAAGGTGTGTGCCACCACTGCCCTGCTCACATTGGCACATTTTTATTAGCATGTATTCATTGTACAAAATAATGGGTTTCATCTTGCTACTTTTAAAAAGATTTATTTATTTATTTTATATAAATGAGTGCTCTGTTTTTATGTGCAATAAAAGGGAGACTCAGATCCACTTCAGATAGTCATGAGCCACCATGTCCTTGCAGGGAATTAAACTCAAAAATCTCTGGAAGAACAGCCAGTGCTCTTAACCACTGAGACATATCTCCAGCCCCTCATCTTGATATTTTTATGCATCTATTTCGCATACCTCCTTGATCATGCTCTCTCTCTTCCATTGTTGCTAGTTCCTCCCTCTTCCAAATCATCTCCCTAATACTCTCATGCCTTTAAAAAAAATCTATATTTCTCATGTGAGGGAAAACATACAATGTTTTTCTGAGTCTGGCTTATTTTTCTTAGCATCATCCAGTTCCATCAATTCTCCTGAAAATGTCATGATTTTATTATTTTTATGGATAAGTATATATTATACACACACACACACACACACACACACACACACATCACATTTCATTATCCATGTAACTGTTGATGGACATCTAGGTGGATTCCATAACTCAGGTATTGTGGATACGGAAGTAAATGTGCATATTCAGATAATTTTCACTGTATATTGAATTAGGTTCCATCAGCAATATAAACAAGAGTGATATGTAGCGAGCTTCATTTGTAGACAAGAATTTTTCTTGTCTACAAATTTTCACCCCACTGGGCAAAGTGAAGCCGTCGCTCTCCGTGGTGCTGAAACATCAACAGGTTGATGTTTCCTTAACTTGATGACTTTATTATCTTAAGAGTTGAGGCTACCAGACTTGAATAATCATCTGAAAAGGGGTCAAGGTATATTGAGGAGTTTAAAAGCCAAAGAACAGACCGAGGAGATTTCTTAAAATTCAAGATCTTATGACTGGATAGAACTTCAGGGTGTATTTAGGATAACCAACAAGTGAAGAGAGCAAACTCACCAGTTCTCTGCAGTGGAGAATGAGGACCCACTGGCTGCGATACAGTGAGGAGTAGCTATTTTTGTAGGGTTAATCTTAACATCGCCAACACAACAAATGTTTCCACCAGTCGGGCGTAACCCCATTTGTGGCGCTAGTGAAAGTGCATCCACATAACATTTTCTGGCTTGTCTATGTACTTTCATGAATTTACCCTAAACACCTCCAGTCAGGACTTGACACCATGTGTGTATTCAAGCCCGAATGGAGGCTCGGAGCAACGTCCCAGGCTCTGCAGAAGACCTCTACTGTTTCTCAATGTGATGACGCTTCTGACTGGTCTGCCGTGATTTCTAAGGCTGGAACTTGAGAAAGCTAGGTATGTACAAATTTTGCCCTTCTCTTATGTGACTGACTACGATTAGTGAAATTGTGGGCCTGTCATTTGGTGGCAGCTAGTGACACTGCAGAACAGAAGGGACAGATGTGTGAAGCACCAGGGAAACGCATCCCACAGTGAATCCTTGCTCGGTGAAACAAGGGTTTATCAGCCAACTCATCATCTGGTTAAAAGGGAACTGCCGTGGGTAACCACACTGGTCAAACATTGGGGAGGTTTTTGTTTTGTTTGTTGTTGTTGTTTTATTTTGCTTTTGTTTTGGCCTGGTATCATTTAGATAAATAAAGACATACCTAAGAGATACTTTAAACCATTTTAATTTTTATAAAATTCTCTCCCTCCCTCTCCCTCCCTCTCCCTCCCTCTCTCTCTCTCTCTCTCTCTCTCTCTCTCTCTCTCTCTCTGTGTGTGTGTGTGTGTGTGTGTGTGTGTGTGTAACACCAGGTACTCAGAGACATTAATAACCAGTGAATTGCAACAGAGATACGATAAAGCTGAGTGTGAGACAGAAACCATGACGTTCCTGCTTGCCTCGCAGAGGTTCACTGAAACCTCACGGCTCAGATGGAGGCCACTCAGCTGCTCCAAGAGCCAACTTCCTTAGGCCTCAGGGCTCCAGAGCCAAGAGCAGGTGCAGGCTTCTAGCCTGCTCTCCCAGGAGGCTACCAGAGTTCTGCTGAGGCTCTCACGGTGAACAAAGGCCAGGAACAAAGGACTTTCTTGGATGTTTCAGTAGCCAGTGTCAGAGATGGAGACTGAAAGACAGAAAGCCTAGTCTCAGGTGCTTTGTTCCTTCCCTCTTGTCTGTACTCGTGGCACTTCAGACCCAGAGATGCTGAGGGTGCCTCCAGTTCTGCCTCGGTGTCCTTCACAAGTCTTTCACAAATTGCTGAAAGTCTCTGCCACAGCTGCTCTTTCTACCACACTAGAAGAGCATCCATTTATCGTCTATACATTATCTATCATCTGTCTATCTATTCATCTACCTACATTCATCTATCTGTGATATAATCATCTATCTATGATCTATGTATCTATCTATTCTAAATTATCCTTTTCCACTTAAACTAATATATCATTTCCTTGCAGTTGTAGAACACTTCCTCTTGCTGATCCACACCCCCACCTCCACAAATGCAGCGTCCTGCCAAAGACCAGGGCCCTAATCTCTCACTGTCCAAAGAGAATCTAGGAGCCCAGGTTTGCTCCCAAGAATGCCTATAACTAAAAAACACTAGTCAGAATGCTACCTAAAGGATCGAGTGCGTCTGACACCTGGGAAGCTTGAGGAAACTAAATAAATGGTTGGGGGTGGGGTAAGGATGGCTCCTGAAGGGCGGAGCCACGTTCCTGAAAGGCCCTCCGGAGAGGCTACAACAGCACCGGATCCTGCACTGCAGGCTGAAGCCGATTTAATTGCTGGTAATTAAGGCCTGATCTATAGTTTCTGGGCATGCCCTGTGGGGGAGGGGCTGTGTTTCTGGCCTCTGGTGAGCTGCAGGGAAGCAGCAATCAGTGTTCCACGAAGCTTGCAGCTCCGCAGCCCATAGCAGGGCCTGTTGCTGGACAATTTTCAGCACGAAGGCTGTTTATAAAGCTGCATTTTGAGGATAAAAACCTGTCTTTTCAAAGGAAATCAAGATAGAGTAGAAACAGTTAATCCTCGTGGAGCGTTTACTAGAGGTCTGGCATTGTGGTAAGCACGTTTAATTCTCAAAAGATGGTAGTGGGTGAATTTTTAATTGAGGATGATAAGATTAGATAATTCACTCAAGATCCACAGTTGGCGCAGAATTAAAATCTAATTAATTGGATTCAAGAATCCCGGCTACTAGGCACTGTGGTCTTCAGCAGAGACTGCAAACTGGTAACCTTAATTATAAAAGCCTCAAGGTGTATAGAGCTATGAATTCCACACTCTTCTTTCTTTTCTTTTCTTTTCTTTTCTTTTCTTTTCTTTTCTTTTCTTTTCTGACTGCCCTGAATTGTTTATTAGGTATGAATTTTTACAAACATTACTTACATCTTACGCTAATGGCAACAGTGGGGCTAGAGAGTATTGAACAGTCTCCAAGCTGTATCTCGAGAACCACCAACCAGGAGACAAATCGTGTGGCCCTTTCCTTGGTGCTGCTTGCCAGTGTTCACACTTGTGGTCTGATTCAGTGATTCACTGGGTGCCATGGTTCCTTCTGAGAGCTTTAAGAATTGCCCCAATGAAGGTAACCTTGAAGATTTCACGCATCCAGTAAGAATTCAAGAGTCTCAAAGCCCCACGGTGGGGTCCAGCTCTCTTTAGCAGCAGACTGAAGAGTTCCAGCAAACTAGCTGGTTATCACCACGATGGACAGGTTTGCTGTAAGATGCACCTTTAGGAGCTGGGCGTTTGCAGCCTTTATTCAGCCCGTGGGGAGGGGAGTGCAGAGAGCTGTCTGTATTGCGAGCAGTGGAAGAAGAAAGCACATCACTGCAGACAATCTTGCTCTTGGATGTCCTTGTGTGCATCCATCTCAGTTCACCTGATGGCCGCCCTAGATGGAAGGAGCCTTTTCCCATAATCCCTTTAGTGGTTCTACTCACATTACTTTAAAATATGGAAATACCCAATAAAATTTCAGATTTCTGGTGTTCTTAGGGGGAAAAAACCTGCTAATAATTCAGGCACGTCAACAATGAATTGGATCTGAGTAACCATTGCCCCTTGTCTGGAGGTAGCATCTGGCTTTTTCCTGCTCGTACTGCTCCTTCATCTAAATGCTAGCCTATCTCCTGCCCTCCTTGGCATGCTGAGATTGTGACACAGTTTCCCATTAAGCAAAGTATAATAAGAGCACGAGGAAGGGTTAGAAGGAAGAGGCGGGGTAGTGAGGCTCAGAGGCACCAGCAGCAAGGGCGACTGCACTCATTCATTCAAAGAGGAAAAGCCCATTGCTGAGTCTGATGTGTCCCCAGTCTCATTGTTACGCTCACAGATAAGCAGAGACAAGCTGGCTCGGGGTGGGATGAGAGTCACAGAAATCTCAAGACGCACTGCCGCCCCAGACCGTGTGTCTCTCCTCATCAGCTTTTAAGAGATTACTTTTCAGAAGGCTTGGCCATAAGCTCTGCTTTATCATTCCTGCCGGAGCTTCCAGCTGGACAGAATCTGCAAGCTAAAAGCTTGCGTCTTACAGAGGAAAAGGGCATTTGGCTGCCTGCAGCTGGCCAGCCTCACCAGCTTGCTTGCTTCTGGGTAACCAAGTGGGAAATTTTCATCTGTGTTTTGAGTTTCTTGCAATTTTTGTCTACCCTTGGTACTGACAGTGTTCAGGTGTATTCCTGGTAAGAAGAGTCCATCAAAGGCAAGGACTATCACGAAGTGGAGGGCGCTGAGTAACAGATTGTGATGTATACTGAGGAAGCAAGAGTGATCCCATAAATACTATCTCGGAAGCAGAAGGTCGAGTCCAACCCCCCAACTTCCATCAGACTCTAGATGGCTTTGTCCGAGAATACAGCCTTCTACACATTGAAGATGACGATGAAGCCTGGCCTGCTGACACTGTAGGTGACAAGACTTTCCTCTCGTGACCTGGAGGGCAGCTGGCATGTTCATAATTGCTCTGCTGCTATGTGCATGTTCTCTCCCACTCCTTCAAGACTATGGACTAGCTCATATAAGGCTGCTTTTTCCTCAACATACCCCTCAAAGCTTCCTGGAGAATGAGCCCAGACGATGTAACAGGGTTGTCATGGTCTGAATATAAAACCTGTGTTGAATGCTTGGATCCCAGTTAGCAACACTATTTGGGGGAGGTTCTGGGAATGCCAGGACCCTAACTGCAGGAAATAAGTCACCAGGTGAAGGGCCTTAGGGCAGTGGAGGAAGGGTGGGTCTTGTTGTCCCTTCTCTCTCTCTCTCTCTCTCTCTCTCTCTCTCTCTCTCTCTCTCTCTCTCTGCTTTCTGGCCACTTTAAGGTGAGCAGCTGCCCTCTGTCACACAGCCCCACCACAATGATCTTCTGCCTGAGTATTTTGGGCCAAGAGACCACAGTTTGAACCCTCTGAGTCTGTGAGTCACTGTAGCCTATGTGAAGTGGTTATCTATCTCGAGGGTTTTACTCGTGTTTCTCTAAAAGCTAAAGTTGAACATGTTTTTATGCACTTTTACCAGCCATTAATGTCTTCTTTGGAGAATACGTGCACAAATCATTTACCTCTCTTAAAATCATGTAATTTATCTTTTTAATTGAGGTATGAGAGGCTTTTTTTTCTACTTCTAATTGAGTGTTTGTGAATCTCACATCCTGCGCCCCAGTCCCACTCATATCTCCCCATCCCTTCATGTCAGCCCTCTGTCCATGCAACCTCCCCTTGAAAAGAAAATAAAAAACAAACAAACAAAGTAGACAAAACAAAGCATAGGAAACAACATCGTGGAAGCTACAGTGTATCACAGTGTGTCCCACAGTAGACCATTTTGTCCACACATCTTCACTTTCAAATGCTCACTGCAGTGAGTCACTGGTCTGGTTTGAGGTCTTCGGTTTCTCTGCCCCATCAGTACTGAATCCTCACTAGGACTCCTCTCGGTTATCCTGTTGCTGTCCTGTGTCATGAAGATCCTGCAGCTTTGGATGGGCACCTGCTCTTTCACATGCTCTATCCATAGCTGGGGTAGATGTTGGAGTGGGCCAACTCAAAGTCCTGGAGCTGGGCCTGGGTGGCAGCTGAACTTGTCAGCCCAGCAGCTCTCCAGCACCACACCACCAGGGCTATCTCTCCAGAACTGCCCTGGCTAGCCCCCCCATGCCCACACTGGCAGGGGGCAGGGCAGGGTCAGCTTCCGACCCTTACGCTTTCACCACCGTGGTCAATCACACTGTGTTGCCCAGGCAAGGTGTAGTGTCCACTCTCCCAAGTGCTGCAGACGGTGAGCTCTCACGAAACCATGACTTGGGGCCAGCTCTCCCATCTGCCACAGGCGGGGATTGGGGTGTGACATATAACACACACACACACACACACACACACACCCTGCCCAGGCCACCTCATGGCAGATGAGTGGCGGGCCAGTTCTCCCTCACTCTTCACCTCTGCTCCCGCACCACCTCACAGCACACAAGTGGCTGGATCCGCTCTCATCCTCTCATACCCTTGGGCCAGCTTACCCCCTCCCCCCACCAGGGCCAGCTCCACTGCGCTGCCCTGTGCTACAGATTGTGAGAGGTAGAGACAACTCTCCAGTGTACCTCAGCCACTGAGAGATACTTGGACTTATCTGTGGTCCAAGGTGGCTGCCCAGACCAGGGATATCTGCATGGACTGTATTGATTATATGAGCTATGGATATTGACACTGACCCCTGAAGCGGCATGACAAGGGACCCAGACATGGTCAGCATAGGCAATATGGACTGGGACTTCATTATGGCCTCAGGGGGCGGGGCTGACTACTCACAACAGGCTGTTCCTTTCCACCCTCCCTTTCCCAGTTCCATCTCTCCTCATAAAGCTCAAACTGTCCAGCTTCTATTTCTCTCCATCTGTCTACCACGTACTTGCACATTGTAGTGGCTCCGGCTCTTGGGCCTCTGAATGACCTCCTCTGCCTGCACCTCGTAGTGAGGCAGCAAACGGGTCCTACAGCCCTCGGTGTCTCCAGCCTGCCCGTGTGGAATACGACATGGTGGTGGAGGGTCTGAGGACATTCTCTCCTCCAGTAGCAGTGTTTGTGGTTGTAGGTGGATCTCTGTGTGTCTACAGCCCACCGGTTCTGTGTGATAACAGGCAGGTCTCTGCCCCCCCCACCCCACCCCCACACACAGCCAGGTTACATTCTTAGAGTGATAATTTTGCAACTCCATGAAGGATCGAGGTCCAGGGCAGCAGCCTCAGCTTCCAAACTGTGGGTTCCAGCATTCCTTAGTCCGCTGCACCCTGAAATCCTGTGAAATGTCTGAGAGTTTCTTAGTATATTCTATATATAAGTTACATATCTGATACGTGATTATACTTCAATGCCGAAGAGAGATTGTTGCATATTTGTAAACTTTTAAGTACTGACAGAAGTTTTTGAGTTAACTTGCTGTTTGGAAAGAGAGCATTTTGACTTGAATATGAAATCCCCCTTCCCCCCACCAGGCTCCTGTCTTGAATGCTTGGTCCAGCTGATAGGACTTTTAGGGAGCTACTGAAAACTTTAGGTGGGACCTCACTTTAGGTGGGGTAAATCACTGGGGAGAGATCATTGAGACAATATTGTCCGAAGTTCCTGTCACTCTGCCTGCATCCTGTCTGCTGTGAGGATGGCTACATGCTCCTGCCATCAAGATGCCATATAACCATGGACAGAAAGAACCCTCTGAACCTGAAGCCAAAGCAAGCCTGTCCTTCCTCCAGAAACAACACTAAGCTTTGCGAGAGGACAAGCAGCGTTAAATCGACTCTGAGCAAAGGCCCCATGGGAAGCAGAGGAGCAGTCCTGAGGAGGCACAGCACCTCCGGAGGAGAGAATTCTGGCTTGTCAGATAGACCACATTCAAACACAGAAGTTATATGCTGTCATGTTTGGTGGAGACGTTCGTCCCTTTCTAGCATGGACTGACCTTTGGCCTGTTTTGAACAATCCTCCCTGCCTAGATGGACTGTGTAGCCCTTGTTCCCTCTCCCTTCCCCACACCTCGTAGAGGCTGTGTTCAATGAATCCCGAGTTGGAATTCAGAGCTTCCGGCAGGAACCAGTCTGTGTCTTATCTTGGCTGTCCCGCAGCCGCCTCCTTTTAGCCTGTGGCTTCCCCATCTTTTCAGTTATCTATGGACAGCCCAGGAGAGCAGAAGAGCCTGGTGGTGATACCAGCTGAGGAAGTAACTGGAGACTGAGAAGCAGCAGAAGGAGCACAAGGTTATCTAGGGGGCAAGCACAGGCTGATCAGGGATTAGCACAGATGTGGTGCTATTAAACCCACGGAGCCTAGTTGCTTATTTGAAAGGTAGGTTTATAGTCATTTTAAAGGAGGGGAAAAATAGCCTAGACGTGTGTTGTGTGTGTGTGTGTGTGTGTGTGTGTGTGTGTGTGTGTGTGTGTTTTGAGGGTTGCAGAACACATTTTTAAGAGAAGAGAACAAAAACAAAACAAACAAAACAAAACAAAAAAGCTGAAGAAAAGAAAGTGTTTGTGACCCCAGTAGCCCTAGGGACCCTTAAACATCTACTGTCCCGAGACAGAGACAATGACCTCAATCCAGCATGGATGTTTCGTTGGCATTTCTGTTCTATTTGATTTATCATTTAATGTATTTGTTCATTTAGGCCATGACTCATTGCTTCTCAAAATTCTGTTTTTAGCTCCTGCTTCTCAGTGGGATTTTTCCACATATCAGATGATCAACTGTGTGTCCAAGGGAACAGTGTCTGCCTTTAGGCTGAAGACTGACCAGCCAGTTTTATTGAATTATGAAATGTTGTTGTAAAAATGTCTTTTCCTAAATTTGTGGAGAATGTGATGTCACACTAATGTCTTTAATCTCAGAACTTGAGACAGGCAGATCTCTGAGTTCGAGGCCAACCTAGTATACAGAGGGAGTTCCAGGCCAGTCAGGGCTACACAGTGAGACCGTATTTCCAAAAAAGTGGGAAGGGTATTGGGGATGAGATGAAAATCACTTAAAGTATGTCATGAAGGATAATTCCAAAGTACCCAGAGGAAGCTGGAATTATCCACTTCTGTGCTGCAGTCTAGTATTTGAACATGTGACTTCTGACTCCATTCCCAGAAAGAACATGAGTAGAGAGATGATGGGAAGCCAGCGGGGTAGAAACCAGGCTGCTGACAGCCCAGTAGACCTTGGAGAAAAACAGGGAGTTCTACAGAACAGCGGAATGCCTCAGACTCCAGGGAAGGTCGGGCAAGCAGGTCAGGGAACACAGATAAGGAACGTAAACAGAGAGAAGGCATCTCAGATGAGCGCCAACCCAGACAAGATTCACAACGTGACAGACTGCATGGCTGCTGAGACAGGACCATTTGCTACCCTTCGTGCTTCCCAAGTTTATAGATGATATTTGCATATGTCATAGGCAAGCGTCTGGGTACACTTTGGAATGCCATGCCAGATTGATAAGTTCTGGAAGAGATAGAATCGGTAGAAGAGAAATGGCTGCGTTTTATTGTAAATGCCACAGTGCTGTTTGATTGTTTGAAATAAGAAAACAATGTACTAATTTAAAAAAATATGTAATTAAAGAAAATAGAACACAAGGTTGTATGTTTGGTCTCTAGCACTGAGAGGGGGTGAAGAAAGAGAGAATGGAAGAGGAAACGCAGAAGACAGTGCAGGGGCTGGGGAGGGCTGTAAGATTGCACATCCACTATAAAATAAAATAATAATAAAATTAGAAGCGTGTGTCTAGTAGAAAAAGCCACTGCATTCATACATGAGGACTGTACAGAAGCACGTGCACTGGGAGAGCCAGTATCATACCAACAGAACTGGGGACCAGAGACCAGAGGTTTCAACAGGTGAAGTCATCTGCTAAGCCAGGAAGGAGCAGCATATAGGTGAATAGTGAAGTCTGGCCAGACATGAGAGTCCAGGAAATAGAGGAAGCAGCACCAGCAAGCAGTACTTCAGGGCTGAGATACAGCTGTCAGATGCCTATCAGTAAGACTCTTCTGAGCCCGAAGTGATGAATACCATCAGCAAGAGGACTTGTATCTGCATCTTGACAAGACTGGCTCCCTTGAGACTACACCTTGAGTTAAGACCACCTACCGTGAAGACCTCACTTAGATCTCAGCTAGAAATGAGCCTGCAGACAGCTTCTAAAAGAGAAGACTATGGCCTGAGAGAACCTGAGAGAAGGGAAGAGAGGCTTGGGATAGGAAGAAGAGTGGCTCAGGAAGTGTGGCAGAGTCTATAGACACTGGGGACACTTGGTGTCATCAGGCAGTGAGGTACTCTGGAGACTGCCTGGGCAATGCAGAAAGTTGGTGCCTCCACCTCTTTTACCACATCATCCACTCCTGCTCTAATCAAATGACCAAAGCCATCACCACATTCTAAACATGTCCTCAGAACTCATCTTTGTTTGGAAAGCATTGGATCCAATGCCTGAATAAGAGGAGGGTGTTAGCATTCTGTCTAAGCTCCACCCCACAGTTACTTGGCAACAGCCAGGT
Source organism: Rhabdomys pumilio (assembly GCA_030674055.1). Taxonomy (NCBI): domain Eukaryota; kingdom Metazoa; phylum Chordata; class Mammalia; order Rodentia; family Muridae; genus Rhabdomys; species Rhabdomys pumilio. The sequence goes on along the minus strand of JANHMN010000014.1, from coordinate 22,338,850 downwards.
ATGCCCCTCCCCAGTTACCTGGCCTGACTTACTATAAAAGAGGCTGCTTGCCCCCTCCTCTCTCTCTTGCTCTCTTGCACTTCCCTTCTCCACTGTCTCCCCATCCCCTTTCCCCCTCTTCTCCATGTGCTCATGGCCTACCTCTACTTCTCTGCTCTCTCTCTCTCTCTCTCTCTCTCTCTCTCTCTCTCTCTGTCTCTCTCCCCCTCTCTCTCTATGCCTTTCTCTGCCTCTACTACCTCTTAACTCCCCTCCCCATGCCCTCAATAAACTCTATTCTGTACTATACCTTGTGTGGCTGGTTCCTCATGAGGAAGGGATGCTTAGGCGTGGGCCCGCTGAGACATCACCTTCCCTCATACCTCACCACACACCTACAGAACATATTCTATATCTCTTTATCTTTTTATAAACACATCAGAGGGGACTACATGCCTCCCCTCAGATCTCTTCAGCTGCAAGGACATGGGACCATGGTTCCAAACTGACTCTCAAGCCTGAGCTATATAGAGTGGAGTAAATTGGGAGAGGTCTGAGTACAGTGATCCCCTGGCTCAGGATCTCAGCAGACTTTCAGTCAGCAACTGTTCACAGGGGATACATAGTAATCAGCCAATAAGCCTTGGTTCTATTTTTAGATGCTGGTCTTTAGGCATCTGCACTATGGCACAGAAACACGGTCTTAAGTCTGCCTCTAGTCTGAAGAGGGAAATGCATTGCAATCGCTGGTCTGTTCACATCCCTTTTCAGAAGCAGGTTAATTTCTTGGGACTACGTATACATGCATTTTTCTGTCCCACAGAAAATCACTCAAAGAGCAAACCAGCTGAAAACAGCTTTTGGTTTCATTTTATTTGTTTTCTAAGTTTATGAGAAACACAATGTTATAGTCTGACATGGCAGATCACAGAGTCAGAGACCAGAACTGGGGTTGTAGCTCAGTGATAAAATACTTGCCTGGTACAGGAGAGAACCTGGTTTTGACCCCTAATACCACACACAAACATAGGACAGGACCTTGGAAGAACAACAGATGCCTTGCCTTTGGAGAACTCTAAGGTAAATATAGAAGAGGGTCTCTACATTTTCTCCCTTCAAGCAGAGACTAAGCACACTGGCAAGGGTAGGTAGGACAATCTTATTTCTTCACTCTGCAGAGCTCTTGTCAGTTTGAATGAAGTCTTCATCAGCTCAGATACCCATGGCAACAACAGCCTTGCGCACTTTCTAAAATGGTAGGCTGGTATTCCATCATACAAAACGCTTCCCTGGCATGTTCTTACTTAAATTCACAATACCTCAGTGAGGAGGGTACTGCCTAATTTTCTCCAGAGCGTTCTCTGATACTTATTTTCTCAATGAGAAAAAAAACAAAGGCAAGCAAACTTCTTCTGCCTTGCTGTGAGATCTCAGAGAACACAGGAGGAGCCAGAGATAGACACAGGGTCTGGGTCATCAGGGTCTGATATTGTGAAGCCAAGGTAGAAGCTAACACTTATTTTTCCAATACTCTCCCGTGGGGAGACTTATGGTGCAGTTTTAGTAGCTGGTGTTAGATCACATACGTCCTCTGAGTGGACAGGAAAGAATTGGTCTCTGTGGCTGGTCCCTTCCTCCCTCTGCTTAGTCAGCATCTTTTCCCTGTGAACAGAGAGCAGCTGGGCTTAGTGAGCTGGAACCCAAGCAGATCAATAGCACGAACGTGACGTGTGAAGGAGTCGTTAGCAGAGCACTAATGTTCACTGCACATACATCCAGGGCGCCGTCACCGAGCGAAGGTTAAGTAGAGTCAGTCTAACGGCAGATGATTCATTGTGCTAGAACATGGAACATTTTTCTGCCTCAGTCACTTAATATAGTTTCAGTGAAGGGGAACTCCATATTGCTTTTGAGTATTTGTGATGATGCCTTATGTGTAAGGTTTACATAAGTAATAAAAATACTACACACACATATTATATATATTAGATGTAGGTAGTGTGTCTACTAGTTACGTTGTGTGCAAAACAACAACTGAACACAGTTTTTTGTTTCACTAGCACATAGTGTAAGGCCGCCAGATGCCGAGTTCTTTAACATTAGCCAATAGTCACTCAAATGTTCTGTAAAATCAAGTTCCTGCCTTTTTGAGGATATTTACTGCTGTATTTTTCTTAAGTGGAGGTACAACAATAAGGATGAAGAGTGGCTTTTAATCTAAGCGTGCTGGAAAGCCTTGCCGATGCTCCACCACCGGCTCTTGCAGGCACAGTCCTGCCTCTGTAGGAGTGAGCAGAAACCTAGACCGTGTTTTCTTCCCAATACTCACCACATGTCTTCCCTACATTGCCATGGGAGGCAAGGTTTTAACTCTGGGTGAAAAAGAAAAAAATCCCCTCTATCCCTTTAAGAGCTGTGAGGTGGGGGCGGTCACACCCAGTGAAATGGAGGAGGAAGATAGATATGTTTATTTTTCCTCATAGTAAAGTTCCCAGAAACGCCTCTCTTCAAAATTAGATCAACCACATGAAATCTGACTGAGGTCATGCATGCTAAACTGCTAACTCTATCAAAGGCTAGGGGGCTTGTGTCTCTTACAGGATCTCACATTTCCTCAAACACTTCTGCACAGATGCTACACAGACAGAGACATTTCCTCAGATGTCTAGCCACCCAGAGAAAAACGCCCTGCTTGTCATTTTTCTCACCTACAATCCTACCAGGAGAAAAAGGAATCACACCGTCCTGTTGTCCTAGGCATCCTTAGGCCCTGAAGGGTAATGCCTTAAAGAAATGGAAATCCTTTCAAAGATGACACGTAAAGATTGATCTGCTACTATTGGCAAAGATGGAATTACCGGGCTAGCACAGAACGAAATGCATTTTGTCTGAATCCTGATAAGCTGGAAGGCTGGAGTTGGGAAGATATCAGCCCTTAAAACAAGCCCTCAGATGTGAACTCTTTGCTTACATGTTCAAGGAAAAGTGCTGTGTACAGCTAAAATGCTTAGGCATCTGTCTGCTGTGCTGCTGATGAAAGTGGGTGGAGCAATTGCCACTATGGGCTATTTATTTACACAGTTCCGATCTTTCTGGGACATGGTTGACCAAAGGTGGACTAGGATCTATTTGTCTTGTTATATTAGCCTTCTGCTGGATTAATTTAGAACAGCTTTTTAAATAAATTATAAAGGCCTCCAGATACCTCTAAACGGTGGCTGTGCATATAAATATTTAGGGGCAGTAATAGCATAAATACAATGTGCTTCTAAGTCTTTCACAAACACACACAAAAGTGCTTGGTACACAATGATGGACTTTTTCAAATAAGACATCATCTCTAAATCATTGTTGTTTATCAACAAAAAGGGCTGTCGCCTACAGGAGATGATGGGCTCAGAGACTGGGGCTTGGAAAGAACTGGAAAACACCGACTAGTTACCATGCAACAGAAAGACAAGGGGAGCCCTCTCCTTGCACGGTTCACACTCAAGCTGAATCGTTAGAGCTAAATCAGACAGAGAAGAAAACGGCTCAAGCAGGCTCCCCTTGTTGGAGCTTCAAAGTCCAGGCAACCCAGAGCCCCAAAATTTTACCCCAATAGTTTCTCTGTGTTCTGTGGACCTGGGTTTGGTGCTTTTTATAGACCATTAATCACATCAGCCCTAGGAGAGGCAGCTATGGAAGAGCTAGGGCCACCTTAAATTACTGCTAGTGTGCCTCGGGAGGCCTTTGAGAAGTCCAACAGATCCAGTGCTATGCTGACTCCAAGATAAGATGCCCTTCCTCCTACACAGCACTGTGGAAAGGAAACTGCTAGAAACCTTCCTTGGGGAAAGAATCTTTAAGTCCATACCAGCAGCTTCTTACTTTCAAGTGGTCACTAAGGAATTATTTGACCTGAGTGTGCTGGTATTATATGTATCATCCCAGCACCCTGGGAGGCTGCAGCAGGAGGCTTCCAGGCTCCAGAATGGGACCTTGTCTCAGAACCAAAACAAAGAAACAGGTAAAACAAACAAATAAGGCACTAGAGATACAGCCCAGCAGTTGGGCTACTGCTCTTGGAGAAGACCCACACTCTGTGCCCAGCACCCACATCAGCAGCTCCTAACTGCCTGTAGCGACAACTCCGAAGGATCTGATGTCTCTGGTCTCTGCAGGCACCCGCACATATCTACTCTCACATATTTATTCATAATTAAAATAATAGAAACAAAAAATATTTTAAAATAGAAACAAAAAATATTATAATAGAAACTAAAAATAATAGAAACAAGAAATATTAAAAATAAGTAATAAAAATAAAAAATATTTAAAAGGCAATACGAAAATAGCACACATGGTGGCACATGCCTACAATCCCATACTTCATGTTTATGACGAGATTCATCTATAGAGTGAATTCCAGGCTGGCAGAGGGGTTACATAGTGAGACCCTCTCTCAAGAGAACTAACAAACCAAACACACACACATAGATTTAAAAAAAAAATAAAAATCTAACTGAAAGACATCCATAGTCTCATTAGAGATATATAGTCCCTTTAAGTATTTTCTAGGGATCGTTCCCCATAGAATTTCTATGGCAGTTAATAGATGACTCCACCTCAGACTAACTGAAAATCGAGGGGCTGGAAAGGCATCGAGGTTCAAAGGGCAAGAAGCAAGTCATAAAATCCCATAAAAATGTGAAGTGTTGTTTAGGTTTATGCATTTTCCTGTAGTCATGTTTTTTTTTAAATCAAGATGATTTATTCATATTATTTCATTGAGCCTAATAGATTCTTTCCCCACTGTCACCTTCCCGTGACCTTGGTTTTATGATATGATAACTGTGTCGATTACAGCCTCGTTGGACACAAATCAGCTCTGGGATAGCCTGCTTGACAGTGCGGTAGGAGCCACTGATAAACAGGGACAGCTGAATTATTAGATGCACAGGGATTGGGGCCTCACACTGAAGTGACAGTCTGCAGGGTGGGGGATAATCTTCTCAAGACCCAGCAGGAAGGGACCAGCCTGAGCTTGGAATAAATCAAAGCAAGAATAACATATGATCTGACCTGGCCTTCTCCCAACTCGACTCTGCTTCCTTCAAAGCCCTAGTCTTAGCAGATCCTTTGTGCCATGCAGCACTAACAAGCTGTGTGCCTCACGGGTGCCCACTACCTCGATCCTTCCTCCTGAGAGCCCTGTCAGGTGAGCTGTGAGTCTATGCCTTTCAAATGAGAAAAGTCTGAGATCCAGAGATTGGATGACTCACTCGATGGCTAGGGCACAAGCTGAGGTTTATTAGTGCTGTGACAAGCAGAATACGGAGTGGGCTTTTTTTTTTTCCTTCCTCGATTTCTTTTTATCCCCAAGGTTAACTGTCTCTATCTTCAAGCCCACCATCTTTAACTTTTGGGGAGGGAGCTGGTGTTTGCATTCTTGTGGAGAGAATCCTGACAGCTCACTTGAACTTCAGCTTTGTGCTGTCATCTGGGGGCTGGCCATCTTTGTCAGCATCAGTGTTGGGGGGGTGTTAGGAAGAGGATGTACCTCTCAAGAAATGCATCGTTTCCAGGTTCTGAGTGCGATATTGCTGACAGGCACTGAAATGCAAGGGCATTTGGGAGAGACCAAGGTCTTAGGGGGCCTCTTTGAAGCCCAAAATGTCTCTCTGAGTTGTTTTCAGATATCAGCCAGCGAATCCATTTCCTGCCACAGCCTGGAACTTTGAGAACCTTTTCTGCGGTGGCTCCTGGGTACCTATTTATAACCCTGTCCACTTATTGATGAGCTGAAAAGTCTTTTCTTGTCCACTGATATTGACCTTTTGCTATTTATTTTTAAGTACGTATGGTATTGTAAGAAACACAGCTTCACCTCCACAACACCCAGAAGGAGCAGGAATAAGGCTCTGCCTCTTCCCTGGGAGACTTCTCCTAAAAAATCATGTAGCAGAAGCAAGGAGAAGCCAACCATGGTTTAAGGATCTAACAGCTGATCTTGAGAGATTCCCTAAGTTAGTGTGTCCCTCTTCCTCAATGCACGAGCTACATACAATGGAGGGCTAAGCAGCTGTAAGCATATCCTGTGCCTCATGACACCTCCACCCAGGCAGGAAGATGGCCAAGAGTCACTTCCTGAGCTCAGCTCTACCCGCTGCCATCATAAAGGGGGTGGGTGGGGAGAAAGGTGTTAATCACTACACAGTTCAGAGAGCTGACCTGGAGTCCAGCTGGCCTTCTCTTGCTGGAACCTCTTGTGAGAGACCTAAGGGAGTAATCCAGGAAGCAAAAGTCTCCTTTTTAAGGATCAAGACACTATACCCTGAAGTTTTGCTTCCTGTTAATTGTGCAACAAGAGGGTCGTGTTTCAAGGGGAAGTCGAGATGGAACCCTGCCCACGGTTTATTTTTCTAAGGACAAGCTGAGAGAGCATGTGAAAACATCTGACTTCTAGGCTAAAAATCAGGTTCAAATTGTATTCAAGAAATGGCAAGGCTTCATTGGGTGGTAATTAATGTATACTTTGGGTTTTATTTATTTTTAGAATAGGGAATACAGTAACTTGAGTCAAAATTCCATAAAGAGCCTGGCCCGGTGGGAGGCGGAGGGATCACAAATTCAAAGCCCGCTTGGATTTATGAGTGAGCTCAAGACCAGCATGAATACTTAGGGAGAACCTGCAGCAAAATAAAAGGAGGGTGGGGATTGAGTTCTTCAGCAGAGCACTTGCCCCCAATTTAATACCAGGGCTGGAGGTGGGGGTACACACCTCCCAAAGAATCCATGGTGAAGCTTCCTATCCTTCCCTTGTCCCACCTACTGTCTCTTGTGTGTCCTTCGTGACAAGTCAACGTTTTTGTGACTTTCTATATAAGTTACAGCACATCGTGTCTGGCGTTTTGCCTTTTATCATCTCACAGCATATCTTGGAGATGTTTGGATGCAGATACCTGAAAAGCCTTCCCATTTTGTCATGCAGTATTCCATTATATTAATGGACTATTGCTCTTTATTTTTTTAATGCTATCTTCTAATGTTGAACAATAACTTCTCGTCTTTGGTTGCGTAAATCTGGTCTGAGCACGGAGACCAGTTGAGATTTTTTTTTTTTTAATTACTCGAGGTAGATTCTCTATCCACAGTACTTTAGTAAATAGCTCAGTTTGAATGAGAAATGTCCCCCATCGTCTGGGGTATTTAATGCTTTGTCCCAGTTAGTGGTACTTTGTGAGTAGATTGAGGGGGTGTGGTCACAGTAAAGGAAGTATGTCACTGGGGTGGGTATGATGGCCAAGTTTTGATTCTCAACTTGACTACATCTAGAGTTGACTAACACCCAAGCATCTGGGTGTAATTGTGAGGACTTTTTTTTGATCAGCTTATCTGAGGTTAGAAGACCCACCCAAGTGTGGGCTGTGCCTTCTGGAGGCAGCCATGGATAAGGGCTGGTGTGGAAGAAGGAAGCTTTTACCTTTTGCCTGCTTGACTTCCCTGTCATTGGCGAGTCCATCTATGCTGTTTCTGAGTCATGCTTTCTCTGGTGTTAGAAGCTATTTCTTGAGGACTCCATCATGGAATGAAAACTGGTAACTCTCTGGATCTTCCCTGGAACTCCCACACTTGGTTGGGACTGCTGAGATATCTAAGCTCATAAACTAAACAACCACTGTGGATCCTTGACCTTTCCAGCAGGAGACAGATACTGGTGGACTACTCAGACCTCAACCTGTCAGCTACTCCAGCCTGTCAGCTACTCCAGCCTGTCAGCTACTCTAATAAATTCGGTCAGTTCAGTTCCTTTAGAGAATGCTCACTAACACGCTGTGCTTTGAGAGTTCAGAGATGCCACCATTTCTGTTTTGAGGTGTGACTTCTCAACTCTCAGCTCTCACCACCGTGTCTGCTGCCGTGCTGTCTGTCCCTACCAATATGGACCCTAATCTGGCACTATAAGACCAAATAAACTCTTTCTTCCATAACTGTCTTAGTTGTTATGTTTGTTTGTTACCATCGAAATAGAAAAGTGGCTAATATACTTGGAGACAGGTTCCAGAAGATTCTTTTTGAACCATGATACTGTCATCTGAGAACTGGGTCTCCAGAATCTTGCACCCACACAAGCCACTGGGAAGTTGCTAAAAAGAATTTGATCACTTTACAGAAGTTTTTTTAAAGCGTGTAAACTTTAATAATTAGCATTTTATTATAGCTCAAATGTGTATCTGTGTGTACTTAAATGGGATTGTACTGGCATTGTTTTTAAAGCAAATGAGCAAATACATTAAAACAGAAAACACATTGTCATTGCTCTGTGCTGCCACTGAATTTTCCTGGCTACAGTTCCCTTTGCCTTATACACAATGCACGAGAAAATGATTAAATGCCTCTAACTCGCAGTGTTGGCGATTAACCTTAAAGAACATTCAAGCTATATTTAATTCTAATCCTCAAATCCGTTCTCCCCATTTTTGGAACTACATTATTCATATCATTGTCATAATGACATCTATTTTTGATAGCGCTCAGGACTGAGTTCCATCAGCCGTTCTGTTAGAGGAGAGGCTCTTGGAGCATGCGCTTTAGTGAGTAAAGAAGAGGCTTGAATGTAGCAAGCGGTGGCGGGCGCTGCCACTTGCTGCAGAGCTGGTCTTCCACTTGCTTCTGGGCAGGTCTTCTGCTAAAGCCAACTGAATGCTGATCCTCTAGGGCTCCCTTTTCTACTCTATGATTTCACAGGCCATCGGGAGATGCCAGCTTTCGGGCTTCTGTTACCAATAAAGCCCCTTCCATACCAAACTGCATGCCAGCCTTTGATTGCAAAAATGAAAAAGTTATAGTTTATTCAGAGGTCACCAACCTAAAGAAAGCAAGAACCCCAGACCCCCAAATCTAGCTCCAGGAGGCTAGGGTTTAAAGGAATAAAGACAGGGTGGTCTCTAGCATAGAAAACAACGGTCTCTGGGATAAGCAGAAGTAATCGGTGGTCTGAGCTTGTGCAAACTCTGCAGGTCATCAAAGGGCACATGTTCAGATTATAAGAGGCATCAGTGTGATCTGAGGGTGAAAAGGGACGCTCAGCAGACTCCTGCCGAAAGGCAAACTAAATAAATGAAGGAAGGGAGAGAGGGAGGGAGAGGGAAAAAGGGAGGAAGAGAGGGAGGAAGAGGCAAGGAAAGAGAGGGAGAGGGAGAGGGAGAGGGATAGGAGAGATGATTTAGCTGGGTTGAGATAGATAAAGAAGACCTTCGGTTTCCGAGAACAAGCCCTCGTTTCCATAGTGACCATACATCGGAGGTATTCTGGGTAGCAGAACTAATAAGGCATGCAGATTTGCTGGAGCACCTCTGAAATCAGCAATGAAAGCGAGGGAAGGCGGAGGCTTTCTTCCGGTTTCCACGGGTTTCACCGCCCCGCCTATTCGCTGTATTCCTGTTTGAATGAGGACTTGACATGGTTCTTTCAATCTCCTCAGTCGGCCCTGGGCACACACTAGGTGCCCAATGTGTGATTATTGACTTTAATCTTCTCTGAAGTCATCTTATGAAATTGAAAGGGGAAAGGAGCTTGTGTACTGTGAATGGATGTCTAGTATGCATTAATACTCAAAAGGGAAAAACAAACAAATGGGCAAACAAACCCAACTGGGACGTGGTAAAAGAATTTACTGAGTACTCTATTTTATTCATCAAAATAATAGAGCTTAAATTCCAGAACCCCCTCCCCCACTTGCAAAGTCCTTCTCCCCAGTGTGTTTGCATTCATAACCTTAAAATATTTTCTCAAAGCCTCCCCGTGTTTAAAGCTTTAGAGTCACAAAATTTATATCCACTCTGGGCCAGAAACAGCATATAAGTATGACTTCATTTTCAAACCTAGGAAAACAAATATGTGTTCTACACACACAAGTCAGAATGGGCGTGGCTTAAAATGTAAAACTGGTTTTCTCAGAATGGCTTTTTTGTTCTGATCTCAATTTTCTATTTTGCTAAAAGCATCCATTTGTGCCATAACAAAACTTAGATTTTTCCCCTCTGTGTGAAGAACTATCCATTTGAAGTTATTACTTTTTTCCCATTTTTTTTTTATTTCTATTTGAGCACTGTCTTATTTCTTCCTGTTTATGACTGATTGTTCTCCAGACTCCCTGTGTAATTCTAACCCTTAACTTTGGGAAGATAATTTGTGAGTGAAGCTGGTTCCCTCTGAGTGACAGGCTCTGTATTCCCTAAAGGATGTGTCTCAGTATCTCTTCGCGTTGATAAAGCAGGCAAGAGAGTGACTGTTATCTATGTGCCTTGGTTCCATTTCTAAGTCCCATTCATGCTGCCTGCCCCCTCATCATGGTTGTACCTTTAAGCAATGTACTTTTAGCCATGCTGGTTCCTGCTTCTCACTGGCACCTGTAGGAAGATGGGATCTGAAAAGCCTCAGATTGAAAAGACCCCAGGACTAGATATGCTTGGAGAAAACCATGGCAGGCACGGTACTTCCTGAGTAGGACTCTTCAGTATACTCCTAGATGCCTGGAATCACCTTCACCAGCAAGAAGGGAAGACACAAGATGGGAAAACACTGTCTTTCTCATCTGCCATGGTCTCCCTCTGGAGCTTGCTCCTCTGTGACATCTGACCCATCACTGGATGGAAGACTAGCAACCAGCATGCTGAGGAAGCTGTGGCATTTAGACTCATTTCTTGTAGATTCATTTCTTGTATCTCATTGTGTCTTCTGTGACCTGTCATGAAGACCAATCACAGCAGAAAAGGCCATACTGTAAGAGAGAGATTGTCATCTTAGTAGGCTTGATTATGTGAAGAAAAAAGGGCAGAAGCGAGACCAAAGGGAAACAACATTCCTCCACGGGCTTCCCATTAACTCCTGCATCCACTGAGTCACTAAATAAACTTATATCATGCTCTCCTGTGTGCCAGGAAATCGTTTCATATGCCCCAGTTACAGCCAAAGGTGAACAAAATCCTGCTGCATTTCTGAATCCACAATATGCTGAAGTCATTTCCTAGTCATTGTTAATATAGTTTTGATTTTCCTAATAACACGGATATAAAAAAACATGCAGCCAAAGTAGAAAATAGCACCGTTAGAGCTTTGTGATGAGGTTCAGTTACCGCTGAGCGTGTGCCTCAAGGATACTAGCAGGAGCCAAAAGCCCTGAGCTCGAACTCTCAGCTCCGTGCTTGGTGACTGTGGTACCAGCCCCTCATGGAAGATGAGCAAAGGTCCAGCACCGCTTTAGACCTTGAAGTGTCTTCAGGAAAAGAGTTGGAAAGAACAAGCACTTGAAACAGGGACAGGCTCACGACTGAACTCTGTGTGTCAGCCATCATCAGGAGATCATCGTCACCATCATGACGAGAGAGCAAAGGCTACAGCAAAGGAGCTTGCACAAAGGCCTGGAGGGCACAGCAGACTCGGGCTTCTAGAGGCTTGTGGGAGAAGAAGGATGGAGACACTGACTTAGAGCCAGTGGAGGGACAGGGTAGATGGAGGCCTCCTGAGTCATGCTGCTGTGGTTTGAATGTGAAATGTCCCTCCTAGTATCACATGCTTGAACAGTTGGCCCCTGTGGGTGGAGGTATTTGAGGAGGTTGTGGAACCTTTTGGGAATGGGCTGGTTGACAGACACAGGGCCAGGGGTGAGGCTTGAGTGTTTGTGAGCTGGCTGAGTTTCTGGTCCAGGCTCTCTGCTTCCTGCTCTCTCATAACAGGAAGAGTCCCTCTGAGGAGAACAATAAGCCACACTCATGCTAACCAAGTTGGACTTTGTCCTTCAGAAGAGTTGCTGGTGATCTATCAATGTCCTCAACTGGCCTGAAGGTAGACCGTCACTTACATCTTCCTGTGAGTTCTGTTAGAGTCTTATTCGACTTCTCTGCCTTCCCTCTCTGTCCTCCACCATACGTCAGCCAGAGTGGTCACTTAGAATATGTCTGCCACTGAAACCATTTCCTACTCTAAAACCTTTATGGCTACCCACTGTCTGCAGGATTCGGCCAGGTTTCTCAGTGTGGCCAGGATAGATGATGGTTTCTGACCTTCAGCCTACCTGGCTGAGGTCCCCTTATTCTCTTCCACAGGTCACTGCATCCAGGGCCCTGGGACCACTTGTTTGCTTTCCAAGACCTCTTTGAGCTCCCCAGCTCAGAGCCTTGTCAGTCCCGCTTCTTCCGGGAAGCCATTTTCAGACACACAGTAGGTTGACCTTCTTGCCATCTCAGTCTCCATCTTGTATTTCCTCCAAGTTGCTTCTGCCACCGTGACCCACAAATCTGCTCCTCCGCAGAGGCTCATAGCCTCTCTGAAGTTGGCGATGTGTCTTCCTGTCTTTCTACTTCTATAGAAGCTGCCACAGATCCTTGTGGTGGCGGTGCTCATAGAACGATGAATTGCAGTAAGTTGTGATAAAATAGAGCTACTTAAAAGGCATTCCAAAAAACAAGGACATCTGAGGATCCCCCTGCTCTTCAGCTCCGCCCCGGAAGAGACACCGTCTCACCATACAGAAGGGCTCTCTGTGTTCTAAGAGATACTGACAGCATCCTCCGCACTCTGAACATCAATGAGGGAAATCTTCCTTTGGTGAAGACCCATCGGACATGGGTGCCCCTTACAATATACTCCAAGAAGGACAACAGGAAAGAATGGGAACCAAGCCCCAAGGTAGATTTCCCCCTATTCCCACCTTCTTAGGTTTGATTTGCTTTCTGATGGGAGGACACTGGTGGGCCTTGGAGGAGAGAGCCGAAGGGTTGAATGGCCAGGGCAGTTCCTGTCCATCTGGCCTGTCACAGAGCCCAGGAAATGGGCAGCTGAGATGTTTCAGTGTAATCAAATGATCCCCAGCACTGAAGCAATAGGCTGCCGATAAGAGGGTGAGGACAGGACAGGATAACTCCAAGGCTGGAGGCAAATCACATTATTCCCTTCCTGTCCTTGCCCCACCCCCCTCCTGTTACTTTCTTTTTTTCTTTTCAGAACGCGGCCCCTGCCAGGTGGTTAAAAGCCTTTGGCCCCCTGCCTGCAGGCTCACCAACATTAGACATTCACAGGTTTGTCGCATTCCTAAGCTTAATTACTGTTATCGACTTTCTGGATTTTCATAAATTCAACTCACTGAGTAATGAGGTTAATAAAACCGGTGAACTCCTTTGCCGTGTACACAGACTATTTCTATAAAAATGCCAAGGCTGTGATTAGCTCAGATTTAATCATCTTTTCTACCATCTTATAAATGTTTCTAATGAACCGATTGGCTTTCCAACGGGGGGCTCTGCTTAGCCTGTGTTAGGTTTTTATTCCTCTGGGTTTGATTAGTGTCTGTGTATTTATAGCTTCTAACATTTCTGCAGTGAATTATTTCCCCAGTGAGTATGTATCTGAAATTCAACAAATCAGATGGGCTAGAAGTCATGACAGGAGGAAGAAATAGCTCTGGCCAGGCCAGTGTCTGGAAATCACTGCTTCTCTGAGTAGCAACTTTACCTCCTTACAAATGTTTCTTTCCCAGTCTTAGGTAACAGGGTCCCCAGAACCCTAAAAAAATGCAACATATTGGAGTTCAGAAATTTATTTTACTATTTTTTTTGTTTTGTTTTGTTTTGTTTTTTGTTTTTCAAAACAGGGTTTTTTTTTCTGTGTAGTACTGGCTGTCCTGGAACTCATTCTGTAGACCAGGCTAGCCTCAAACTCAGAGATATGCCAGCCTCTGCCTTAATCTGGGAATAAAGATCTGTGTCTGGCAGGGTTTATTTGTTGGTTGGGGTTTTTTGTTTTGTTGTTATTTTGTTTGTTTGTTTGTTTTACTAAAGGACTAGCATTTAAAACTTTACATATTCATTCAATAAACATCACTTGACTCAAACTGCACACAAACAGTAGAGACACAAAAGGAATCAGACAGATACCGTTGTGGGATCCACTGGCCTCCTTAAACTTACAAACTCACAGGACAGGCAGACCTCAGTCAGACCTTTAATTTTTGTTTGTTTCAAACAAGGTCTTGATAGTTAGCCCAGGCTAGCCTTGAATTCCTGATCCTAGCTGAGTCTCTTATGTTAGTTCCAAGGCTAAACAGCCTTTTGACCTGTTTTCAGTCACACATAATAATTGATAATTGATCAGCTTATTTTTGACAGACAAAACAAAGAGATCATATTTTAAAATCTGGTTTTATTTAAAAAAAACAAGTAAGTCAAGGTCATGGATGATACTGTTTGCTTTTAGGGGCGGGAACTGTACTGAAAAACAGCAAATCCTTTGGATCAAATTTCTGTCCGGTTGAAAAGCTTGCCCCAAAATCAAGAAAAAACACTGTTGGTTAAAAAAAAAAAAAACCTGGGGATGGAGCAAACTCGAGCATGGATAAATGAGGGTTATTTCAAGGGTAAAATCTGTGATTACTGGGAACAGTGCATTTAATGAAAACGCCACATATGGAAGTTGCAAGAAACGGAAGATGGTTTTAAACTGATCGCTTAGGTCAGGCTCTGATGAACTGAGACGACAGCACAGGGGCTGGATGCTGAACTGAGACGGCACAGAGGCTGGATGCTGAACTGAGACGGCACAGAGGCTGGATGCTGAACTGAGACGGCACAGAGGCTGGATGCTGCAGCTGCAGAGCTCGGGGAAATGGGTCTTCGCATATTCTTTCTATAACCTCAACCTACAGACAGCTTCCGAGCATGGAACAGCGCTGGAGAAACGCCCAGGGAGCCTCGATGGACATTCTGAGATTACCCTGTCATAAAGTGATGCTGGAGACTGGTCACACTGGGCACCAGACCCATGCAAACAGACCCTCCCAGGAGTCACTAACACAAGGGGAAGACACTCCCTGCATCACTGGAGGACGTAGTTAAGCTCCCAAGACTCCCTGTTCTAAGCACCTTAGTTATTGTTGTTGGGTTTTGTTTGTTTGTTTTGTGCCTTTCAATGGTCCTTTGAGCAAGCACTGCTTTCACTCCATCTTGGAGAGCAGAAAACCACAGCACACACAAGTTCAGCTCTTCAGCTGGTGACTCCAAGAAGCAGTGTACATTAGGAACCTCTGTTTGTCACCTTGGTTGCACGGGTCACTAGTGCCTTCAGAAAATTATAGTTTCCACCCTGGGGCCAAGAGGAACTTCTTGTCTACTGTCTACCGTCTACTGAGAGATTTCCTCTCATTAGGTTGCCATAGAGTTTGGAGAAGCAAGTAAGAAAGTCTTGGTTCATTCACCCTCTGAAAGAGTCAACATTAGCAAGACTTGGGCCAGGGAGAACCTTTAATAACAATAATATAAGGATAAAAACACTCCCAGGAAAGCAATATTTGGGAGCCAGCAACAGGATGCAAACAGCAGCAAGGCCCATTCTCAGGTCCCCAGGATCCAGGAGAGGCTCAGTGTGCTGTGTGCCAGCTGTGGAATCATGGAACCACTGGGTGATGTTGAGAAAACATGTGCTCAGGACCAGAACAAGGAAGAAATCAGTGTGAGGAGAGCCTGCAGAGGATGCCTCCTGGATGCAGGAGGCACCAGGACAAAGGGACCAGCATACCTAGTACCCAAGAGAGATGGATGCTTCAGGCAAAACTGGAGCTGGGTTTCTCAGAGTGCCACTCTCTGACTGCCTTCTGTGAGGCAGGCACCTCAGTCCAAAACATCCCCTGCTCCCAGGAGAATGGGAGCCTTACACAAAGCCATGTCACTGGGAGAATATAGGGTTTAGATTAAATGGGTAGTATCTTAGTTAGGGTTTCTATTGCCCTGAAGAGACACTATGACCATAGCAAATCTTAAGAAAGATAACATTTGAGGCTGGCTTATAGTTCAGAGGTTTAGTCCATTGCCACATTGTTGGGAAGCATGGAGGCACGCAGACCAGTGTGGTGCTGTAGAGTTCTATATCTGGATCGGCAGGCAGTCGGAAGAGAGTGAAACACTGGGCCTGGCTTGAGCATCTGAAACCTCAAGTCCCGCCCCTAGTGACACACTTCCTCCAACAAGGCCACACCTACTCCATGACAACACCCACTCTAACAAGGCCACACCCACTCCAACCAGGCCACACCTATCCTACAAGGCCATGCCTCCTAATAGTGCCACTCTTTATGGGCCTATGGTGGATGGTCACTTTTATTCAAAGCACCATAAGTAGAAATGTTACCTTCTATGAAGACTAATTTCTGTGGTAGGAAGTTCATCCCCCAAATATGTACTTGGAAACACTGAGTACTTCACAGTGGTAGAGGAAGGGAGATGAGAAGTGAACAGAAACATGAAACCTAAATTCCAACTATGAGAAAAATTGCTTTGAACTCCTTCCCCACACTATAACCTCTGTAGTGAAGCACTGTTTCAACAAGGGAGGTGGGTCCCTCGGAAAACTCTAAGAGTAGCATTGTGGAAGGTAGAGATATAAAATCCATGTTCTGAAGGTGGCCCTCTGTTGTTCTGAAGCTCCTTGTCCTGTTTCCTGAGCAGTTTCACACAGGGAGGCAGGGTAAGAGGACACAGCGGCTAACAGGTCTCCTGCTGGCATGAGCTGCTCATCTTGGTGTCTGAATCCAATGGATGGAGAAAAGAAGACTAATACCAGAATACTAGCCATCTTTCCCCCAGTCAGGGTGCCAAGTACCAGGTAGATAGGTAATCATGACAGAGCCTGCTTCAGGTAAGACCCACAGGAAGAGTAGGAGGCGCAGCACCATAGAGGGTCTTGTAGGTGATGCTGAGGTGAGACCAGGTTTGGTGTGTTGGGAGATGGACAGCAGAGAATGGGGGTGGGGGTGTACATGATGTAAGCTTGAAGAGGTGCCTACCTCTTAGACAGAGATGAAATCATGGAGGTACTGTTGTTTATAGTTCATTTTCCAGAATAAAACAGGCTTTGTGAGGTACCACCAAAGTCACATTGTCTTGGGATTTTCTTGGCTCCAGAGATCATGTATGTGACTTTGTGTGGTTGCCCCATCTTGGTAGCACATAGCCTGTGAATGGTTGAATATAGGTGGGTAAACAAATATTATATACCTTTTCAGTCACTCCCCAGAGAGGCCAGAACACAGAAATATGAAGGTAAGTGATTTCCAAGCAGGCTCACCTGCACAAAAGCTGAGGCAGCCTGGGCTTGCTCCCCACAGCTTGCTCAGCCTGCTTTCTTACAAAATACAGGACCATCAGCCCAGCAAAAGTCTGAAAAGCTGAAAGTCTACATATGGGATGCTTGGCTAGTCTGTCTTCCACATCATCTGCTGCATCTTTAATGGCTCCTGAGAACTATAAAAAACAAAAATAATAGGTAATTAGAATGTGAAATATCATTTATTATTTTAAGGCATTTGCCAAAACCAAAAATAAAGCAGCCAACATCAGAGCAAATACAAACTACCTTAAAACTAACATCTATTCTGGAGCTGTGGACACCATCATCTGTATCTTACAGTAGTTTTTTTTTTTTTTAAAGATCAAATTAATAGACAAATAAATAAATAAGCAAATAACCCACCTGGTAGTTAAATACACTGTATCTTCAGCAACTGGCCTCATGTCTGATACCCCAAGGGTATACAGCCAGTGCTTAATGAATGGGTGATTGAATTGTGTGCACAGAGATGATGTCATTTCTTTGTTGTTTAGGAGAGGATGCCGACAGAGAGGGAGCTAAAGGAGATTGTCCCTGCCACTAATATGGGATGAGATTGGACTAGGAAATGAGGAGCCTGCTTGACAACCTCACCCAGCAATGGATGAGCTATCGCACCACACTGTACCATATGCTAGGGGCATCTTTGGGGATTACCTAGATGTACGGAGGGTGATACTTTTTCTACCAAAATACAGTGGCCCTGAGTTCAGATGACAAAGCCCTGTCACTTTCAAAGGGTTTTATTCATCCACCTGCCATTACTATTAGAATAATGTTACTATTACTGATGCTGGGCCTGGCCCTGCATGCCTTTAATCCTAGCACTTGGAAGGCAGAGGCAGGAGGATCTCTGTGACGAGGCCAGCCTGGTCTACATAGTGAGTTCTAAAAGCCGTAGAGAAACCCTAATTCAATAAAGCCAAAACAGAATGAATTGCTCTGTTTGTTTGTTTGTTTGTTTGTTTGTTTGTTTGTTTTTCGAGACAGGGTTTCTCTGTGTAGTCCTGGCTGTCCTGGAACTCACTCTGTAGACCAGGCTGGCCTCGAACTCAGAGATCTGCCTGCCTCTGCCTCCCAAGTGCTGGAATTAAAGGCGTGCGCTACCACCGCCTGGCTGAATTGCTCTTTATTTTGCTTGGTTTTATTTGTTTGCAGCCAAGCTAATTGCCAGTCATCTTTTGAAGTTGGACATGGTTAAAAAGTAGGCAATTTTTCCATCTGCCAGGAGAGCATATTGTTTAAAATGTTGAACAATGCCAATTTCGTCCTGATTCCTGGAAATGTAATGCTACCTATTGTCAATGGTGCCGGTGACTTTACTGGGTTTGTTTTACATCCTGAGAATTGAGGACTGGTTTTCAGAGGTGCTGAGATGCCAGTCCAGCAGCCTGGCACCTAAGGCTTCAAGGAGCCTAGGCGCAATTCCACACACCCTGGGCTATACAGATACGTCATGCTCCACTGCCAGGAGATCTTTCTTATCTATGTCCACTGTGATGGCTCTATTCTTGCTGCCTAGTGTGCACAGAAGAACAGTGTGTCATGGGCACATGAGCACTTCTACATGGACTCTGTAGCATCACAATTTTTAAAGCTGTACACACACATACACACACACACACACACACACACACACACACACACGCACGCACGCCCATGCATGAGCACACATGCATGCACACACACACACAACATACACATGCATGCATGCATGAAGGTGCATGTGCATGCACACACACACACATAAATGCACACATGTGTATGTGTGAAAGCTCCCTACATGATGTAATATGTGTGATGGTGCCTATGCTATCTGATGGTGATAATAGTTTTATGCTGTGTGAATTAAACCATCACATTATGCACACTAAATATACATTTGTCAATTTGGCCTCAAAGTTGGGAGAGAGAAGAATGTTTAAAATACCCACTTCTCCGTTTTTTCCTGTTTCCTATACCTGCTTGATGGGTGTTGGTCCAAATCTGTTTTTTCTCATCATCTCTCCTAGGACACACATAGTATCTGGCACATGGTAGATGCTTATTAAAGATACTGATTCAAGAATGTGTGAATGGACAGATTAATGACTCTTTTTCTCTATCACAAACAGAAACTTTCTTTCATCTGGCTACCTTAACATGGTTTCCTGTTTTCTCATCAGTTTTTAAAAGTAAATACACTCCCAAACACACACATTCACTCACTACCACTACCACACACACAGTCCATCTGGGAAGTAACTAACTCACAAATAACAAGTCTTACAGAACAGCATCTAATGGGAAATTAAATATTTAATGACCATGGATTTGAGCAATGCCACCCAGTCTTCATCTGGACAACACTGACTGTATCACCGTTCACAGCATCCTCAGGAACTCTTATTGAACCTCAGAGTATGCAGAGGGCGATGGATGCCCAGTTCCCTGACTGCTCATGCAAGGAGCTCAAGAGTGAGAAACATCAAGGAACTGGTTGCAGGAAGCTCCCACCCTATACTGCCCATGACCCAGCCTGCAGGGGAGAATCCATTTCCCTACCTTTCCCAGCATCCAGAAGCTACCTACATTCTTGGTTGATTACCCCCTTCCCCTGTCTTTGGATCTCAGTCTTGTCTTTCCCTCCTCTGCTCCCTTCCCCTCCCCCATCCTTCTGTCCTCTCTTCTATGGTCACATCTTCTTTGATTCTGACAGTGATTAACTCTTACTAGGATCATCTGTGACGGTTTGCATAAGCTCGGCCCAGGGACTGGCACTATTAAGGAGGTATGGTCTCGTTGGAGTAGGTTTGCTACTGTGGGTGTGGGCTTTAATACCTTAGTCTTAGCTGGATGGAAGTCAGTATTCTGCTAGCAGCCTTCAAATGAAGATGGAGAACCCTCAAGCTCCTCCTAAACCATGCCTGGATGCTGCCATATTCCCACCTTGGTGATAATGGACTGAATCTCTGAACCTGTAAGCCAGCTCCAATTAAACGTTGTTCTTTGTAAGAGTTGCCTTGGTCATGGTGTCTGTTCACAGCATTGAAACCCTAACTAAGACGTCATCAAACCTCAGAATCCTTCACTCAGTCATCTGCAAAGGTCCTCACTATTAAAACAGCAGTTCTCATCCTGTGAGTCATGACCCTTTTGACAAACATCTCTCTCCAAAAATATCTACATCACGGTTCATAACAGTAGCAAAATTACGCTTAGAAAATAGTAATGAAAATAATTTTATGTTTGGGCATCGTACACGAGGCACCATAACACGAGGAACTGTATTAAAGGGTCACAGTATTGGGAAGATTGAGAACCACTGCATTAAAATGACATGTACAGACACGGGGATAAGGGTAGGGGCATTATTCAGTCTACATTCCCTCCCAGACCCTATCTGCATTGTTCTAAACAGCTTTTGGAAGTGACCTTCTGGCCCTTGGTTCTGATGGCAGCCATGTCTCTTCCTTCTGAACTTTCCTGGTCTCCTCAGCTGGACGTGGCTGCTTCTTCCTTCACACTGTTTTTTACACTCCGGATCTGGCTCCTTTTCTGGGCCCGACACCATGTTTCTGGGTGTCTTACTTTCTTGAGAAAGTCAGATCCAACTGTGTTCCCTCACTCTTACCTAGGGGGCACCAGAAACAACACAGAATGGATTACAGGTGCTCTTGCTGTGTTAGTGAGCGTCAGGCGACATTAGCCCAGCCTGGTGCCACCTACATGTTACCCCTAGAGTCTCAAGGCACACCTTTTACCTCATTCAGGATTTCTCAGTTAGCCAGAGATATCCATCCCAATTGTGAGCTGGGAAGACTGTCCCAGTGGCCACTGGCACCCTGAGAAGGGAGCCTACGTTTGTATCCGCAGCTTGGCTTTGCGCTTCTTGAGCTGCAAACTGGTGGCTATTGCTCTGCTGTGGGCCAGGTGGCCGCTTACCTGCCCTGCAAGATGAGAAAGCCAGCTTCAAGCAGGCCTGGCTATTTCCAACGTTATTCATTCTTTTGGCACGTGGTGTGTCAGAATGACTCACTTGGCGTTCGGACTGTGTGAGAGCCAGGATTTAATGAGAAGGCACTGGATGAGAACTCCCAACCTCACTTAAGTTCTCCCTCTCAGGCCTCATCTCAACTCAGGTGGAATCTCACCTCCCCTGGCAGTGGACAGCAGCCAAGTCAGAGCTGACATCTGAAGACGCTTGGGCTGGGATTGAAGTGGCCAGAAGGCAAGTGGGGGAATAAAAGCATAAAACCAAAGAACCCACTCTCATAGATCCTAAAATCAATTGAGGAGAAAGATAAGGCATGGAATCATTACATCATGCTGAAAAAACCTGCATCAGCAAAGTGCTAAGGGATTTAGGAACTGAAAAGTAATAGATCTCAGTCAACATCTGGATAAATCCAAAATATTAAATATTTAAGTCTTCAAAGCACTGGACAAAACCCAAGGAAAATCTTGTATAATCTAATAATTTGCAAGGCCATTTGAGGCCTAGGTACAATAGAGGACCCAGAAGCCAGAAATGAAAGAACTGCATAATGATATTCCCCAGGGCAAGATCTGCAAAACAGTCAGAAGGACAGATGCTAGCTTGAGGAAATATTATTTGCAAGTCATACCATAAAAATGGCTAATTCCCTTCATATAGAAAGAGCACACACAAATCAATAAGAAAAACACAAATCATTCATCAAAATGTCAGTAGAGGACAAAGAATACAGCTCCTTGAAAACACAAGAAAACTTGCTCAGTCTCCCTTATAAGACAATGCAGTTAGGCTGAATAGACGGCTGTGGATGACAGAAATCTAAGGTCAGATCCCAAAAACACATGTAAGAAGCCTGGTATGGTGGTGTATGCCTATGACCCCCATTGGGGCAGTAAGGGGTTAGACAAGTGAGTTGTTGAAGCCCCAGCCAGTCTAGCCAAATGGATGGACTTCAGGTTCAGTGAGAGACTCTGTCTCAAAAACTGAAAAGGAGAGTGATCAAAGAAAGCCACAAGGAATTACCACTGGACCCTGCACACCCCATGCACATCTGCATGTGTATCTGCAGGCACATGAGCACCTACAACCAACACAAACGCACACGCGCACACACACACACATCCCGACTAAAATCGTAGAGATACTATATAACACTGGAACAAATAAGGTTGAAAAATTCTCGCATGTTGAGAAGCAGTCCAGTTGTTCTACTGCTAGAGAATATACTGACACAGTGTGAAGGAGGCAAGTGTTGAACATCTTTCAATATTACAAATGTGCTCCCCATGACTCAGCAATTTCTGAGGCATTTTCCCCCTGCAGAGAGAAATGCCATAGGCTGCACTGTTGTTTGTATTGTCTGATTTGTTCTTAAGTACAGCACTGCTATTTTAGATTGGAAGTCATCAAGACAGCCACAACGCAGTAAGATTTACACACGCAAAGGAACTCTGCGTTGTTCCAAGGCAACACGGATGCCTGCTCTTCATGATGAGGATGAGGGTGTGGAGAAGCTCCCCAGCAAGGCGAAGGACAAACTGTTCAGCTCACTTTCATTTCTTCCTATATAAATAGAAGGAGAGAACCACCGGCTATTTTCAGGGGTGAGTTCCGTGTGTTCCTGCTGGCTGGTTTTGCACACTCTGGCCCTTCATGAGGGTTGTCCTCTCTGTCTATGCCTGTTACAAAAACCAACCAACCAAACAAAAAAAAATACCAAACCATTCTTCTTGGGCAATTTTAAATACTTCTTCCTGATACTCTTTTAATGAACATTTCTGTAAAATAATTAGAATGCTAAGGTTTGGAGAAAGATATATCCTAAAAACTCGTAAGTAAAGAACTTTCTTCCTTATAAGGTTGGTTGAACTAGGAAGCTCAAATCAGTCAGAAATGGACCAAAACACAAAGCCCAACACAGAGAGGAAACATTTGCAACATGTGGAGAGTTCCTTTGTGTGTGTCAATTTTACTGCCTCGTGCTGTTTTGATGACTCCCAATCTAAAACCACGCACCTCCTCCTACAGCTTATTATCCAGATGCATTGAGATCCCTGCAATCAAACCAATAGTTCAGCCAAGCATCTTCTGCTACATAGTGAGTTCTAGGCCAACCTAGGTTGCATCAAATCCTATCTCAGAAACAAAAACAAAACAGGCCAGCCAGATGGCTCAGCAGGTAGAGATACATGGTACCAAACCGACTTGAGTTCAATACCCAGCACCCACAGCGTAGGAGGAAAAAAAACACCTCTTGAAAGTGTGTGCCGTGGCACCCTCACCCTCCCTCCTAGCGGTATACATACACACATGTAAAATTTAAGAAATTATCAAAAACAAGACGAGAACAACACAAGAAGCTGGCAATCCAAAAGGAAGACAAGAGAGACATATTAAAGAACACGTGTTTAATTAATAAAAGGGAAGAAATGTGATTCAAAAGATTCATAGGTGAGGGCAAATAAAAACTCTCGATTTTTTTATGAGTATATTTATCTGTTATGATTCGTACTGTGGTTTGGGAGAAGAGGTGGTGATGTGGCGGGCGCTCGGCGGCTGACTTCCCTTGCGTCTTGACAGGAAGAGGCTGCCCATGTTAAAACGAAGTAGCATATTTGGCCTGTCTGTTCTATTCCAGCCATCTGTGCCCAGAGAGCTGAACCCTCACAGACACATGGCCATTGTCGTGTCAGTTAGAAGAAAGCAAAGATCTGCTGAAGGACTGCAGATAGAGGAAGGAAGAATGAATGGTGGACAAATCAGACTGTGGCTTCCTGTGCAGGAGTTTCGTGAGTGAGGGCGATCTTCACATATCTGAAGAAAGCTTCGAAAAAGAAATGCTATTTAAAGAACCATTGTAAAATATTATTGACTAAGGGGAGGAGCTGTGTCTATGCATGTAAAAATGTGCAAATGTGTGTGCACAGTTCTATACACATGTGTGTACACATATATACATGGATATATGTGTGTAAACACACACACAACAGTGCTCTATCCAGTTGTGAGGGTTTATGTTGACCATTCGTATGCTGTTAAAGAAGACTGGCCAGTTCATGCAGCTAAAAGGGATTTTACCACAGTTGCCTCATGAGGATATATCCCCTTCCCCCTGCCCCCTGCATTTTACCAAAAGAAGAGGCACTTTCTCAGGCAAGCATAATTGAATATGAGTGAGTGTAAGATACTTCTCTGTAGCTGAGGTTATGAGCACTGAATTTATAGAAGCACCCGTAGAAATAATGCAAATGGGCCACAGAAACCAGTAGCCCTGCCAATGACGCAGCACATAATACTATTCAAATTGTCTCTAATAGCTCATACACTATAAATCATTTCCCTAATTTCTTGTTTCTTCCCAAACTTTGCTGTTTTCCATAGCGGGCTTAAAATTCGGGAAGGCAAGGCAAATTACTGCTGAGCAAACACAGGCTATGTCCTCATTGCTAACAGCGGCCTTGAGTTACATTCTAGAATCGTTCCAAACTTAAATAATGTTTGTATTCATTCTTTAAGAATTTCATCCAATATATTTCGATAATATTCTTTTCCTTCTTCCAACTGTTTCCAGCTCCTCCCTCACTCACCTTTCTACTCACTCAGCTTTGTATTCGTTCTTTCTTAAAAACTCAAAACAACGACAAACCTCCACATTATCAAGTGCTTAGCATGTGGATGGGAATTAACTCAAGGCCATGCAGTCAACACTTTGCACAGTGACACAACCCACAGATGCCACCATTTTTTTGTCATCAGAGAAGCTTTTCCACTACTAAATGTACACAGACTGTACTTGGGGTACTAGGAACACTGAAGTGAGCTGGTATGTACGTGCGTGCGTGCGTGTGTGGGTGTGTGCGTGCATGCGCCTGTGTGCCTGTGTGCCTGTGTGTGAGTGCGTGTGTTTCACAGAAGCCCTCTGGAAGTAAAGACATGACCTTCACCCACCCTAGAGAGCACACACAGAGTCTATGAAGAAGACAAACAGATTTCTAAAATCACTTATATAGGTGATAAATTAAGTACTGCAGATAACTGAGGCCTAGTTATCCAAGTGTATATAAAAAAGGTTAGTTGGAAAGGCCTCCCCACAGAAGTGATGGTGGAGGTGACGTCTGTAGGATCAAGCCATATTAACTAGGAGAGGTGAGCTAGCCAGTGCCAGGCAAAGAGGTCTACACAAAGAGGAAGAAAAAGCTCAACAGGGGCCAGGGTGGCTGAGGCTGAAAGACAGGCCCAAAGCTTGACTACAGGTTGCCCAGGGGAAATAATCAGGGGCTAAATTTTTTCTGGGGATCCTTGTAGGCCATGTTAAGAGGTTTGGTCTTGGGCTAGGCATATTGGCACAGGCCTTTAATCTTAGCACTTGGGCGGTAGAGGCAGATGGATCTCTGAGTCTGAGGTCAGCCTGGTCTACACCAAGATTACATAGTGAGATTCTGTCTCAAAACCAACAAAACCCAACACATCAGAACAAAAGAAAAGAAAGAAGAAGAGGAGGAGGGGGAAGAGGAGAAGAAGAGAAGGAAGAGGAGGAGGGGGAATAAGAGGAAGAGGAGAGATAGTAGTAGTTTGGTCTTTATTCTAAAGACAATATGAGATTTCAAGAGGAGTGGAGTAAAATGACCAGGTAAATCAGGTAAGATCATTCTCCTTGTACTGTGTGGATCACAAACTGACTGAGGGTCAGAGTAAACATGTGGCGGCCAACCAGGTGACCCTGTTGTTACAAAAAGAGAGAACAATGCCAATAATTGCTGTGATGACTATTAGCTTGACAGGATTTAGAATCCCTTTGAAAGCCATCTTTGGTTGGCATGTCTGTATGACATTTTCACCGAGGTTTAACTACACAGAGAAGACCCATCTTGAACATGGGCCAGCATCTTCTCATAGGCAAAGTCATAAAATGAAGAAAAAGAAAAACAGAAGAAGCTGACCAGAGTGTGAGCAATCCCTTCTCTCTCCTTCCTCACTGCGGACACAAGGCCAGCTATCTCAGGCCTCCACAGCTAGGACTGATCTTTTTACCATGCTTTCCCCAGCAGGAGAGACTGTCCCCTCAAATGGTGAGCCAAAATGAAGTCCTTTCTTCCTCAAGTTGCTTTTGTTGAAGGAAGAAAAGTAACTGATACAAATATTTTTTATAATATAAATCAAGTTAGAGATAGCTCAAATGTCCACCAACAATCGATTCATCAGTAACTTATATATAAACCTAATGGGTTACTATGTAGCAATGGAAAAGAATGAGTTATATACATATATGCATGTACCTCATTCATATATATATATATATATATATATGCATACATATACATATATATACATATATACATACACATACACACATGCATATATATATGAAATTTACACCAGAATATATTATTAGGTAGGATGCATTTATGGGTTTATTGTTGTTTTGTTTGTTTTGTTTCTAGGGATTGAGCCCAGGGACTAGTGCAAGCTAAGTATGCACTTGGCCAAGGAACTACACCCTCAGTCCTGTATTTGATTGCCTCAATAAACCCAGGCAATCAGGGTGGGGGTGGGGTGGGAGGGTAGGTGAGGTGGAGGGTGGAGTGGGTAGATAGGAAGAGTGCCTCTAAGGAAAGTCATGGAGCATGGGAGAGGGGATATAAGTAGAGACTGAAGTCATCTGGAAACAAATTGTCTTATAAATTTGACCTTGAAACCATATATTTATAATTATAAAGCAAAATTAAATTTAAAATTCAACTCAGAAATACTGCAAATGAAACCAATGAATCTATGTATTGAGTTAATGGCATCATCCTATAAAAAGGAATTAATTAATTAGACTGCATAAGACTGTATGCCTTGGGGAGATAGCTATTGAAAAAAGAAATTGCCAGAAGAAATTGCAAGCTGCTTTCTGTAATCCTGTTGATATTGGTATCTTGCCACTATCCCGACAAAGTGGCATTCACAGCGATGGAAAGCACAAAGGGATGACCATTCCAGGGTCTGAGGACGGAGTGCTTGGGTTTCCTACTGTGATACATGCTAAGAACAAAAACAACTGCAAAAATATTTACATGGTCTTTTAGGAACCATACAGTTGCCAAAAGTGTTATATCTTTAAATCTATAGCTACTGTGTGTATAAGGCAGAGAAGAGGAGGTGCTCTCTGCTCTAATCCTGTCCTTGTCGTCTTTGAGAATTGAAATCCCAGGTGTAGGATCAAGATGAAGAACAAGCAGACCCCTGTGGCCTTGATCTGTGTTAGTGTCGACCCTTAGTGTCTTTCATCTTTAAAAAAAAAATAGATTCCTTATGTGTGTTTACTGAAAATGAGGACCAAGATGGTCAAGATTATTGTCTCTAAGTCCTATTTCTAATTAAGTAGTGTGGGCTCCTTAGAGAGACTGATAAATCCAGGTTCTGAGGACAATACAAGGTAAGGGGGTGGAGTACTCTGTAGACTGCTGGCCAGGGGGAAATGAATATCAGTAAGAACAATAGCTCTACAGTAGATTTTAATTAATTAATTTTTTAGTTATTCGCTTTATGTCCTGTTCACTGCCCTTCCCTCCTAGTCACCGACTCTCACAATCCTTCCCTCTTCCTCTCCCCCCAGTCCCCTTCTCCTCTGAGCCAGTGGGGGCCCCCGATATCCCCCAACCCTGGCACATTTCAAGTCTCTTCAAGGCTAGGCACTTCCTCTTCCAGTGAGGCCAGACAAGGCAGCCCAGCTAGAAGACCATATCCCACAGACAGGCAACAGCTTTTGGGATAGCCCCTGTTCCAGTTGTTCGAGACCCACATGAAGACCAAGCTGCACATCTGCTACATATGTGCAAGGAGGCCTAGGTCCAGCCCGTGTATAATCTTTGGTTGGTGGTTCAGTCTCTGAGAGCCCCAAGGGTCCAGGTTAGTTGAGTCTGTTGGTCTTCCTATGGAGTTCCTGTCCCCTTTTGGGGTGAGGGGACACAATCCTTTCTTCTATTCTTCCATAAGAGTCCCCAAGCTCCACCCACTGTTTGGCTGTGGGGTATGCTTCTGACTGATTCAGTTAGTGGGTGGGGCCTCTCAGAGGACAACCATGCTATTAGACTTCTGTCTGCAAGCATAACAGAGTATCATTAATACTGTTCGGGATTGGTGCTTGCCCATGGGATGGGTCTCAAGTTGGGCCAGCTATTGGTTGGCCATTCCTTGCTCCATCTCCAATTCTTGCATTTCTTGTAGACAAGATAAGCTTTGGGTCAAAAGTTTTGTGGGTGGGTTGGTGTCCCTATCACTCCACTGGGGTTCCCGCCTGGCCATAGGAGGCAGCCTCCCCAGGCTTCAACAGTAGATCTTAATGAGAGAAAAATATCAGTTGCTTTGGAAGAATGGTACAGAATAAACAATGTTGAAACTTAGTAAAGAAGGAGCCATGTGCTTGTCCTTTGTCCCACTTTTCTATGTAAACTGTATCTTAGGCTAACCAACTGACAAGGTGAGGGGTCTCCTAATGTCTTCTTGCTGTCAAATAATAATAAAATACTATAATATTAGAATTTTCATATTCCTGTTTTGTTTTGTTTTCTGAGACAGGGTTTCTCTGTGTAGCCCTGGCTGTCCTAGAACTCACTTTTTAGACTAGGCTGGCCTCAAACTCACTGAGATCTGCCTGCCTCTACCTCCTGAGTGCTGGGACTAAAGGTGTGCACCCCCAACCACCTGGCAGAGTTTCGAATTCTTAATAAATAATGAATTAGGTAATGACCTAATGAAAAATCATAAAATGAAGCCATTATCATCTATAAAATAGAGTTGAAAAAACCCAAACAATCAAATCTGGTCAATTTTTTTAATGAATTAACTGACTTAGAGACAAGTGTCTCATATCGCTCAAGCTAGCCTCCAACATGCTGCCTAGCTGAGGATGACCTTGGACTTCTGTTTCTCTTCCTCCTACCTTCCAAGAGCTAGGATCAAATCCAGGGCCTCACTTCTGATAGGGGAGCACTCTACCAACTAGGCTGTCTCAAGACCTCTGATAGAGAGCTTAGATCTCCCCAATAAGAAACAAAAATCTCCAGAGACAGAGAAGTATTCAGTAACAAAGTATTCATGCACCCAGAAAAATTCAGACTTTGTGAAACCCTTGAAGACAAATGTTTCTTCAACAAAAAAAAAACATTATAAGGAAGGCAAGAAGCATTGGGGAACACAGAGCAAAGATTAACAATGGGAACAGGGTGTGGTGGCAAAAATCCTTTAATCCCAGCACTCTGGGGGCAGATGCAATCAGATCTCTGTGAGTTCAAGGCCAGCCCTGGTCTACATGGTGACCTCCAGGACAACAAGGGTTATGTAGAAAGACCCTGTCTCAAAACAAATGAGCAAACACAACAAACAATTGGTTGATTTAAATTTAAATATATAGTACTTATTTTGACCTTGACTTAAACAAGTAAAGTATTAAAAACATCATTCCTAATAATTATAATCTTATATCAACTTGTCTAATTCATATATGTTTAAAATTGTCTATACTAAATGGTAAGTAACAATAAAGCATCAATTAATCTGTATTGACTGCTTACTACATACATAAAAGACATTTTTAAGCATTTGTTTAAACCTTGTATAGGGGTAGAACCTTAATTAGCCAGAGTGCCTGCCTTCCAGGCGCACAGCCCTGGGTTTCATCCCCAGCATGGCAACAACAAATGACCCAACCCTTATCTAGCCCCATGTCCAGGTGACTGGTACTCATTGCCACTACAAACAAGAAGAAACCAGGACAGAGTGCTTAAGAACCCTGCCCAAAGTCACACAGCTAATAAATGATGACCTCAGGAAGTGTCAGTAGACTACAGGCTCTCAATTCATCGCCAACATGTCTGGATAAAGGAGATTTTTACTCCAGAATTCTTTTTTTTAAACCTATAGATAGTATTTCTCATAATGTCGAGGACTAGGGCTGTGATAATAGAGCGAAGTGGATGGTTGAGGAGACATCTAGAAGGTGAACGTGAAACTCAGTAGACTCCATGTAGCGCTGGCTGCACTTGCAGAGCTGACTGTACATACAGAGCTGGCTGCACTTGCAGGGAAGGGTCCCAGGTCTGTGGGTTTCCACCTTGCAGTATGGGATAGACAGTGCTACTATTCAATGGAACAGATATGTGAGATCAGCTCTAGAAGGGAAAGATAATTCTGGCCTGGAATCTAAGCAGTTTGCAAAGCCTTTGGGGTACTCAGGTGTAGTTACTGAATAGCTGGTGGCATGGGCAGGCTTCCTTATGGGTGCATTTTTTTTTCTTTTTACAACTGTCTCCTTTGTCTTGGGAGTGGGCACTTTTCTAATTTAGAAGAGGGGCTGACCATATTTGGTTTCATTTTTGTTTTTTTCCCAGAAGTGTTGGTGGAGGGGTCACCTGAACATTTTGTAAGGCTACTTTTACTCCATTGTCTAAGGAAGTAGGGGTGGGGGTGTCATTTATTCAGCCATGCCTTGATGCTTATGCTGTTCCCTACGCTGGGTTAAGTGCTTCTGAAGTCTATCCTTTACTCTTCCCTCACACAGTAGCAAAGATCCAGTTCCTCCCACTTCTGCAACAAAGGCACTGGACATAAAAAAGGGTCAAGTTAGTTGACTTCATGTAAAGTAGCCATTGCTAGTCTGCGTTCTGACATTATGTCCCTGAACTGCAAAGGGTGGGTAAAGAATGGAGTGGTTCCTGGTCATGGTTTTCTTGGACAGAGCACCACAGTAAGAAGCTCTTTCTTCTACTGCATTTTATTTAATTAATTAACTAATGTGAATGGAGGTCAGAGGACAATTATGATAGTCTGTTCTCTCCTCTCATTGTGTGGGTTCTGGGATTGAACTTAGTAAGTCCCCAGGCTTGGCAGCAAGTACCTTCATCTCATTGGCTTCTTGCATCTTTTATCCAACAATCTATTGCAAGATATGGAACAATTCAGTTAGGTGTTAGGATATTGCAACGCATATCTGTTTTTTTATCTTAGATAGTACACACCCCAGGCTCAGTCTTGAGCATATAGTCACAGTATGTAGCAGAAATTTAATCATTATCTTATTTTCATTCTGTATATTTACAGGGCTGCCTCCTATTTATTTGTGATATGTACTTCCTTGAACACAAAAACGTGGACTTCTTTTCCAAAATAAATTTAAGGAGGTAAAGGAACACTGATATCAACTTGATTAACTTGATTGGGTTGGGAGACACTTGGGTCATCAGTAAAGCACAGCTCTGGCTATGTCTGTTAAGGTGTTTCCAGAGAGGATTAGCTAATGGGATAAGAACCACCCTGCATGTTGGCAGCAGCACCTCATAGGCTGGGCCCAGATAGAATAAAGGAGAAGTATCTTTGCTTCCTGGCCGCGAGGAGGTGAACAGCCCTTCCACTGCACAGTTCTCCAGCACAATGTTCTGCCCTACCTCAGGACCAAGGAAACGGAGGCAACAAAGCATGGTTTGAAACGTAAGAAGCTGTGAGCAGAAATCCAATCTTCCCACCCCCAAATAATCTCTCACAAGAATTTGTGACACAAAGTAACATAAACACCCGTATATGTACAGGAGTAATGGCGGTTCAGAGAAATGGAGGAAAACTCACAAGATGAAGCCATTCTGATGGCTGATCTCCAGAAGGATGTTCTTCACCTCCTCACCTCCACCATGGATCATCCTGCTGTCCTTTCCTACGAGTAAATTTGATGTCCTATTTAAACTTGGTCAGTTGTGACCAAGTCTCTGCAGCAAGCTTATTGCAGACCCCTAATGTCAAAGGTCAGGCATTATCTTTAGTCACCACTGATCAGACTTGTGTAGTCTTTGGCTGCTCACCCATACCTTCTAGCCAGGCTTCAAGAAAGAAATGGAGCAAAAAAGGCCTATGACAAGTAAATCAAGGGAGTCAACACCTAAGACGCTGGGTCATTGTAAAAGACTTGCAATATGTTTTGTTTGCTTGTTTTGTTTTGTTTCAAACACAGTCTTATGCATCCAGGCCGATTCTGAACTCATCAGTCAAGAATGACCTTGAACTTCTGATCCTCCTTGTCTGCTCCACCTGAGTGCTGGGACTACACTGCTCAGTGCTTATAGTGCTGGCCTGGGTCTGAAGTCTATCAGCTGAGCTACAGCCCCTCCAGTTGGTATTTTAAAACTAGTATATACTCCAGTGTTAAAGGTATATTGACTAGTATATACTGAACTATTATTTAGTATGTTATATTTAATATAAATTAAAACTAGTATATACTCCAATATTGGTTATATTAGATGAAGATAAATGACTATTTTTCCTATTCCATCTAATTCCATCTGTTTTCTCCCCTAAAACAACCCCCAGTTTTTATGATGATGAGGTGTTGGCCCTACTTACTCTTCTGCCCTAATACAGAAACGTATTCATTAGATTTGTGAGAAATGAATGTTTACGATGGCCTTTAGAAACATTATTATGAGTTCTTCTAAATATAGACAAAGGCAATAAAAACTCCCAAAGCTACATGTATCTTAAAAGACATCATTGTCACACAAAATAATTTTGCCTGTGTATCCCCCAAGGAACTGAAAAGCACATTATAGTCGCTGTAATCCTGCTGGGCAGAGACAGTATCTTCTCTATTCTTTGTTATGCCTGATGCTATCTGTTCAGCATATTAAGAAAAGAAATCTGTATCTAGCATAATATGTCTGCCTCTTCTCATTCATTTCCCATGAGCACCAAAGGCCAGTTCTTTTTCAGACTAGACTAGACTCCATAGTCTGAACAAATTAGGCTTAGACCTTGGAAAGTCTCTTTTAAGCGAAGGTGATAAGCATTCCTGTTTTATATATATAAAAGAACAAATATGCCTTTCTATATCTACAAGGTCAAAAAGACCGGTTTGTGTTCTTGGGCGGGGTACCCTCAACCCAGCGCTCACTGTGACTGCAGCAGCTGCTCAAATTCTGACTTCACGTGGATGGGACACAGGCAAAGGCCTGAAGATGTACAATCGGACTCAGGACATACTCCCGCTCTGAAACAGGAAGTCATCCCACGACCCGGTACAGCCAGCTTGATGGTTTGGGGCAAGGAAGGTGTGTGTATGCAAGAGTGGTGGTGCAGACGCCCCTCGGGGCTGCAGCAGAGTTCTTTGGGTCCCCCGGAGCCTGGCTCCTGGCCCTGCCCTGACCATTGTCCACACACCTCGTCCTTCCAGCTTCCGGGCCGCCGGCGAAATGATTTGCTGCAGATGACATCAGCCCTGGGCTAAAGGCTGGAGGAGTGGAGGCAGCCACCACGAGGACGTGCCGGGTGGTCCTTTCCTCCTCCTCTTCCTCCCAGGCTCCTAGCCTAGTCTCCATATAAACGGCACCGCCTCCCCGGCCTCTCACTCCCGGCTCCTCTCTTCCGCGCAGGGAGAGGGCGGAGGGGGAGGCGACGCGCGTCGGGAGGAGGGGGGACGCAGGGGGCGGAGCAGAGACAGCACCTTCGGAGATAATCCTTTCTCCTGCGGCAGAGCAGAGGAGCGGCGGGAGAGGAACACTTCTCCCAGGCTTTAGCAGAGCCGGCAGGATGGCGACCGTGGTGGTGGAAGCCACCGAGCCGGAGCCATCGGGCAGCATCGGCAACCCGGCGGCGTCCACCTCGCCCAGCTTGTCGCACCGCTTCCTAGACAGCAAGTTCTACTTGCTGGTGGTGGTCGGCGAGACGGTGACCGAAGAGCACCTGAGGCGTGCCATCGGCAACATCGAGCTGGGTAAGCGGTCCCGAGGCCCCCCCAGGGGCGTGAGTGGGGAGACGCGCCAGCACGACCCCACCCAGGGCGCGACGGCCACCTTGTTCTCCTGCACGCCCCGCACCCACGCCTCTCCGGGCCACCTCCCACACTCCATCTGCACTCTTTTTCTGAGCTAATTTCTAAATTATTTTATTTGAGACCCAGAAAGAGGATCTTTATAATAGCCCTGAGGGATGGGTCACCTGGCTGGGTCCGTGGCTACCGCCGACTTGACCACCTCCTCTCGTGCTCAGTGAAATGCAGGTGTCAGCGGAGCGGAGGCCATAATAAAACCGCAACCGCAGGCGGAGAAAGGGTGGGGTGAACCTAGCAAAACCTCTTCATTCAGCTCCGCTCTCGCCCTAGCCAAAGGCTGGGACCTAATTCCCCTTACCCGATAACCTGGGGTCAAAACACCATGTGCCAAGGCCCACATGGGAATCGTCTTTATCACAGTCACCTCGTGCTCCCCGCCCCCGGCACACACACACACACACACACACACACACACACACACGCACACACCCTCTGAGAATGGAGAATGCCTTTTCTGACTTAAAACTTACGGATCCTTTCTTTCCTGGGAATGACTAGGCTAGTCCTAGGGCCACGCCCGCCCCCCCCCCCCCAGCCCCCGAGGATACAGGCATGGAACCCGTCTACGCTCTGTTTCTAGACGAAGCCCGGCCTCGCTCCTGCCCCTGAGGTCCTGGCTGCAGCTTTCAGAAAGGACAATGGGACCCCAGGTTGCGGGGGTGGGCTTCTTTGAAAAGTCGCAGCTTCAGGAGCCATAACTTGAATGGGAGGAGGGGGTGGCAGGGTAGGGCCAGCTCCTGGGCTGCTGCGCGCACCAGGAACGGGCTCTGCGGTAGCGGAATAGCGGTTCCCGGGGAGCCCTGGGCGGGGCTGGGAGGGTCCCGGAGGGCACAGCCTTGGGCGGGCAACGATCGGCCCGCCCTTCAGCCCCACCCGGCCTGCCGCAGTGCCCGCGCTGGACAGCCGCACCTGCCCCCGCACTGCGGCGCCCCCGGCTGGCTCGCTCTGCTTGAGCCTTGCGCCCACCTTTGGCTGCAAGCGGTTTTGTTGCGCTCCCCATCCCCCGGGTGGGCAGCTCTAGCCTCTGCCTTATTCCGTCCCCCTCGGCATCCCTCCCTTCACTTCATCCCTGGCAGAAGTCCCCAGGTCCGGGTACAGCTCCGGCCTCTATTCTCTTGGGGTGGTGCTGAAACGTTTCTGCCAGGAGACACCGGCTGGTGGGCGTGGTGCAGTCCGCACTGCGGTCTCTACGGCAGCCCGAGGCGGACAAAGGGCGTTCACGCAGCCCTCCTTTCCCTCTCCCTCCCACATGCCAATAAAAGATGGATGAAATGATTTTGGTTTAGATGAATAAATAAATAAACAAAAGCTTGTCACCTGCCTCTGCATTTGGAAATGGCCACTTGTCCCCCAGAACAAAAGGCTTCAGGGTGGGGACTGGAGTTGCAGACCCGGTTCTTTTGTTTAACTTTAAAGCACGGATTTTCCCTTTCAGCTTAAAAGGAAAGAAAAAAAAAGTGAGCAGAAAGCCTGTCGTGATTTTTCATCTGGGAGTTGAGGGGAAGATCAAGAATAAGAGATTTCAGAAGTGGAATGTTTTTTCTGAACGTCTCAGTAATCCTTCATTTTCAGACTACGGGCTTTTGATCTGTTTCTCAAAGTTAGTTTATTTGCACGTTTTTCTCCTTGGAAAAACTCACAAGTGTTGGCTTTGGGTGTGGCTATTGTGAAAACTAATGGCTAGGTGTTTTAAAATCATTTTTAATTTAATATTTCTGTGAAATAATCAATTAAGTAGTGCTTTTTCATCTCCAGAATTTTCAGAATCACCCATTGTGGTGCCAAGAGAGGAATCATCACGCCCATTTTTAGAGCTTGCGGACAGACGTGAGGGAGGAAGAGTGAGGGACAGACTCAAGGTCACGGAGCAAAGCAGTGACAGGAGAACGGGTACCGCAGTGTCACTACTTGTATGATCCGGTCTAGATGGGAGTGCCAGCAGGCTAACATCTCAGATTCAGCAGGCAGTTTTCCGACCTTGTCTTTGACAAGTCGTCTACTTGTGGGCACCTCTTGGTGCAGGGAGGGGGCTCAGCCATCACCTTACAACCACGTTATCTTCCCGCTTTGTTACTGGGTCTGACCCTTTCCTTAGGTGTTGCGGTAGGTCAAAAATTTACTCAAGTCTCTTTCTGTTAGAGGAGAAAATAGATGCAGCCAAGGAATTCTGTGCTGTATGTCCTGGCTTTACTAGCATTTAGTCCTAAAATTCCAGATTTGTCTTTTTAACACTAAAAAGAAAGAAAGAGAGAGAGAAAGGAAAGAAGGAAGGAAGAAGGAAGGAAAGAAAAAAGAAAGAAAGAGAGAGAGAAAGAAAGCATCTGAGAGAGAGGAAAAGGCACAGCCCATAGAGGAACAGTTTACTGAATTGTCACAAAGTGAGGACACCTGTGTTGTCCAGCTAAGAAACAGCCATTTACTAGAATCTCAGAAGTCACCCCACCCACCAACCCTAGTCACCCCACCCAACAATCTTAATGTTCATTTTGCAATCACTATGCTTTTCTGATTTTTAATTCCCTAATTTGGTCAGTTTTTTTCTTTCTTTTTATTTTCTTTTTTTGAGGGGAGGGTATGGATTTCTGAAATGGTTATATCGATCTCATTAGGAATCAACCAAGTGTGTGAGCAGAGCCATTCCCTCCAGGGTAGTAACAGATGTTGCTGATCCCCTAGTGAGTGCTCTCCTGGGTCCCAGGGTCTCCGATGCAGCTCACACTGCCAGGGTTTCAAGGATAAGTGAAAATCCTACTTCTCCAGCTTTTCAGCCGGTCTGAGATGACTTAGCAACAGGGCGGGCAGGCTCTGTTTCCTTGGCAGGGCACATGGCTGCTTCAGCTGGCAGATCCCAGCTGGGCCTCCTCCAGAGGTCACTATGGTGCCACTGCTATTGTTGCTGGTGCCTGCAGGCTATGTTGTGTGAAGCAAGAAGAAGCTGCACCAGGAGGCTCAAGCTCTGATTGTGAGCTCCCTGAGGGTTGGGAAAACAGCTTCTCTCATCTGTTAGTCTTTCTTATTTCCTCTTCCTTTCCCATTCAAACTGAGGCACTGTGTAGTTGGAGACCCTGGAGTCTGGCATATCTGCCTTCTGATTGATTACCCAGAGCACTCTGGAAAGCAAATAATAAATAAATAAATAAATAAATAAATAAATAAATAAATAAATAATCTAGACTCCTGCAGAGAGATGGTAGATAGTGCAGCAACCCAACAATGTGGATGCTTAGTGCTTCTCGAGACCGAGGAAGAAAAATGCTCACTCTTAATTTGCTCAGCTGTGTTTCAAAAGCACAGAGTCAGGGTTGATCGTTTCTTCTCCAGAGCTTCAAACAACAGCACTCACTTGCCCTGGTTCAGCTGCATTGATGTAATTATATAGAACTTGATCCCAAACTATCAGGGGCACCACCAACTGATTCATTTGTCCCTTCCTAATTGTCCCCAGTGTGGAGGGAGCTTGATATCCTTATTCTTAGCAAAATGCTGGTATCTGAGTATATTTTAATATCTAGACTCTATACAACAATACCCATCAGACTGAAATTTAAAGCATGGTACAATGAGTTTTCATCAGTTCGTACCATTCTTTCTAAAGAAACCAAGCCATCTAATGAATGTTAAGTGTCAGTCTGATGCTTTCAGTTACGATTAGAAGGCCACTGTCCCTCTAGGTGACATGGGAAATAAGCAAGATGTGCTTATGAGAAGATAGACAAGTATAATGTCCACTGCCTTGGATCTTTAGATGTGAGTTAAGCTGGTTACATTGTAATAGTCTGATGCCACTTTACTGAATATGTTCTATCCAAAACTGTAAGCAAGAAAATGAAGAACCCAGAAAGGCTTTGGGATTTAATTTTCATTTTCTTCAAGCAAAGAAAAAAACAGTGAAAACCATACGTGGTTGGAGACAAAGAGATGCTAGAATGTGCTACATTTATTATATTCGTCTTCACACTTCCAAAGTCAGGAGGCAGATGGGGTTTTGCTTGTGCTGCCTAATTGGTGTTACCACCAAGGGCTCTGTGAGCCTAGCTGAGACACAAGCTAGTCAGTCCTCAAATGGGAGGTCATTACATCGATGCTGTGTTGTGAATCTTCCTTCCCTAAGGCTTGCTTTTAAAAGTAATTTCTAACTTTTAGATTTAGAAATAAATTCTTATAAATGACGATTTGCTTCTATTCTAAGATGTTATCTAAGACTTGAGGGTTTTTTTTTTTTTATTGTCAATGCTCTAAAATGGTGCACTGTCCATGTAAGATATCGTTTGCATTATCACGAATATATGACAAACATTAAGTTACTGGCTTTGTAAAGAGAAAAGCAAACCAAAGGTTAGGTCAAAGGAGAGCTGGGAAATCTTTTCTCTAAAAAGCCTCTTAGCATTTTCCTTTTAGCTGCTTCTCTGGTTTTTGCTTCTATCCTAGGTTCAAGTTACCTTCTAGTGTCATTTTTCCAAACAGAATCATAGGATTATAGGCTGACCATTCAGATACTTATAAGAAATATTCAAAAGCCCACTGAAGAAAATAACTTGTCAAAGGCCCAATAGCTGTCACATGTGTAGAATGTCTGAGCATCAATGTGCATGGTGTGGTCCATTCATTTTCCTTTCTTTGGTCTGCTGCTTCTATTAGAAATATGCAGTTTTCATCCACTAAAGGAGAGGTGCTCTTTGGTTTTATTAAGTAAAAAGTTCCTACAAGACCAGGGTAAGCTTTGCATAATCCAGCTGGAAGACCCAGGATGTGATACACATCTTCCTTCCTCACCCCAATTACCTGTGAAATACTCTTCCACTTATTTTTCCCTCTGTTAAAAAACACGTGCACGCCTGCTTCTTTGTGCATCTCTACCACATGGGGTGAGAGAAATGAAAAGAAAAGATGGTCTGATGTTTCCTGTCCACCTGGGATGAATACAGGACAGTGCTTGCCTCCCAGGGCGGAGCCAGGATCCTGGAGCAGCCCAGAGTATTCTCCAGAGCCCGATGCCCCTTGGACCTAGCCAGGCATTTGAAACACAGGTTCACTGCCTCCAGCTGCTCCAGTTGTTAGCCCCTGGGTAATCCAGGAAGGAGGAAGTCCTCTTAGATGGCTACAAAATCAAAGCCTCAATCAAGAGCTTACCCTTAGAAATAGAGACTACTCAGAAAAGAGGATGAGGAATATACAGCATGTTCTCCCTGCTTCAGAATCTTCTTCAGAACCTCTTAACAACACCCAGGTATCCCCTCTGTGGTTGCAGAATCCAGAGGGAGAATGTGGAAAGGGTTTATCAACATCAGGGGCTCCAGCTTTGGCTCGCAGTTAGGAATGAAGGGGAGATATAGAAACATAGTCAAAAGCAATCAGTCTTCATTGCGAATGCCCCTCTTTACTAGCAATGTCCAACATAAGGGACCAAGTCATTACTAAGTGTTCTATTTCTAAAACTGATAAGGCTCCAAAGCGTTCATTCCCAACTAAAGTAATCAAGGACTCTATATATTCTTTATTTTATAAACCAAAGCACCAATTGTACATCCTTAAGAAATATTTTGACTGGAAATTGCTCTCTGAGAAAGAGAGAACCTTGAATTTTTTTTCTTTCATTGGCAGTTTACACACCGGAAGTTATTTTTACCAACTGTCTACTGGTTTGATTTTAAAAAAAAAAAAATCAAGCCAATGGATTTTTTAAAGTTTAGCATTTTTCTGTTGTCAAATTACAAATGTAAAAGACATAAATGAATATAAATTGAACAATTCACCACTGGTGTCATGACAAGGGGGAAAAATCAGCGCAAGAGCAAGCGGGTGCCCAACCCCAGACAAAGTCATTCAAATAATGCAGCCATTTAGACGTTACTTAGGACAAAGATGGAAAAATAGTATGAATTTAATTTAAATACATATGTCTCATTATTAACTTATTGACCTGGCTTGACAAGCCAGGAGACAAAATGGAGCTCTGTCAACGGTCCCAATTAAGCCACTCCGACAGGAACTCGATGGCTTTGCGCACAAGGCTAGTATAGAGTATATATGTTGAAGTAAAATATTCTAATGAATTCAGACCTCTCAACCTGTCAAGCTCTGTGGGGAACAAAAAGAAGCCATTTATCATTTCTCCACTAAAAAGACCCACAAACTCTCAACATGCCTTTCTTGTTAAAATTTAAATATTCCATTAGCACAAATGCAAACTGAGGCCATTTAATGTTTCCAGGGAGACTCATAAAATTTTCCCTTATAATTTAGCCTCTCCTTAGGAATGTTAACTCTCTCTCATCTGATTCTTTCCGGCTATTCCTGTGAGAAATTCTCCCTCTGTCTAAGGGGCACATAGCTGTTTGAGGAGGTTCCTCTGATGGAAAAGGTCTTTGTCCACTAATCTAGAAGCTCAGGCATCAGAGTTAGAGTTTATAGGCCACCTGAACTAGTGAGAGCAAGTTCTGGTCTGGTTTGGTCATGTGGTAAGACCCTGTCTCAAAATAAATAAATAAATAAATAAATAAATAAATAAATAATGAAAAGAGAGAGAAAATGAATTTGAAGATATCTTTTCATGTATAGTGAACTGAGCTCTACAATCTTTTAAAGGATCTATATCTAATATTAGATAGAGATATATATTAAATATATATTTATTATATATATTTATATATAATATATTATGTATTATAAATATATAAATTTATTATATATTAAATTATATATAATTAATATATAAGATATATGTATTAAATATATATTAAATATATATTTAATCAAACTGTGGCTTATAATTAAGATATGTGCTATACACACACACACACACACATATATATATTGCACATGGTTATCCCTAAGATAGGAACATAACGGGAGTAAATGGAGGCATACATTAGGGTTTACAGGTGGGTTTCATGCACTGTCATGTAAACCCTCTAGGCTGATGGCACAAATACTAATCAATCAATGTTGATCCATTGATCATCGGCCTTTTGGTTAGAGATAGTTTTCTTTCGGATGTACACCTCAGGGCTCAAGCCTCTCTCTTAGGAGTCTGATAATAAATATTTGTTGGCTCAGAAACTGGTTCCTGGCGGTCGAGGCTGTTCACACCAGTTTACAGTCCTGGTGCTGTGTACTGACTCCATCCTGAGCAGTCTAAGCACATACACATGAATACCCATACATGTGAACACACAAGCACATACATGTGAACACCACACATACACAGATGTTGTCTAGGCTTCTGAGACTCACAGCTTTCCTGGCTTCTGTCCAGGGTTCTCATAACTTGATGTTCTCCGTGTTCCCTCTGAGACACCTCCTTTGGGTTGAGAAGGGAGAAGAGGGAGGAGTACAGAAGAGATGGAGGAGGTATGGTTAGTCCTGGAAACCAATCATTCTGATTCTTGACTGTGGGTTACTCTGGCCCTTGATTGTTCCTTCCAGGCTAATGCAAGGAAGCTCATGCCCACTCCCAAACTACCAGAGTTTTATCAAGTATATAAAGTCCTCCTGGATTAAAAAAAAATCAGTATAACTCAACAATTGTGAATGAAAAGTGCTCCCTGACCAACTGACTAAATAAATCAAATGACTAATAGGACCCCTAGGCCAAACCTCGAGTTCCACCTGCTTATCAAAGACCACACAATTTGGGACTGATATTGGGGGGGGGGGGTAAGAAATCAGTGACGGAGAAATCACACACCCACACTGCAACAGCATCCTCTGGAAAACAAAGACCGAGGCTTGAATGGCAGCTGTCCATCCCACCTGCATCTGACACTGGCCACTTGGTGGTGTCAGAAAAAGCTGATGGTAGACCAGGGCC
Source organism: Rhabdomys pumilio (assembly GCA_030674055.1). Taxonomy (NCBI): domain Eukaryota; kingdom Metazoa; phylum Chordata; class Mammalia; order Rodentia; family Muridae; genus Rhabdomys; species Rhabdomys pumilio. Next base: position 22,297,087 of record JANHMN010000014.1, on the reverse strand, counting down.
TCTTAGCCAGAACTGTCATCTTCTATGCCTTCTGCCTGCCTTGAGTCTGTCATTTCCTAGTAACTGTTTGCTTTCCAGCCTGAACCTCTGCTGGATGTACGTTTTAGGAGGGGCAGAACTCCAGGCTCACAGTCAGTTCTCCCTCCCTTGTGTCCCAAGGGAGGGGTCTTTCTTTTCCCATTTGTGAGCATCCACCGATAGCCAAGGAACCCCACAGAAAAAGGCCTGAGAAACGTCCACGTGGATGCTTTCCAAACCACTCTGAGACGACTCACAGGAAGCCTGCCAACTGTCTTCCTTTTCCTCCACAGGGATCCGATCATGGGACACAAACCTGATCGAATGCAACTTGGACCAAGAACTCAAACTTTTCGTATCTAGACACTCCGCAAGATTCTCTCCTGAAGTTCCAGGTGAGTCTTCTGTTCAGTGTTAGCCTAGCTCCTGACAGGATGAGGGAAGTGGCCATTGGCTGGGAAATTTCCTCTCATTGCTAGAAGGTTCTTTGTATTTATGTCAATGACTTTAACCAGCAGCCACAACCTGAAAAAGTCGAATTTAAGTGATCACCATGTGGATTATTTATGGTGTGGGTTCTTGTTCTTTGGAGAGGCTGTAAAGTCCAGCTTATTTCCCTCTGGGTTTCAATGTACTCTGACCTCAAGGGATTACAGACTACTTCAATATCAATTTTACTCAAAGCTCTGAGTACAGATTGGGTGCTCCTGCGATCCTCCACCTCCCTTCTCTAGAAAGAGAAAGGATACATGGTGTTTCAGACACAAAAGATGTTTTCAGCTCCTTAGTGTGGGGAAGAACCTGATGGTCCAAGCTGCCGTGAAAACAGCCTTGCTTTCAGAATAAGAGAATGAAAGGTAAGGACACAAACGTTGGTCATATGTAAAGCTATTCCCTCCGTGAGGATGTGCCCGCCCACATCTCTGGGCTTTGGTGATGGTTTATGCAGATTCATCTCTTCCTCCTTTTTGAGCTATGCATTTCTGCCATCTGGTCCCATTTGGGCATAATAAGAGCAGTTTCTGGCTCCTGAACTCTCTAATCCCAGGTGTGTCTCTCAAAATGGCTACCATTGAAATAGTACTACATTTTATTTCTTGATGATCACTTGAATCTTATATAAAATCAAGAGTTTCCTGACTATATGCTTCTTTTCTCTGAGTTCGTCTCTCTTACATGACTAGATCGTATTCCACTACCCCATGTGCACTGAGAGTCAAAACCACTTGTATGAAATGTAAATGCCTTCAGGAGTCACTCTTAACTTGGTAATATGGCTATGGCACCTCCCCCTGCTTTTTCCTTTTGACTTTGAGAATAGACTAAAACCCATCCATTCCAGTGACCCTCTACTGTAGCTTTCCAGCAGAGAACTGAATGTGTTACTAAAAAACGTAGAGAAGATGGCGGAGGAGGTGGGTGTGGTTTGGGGGGAAGGGGAGGTTATCTAGGGACCATCAGCACATAATTTGATAAAGGCTAGGTCCAGCTTAAGGTGTTCGCTCTGGTCATTGTGTTTTATTTTTCTATCTTGCAAATCTGTAACCATCTCAGAGAAGATAAGCGCCCTTTGCCAACAAGTGTGTTTGTTCCAACACGTAAACGCCAAGTTTCTGTCACTTCTCTGTAGGTCGTTCTGGCTTTCTGTTTTGTAAGACCTTTTTTTTTTTCTTCCTTTTATACACATGTGGCTTTCATTGTATACGTTTCATACTTGGATTGCCTTCCTATGATGACAAATGTGTATTGCAAAATGAAAGGTTGAAAAAAAAAACTGCTGAAGAATTAACTCTTTCCAGGCTAAAGGCCTAGCTTGGAGACTAGAAAGAGAAAATCTCTCTAAATTGCCATGTTAGCCTGATACACCCTGTTCCTCCCTCCTCTTGCTGTCACCTGCTTTAAGGGTGGGTCACCTATCTAGCAATGCCAGTGCAATGTTCAGTGCTGGTTTGGGGACTGGCTTCTGGACATAGAACATCCTTAGCATTATAGCCAGCTGCAGAGTGGGTTAATGTTAGGACTGTCCTTCTCTAGGCTGCGCAGGCTCCAGCTTCCCTCTGAGCAGAGCTGAGGCAGTGGCGCCCCTGTGGAGCCATGAAGTTTCCTAAGTGAGACTGTACTAAGTATTCTAAGTATTTACATAAGATAAATGTAAAATGTTTGAGATCAGAAAATTCTTGGATTTTGGAGATTTGGGAGTTTGGGACATTTGCATCTCTAGCCCCCAAATCCAAAATCTTTAATCCAAAATCTAGAGCTTGTTGCTAACAAAACCCTCAACCTGTCATCGACAAAAGCACAATTCAGTGCCAGTCTTGGGTATGCTGTGGAAAGAGGTTAAAGGGCAAGGACCCAGATTGGGGTGGATGGAGATTGTGAGACGATCCTTTGGTGAAGTTTCTTGAACATGCTGGAAAATTCTAAGTGTGTTCAAGTCTAGTGGTCTCTTCCCCACTTGCTTGAAACTCAGTAAAAAAAGCATTTTGTGTCTCTCACCCCGGTTACAGTGGAGCCAGCAGAGTCACCCTCATTTAGAGTTTCAAGAATCTAAGTCTACTTAGAGAGAAGGAATAAAATGAGCAATAGAGTCCATAAAAACAACAAAGCCATTCAGTCCCTTTAAAACTATTTAAACGGAAGCTAGCACGTGCCATACACTGTGAAGATGAGCTGAGTAATAGCATAGTCATGACCTTTGTCACACTTCTGCTCTTGGAAGGCATAAAGTCCTGTACCCTAGGCATCAAACGGGTCCCTCCCCCTGCCCCGCCCTTATTGGTTGGTTGATTTTGTCTGGTAAGTTTACAGTTAGCAGCATTACTCAGTAGGATATTGGTTATCCTCTGAGACCCAGGAGACAAGGGCTCAGACGGTAATCATATCTGCTGTATGTTCACGTTGGTTGTTATTTCTTTTGTTATTTTTAGGAATCAGAAGTCATATAGGAAGAATTGATGGGGCAAACCATGTGCATGGAGCTAACTCTCATACTAGTTTAGACTTTGTACTGTGGCTTTGGAGTTCACTGGGAGGCCAATCAGATCTCACTCAAGATCACCCTGAATAGTCATTCGGGACCTGGAATGTAGGTTGCCTTCTGTACGTAGGTGGGTTGGCACAGTGTGAGTTCTTCAAAACGTAGAGCACTTGAAATCCTGTAGAGCACTGACTGTGTGATTTTTAGGTTGGTCAGTCACTGAAGTCTATGCCAGTATTTCAAACCAGCTGAGCATGGACTGGCTTTTGAGATCACTCAGAACACTTCTGCTGTGTACCAAGGCCATTCCCTGTGGGATTTTCCCTCACCAAAGCTTTCTGGCCACGTGAGAGCTGGACCAATAGGCACAGTGGTCCTGGGAGAACAACCTAGTCTTTCACTCAAGAGAGAGCTCTGCAGCTGAGTCTTTGCAACATAGAGCGCTATCTCATATGCCCTTCTCTTTCTGAATCCACACGCCATCATAAAGCTTTTGTCCGTGTATATGATTTTTGTGCCCTAATGATGGTGGACTCCAGTAGTTGTTGCAGGTCTCCAGGAGTAAGGATCTACAAAACGTTCTATGGAAGCTCAAGTCAGCCGTGAGGCATAGAATTCGACTCACTTCCATTTCTGTTGCTTCTTTCCCAGGTTTAACTGTAGATCTTGGTGCACAGGGGAACTTATCTTCTGAGAGCATAGACAGTATCCCATAATTGCCTGTATTGGGGAGAAAGGAAGAAAGGAAGAGAGAGAGAGAGAGAGAGAGAGAGAGAGAGAGAGAGAGAGAGAGATCCCCCAAAGGAAAAGAACACCAGTTTCAATCCTGTCTTTCTTTCACTTTGTCATTTTTTCTCTGTTGTTTAAAATGGTTAAAATTTTTGATAACCTAGTTCTCCTTGCCATCAGTACAGATTACAATTTACAGATTATAATTGACAATTATAATACAGTTACAGATTCTGGAGCCAGCTTCCCACGTGTGTTCTTAGCCCTATCATGGGTGTTTCTGAATGACCTTGGACACTTAAACATTTCATGTCTCAGTTTGTGAGTCAGAATGCTTCCTTCTGCTTCCTAACATTGTCATAAAGACTATTTGAATAATGTGTATGACCACATTGCAGCCCACCTTCTGGGGAACTAAAAATACATGAGTTGCCATCTCCCGTCTTCACAAGGCAAATCTGTGTCACTTGTGTGTGTGGTGATTATTATTGTCTGTGGGAAATACCAAGTTCAGATATATGGCTGGCTTCCTTCTTGTAATGACTTTTAATTTATATTAAAGACGATCTTCCGAAGCAGGCGCCATTGGCGTTCTAAGAAAGCACATAGCTCTTCTTTTGTCTGGAGGTGGCAAGAATCTTTTCATTTAGTAGTAGATATATTTCCAGCACTGCCCTCAGTTCTTTGGGCAAAATGAAGACAGTGCTGGAGTAGAGTCAGAGTAGAGGTTAGACCATTTGCAACATGGCCTACCATGCCGGAAACAAGGATGGTGATATAGGGTGATAACCCTAGCTGTCTCCCTTACAGTGATAAACCAGTCCCTGCAAACCTCATCCTCTCCATCCACCGCTGCTTCCTCTTCTCTCTTCAACCCACCAGTGACTATAGTGTCTGCCAATTTTAAGAGACTCACATTTCCTGTGGTTTACTTTCTTAGTCAGCTGAATAAATAGTACAACTCTGACGTGTTTGCGTTAGTTTTATTGCTACTAGCTACTAGAGCACGTTCACAAAAGCCTTCTTTTGTCCGTGACTGATTTTAAAATATGTACATGGGCGGTTCTGCTTAAGAACGCGTGCCTTTCCTGTAGAGGATGCAAGATAAACAAACCGCAGGTAAGCATCTGTAGGTCTGTGCTAAAAATATCCTTTCCGGAGATTGGTTTAGGTTAGAGAATTAAAATCGATCCTTTACATTTCAGTCAGGCGAGTCTTTTCCTTCCTTTCACCTTAATGATTCGAGGTCTCATGTCTAACATTTGCCTGCAGAGTTGTAAGGAAAAACAAAATCGACCATGATCTTAGGCTTTGTCCCATTTCTGTGTCTAGTCCTGGATATTACATAGAGCTATGACTTAGTTGTGTATTCTTAGAGTATATCCACTGCTCTACAGTGAAGAGTCGTGAATGTATTTTTCAGCCTTGCTCTCAGCCTTTAAGCAATAAAGCACACAAACACATCTTCCCGTTGCATTCAGGGGACGACTTAACCATTCAGGGAATCTGTGACTGCAGGTTAGGCAAGGCTCTGTCCGCTGCTTCCTCTGTCCTACGTCCATACTCAGGGTAGGGTCCCTGTCCACACGACCCACATGGCTCCTGTATCCTTTTCATTATGTCGTTGTCCAAGATGACAGGAGGCATTCATTAAAATGATAAGCCTTATTTTTCATGAAATAACCAGACTCACTGAGGGAAATGGCCCCTGCCTGGGAAAGAGTTATTTTATCACAAACCCCTACCCTCCACCGGCCCTCCTCCTCAAGCCTGCCTAGCCTGCTTGCAGGGTGGGCAGCCTGCTTGCTATCTATTCCTTGCCCCTACCTGCCCCTGTCTTATTGTCCCCTTCCAACTGCAGAGTCCAGACCACAGCACGTAGCCTGCCATTTTCAAAACAGTCCAAAGTCACACCGTGCAGAGTCCTGTGGAGTCTGTAGCACGAGGCTTGATACCTCTGAGATCTGCTTGCCTCTTGGCTTTGAAATTTCAGGGGCTCTTTATTTTCACACCGTATCACACTAGGCAATTTCCCTCCTTTGGCACAGGTGTGGCCAACATAAAGGAAAAAAACCACCATGTCATTGCTGTGTTCGGCGCCTTCATCCCCCAGGGAGTTAATGATGGCTTGTTCACACCACCTAGAAATAACTATTCATCTCACTTTTTTTTTTTAAACCTAAGTTGAAAGGATATTTTAGTCTGCCGACAGTAATGGCTCTCAAGCTCGTCCTAATGGGCACTGTGGAACTACTCCATATGGACCAGCATAGGCAGGACTGTGACAGGAAGTGGGCTGCCTGGGCTCAGGGACCGGGTTAGGGAACGCCAATAACCGTCCATTAAGTGCAGCTAAGTGCACTCCTTAGCAGCTGCTGTCACTGCTCAGCAAGGGGACATCGCAGGCGGCCTCCATGCATTTTTTCTTCCTTTTCAGGGGTTAAAGTGCCCGTGATTTTACTCAGGGTCTAAAAACACACAACAGTATTGAACTGCCAGGCCCGCAGGCTCACACTTGATTACAGCCACCTTTGGGGTCTTTTTGGTCCATGTCTGGCATTGTGCTGGAAAGACTGGAAGATGAGGGATAGATTAAACACAGACTGAGAGATTACTTCTTGAATTTCAGGCATGTGGTATTGAGTGCCTATTAATAAGCAAAGAGGGGTGAAGGATAATGTGGAAGAAGACATCCCTGCCGTTCATAATTTAGATGGGAAAAGACATCATTCCTTTAAAACTCACTGTTATTTTATGGAGAAAGCACTTCCGGAATTTACAAATTGGTTTGTGTGTGTGTGTGTGTGTGTGTGTGTGTGTGTGTGTGTGTGTGTGTGTTTGTAAGAGAGAGAGAGAGAAGAGATTTTTTACTCTATTCCTGAAGACCAGGAGTGAAATGGAAAACTTAACAAGCTCCGTGTTTTGAGCTTTCCAACCTGTGATGACAAAGGTTGCCCAGGTACCAGCACTCCGCCCCCAGCAGCAACCAAGACTCATTAAATGCTACCATGGCAACCATCAAGTATCTCCAAACATCGTACTCCAGGGCTCACCCGTTTTGTTCTCTCACTGCAGTCTGAGGGTGATGGCTATTGTGTGTGAAGTCATATTTCCTTGGTCCTGGAGACATGTGGGAAAGTAGGGAGTACTTCCCCAGGGAAGCACCTTAAAAACGAGCTGACAACACAAATAAGACAAAAATAATGTGACTTTAATAAACTCTTCCAGGGCTTAAAGGATTGCCTGCACTTAGAAGTAGTGAAGACAAACGGTCACAGAAAATAAAACAAAGGGTCAGTATGGGATTTAAAAGGAGAAGCATGTGATTCAAAGCAAACACTCAAAGCCCGGAGTGCACCACACCTCAGTTTAAAAGATTCAGATGGGGTTTGCTGCTAACTGTTGCCACAGGATGTAGAAGGACTGAGATAAAAACCCAGCCTCCTAACAACTGCCCTTAATGTCATGGAGGAAAGGCCCTATGTCTGCCCTTTGCTCTTAAGCCAATCTTTCCTTAAGAAAAATGGAATTTTAGTAGTCATGAGAACAGCCACTGTTGAATGTCTGGCCCAAATGCATAGATTCCTGAGGGAACCTAACAAGACTAATGTAAGATGGAGTAGCTACTACCAAGTGTTCAGCACACCACACCTGGCCCTGTGCCCCCGCCTCACAGTGTTGCCTTTGGGTTCCTGAAATTCAGAAAGAAAAAAAATCACATTTGGAAAAAATAAAACAAGAACTGATAGAAAAGATCAAAGATGGGCTATATCCTGCATGTAGGTAAACAACACTGATACAGTGAGCAGCTCTGCAGCCATCTTGTGAAGTCTTTACATTTTCAAGCTCTTAGCTGGGAGACAGTGCTTGCAAAAGACCAGTGCAAACTGCCGGTTAATTGCACTGGACAGATGCACTGGATGCCTGGTTAGATTAAGGAGTGACTGAATCTAGAATTCCAAAGACTTAGTGCAAAACTCAGAATGTTGGTAGTGCAGTTCAGTAGGAAAAGATGCGTGAGAGAGAGGGAGAGACAAAGACAGAGACAGAGGCAGAGACAGAGACAGAGACAGAGACAGGCAGAGGCAGAGGCAGAGGCAGAGGCAGAGGCAGAGGCAGAGGCAGAGACAGAGACAGAGACAGAGATAGAGACAGAAGGAGAGAGTTTTTTTCTGATCCTGTGGAAAGGAGCCAGTCTCCTTACATTGTGTGTCTTTTGAGACAATGCCATTGTCAAGCAGTCCGTCCGTCATTTGAAACATATGCAGCAAGCCCAGTTAGGTTTGGAAGTCTGCTGGAGTAAGCTGATTTGATGGTGAATTCTCCCCTGAAAGTTGTCTTTGATTATTTTTATAAGCAAGACAGCTAAGGTTACAGTGTATGCAGACCAGAAATTTGTGAGAGAAACCTATATAAATTTCTTTCATTGAAGACATGCTTAAAATTTTCTTTAAATGTGCATAAATACGGTCCAAATTATATGATCTATGCTGTTTGGGATATAGATGTTGAAACCTCTTTGTGGCCTGGGAAATTTTGAATCCCAACTCAAGTGTTCCCTAGTCTGAAACTTTGTTGTAAAGTTAAGTCCTTCAGTTCATTGATGGAAATAGCTATTTTAAGGATTCATGACCGGAAATGACGTAAGAAAATTCTGGTTGGAAGTAGATGCCTCATTTCCAGACTGTCTTCATTCTGAGTGCTGAAGAAGCTACAGAATGGGAGACACTCGAGGCAGTGACTGAGCGAAGTTCCATGACATAAGTGTGAAATAGCTGGTTTACTACCCTCGGGCTAGAGTGGACGTGCTGGAAAGTACTGGCTCCCTTCTTCAGAGGGTTCTGAAAGATGCCTGCAGTGTGCCTGGCTACATTGGAGCCAGTTGTCAGCCATGTCTTTCTTATGTAGCAGCATAAGTCACTCTGCATAAACTGCTTTTGTTTTACTGACTGATTATAAATTTGACCAGTCCCTTCCACTGTGGATCGGGCTTCAGCAGAACACAGTTTGTAAAAGAGTGAAGCTGTTTGCTGAGCCCACTTCCGGGTTCTGTAACCCAGGACGCCATGAGTGCTACCACAGTCCCAACAAGGAAATGTAGACAGGCTTATTCTCCGTTCTGCTATGTTTTGTTATTGTTGTTTTGTTTGGCTATTTGGTTGGTTGCTTGCTTTTTTGGGTTTTCAAGACAGAGTTTCTCTATACAGCCTTGGCTGTCCTGGAACTTGCTCTGTAGAACAGAAATCCATTTACCTCTGCCTCCCAAGTACTGGGATTAAAGGCATGTGCCACTACGTCTGGCCCAGCTTCACACATTTTAATTAATTAATTAATTAATTAATTAATTAATTAATTTCTAATTTTATTTTTGGTTTTTCCAAGAGCAGAATTCTCCAAGTAGCTCCTGGCTGTCCTCCCTGGCTGTCCTGGAACTCACTTTGTACACAAGGCTGGCCTTGAACTCACTGAGATCCACCTGCACCTGCCCTTCAAGTGCTGGGATCAAAGGGGTGTGCATGCAATCACGCCCAGTTCTTTCTTTTTAAAGAATATTTTATTTACTTATTATATGCATTGGTGTTTTTGCGTGTGTGTGTGTGTGTGTGTGTGTGTGTGTGTGTGTGTGTGTGTGTGTGAAAGAGAGAGAGAGAGAGAGATACCCTGGAACTGGAGTTACATAGATAGACAGTTTTGAGCTGTCATGTGGTTGCTGGGAACTGAACCCAGGTCCTCTGGAAGAGCAGCCAATGTTGTTAACCCCTGAGCCATCTTTTCAGCCCCTTAACACATTTTAAAACCAGGTTTCAAAGGTCGATGAAAGAAACCTTATTTAGAATATCTATCTGCCTGTCCTATCTACTAGGACCGTCAATCAGGAAATCGTCACAGCCTTAAGATGCTCAGAGCATTGACTTCCCAGGACAGGGACTTAGCCCTAGCCTTTTCCTGTCTCTCCCTGTAGAAAATGTGAACCAGACAAAATTGTATTTGCACAACAGCAGACACCTGTGTGGAAAGTATTTCAAAAGTCAGATCTGTGGGTGTTTTTATCAACACAGTGCCAAATAGGAAATAATGTCATTGTCTTTTCCCATTCAAACAAGAACGTGCACGTTGGCACTACCTAATGCCTCAGAGTAAGTACTTATGCACAAGTGTTTGGAAGAAGGCTGGAGGACTGCAGCTTATAAATTCGGGGATTAAGTGTAGTTTGAGTGTGTTAAAAGTCCCAGGCACATCGTTTGTTGCTCGTAATTGGGAATGGCCTGCATTTTAATGAGTATCATCAGCTATGCGTATCTTGTCATGTGAACCGTCAATTAACAGGGCATAATTTAACAAGCCAGTACACGCAGATATAAATACCCTTGGGGAGCTATGATCAAATCAGATTATTACCAACAATGTGCATGCAGGTGATCGTTACCAGAAAGCCAGGGTTATCCAGATGGAAAAGTGATTTTTATGGTAATATGGCTTGTGATTGACTATTGCCATCTGAGACTGTATTCATTCATTCATTCGTATACTTATTTATTTATCTATGTATGTATCTATCATCTATTAATCTATTAATTAATTAATTAATTTTGGTTTTTTGAGACAAGGTTTTCCTGTTTACAGAGGGAGCTCTGTAGACCAGGTTGACTGCATACTCTGAGATCTGCCTGCCTCTGTCTTTGTGTACCAAGGCTGCTTGACTTACATATGAGGCCTTTAAGGTAATGGCTCAATTTGTCCCAACTCTAATTTGATTATTGTTTTTTTCTAAAAGCTTGTTTTAATTTGCTTATTCAACCCTAGATGACATTATTTTGTGTCCACAGAAAACCATACAGAGCATGCTGAAACTTGAAAGAATGATTTACTTATATACTAGCACCATTGGTGATAATGTAAATTGACAACGGTATGGTGGTCAGTCACTCACTCAGAGGTTCTGTTGATAATTCTTTGTGGGGTTGTTCTTCCCCAAGTTTTACAATGCAATGATACAGTCGGGGGTTTTGTTGTTGTTTGTTTGTTTGTTTTAGGCAAATACCTCAGAATTTACTTAGAATTCCTACATCAGTTTTAAATGTCAATCTAAGATATAAACTATTTGTAGTAAATATGGGTTTGGGAATATATTCTTTTTTCTCCCTTCTAGAGTGATGTCTTTAGAGATAACAGAGAGGAGAGAGACAGGATGAGATGTTGTTGTCTTTCTCTTTTTTAGTTTACCCTTTAAGCAAGTATTGTCACTTATCAGAAGCACGGGACTGCAGGCAGCATTACTGAAGGGGCCACAGAGCCCCAGCCACGCTCTCCTTCCTGCATGTCTTCTCTGTGAAAGTGTAATGTAAAGTGTAGTTGATTTCTCCACCACACAATCCTGTAAGAAGCCACTAAACACAAAATCCAGCCAAGATTTAGAGCGGTGGTTCTCAGCCTTCCTAATGCTAAGAGCCTTTAATACACTTCCTCATGTTGTGGTGATCCCCAACCGTGGAATTATTTTCACTGCTATTTCATAACTGATTTTGCTACAGTTATACACCACAATGTAAATATCTGATATGCAAGATATCTGGTAGAGACCCCCATGAGAGTGTTGTTTAACCTGAAAGGGGTGGCCCACAGGTTGAGAACCACGGGTCTGAAAGGAATGAAAAGTGAAGTTGTTTTAAAAAGCTTGTTGCCTAAAATATCTTTAAATTTTATGAATTTTTAAGGGTAATTTTGGAGCCACTTATATTTCCACTTATATTCAGCGAGTGTGTGTGTGTGTGTGTGTGTGTGTGTGTGTGTGTGTGTGTGTGTGTGAAGTGTGTGAGAGTGTATCCCTTTGCTTGTAAATTACAGTTATGCATCATCATATGAGCGCAAGCAGCAGAGGTTGCACAAGCTCCTAATGGATCTGGGAAACACTGTTTTTTTTGAGGGATGCCATAACATCACAGTGAACCATGACGTATTTCCGACCATGCTGATGAAAACCCCTCTACACTGTTACTTGTGTGAAAGTATAGCACATGCCCCTGGGACACTACATACTAATTAATAACGATAACCAACTATCACTGATCCATGTGTTCGCTAAAATATACTTTTTTAGTGTGATTTAGAATATACTCTCATTTAGGAGAAAAACGTTTTCTGTTGAAGTGTACCATGTGCCCCTCCCCCGCCCCCCACCGTCCCTTGTTCTTGCTTGGTGCCTTTGCGCATACGTACCATTCATTCACACACAACCCCCACGTCAGCTGCTTCTCTCTCGCTTTCATATTTCCATTTCAGTTTTTAAAATAGCATGTCTCCCTACTCTTCAATCACAGTCATGTTTTCTACAAATCATGTTGGTTTGGGTTATTTTTAGGCATGAGGTCAGCATTTTGTTGTTTAAATAAGCCTTACATCACAGTCAGTTATGCTATTATGTCCTGTCTGCTTCTTGTTTTACTGTTTTATACATAGAACAGAGATTATTTTGTGCCTTTGGAATATCATTCCAGTGTATAAATACAAATGAAATAATGTATCCAGTTACCTCACTCCGTGGGGTCATCTAGAAATAGGATTCTATCCTTAAACCCTCTGCTGCTGGCAACCTAGCAAACTAGTCAGCAAATGGATTTTGTATGCGTGGTAAACAGAACTCCTTGCAAATTTGAAACTAGTTAGGAACAAAAACAACAGAAGTTCCAATTTACAATTCAGAAAGAAAAAAATAATAAAGTAAATAAACAAAAACATACTTTGAGTAAGGAAAAGCAAGACCTCAGATTAATCACAGAGCAGGTTTCAGAATGAAAACATCCAGGATTCTAACTTTCAGATCCTGCTCTTTTCCCAGATGTCTTGTGAGAAAGAAGCAATGCGGTTACAGCCTAACCACAGAGACAAAGAGGCTTTAAGTTAAAGAGCTTTAGAGGGTAACGTCAGGACCTAGGCCGACAAGGTCAAAATGATGAGTCATGAGGAGTCACCGGCTCGATAAACTAGAATCACTTTACAGAGTAGAAAATAAGTCATGTTAAAAATGAAAACGCGCGCCATTACTTACACTGTCAGCAGTTTCTTTGTTATAGATTTCCTTTCAACATGAAGGTGTTGTATATTTATTTACAAACTATCAACTTTCAGAGATGTGACAAAAACAAGGGGCTCAGAGCCAACTTCTGAGAGCAATGGGCAGAGCCCTCCACAGGTAAGCCTGGTGCAGAGAATCTGGCCTTTAATCTCCTCTGCTAAGTAGATGTGTGCTCTTGTGGATAATTGTAAACTTCAATGTTTTGTAAACTTTATCTCTAAGACTCCTTTTATACTTAATGTTCTGCTTTTTTTTGATAACATCAACCAATAGAAAAAAAAATGCCACTTATAGATTTGGTAAATTGCTTTCTATGCGAAGGTAGCCATATCTGTTAACTACGAGCATAGCTGATGGGTCAAGGCAAGATGTGTTTATATGAAGTTCTTTGACATCAGAATAGAACAGAAGAACTTGCTGGGATGAATCAAAAATGCAATTATGTACACTCACTGGTTCACTGTCCCTGATGTGTGTCACTTGTCTGGGAATTCTGGGGCTCTGCCACATAGGAGGGCTAACAGCAGTGTGATAAATATGTAAGTGAGTTTGTCCCCACACAACCTCCTGTGGTTGGAACTAACTGTCCATCAAGATAAGATGCAGAGGCACTTGTCAGCTACACGAGTGAACTGCTAAGGAGGCGAGGAGAGTGTAGTGTCCTCTAGCATATGGCAGAGGAGTAGATCCACCAAGGATAACAAGGGAAGTGACGTCACAGATGAAATTCACCCAAAGTCTTTTTCTTTTGTGTTTAAGATGGATGATGGTCGCTATTTACGGCTCCCAAGTTAGCGGTTTGCAGTGCCTCGTGTTGGAAGATGTAGAGTTTGCATGGTTGTTTTGTTTTGTTGTAGACTTTGTGTGGATCGCTGAAAGCTTACAATCAATCCTCTATTGCTTAGAAAATAGGAATAAGGAAGTAGAAACTGCTTAAGATCTCTCTATAAATGTGTTAATATGTCTCATAAGGCTTTACACTATTACTATTCTGCTGAGATGAAAAAAAAAAGTTAGAGGCTGGCACGAGTTTTCACTGACCACTTAGAGACACACGATGAGTAGCAAGTGGTTGGTGGCAGCAGAAACTCCTGGGCCCAGAGAAAGAAACCAGCACCAACATTTGGGCATCAGAACTCAAGGGGTTTGGTTGTAACTGTTCCAGGGGTTCTGCTGTATTGGAACCGCAGTGCTCTGAGAGGTCCTCAGAGGTGCTTTCTTCCCAGCATCTTCTTGCCTGCCTTTGCTTACAGGCTTCGTCGGAAGTGATGATGCTGCAGTGTCTGCCAGGCTGGTTATCTCCACCATGTGCTTTTCGTAGGTCAGCGTGGTGCCGCTTCCTTGCATGATAGCTTAGTCAACTTTGGATAGCTCTTTATCATTTCATAGAGTATATGTCTAATTAATTTGGGGGATACCATTATTTTCCAGAACTCTGCTTTGTTCCTTTAAAAAAAAAAAAAAAGCTTTTTTTGGGGAGGGGGGATATAATTTTTCACCAACTCTCAGGCGAGAATACTCATCTTACCGTGTGCTGTAGACCTTTTTTTTTTTTAAAGTCCCATTTTGAGTTCTGTTTGTTTTCTCCCTGGATCTGAAAATGTCCATCCAGGCCCAGCAGGCAAGGTTGCATAGCCTTAGGGAATCTCACAATCCCCCTACCTGAGTCCTGGCTTTTTTTACCCAATGCTGCCTCCCCTGACGCAGACTTTTCCTAAACGCTCATCCAGCCCAGGTTGTCGACCACAGAGGCCTCCTCTATACTCAGCTCTCTTTGGTTCTCAAGAGGAGGAAGCCTCAAGAAATGAGACCAGTTTTCCCTGAAGTATGTCTTGCAGCCTAGAATTACGGACAGGTGTGAAGGACTGAGTCCAAACCTCTCCAGCTTTCCTGAGTCTGACAGAACAGTTAAGGACGAGTGCACCAAACAGTCAGGGCCAGAGCACACAGGTTCAAATGAAAACCTCCATGCCATACGTTAGTTCTCTGTGCCCTAGATTCCTTCCCGAAGTCCCTGTTCTACACACAGTGGATTTATGAGTATTCAGGGGCTACAGGCTATGTAGAGGGTGAAAATAATGAGGTCGTATTAAATGATGATATTGATAGGGCGCTTTCTTCCTTGGGGGAAACATGCTAAAATGTATACTTCAATTGCTTCGTTTGTATGCATTTCTTCTCCTGTGAGCCCCCCGCCTCCACCCCATCACTGTACCTTTTTGCACGGCACTGGTTTACTTTAAGTCACCACGGCCATGTTTGTTGTCATTAGTAGTGATGGTTCTGTGTCTTTTCATGAGCTCTTCAAACACTCATGAATTTGGAAAAGAGCATATTCCTGTCTGTCTCCGTGTCAACCCACTTCTTTAATTCAGCCCAAGCTGAAGCAGCCATTGTGTGATAGAATGTCTGTTTGTGGAAATCTGCCATTCAAAGCTGTCACCGTGTTACAATCTTTACGATGATTCAAAAGCCATATTTTCAAGAGGGAGTTACGCACTTATTTTCATTCATTTCATTTATTTTCGTGTATTTAAAAATACTCCAGTAAGGTTGACTTGCTCCATGGTAATTAGCAGAACATTTTTTTTTTTTGTTTTGTTTTGTTTTTGTCTTTTCGAGACAGGGTTTCTCTGTGTAGTCCTGGCTGTCCTGGAACTCACTCTGTAGACCAGGCTGGCCTCGAACTCAGAAATCTGCCTGCCTCTGCCTCCCAAGTGCTGGGATTAAAGGCTTGCGCCACCACCGCTAGCAGAACATCTTATTGTTTGTGTTGTTGTTTGAGGCGAGTCTTACCCGGCTGGCCTTTAACATAAAGGGATAGGGCTTCTCTGCCTCTCAGTGCTGTGACATCGCACTGAACCCTGGCATAGTGTCCTTTTCTGATGTAATATGCAGGCATTTTGGATTATAAACCAATATTTCACCAAGAATGTTATCTTCTGTTTTTCAGGTTTTCAGATACACATTCTTAAAAGGGAAAACAGCTGTAGTGATAAGGAGAGCTTTCAACCCTTCAGGGAAATGCTAAGCAGTGCTAGGGAATCGTGGACCGCTACTGCAGCCTGACTCTTCAAACTGATCGTAACATTGACCATTCTGAACAGTGATGGGTAGCGTCACTCATGCAAGTGTTACGTTGAGCCTCTCACTTTTTTTATGATATTAGCTCCAAGTTCCCTGGAACCAAGTTTTTTTGTTTGTTTGTTTGTTTTTTAACTTCTCTGTGTCTAATCAAGGCCCTTCCCATTTTGAAACAGATCCCTGTCTTCCTAACGGTATAGTTCAAAAACCAATCCCTTCCTGTAGCCTCGCCACCTACCCAAAGAGGCCTCATGTCAGTTCACTATGTCACTCTAGGATTTGCTATTTATGAACTGCTTTGAAAATGCATAAACTCAGACAAGGCATATTAGACCGTTTGAGTCTGTTACCGTGGCAGCCCACTGGCTTCTTTAATCCTGTCTAATGAAGGCATTCTGTAAAGACCACGGTTAGAAAATGTGCTAGCTACTGTCTCATCTTTTGATAACACCTCAAAACCTGTGTTTTTAAAAAGGGACTTAGGAATGTTATTTAACATTCATACCGCAGATGAGATTAGTTGCCGTCATATAAATCAGTCCATCATCCGTGAGCCAGGCGCTGTGTAGGTATTTTGTGTCGTGTGTGTGTGTATGGTGTAGCAATGCTTTTAAAAATGCTCTTTTCTGTCTGTGCTTGCTTGTGAATTTTTGAATACTTGTTCGCGTTGTCTTTTGAGGCACTGCAGTTCAATGGGGCTCAATGGGGGAAATGTAGTTTTACTTCACTGGTCTCTGGGAGATGTTTTTGCACCATAAAATGAAGGCTAGCCAGTGTAGTCCTTTGATTTCTACTCCTTTTGGTATTGCCACAGCAAGACCCCACACTGCATTACTGTGTCCCATTGTATTCCTCCAACTCCACCCCCTGCCCCCAACCCCCTCCAAGGCCCAGCCGGTGAGAAGGGCTTGCCTGTAGCTCACATCCATTTCCCTGATCCTGCATAGTAAGCCCTGTAATTATAGCAGACATTACATTGTCTCCTGTCCACACCCACCCTCCTCCCCGAAGGATGATGTCATTGCATGTCAAATAGGGTATTAGCATCAAGAGAGACATTCTACTGGCTTTTTTCCCCAGTGATAAGAAGAATTTGATTCTGATAAATTTTGTTACCAATCTTACTTTATAGGAGTTTTTAAAAGAAGAGAAAAACCTTGAAAGCACAGAAACACACACACACACACAGGCCAAATGAACAGAGATGGAAGCTGCAGCTCTGTCTATCATTTAGTGGAATCACAGGGACACAAAGCGTGCCTGGGAAATCGCCTCCTTGCCTTACAAAAGCGGAGGAGTATCATTCTTCTCAGAGCCTACAATGGCTTTGGGACCTGCTGCAGAAAATGGGTCTGGAAGAAAAAAAAAAAAGCAAGGCATAGCCAAGTCGGCTGCTGGGTTTCCAGAGGATGCAGGCAACTGGTCCCATCCGTCTCCAAAATGTTTGTTTTTTTCATGATGGTGTGGATGGAGGATGTTCAAGTGCAATTTGTTATGTTTCAGGATAGAGTTCTTGTCATCCCAGACAGAAAAATTTAAGTCAGAGTCCAAGGTGGAAGCTGTGTGTCTTAGAGTTTCTGAACCCAAATTGGAGTTTATCAACCTTTTCACTTCTTCCAACAAATGTAAACATAGATTTGGATATAAAATCGATAATTTAAAAAGTAAGAAAATCCTTTTCTGTATGGGCAGGGGAAGTTGTTTTCATGTTTGGAACAATCTGAGAGCTCTGAGTTGAAAGAGTTAGTGTAGGCCCAAGTCCAGCCTGGCTTAGCTCTGGGACCCCAGGCACCGCATCAAGCAGGCCCAGAGCCTTGGCCTACTCACCTGTGCAGTGGCATTGACTAACCAGCCTCAGTAGCTGTACCTCACAAGCGAAGTCTGGCAAATATCAGAGGTCGTTTTTTTTCACTCCCTAAAATCAGTTCAGATAACAGGCTAGGGTTCTGAGAGTAAGACACCACCTAAAGGACAAAACCTCTCTCCCTGGCCTTGTGGAGAAGACACAGGGACTGTGAGATCCAGGGCCACCTGCCTTAGAGGGCCTTTGAAATTCCCTGGGGGGGGCAGGGGCGGGGGCAGGGGTAGGGGGTGTTATTGGTTTGTTTGGAAATTGAAGTGTTTAAAACATTTGGGCACTTGGGCCTCTGGAATTTATAAACCCAGACTCCCTTTAGCATTTAGTTTCTTTGGGTCCAGACCATATTTTCTTGTCAGGAATGACATTACATACATATGCCTCATCTTTCCATCCTATTCTTGCTCTGCCTGGGAGGGTGACTGGTCAGCTACTTCTCTTTCTTCCCTTGACTTTTTTTGGGGGGGTGGAGGGGAGAAAGGGAGGTTTCAAAACAGAGGTTTCTCTGTGTAACCCTGGCTGTCCTGGAACTCCCTTTGTAGACCAAGGTAACCTCGAACTCACAGAGATCCTCCTGCATCCCAAGTGCTGGAGTCAAAGGCGTACAGCACCATGCCCAGCTGTTTGTTTGCTCTTTGGGTCTTTCTTTAGCTGGGCTTTGTTTATATGAGAGACGTTTTGGGATTTTAGTAAGATTCTGAATGCTATTAATTTGACTAAAAGTCTTCAATTGCAGTTCTGGGTTGGCTCTGTGGTTGGAAGGACCCTGGGATGTGTTTGAGGGTTCTAGAAATACTATACTGTCAAGGTCACCTGTCACATTGCCCCTGTGTAGAATGGGGGGAAGGGAGATACCATGGCCATGTACTGGCTCTGGTCTTTGGACCCTGCTCCATTCAGAGTCGGGGGGGTTCACCAAATCTGACTTCAGACATAGGCTCTCATCTCAGATTCTCCGGAACTTTCTTCTTCATTGGTAGGATGTTGCTTCCACTCCAATTGACAGTACTCCTTGGGCCACTTGGAATATGGATAGTTCTCCTACCTTGTCATCATGGGAAGGCTGTTACAGAAGGGTTGTCATTACTTGCTCTAGAGAGCTGAAATTACTGTCTGGTGATGGCCACATCCTCCTCTCCCAGGTTGCTGTAGGGACATTAGGGTCATCTTCCCCATTGCCCTACTTGTGGCCCTCTAAGCTCTCAACATGGTCATCATCTGGCTCATCCATGGTTTGGGTTTCTGGGATAAGGTTGACTCTGCCTCCTAGGGCCTCCTTGCCCAGTTGCTAGGGAGAGGTAAATAGCCTTGATTGCTTTTCACAGTCATTTTGCCATTACCATCTGCCAGAACCTGCTCTGAGCCAACCTGGCTGAAGTTCTTGTTCTATTTGCTCAGTTGCTGGCCAGACGCTCTTCTGGATCAGGTTGTGTCCAGGCTAGGTTTTCAGCCCCTTTTTCTGTTGTTATTTTTTTGCCTTTGGGATAACATCTTGCTTTGTTGCCCAGGCTAGCCTTGCTCTCCCTATGTCTGCCTCTACCTTCAGAGTGCTGGGATTATAGATGAGTGTCACCACATAAGGTTCTTCACGTTACCCCCAGACCCACGCTCATTTTTTAAAAAATAAACAATGATCTTAATTTTTTTTTCTCATTTAGTTCAAGCTGACAAACCTAACAGGGGAAATCTTGTCTGGAAGTTGTTATTCCACCTCCCACTGCCACCACACCAAACAAAATCAGCTGTTTTCAGTTTTGAGAGCCTACAGGAGCGACTGAGCTACCCGCTCAAGTACCTGCATTAATTTTATTGTTAAAAATCTATGTACCTGGTTCAGAGTGTTTGTGTTTGCTCATTTCTGGTTGTAGAAAGGCTCAGATGTGCACATTTGCTACCTGAGGATGGAGCTATCTCTCCGCCACTGTGCTCACAGCACTAAGCTGGCCAGCTTCTTGCGATAGCTTGCATTTGGTTTACATCAGAACTCCCAGGGACTGAGTAATAATTCACAGCCCCCCAGAGATCAACTCAGCACACCTCCATGCACAGCTTCCTATAAAGACAGTGGCTACTCAATTGCTGTCTGTCTAGACAGGTCAGAGATGGCTCTGATGCTTGGCTTAAGACTTGCATGTATCAGAGTACAATCAATGACCATTGGTCCAGTTACTGTATTCAGCTGATGTTTCTGCGTTATCTTTGAACACACTACTCCTAGATCTGCTCCCAAAGGAGATTGGAGCCAGTAAACATGAGTCATAGCTACTGTTTTGTGTGAGCCCCAAGTTAAGTTGCACTTTCTGGGTGAATTCCATGAAACCTTTATGATCTTCAGCTGGTAAGATCCATTTTCACCAGAATTTGCCCCAACTTCTCCTTAACTATCTGCAAGCATTGGCTTTAATCTTGTTTGGAGATGTTTCTAATAAAAATAAATACTGAAGGCATCTTTATTCATTTATCTTATTACAAAATTCTAAATTTGAATTACTATAACTCCTTTAAACAGGGCTCACATACCTATAACCAATATTCACATCAGAAGTTCCTATGATAGGAACTTGAACTCAGCATTCCCCTTCCGGTCTGACATGCTGAAGCCTCTTCCATCTCTCACCCTAGTATTTGAATGTGATCAAAGATCTGTGGTCATAACATTCACTTGTACTTCCAGAATGTCATAAACGCCTCTAAATCCGCTGTTCATCTTCGGTATCTAGTATTAAAATAATTGATGTGGGAAAGGCATCAATACATATACTACCTTGGCCTTATGAATGATTAGCAACTATTCAGCTGTTTACCAGCAGGTGGCATGACTTAAGGCTTATCATCGCCATACAACTGAAAGTGGTTCTGAAAGTATTTCCCTCCGAATTTCATAGTCAAAAATTTCATAAAGAGCTCTTAGAAATAACTAAATAAAACCTTTTAAATGGGCATATGGTATGAACGTTCCATTTATATACGCACAAGCGATTGGTAGAGAGAGAGACACATATACGCCTCTATGCACCTCTAAAAACCACACAAGCTCTGTAGATGAAGCAACACGAGTGGTACGAGAGGGCGCAGCTTTGCCTGCGAACCACACGGCTTTGAAAATAGTTTTGCGTAGTGTTGACAAAAAGCACAGGTCAAGCGCTTCCCGTTCTACTACTAGATACAAATGGCCTTTCTGACATGGGAATTTCGGTAAAAAAAAAAAAAAACAGGTAGCAAAAGTGCATAAGTATTTTGACTTAACAGATCCATACCAGTCATTGAGTCTATGGAAATAAGCAGAGGTGTGCATAAAATTAGATAAAAATGGCTTGCTGTCTTATTACTTATATATGTGAAAAACTCAGGAAAAAAAACCCTGAAATTCTCCGCAGTAGTGAATGGTTTAAATAATTATGACTAAGCAAGAGGATGCGTGCTGGGGCCACACTACAAATCATGCATCAGTGGACATGTGGTGGCCGTGAGGAAAGGGCAAAGGTCACGAAGGTTGTTTACAGTTGTTTACAGTTCGGTCTCAATGTAATAATCAAAACAATGTCTGTCTTTGCAAAATGCCCAGACTTTAATGTGGGTGATCATCCGGTATTTCCATGTATATTTTCTCTGTACTATGTACGTTTTGTACAGTAGTGAGGTGTCACTTTACAATCAGGAAAAACCGTAAGCATTCTTAAAAATGATAAGCCTAGCATTTGAGACATGAGTCACTCCCCACCATGTTTGTCTCATGGCAATGAGATTCAGTAGTGAGCTCTGTGTGGGGGAAGCCGAGCACATTTGAGTCAGAGGTTTGAAAAGCTCTTCAGACCCTAACCTCAGAAACCTCAGACTTATGTAATGATACAGCACTAAAGCCGCGATGTCAGCCCGAGTTAAGGAGGTTCAAGTAGATTCTCGTAAAACAGCTATGAGAGAAAAAATCGGGCTCTGAGATCTTGTGCCCTTGGGACTGGGCAGCCTCTTTACTGAAACTGTATCAAAGTCGATTGGGCCTGGCACCAGGAGCCTAGGTTCCTGCTCTGGCTGCGTGTAGGTACATTATGTACTCGACATTGGGCATGTCACCAGACTCTCTGAACTCTGAATTTTCTCCCAGTATTGGATGCTTATTTTTGTTTGGAATTTGGCATTCTGGTACTGTGTCTAGCCCTGCACAGTGAGGTGTGATTCTGAAGATGACTGGCGAGTGTGGAGGCAGGTGGGAGCCTCTTTCCTCATTTCATTCTTGGATCCAGTGTGTCTGGCGTCATACAGTCCCTTGTCTCTGTGTCTCTCCTTCTCTCTGTCTGTCTCTGCCTCTTTCTCTCTCTCTCCCTCTCTCCCTCCCGCCTCCCTCCACCCTCCTTTAAGCCTATGTAGTTCTGGCAGATCTGGAACTGTATCTGTAGATCAGGCTATCCTGGGCTATCCTCAGATTCACAGAGCTCCACCCAGTGCTCCACCAGAGTGCTGGGGTTGAAGAGCACTGATGGTAAGTGACACCACACCTGATGTCCCAGGCATTTTTGATTAATAAAGTTATATCTTTCCAGGACATAATCCTTGGAAGGACCATAGTTGACAGCAAAAAAAAGGTCGTTCAGTTCTCTCTTGGAGATTGATCACAAGATGGAAGCAGAGAGTTGCAGAATCTGGGCAGTGTGTGCTTTAACAATGGTTTTTGGTTTATAGAGCGCAGACTAATTTGCATCTCATCTCTGGTAGAGGTGAGACTTCTTAGGTAGCAGATCTTCATCCATTGTAGCTGCTCCATTAGAAGGGCTCTCTCTGTTCAGGGGATCTTATTTTTTTTAACTTAATGACAAACATTCATGGGCCAGGCAGTGGTGGCGCACGCCTTTAACCCTGGCGCACTCTGGAGACAGAGGCAGGCAGACCTCTGACTTCAAGGCCAGACTGGTCTACAGAACAAGTTCCAAGATAGCCAAGACTACAGAGAGAAAAACTCTGCCTCAAAGCAAACAAACAAAAACAAAGCAAAACAAAAGACAACATTCAGAAATATATTATATAGGAAGGTCTTACAAACATTTTACCTTGGCCCCAATATGCAAATCACACGATGACTCATACTTACATAAACTGAGGCAAAAGTTCAACTAAACATCGGCAGTACCTAGTCCTGCCGCCTGTAGTACGTTGTGTTATCTGCAGTCAATGTTATTTTAGCCTGTTGGACTCACTGCAAGTTAGAGCCATTGGTTCTGCTCACGCTATTGCAGTACTCGTTTTTGAAAGACCATTGCATTGAGCCTTTGCAAAAGGATGGAGGATGGAGAGATTCCCCCCCCTTCCAAAGCCTATATATTAGGACAACCTTTAAATAGTAACTATAAATTTCTTTGCAGAGAAACAGAAACGGGGTGGGAAGAAGTGTCGTTGGCAGATGAGCGTGTGAGACAAGATCATGATGGGGGTAAAACAGGCCATAGCAGGAGTGAAGTTGGGGGTGCAAGATTCTGCATCCTACGTGCCCTGCTCTATGCTCTGGAAGTCACAAGGTGCCCTCTGAACATGGCAGGCTGCTGGGCACCTGCACTCACCCAGTGGCTTCGTGAGAGCAGCCACACAGATACTAACAGTGAATGAGTGCATTCCCACCTCCACCCAGGGCTACCTGCCTAGAGCTAAGTTGCTTACTCGTCACCCTGTGTTCACAGTGACTTCTATGCTGGACTGGGATCGACTTGGAAAAGGAGAGTACAAGATAGACACTCAGAACAAAACCACAACCTCTCAAATCTTAGCTTTTTTTTTTTTTTTTTTTTCGCCACATGGTCAAAGTTGATGGCAATTTCCTTCCTCTCCATGGTGGCGGTGGCTGTGGTGTATGTGATTGCTTCTAGAAGCACAGTTTACCTTTCAGAGATACTTGTACTATTTTTATTTAAGAATATTTTGTCTATCTATTTTTTGGCATTGAGCCCAAGGCTTCACGAATGCTAAGCAAGTGCTCTACCCACAATCCTTCATGCTGCTCTCTTAAGACAAGTCCCTCTATGTTATTTTTGCTTTCCTTTCTGCTTGTGGTTGTTTGTAAGGTTTTGTTTTGTTTTGTTTACACATGTTGTCTTTTGTGACACTGCATTTTGACTTGGTTCAATAGAGAAAAGATGCAATTTTCTTTCAGTGGTCTCTTTCGTCTGTTAATTGCTGTGATACCTCTGGTCACTTCTAAGTGTGGCTGGTAGAGCTAAGCAGTAATCACTGGGGCTCCAGAAGGTAAGTGACTATTGGTCCTTGAGCAGGACTGGGTAGCTCTTCAACTCGTCAGCAGGAATGTAATGGCCTCGGTTGCTCAGTTAGAAGTAGGCTTCAGAGCCACCATTTAGAGTGTGTCCCAATAGTTGCACCTGGCCTCTGGGCTCAGGGAGTTCTTTGGAAATCATGATCATTACCCAGGGACAAAGAGAGTGTGACCTTTCCTGCTACTGACCTGTTGTGGCTCTGAAAGACCAGACACAGTCCTACGTGAGTCACCAAGTCTGACCAAGCCCTAGGACTTCCTCCACGGAACCCAAGAAATGCTCAGAGTCCATCTGCTTGGAAATGCCTTATAAGGAGAGGTTCTAAGACTATTTTTGCGTTTGGTTTGTAAAAAGATTACGTTCTTTAAAAAGAGAGAAAAGAAAGAAAAGCCCGAGGCAGTGGGTACCATGTTACTAAGAGGCTTAGATAAAGAAGAAAACACTCTGTCCAGTCCTTCCCACCCTGATTCTGCGTTAAGGTGGCAACTTTCCATCCATCTGCTGCTGCTTGGACCAACCATCCTCTATGCCTTGTATCTTTGGATCAAGAATCCTCAGTGAGAGACCTGCCTGTCTCCCAGCACAGCCCTGCAGAGAGCCTGCAAAGCTGGGATGCCTTGCCAAGTGCTTCCGTAATGGCTACCTTTTGTTATTTCTGGAGCTCAGCCCCCACCCCTAAATCCTAAAATGCTGACAAGGCAAAGCAAAGGAGACCCTACCCAGCGACAGGCTGGTTGGTGGTCCTCCCCACCTTGGCTCTGTGCCCAGCTCACCTCTCTGATGGGCTCACAAGTGGGCTGCTTTGCCTGCATGACCTCATGACCCTTCCACCTTCTAAGAGGTAGCAAACATAAGTTTGAATTTAAAAACAAAAAAGATTAATTGGGGCCATTGAGATGACTTAGCAGGGAAAGGTACCAGCTACTAAGGCTGATGATCTGAGTTCAATCCCAGGACCCATGTAGGGTTGTCATCTGACCATCACACATGTGCCATGACATACTCCCTCCTAGTGTGTGTGTGTGTGTGTGTGTGTGTGTGTGTGTGTGTGTGTGTGTGTTATTCGAGGGGGCTGGAGTGAAGGCTCAGAGGTTAAGAGTACTGTCTTATCTTCCAAATGACCTGGATTAGATTCCTGGCATCCACACGGTGCCTCATAACTGCCTGTACTGCCAGTTGGTTGTACAACAGTCCCTCTGGTGTAACTGGTTCTCAACCTTCCTCGTGCTGCGACCCTTTAATACAGTTCCTCATGCTGTAGTGACCCTCGGGCGTAAATTATCTTCATTGCTACTTCATAACTGTAATTTTGTTCTTGTTATGACTTATAATGTAAATATCTGTGTTTTCCGATGCTCTTTTGAGGGTCACAACCCACTGGTTGAGAAACCCTGCTCTAGTGTCTGCCTCTGATGCCATATGCCACCTTCTCCCTGTGTGTGCCTGTTTTCTCTTCTTTTTTTTAAAGGACTTGTTATTATTTATATGTGTGTGTGCGTGAGTCGGGGCACCTGTGGAGCCTGCAAGTGGATGTCAGACCTCCTGGAGCTGGGATTGGCAGGTGTCAGCCTAACCCTTTGTGGGTTCTGGGATCTGCACTCAGATCCTCTGCAAGTGCAAGAAGCTCTCTTAACCACTGAGCTAGCGCTCAAGTCCCCTGTTTTCCTTCTCGTAAGCACGCCGACTGTTGCTTTAAGGCTCCCTCTAGTCTTGTCTGATCTCCTACTTTCAGCTCAGGTCACATGTGGAAGACCTAGATAGATGTGACTTTGGGGAAAGACCAGTCAATGCAGTGCACTTTCCTTCTGTGACCCTCTCTTGAGTCTGCAGTAGACCCCAAAATCAAGTAGCTGACTCAGCTTCTAAGGACTCCAGACTAAAGAAGCAGAAAAAGAGTGCTCAAGCTCACTGTTGAGCTGCCAGGGGGTCTCCCTGCCGTGAAGTCCTTGAACGTCACACACTTTGGCTGGATGGGTTCTACGCTGGCCTGCTCCAAGCCTTCACCCTGACATGTCATTTAATAACTCAATTCTAAACTGAGTTTCTTGCATCTAACACAGCTAGATAAAGAGTTTCTGGTACCCTGAGCATTAGGCTTGGTTCTTTCACATTGAGGGCTTGTGGGTGCTAGGGAGAGTCTGCGTCACATGATCCTCCTCTGAGGGGTGGTCTGGGCCCTGATGGGCTGTGTAGGAGAGGTGCTAGAATGGGTCCCTTCTTCTGGGTAGGACACAGATCCCTCTCTTCTCTTGCTATTGGAGCTGCCGGAGACTGTTGATGTTTGTGCGTGGTGCTGAAGGGTCTGTCCCTGCCTATCTCTGGAGCTTCCTGTGAATTCTATTCTGTTTGGGTGAAAGTCATTCTCAGTACAGCTGGGGGTGGGTGGGGATGGGGGGCACTGTTTGGCATCAATTCCCTTCTCAG
Organism: Rhabdomys pumilio; assembly: GCA_030674055.1. NCBI lineage: Eukaryota > Metazoa > Chordata > Mammalia > Rodentia > Muridae > Rhabdomys > Rhabdomys pumilio. The sequence goes on along the minus strand of JANHMN010000014.1, from coordinate 22,270,670 downwards.
TTCAATTTATTAGTGGTTTTTTTTTTTTTGTTTTTTTTTTTTGAGAAATTACTTTTGTGCAGACTAAGCTCCCAGTCTGTTGCAAGGGTGACGTTGGCCTCTAAAGAAAGCCATAGAAACCTCAGTGGGAAGTGTTTACTAATTATAGAAAGGTCTCGGGGTGTCAGCTGTCTAGCATCAACTTTTATATTTCTTGGCTGAAAGAAAATACTGAGTGTTGGAGACGCACAAAGAGAATGGTACTCATATACTAATGATTTTAATCTTTAGCATCCACCCACATAACAACAACAACAACAACAAAGGCCCTGCTTCCATTGTCAATGCACCTGTCATGACTCTGAATGAGATCTTTTCCTCTCTTGATGGATGGTGGCCTTACGAGCTTGCTGGTGTCATTAGTGACGTGGCAATGCTAATGGGCTGTCATTCTGCATAATGTCATGCAGAATACACGAATCAGTGTAATTATTCAGTGTTTGCACAATCAGCAAGATTGTGAAGGGAAATGTTGCACAACTCAGAAGTGGTCTCATGTCACCTGACAAGATTCTATTGAGACTCCAGGCATCTCGTCTCTGAGGAGCAGGGGAGTATCACTGTTGGCTGCAGGCAGTGTCGGTGGAAATTTGCATGATCCTGAATCATTCGCTAATTAGAAGGTGCCTGGGGTCCCCGCAGAGGATCCTGTTCTAGATCCTGGGTTATATCCATTCCTGTTGTTTCAGAAATGTCACCGATTTCTTATGCAGGAAGTGTACTGTTCCTCCTGGGTCCAGTACTGACCCAAAAAATACATCCATTACCTGTGTTCAGGAGTCCAGGGAGACCTTGGAATGGAGGTGTAGCAAAGGACACGTAATTTGAATAGAGATCTCCCAAACAAGGAGCTCACAAGGAGGGACTTGGAAAGAGCCACCTGCACTAAGTCCATACTCTTCTGTCTCTCACAAGAAAGTAATTTGTTGATTTGAGCTACTGGAGCTTTGGGGTGTTAATTGTGAGGACGAAGACTGAATTTTTCATTAGCTCATTTAAATCAATTTCTTTCAGCCCAGCATGATAACCAAGTCAGGAATCCACCAAATAGTGCCCCAGGGCTGGAGCACACAGTTACCCAGTTCACCTAATTTGAAGTAGATTGCCTTTTTCATTAAATCTAAAAATAATTTCAGGCAGGCCATCTTTCTAGAGATTTCTGGGAGACGATCACAATCTGGGGGAGAGGTTCTGTCTTTTCCCAGAGACAATTTTGGTTGTTCATTTCTCCATCAAGCTGCTAGCTTTCAGAAGAGCTTTGAAGATCTTTGACTTGTCTCCAAGTGCAGCCCAGAGTGGCCAGTAATTTCTGATCCTCCTACCTGCCTCAGCCCCACCCTCTGGTGGGATTAGAAGCCCATGTCAGCACCTTTGGCTTTTTCAACCTTCAGAAATTTTTTTAGAGAGGCTCTTATGTGTAGCCCAGGTTGGCCTGGAGCTTAGTATGTGGTCTGAACTCCTTCCTTATCCTGATCCTCCTCTTCTTCCTCTTCTTCCTCTTCCTCCTCTCCTTTCTCCTCCTCCTTCTCCTCCCCTCCTCCTCCACCACACCTCCACCACCACCTCTATTTCTTAATTACAGATGTGAGCCACTACATCAAGTTGATTGGCTGAGTATCAAACCTAGGCCGTGTTAATCAAGTGTTCTGACTGAACTGTATCCTCGGCCTTGATTGCCGAGAGCTAGAACAAAACTCCTGTGACTCCACCAAGTGCTCAGAAGGTGTGGGAGTGTTTGACCTAAAGCACAGACTGTTTCAGTAGCGGTCCAAGGTCCCACAGTTAAGAAGCAGCAGAGATAAAGTTTAGACTCTGAAGATCTCAATTCCAAAACCTCTCAGATAACCTCTGGGAAGGTCTTTAATAGGGAACTTCTGTTATGTGTGGTGGTTCACATCTGTAATCCCAGTCCCAACATTGGGAGACCAAGACAGGATTGAGGACTGCTAGCCTGGGCTATATACTGTTTGAGTCCCTGTCTCAGCATCCCCTACACACAAGCTTATACCAAAATGGCCAGTACTACTTTTGGTGAGAAAGCTGCATTGGAAGATCTGGCTTTGTCTGCGAGCTAAACATCTTGAAGTTCATCTGTTCCTCATTCTCTGTGCTCCAGCGACCCATCTTCCAGAAAATAGGGTTTCCAGAGCCAGTCATTTTCGTCAGATACCCAAACAGAGGAGGGAAGAGGCTGCCAATGACCACCAGCTTTTGGCAAGACTCCAAAGGTCAAAGTGCAAGGCTGGCAGAGGTCACTGCTGGCTGTGTCCACTCTGTCTTTCCCGGTCCACTCCTTCCTCCTACCACGGGTAGCAGATTAGTGGTGTGCTCTGGTGGCCAGGTGGGAAGGTGGGGCTACAAGTAATTCATGTCAAGGGAGAAAGCTGGGGCTACTCCATGGAATGGAGCTAGCATCGCTGCCAGGAAGCCTGCTGACGACAGGATGGACTCACCAGATGAGATTCTTGCTTACGGTCATCTCTGACAGAGTCACATGCTGGAGACAAGGCCTCTAGCCAGCTCAAGTAAAAAGTTAGTGTGATACCCCACTGGTGTCTGCAGAGCAAAGTTCAGTTGCAGTCTCCAGGACTCCCTTTCCTTACAGAGGAAAGACTCATAAGTTTCCTGAATGCAAGGCCAGTTGGCTATAAAGGTATTAATGCCATTTATAACAGAGGTTCCACATTGATTCCCTATAGACTGTAGAGTAGTTAAAGGGAAATAAAGATTTTTATAATGGGAATCTTAATCAAATATGTATTTCATAAAGCTACCTAGTTCATTGAAGACTCTTCAGAACTTTATGCCATGGAGTGTCCATCTCACTCTGAGACTATATGGCACTCTAGAATTCTTGCTTCTCCCCTCTCTGCTGAGAGTTTAGGAGATAGCCCAGTAAGCCTTTATGCTCTAGGGACCCATAGTAGGGCACGCGCAGGGAAAGAGGTCTTTGGTAATGATGTCTAAGATGTTACCCCAATAGTTTTACATTTTCTTTTAAAATCAACAGCAGACTACCTAGGATAGCTCAAGCTTCTTTCAGAACCACGTGGCAGGGCAGAGGGGCAGATAGCTCCGTAAGGATACGGAGTTTCTGTGTCAGCATGGGAGCCAGGAATCTGCATTTGTAACAGGCTCATTTGTAGCCAAATTTTCTGGCTTGAGTCTTAAGCATCACTGTGGCTTCAAGCCACCTTGGATGCTGGGAACATTCCTGTGAGATGATGAGACAGGAATAAAATCAAAGGGCAAGTAGGAGGGTGTGTGGGTCGATGGAGAAAAGGGTTCTGAGGAGCAGTACGTAAAGTGTGGGGTGCCCAGGCAGAGTCAGGAAGTACAGGGCTCTTGGTCCACCCGTCTGACAATCTCCACATGGGACCATTTAGAAATGGTACCTGAGGGTGTTACCCTCGTTCTGACATACCTAGGAACCCTTATCTTCAGAGGCGCACCTTCCCTGATAGTTTTGCCAGGCATTTTCAGAGGTTCCCACATACCACATGCGATTATCTGATTATCGCATCACCCTTGACTGGGGCGGAGGCTGCGTCAAGTTCACTACCAGCATCCACCACAGTGCCTGGCTCATTACACTTCGCCTTTCGGTTGAATTCTCTGGAAATCCCAGCAGCGTTTTTGTTCTCTCTAGATTTCACAGAGCTACAAGGTTGGGAGTGTAGTGGGCTGCTGAAGTCCTGAGAATCACTGTTGTTTCCAAAATAACTTGGAAAGAAATGTTCTGTTTTTAACCAACCGATGTATTTCCTCTTGGAAAAAAAAAATATGTTAGTTAAGCCTGTTGAGAGCTTAGAGGGGTGGTATGTGAAAATCTCAGATTTTTTTTCCCTTTTCCAAAATAGTCATTTGTTTTTGTGGCATACTTTCTGTGCCTATCTGGAGAGCCCTGAATTTTACAGGAAGTGGTGGGTAGTTAGTTGTCAAGATTGTTACCTCTTGAGTGAGACTCTGGTGCAGGGTTCGAAGACTGGAGAACTTGGTTTTCCAGCTAGATTGCTGTTATGTCTTCAGAGAGCTGACAGTAGAGTCCTCTGATTCAATGGGTCCACACGGGTTCTCCTAAGGACTTTGTTCAGAATCATGGAGACAGTGGGATGTTTGGACTAGAGTATAGGGTGGGGGAGGGGGAAGGTATGGGTATACGTTGTAGACTAAGCAGGAAGTGAGACGTGGTTCAAGCACAAACTGGAATTGATCCCTGGAAGCTCACCTCTTCCAGTTTAGCTTTTCTTTCTAAATATTGATGCAACCACTTAATCTTTATAAATATTAAGTTCATAAAGTTGGCTTCAGGAATTGGCCATGTGGCGGGGGGGAGTGGGGGCCTGGGTATGGGTAGTGTGGTATGTGTGTGTGTATCAGCATCTCGTTTCTCTTTCTACAATAAGAACTAGGTCTAGGCCATTTGCATCTTTTACATGTCTAACTTTTCAACTATTCTCCTGAAGTTGAGCTGAGACATACTCGCACTTAGTTTTGAGCATGTATGCTGACTTGGTGCCAATGTCAACAGACTGTTTTGTGTAGGACAACATCATGGCTGCCTAGAACTCCAAGCCTCTCTTTGTTGTTATTACATATTAGTTACTGATGCAAGAATCAGTCAGTATTTTCACATCAGTATTACTGAACACAACTTTCAGTTTGTACTCCTATGCTGTAACCTCTTTTCTGGTGATGCTGTGTGTTTTACGTTTAGTGTCACCAACTGTCTATGAGCTGACGTGGCCACAAACCTCGTGGGATGGCATGTCCTGCCTGTTTACCAGTGAGAGGTAACTTAAGCCCAGAGAAAAGTAGATACACAGGGTGGCTTTGTCCCTTCAGCCATCTCTGTGGCAATAATGTGGCATCGTAACTCTGTGAGTCTTAACCATGTGACAGTTGGCACTGGGTTAGGTCAGGTGTGGTGGAATGGAGCTTGGTAGAGCAGAGAGGCTACCATGAAGAAAGTGCAGAATTAATACAGGGACGTCACTTGCCAGAGAAATGAAGTGAAGAAATAAGGCCCAGAAGATGTGGGTGTCTGCTGTGTGAAAACTGCCCTTGTAGAGAAGTGATGGGCCTGCTCGACAATGCATAAAGACTGCTCCTGGGTAAGTGGCCACACTCGCCCTAGCTGTTGCTTCCTCTGAGACATCTTAAAGGTTCACAATGGGCACAAGTGAAGTTTTAAAGTTTAAAGGGAACTTCTTAGCTGTGAGGCTGAAATAAATTTGATCTGGAGCTGGCAGTGCTGAGTGGTTAAAACCCTATTACTACTACTATTTAGATAATAAGTACCTACCAGTATCTGACTGTGTAACTGGTCACCTTTGACACCTCAGCTGGACTCTCTTTTTAAAGTCTTGTTTTTGAGTAATTTTAAACTTATAGACAGTTGTAGTGACAGTGTTCTTGTCTCTTCTGTCTACTGTGGCTTTTGGCTCCACTATGCTGCTTTTTGTTAAAGGAATCAGCCTTCCTAGAATGTTATTAAAGTACAGATTTCGCCAGCTTTATCCATGAAATTTTCTTAGGCCGTTGCAGAGTTCCATATGGCATTTGGATTATGACTCTTAAAGGTACATATAAGTGAAGACATGATACATGTCAATTACTCTATGCCTGCCTATTGTATCTACATAAAGAATACTTGGTTTCCTCTGGGAGCCACTCGTGAGTGAGGCAAGTATTCTCTTGAATCTGGAAATGCTATTTCCTCTTCCACAGACCTTTCCTTCCATACCCTTGAGCCTTGTGTTAGTCAGTAGCAGGTCTGTGAAGGAGAACTTTCTAACTTTAGTGTAGAAATAACACTTTGGGTGAAGACAGCATCCACCATACAGCTATGCCCTTAGAGGCAGGGTGGGCTCTGTGTCCCCAGTGCCTCCCGCTTACTCACTTGCTGATCTTGCTGGAACAGGAAGCCAGGAACATGGTTCCATCAAGGGAACCACAAGGAAACCAAGACCGTCTAAAGTCTGAGAAGAAAGCTTGTCTAAGGCCCCAGGAGTGAATATAAGAAAACAAAACATAGTCAGGAAATTGCACTGTGGATATGTCTGTTGTCTGGTTCTGTGACGTTTGACCAGACTATAGACAAAGATTTGCTGAGCTGCCTCCTGTTTGCTCTCCCTCTGTGTTTGCTGAGGTCTTTTTTGCACAGATTTGTCTTTCTTTTCCTTGCCATTTACAAACATGAGGTAACATGCTAGCTGTGCTCTGTTACCTAGCAACAGGCTGTGCTGCTTGCCTGACCAGAGTTCTCACAGGAGAGCCTGGCAGTGAGGGTACCGATTTGCCAAGCCTATGTCATCCTCCCTGCAGGAAACTGTCACAGATCTTCAGGGACCACATCAAACTTGATAAGAATCATTTACTGGCTCATGTCCAGGTGTGAGGTTTTTCACCGGCTAAAGTTTACAGCTAGTTTGTTAGATGTTTTTTCAGTATCTCTGGATACCAATCTTTGTGGTAATATTACCCAAAGCAAATCAGCCACAAGTGACCGAGTCTTAGAGTCACGAGGGGCTATTTACAAGGACACAATGGAAAGGAGCTGGGTTGGGGGGAGACCACACACAGCAGTGTTCCCTGGTTGATGGCTGAAGACGTGATAGAGGGAGCTCCTTCTTGCTTTGTGTTCCTGGGTCACTTCTGTTGGCCTTTGGTCAAAGAGATAAAGGGAATCCCTTCCCCTTTGCTTGGAGACTGCTGGGCTTTGAATAACAGCAAAGGAGAGAAAGGTCCTACTCTGAGCTGGGGTCCTTGCTCCCAGAGACACTTTGCTCACACTATTCAGTCTTTAGGATGCCCAATAAAACAACAGAAAGAAATAATAATACCTTTCCCACATATGCTGACAAGATGACCTTCAGTGCAAGCTTTTCCAACAGTAATAAATAATGTAGCCAGGTGGCTCACTCCTGGGATCTCATGCTGGGCTACAGAGTGAGAATCTGTCTTAATAACTAACAAATCCCTCAATTAAAAAAAAAAACTTGAAAAATGAAAACATTTCCAACCACAATCTGCAGGTTAGAACTTCTATATGATTCATCGATGTGCTTAAAAAAACACTAGAATATTGAACAAAAGCAAAAAACAAAATCCTGTTTGTGTAAATTTTTGTTACCTTTTCATTTTGCTTCTAGCTCTGGGGAATTCATTTATTGCATTTCTGTCTCCTGTTCCCAGCCCCCTCTCACCCCTCTGTCACATGGATGTGCAGCACACACCATCAATTTCTAAAACTATGTATGCGAAGTGTTTCCCTGACCAAAGAGAACACGAGTTAGGTCCAGGGAATCGGGATGGTCCCAGGACTCATGTACAATGCTTAGAGGCATTCCTCCAAGAGATGTTAGGCTGACATGTTTTTGGACCAGCTGAGTGTTTTCATTTTGGTCCTTTTCCAGAGTGCTGTTAACAACTTCATCTATTTATAAACAGACACAGAGGTAGTGTCTTCACAACGAGAAGGGGCATTTCACAAGTTGTAGTTAATTTGGTCAGTACAGACGGCCAGGAGGGGCGGGGCGGGGGGAGAGTCAGAGCACTGCCAGAGGAGTGAAGTCTATCTTTCTGCTAACCAGCATCCTGCCCAACTGAGCTCATAAACTTTGTCAGCCAGGATTTCCCAGGACACAAGCAGGTCTCCAGCCAGAGAGTGAAGAGCCAGTAAGATGAGACCTTCGGGCTCTACGAGCCTGGGCTTTGATGCTCTTGTATGTTCACGGGCCTCTCCACCTCCAGATCGCTCTAGGGATTTCACTAGAACTGAGCAGGCTTATTCACTCAAATGTGAGCAACCTTCCCTATGCTTTAACAAGCCACCTACCAATTCCCGCCAAAGACTGCACTTCTGACAGGTGTCCTTTGTTTGGGAAGTTTTTGTCTGGGAAATCCAAGTTGAATTTGTCAGGTATCGCCAGAAAGACAGAACCAATCAGGGAGGGATGGGAAGATATACCTGCTTGTGTATTTGTGGACATACCCTCATGCTATGAGGGGGGATTTACTCAGCGAAGTTGACTTGCAAGATGGTGGAAGATAACTATTTACACAACTGGGGACACTGGGATGGCTGTGGGCTAACCTTGGAACTAGAGAATCTAACAATAAATTCTCACTCCAAGACAGAAAGTTTAACACCTAGGAGCCACTGGTGGTGTCCTAAAGTTCAAAAGGTTAGAAAGAATCTGGAGAAATGTCTCAGTGGTTAAGATTACTGGCTGCTCTCCTAGAGGATCTAAATTTGATTTCTGGCATCTACATGGCAGCTCACAGCCCTCTGTAATTTCACTGCTAGGGGCCCTGACACCCTCTCTACAACAGTGGTTCTCAGCCTTCCTGATGCTGCGACCTTTTAATACAATTCATGTTGTGGTGACCCCAGCCATAAAATTATTTCATTGCTACTTCATAACTATAATTTTGCTACTGTTATAAATTATAATGTAAATATCTGTCTTTTCTGATGGTCTTAGATGATCCCTGTGAAAGGGTTGTTTGACACACCCCCCCGAAAGGGGTTGTGACCCACAGGTTGAAAATCATCTGAGTTCTTTAGGCACAAGAAATGCACGTGGTGTACAGACAGACTATTCAGGCAAAACACACACTCACAAAGAAAAGTTCACCTTTTCTCTGGCTTATTCTGTGGAGACCCCCAGCGAACAGGATGGTGCCGCCCATACTGGCAGGCCTTCCTCACTCAGTCCACTGACACACATTCCAGTCTATTGAGAACACCCTCTGGCGCACCCGTCCCTCCAGTTAGTCCTTGACCGAGTCAAGTTCACACTTCAGGTTAACCATCACACAGGAGCACTGTGCAGTTTGTGGGTGTGAGCAGTGTGCTGCAAAGAACAGATAATTCTGTAGTGTAAATAGCACAGGTGGGTTGGATATTCTCATGGAGACAATGGTAGCTAGTCAAGGAAGCCTGAGCATTTGGTGACTGGAGGTGTATCCCCACTGTGTGTCCCTTGTAGTGTATCCCTTCACTGGCTCCATGCTTGGCTGTGTAGTAGTGGCTATTATTTTCTTAACAGTTTATACACGTCATCTGTGTTAGTTGTTCTAAGAAGTCCGATCGACCGCAGTTCAGAACAGACCACTCTAGACCACATGGTTCCAAGGGGGAGGAGGTTTATTCAGGAGATAGGGCAAAGGTGGGGAGAAGAAGGTAGAAGGATGAGAGAGAAGAGAAGTAGAGGGCGGGCAAGGACTAGGGGGGGGGGGGGGAGACAGAGAGGCAAGAGAAGAGTAAGAGATTAAGAGAGTAAGAGAGTAAGAGAGTAGGAGGGTAAGAGAGTGAGGAGGGGGCAAGCAGCCCCTTTTATAGTGGGCCAGACCTACCTGGCGGTTTCCAGGTAACTGTGGGGAGGAGCATTCCTGGCTGTTGCCAAGTAACTGTGGAGGTGGAGTTTAGACAGAATACTAACAATCTGGCCTCACAGACTTTCTTGGTAAACTCCTCAAGAGTCACAACCCCATGTTTGTTTTGTTATTACATTTTGCTTCTAGGAGCTTCCAGGATGGGGAAAGAGTTTATACTGAGAAGCTTGGATTTATGCCACGGAGCTAGAACGCCATTGGAGGCCCTTAATGTGGCGTGACTTAACCACAGTGGCTGACAGGGTGACTTGGTGAGAGTGTGTTGGCTTGAGAAATGTGACTTGATGAGGCTGTGGTTTGATGCGTCCCTGTCCTGGGAAAGTACATGATAATTACCCTAAAACAAACATGTGTGGTGAAATATCTCTCTGTAAATAGGACAGAGTATTCATCTATATGCTCAGAGGGCACAAGTGTGTGTGCGTGTGCGTGTGCGTGTGCGTGTGTCTGTGTGTAAGGTTTTGCAGACGTCATGTGAGGCTCAGGTAGCCTCGTTTGGGCCTCTCCATGTCACATTCCCAACAGCAGCACTGGGAATGACTGTGATGTTCAGATGTACCCACAGTGCTTGCTTAGAAGTGTTTTCGAAAGCAGTTCATTGGCTTTTCCTACAGCCTTTGTGTAGCCTTCAGTAGCAACATTTCTGGGCACTGTTCAAGAGGCTGTTAAAGGTTTTGGCTCCATGAGATTTCTGCCCCCAGCATTTCCATCCTTCACTTTTCCCTTCCTCTGTTTCTGAAACACTGGTGTTTCTTCATCCTCTGCACAGTACTAAAGGCAGCAGGAGAGTCCCACGAAGCATGGCAGAGCTGGCCTGTGACACACACTGACCTGCTCTTCAGCCTCAGCTCCTTCTGTGCCAAACGTTTTTAACCTTCTCTTGAAAAAGAAACAAAAGAAGAAAAAAAAACAAAATTTTTTTGGTCCAAAATGTCTCATTTGAGAGAGGCAAGACATTTCTAAGTTTTATCCTCTCAAAGGAAAAAACAAAACCAGAAATCAAGCAGTAAAATCAAGATCTTCTAAAACAGTAACTTGGGAACGGAATGGTATGGCACACAGTAGAGCCATTGGACACTAACTGGCACTAAATCTGGAAACTTGGTAACCAGAGTGGTTAAGGGCTTGGTGGTTAGGGGCACTTGATGTTCTTGTGCTGTGTAATATATGGAGAGGGCCAAATGAGGCTACCTGAGCCCCACGTGATGTCTGCAGTATCACACACACACACACACACACACACACACACACACACACAGGTCTCCCTTACAGAGGACCTGGTTTAGTTCCCAGCGCCCACATGGTGACTCACAACATCTGTAACTCCATTTCAAACCTGGTTTGAGACCTCGTCTGACTTCCAGGGTTACCAGGCACACATGTAGTGCACATGCATACAGGCAGGAAAAACCACATATACACAAAAGATAAATAAATCCTTTGATTTCCTCTTTCAAAGCTTAAGTCTGGTAGAGGTGCTTGGGGACAGCAGAAAGACAAGCTGTGGACTTTCGATCCTAAGGAGGCTGTTAAATCTCAGGGTATTAGCGATAGCTCACATCTGTATGATGCAATGGGGGTTTTGTAGGTTACCTCACTTAATTCTTATCTACTTAGATAAGAACTGACCCAATTCCCATTTGAATACAAAGAAACCAAGAAGGGACTCATGTGTGGTTCTGAACTTCATGAATTTCATTGCATGGTAAGGGTGCAACCCTTTCTCTAACACACAGAAGAACACAGAGCAAGACCAGAGGACCCCCGCAGCTTCAGCTGAGTCTCAAGGCATGAAAGGGACTCTCAGAGCAGCCAGCCCAAATTTCTGTCTCATTTTCTCACTCCTTTTTCAGATGAGAGCACAAATCTATGAGAGAGACTTTGTAAGTCACAAGACAGAGGCAGCATGTTGTGGGTCAGACCTCAGACTTAGAAATGGCTTTTCTCTACCATACCACTGCTGGCTTATTTGTAGAAGGGAACGGATTTTGAATCGGCTTCCCCAAAATAACCCAAAGGGTTGGGACCAGCATTTAGCCAGTACTTAGTAAAATGTGGGTTAAACAGATGGGTGGATGGTTGCCTGACTTTAATTGAAGCCGTATGCAGATAAACACATTTCCTTTTCATTGTCTTGATTCTACTTTCCTACCCAAAGATGTTTTCATTCAGTTTGGAAATCCCAGATTAGCCAGTCGCCCACAGGTTCCCTGAGTCTGCGAAGGGCCAGCAGTGGCGCATTGAGCCCATTCCTATCTTCCTATCGTATTGTGGATTAACCTAAGGCTTTGTTGTTGCTGTTAAACACAAATCTCCAATTTTATTATTGCGCCTGTTGTTTGTAATACGCCTATTTGGAATGCAAATAGCGGCAAGACACAGGTCAGCAGCTGTAGCTGTGGGTGCAGTGTGGGAGCCAAGAGACAAGATGGAAATAGAATGCTGGGGACAGCCAGCTGAGGTCTGGAGGGTAGGGATGCCTTCCACTTCACAGGAAGGAGTGGCTCTCTCTGGCAAGTGGACAGCAGAACTAAGAGAAATTATTCATCCTGGTCCCTTGAGAATGGAGAATAATGAGTAGCCAGCCTCACCTTCCTGATAAGATTCCTGAGAAATGATTGGTCCCTGTGAATGGAGGGACCCTCATGTTAAGATTTGTAGCCATCCACTACTGAGTTTCATAAAGGCAATTCCCACCTTCCTGTAACTACTTCTAGGTGAGTGGAGAATGAGTGGTAGTGAAGGAAATAAACGTGTACAAAACACCTTTAATGTCGCCTTGCACATTGGAAGCAGTTACTTTCTACCTGTAGCCATTTCGGTCCTATAATGGATGGATTAGTAAGGAGTGGTGGGGCTCTCCCAAGGATGCAAACCAAAATCGGCTTTAGCCTTCCGTCTTGTCCTTTCTATACCCAACCATTCAGACAGTTAAAACAGCTGGAGAACAACAGGAGTGTGTGGACATTGTGACTGGATCCCCTTACTAACAGCAGCAGGAGACGCATATATACATGGAAGCTGCCACACGGCTGAATGAGCAAGATTTTCAGTGGTGACTTGGAGGGTGATGAGTTCAGAAAGGACTGCTGTTGTGTGGACTGGAAAAATAAGAGCAGCTTGCAATTTTGGTGATTGCCAAGGGAGATGCAAAACTGGTGCTTCATGGAAATGAACAGCAGGTACAACCCAGGCAAGGGGAAGCTGCTGCTGACTTTGGTCCATCACTCTGGCTGCTGCAACAGTTTAGAAGTAAATGCTCATGTGTGGAAAACAAGGGTGTAGTGTGCTGGTGATGATGGAACCTTGCTGAAGGAGGGAACAGGAGTGAGCTCCAAGGAAGTTCTTCTTAAACATCTGTCTGTCTGTCTGTCCATCCATCCATCCATCTATCTATCTATCTATCTATCTATCTATCTATCTATCTATCTATCTCCATTTATTTATTGTGGGTATATAGGTGTACATGAGCATGCACTTGTGCAAAAGGCCAGAGGATGACTTTTGGAACTCAGTTCTCTCTTTCTTCTGTGTGGGCCTTGGCGGTCAAACTCAAGTCATCAGACTTGGTGTGAGGTGCTTTTACCTGCTGAGCCATCTTGCCAGCCCTAGTCAATGAAGTCATATAAAAGTGTATATTTGGGATTTGAAGGGCTCATTTCTGGAGAAAGAGATTGGGGCACTACACACAAGTCTAGTTACCACAGCCTTTGGAGCTAACCTATTGTACTGAGCTCCCTGAATGCCAGACCCCTTATAGAACAGAATTGATCCCTTCAGCAGCCCTAGGAATTGATACTATTAACACAGACCTATGAAGAACCCGAAGTCCAGAATGATGAAATAACCCAAGGTCAAATCTAGCAAGTCGTAACACTGAGATGTGAGCTGAGAGCAGCCAGTCTCCAAAGACGAGTTCACTCCTTCTTCAATCAGAGCTGAGAAAAGTAAATCAGCTCTTGCTAAAAGACAACGGAGAAGTGAACTTTCTTTCAAGAGAGTTTAGGAATTAGTCAGAATGGAGTCTGTTGGTCATTGTGCCTCTTTTCTTCTTTGCAGTCCTTTGAAGCCTCATTGGACTCTAAAGAACAAAACCATCCAGGATCCAGTAGGCTGGCACATTGTTAGATTGGGCCGTCTTTTTTTTTTTCTGGGTTATGTGTGCACATTATATGTTGCCATTGACCATCTGGTGTTATATTGCTGGTAAACTCCATTGCACCAGTGAGTTAACTTGTGCCCTGGAGAAAAGTACCTTGTCCATCTCTTAATGGTCAGGAAAAGTTGCCACTGGTGGATTTTAGAGGAAGCTTCCAACACATCAGATGATGAAAAGAAAAAAGGAAACCTTTGTAAAGATTCAACAGGAACTTCAGGGGTCCCAGGAGTTAAAGTATTTCATATTAAATTCACATTGGAGCCTAATTATAAGGGGGTCACTTTCCTGGGCCTAAAGAAGGTGAGATCCAGGACTTACTCGTGATTTTAACTTGAGATGTGAGGAGTCTGTTACACAGAGCCTCTGTCCACATGAAACTGTTTTTAGCGGTGAGAGGGTGGGGCTCCTTCAGAATTAAACCCAACTGGCGCTTTAGCCTTCACCTGTCTTTAGCTAGTGTCTTTTATAATAAAACAGTATAAGCTTGGGGTTTTTTTTAAAAAAGATTTACTTATTTATTTTATGTATATGAATGCTCTATCTGCATGTATAGCTACATGCCAGAAGAGGGCATCATATCACATTATAGATGATCACGAACCACCATGAAGTTGCTGGGAATTGAACTCAGGACCTCTGGAACAGCAGTCAGTGCTCTTAACCACTGAACCATCTCTCCAACCCCAAGTCTGGGGATTTTTATGGGTGGCAGAAAAATGTGTCTTTGAATTGAATAAGGGAAGGCATTTTAGCGATTTCTCCATTTCCCTGTTTCTCTCTGTTTCCAGTTCCAGTTCCAGTTGCAGCATAATGGAAACCTGCAAACAGTTGGAAAGATTTTCTTATTGTAGATTACGGATGAAGCATAAGGGGGGGTTCTCAGCGTGTGTTAGGAACTAAATAAATCCTTCCCAACCCAAACACTTCCTGTAACCACTTTCCGGCTATTTTTGAAAAGACATAAAAGCAAATAACATCTTTAATCAAGAGCAGTGGTAGCATCGGTCTTTTACTACATGTTATATTTTTCTGTGAGCCTATACTTATTTGCCCAGCTAGAAATAGCTGAAGTTATTTAAACAATCATGACTATTATCTAAACAACGAGTGTAGGCTGGAAACAGACTCCCTGATTACACTCTTTAGAAATAGACCTCATTTTTTTATTATTTGTACTCCTTTGAGGTAGGAAGAGTTCGTAAATGTCCCTGTGATTGTTCCTCTGTATCAGTGTAGTAGGCTAAAGATGTAATCATTGTATTCTGTAGCATCGTAAGCCTTTAGTAGAGTGAATAGGGCCAGTCCTATTCCTTGAGATAAATATAGAGAGTATCAAAGGCTCGTGAAGCTGGGTGTGGTGATGCTGCTGCAGTCCCAGCACTGAAGGCTAAGGGAACGTGGTTGCTGTGAATTCAAGGTCTGTTGAGGCTACACAGCAAAACCCTGTGTCAGCACTCCTTCCGCACAAAACGACCTGTGAAAACTCTTAGCACTCTGAAAGCAGAGAATAGGGCAAACCACAGGACTCCCGCCCGAAATACTACAAGGTCAGGGGTCCTGGGTATGACTTGGGAAAGTCTGTCTCTCCATCTTAAAGAGAAAACCGGACTGATCATGAAGATCAAGGCTCACTTGTCCTGGGCCTCACAGTGTCACCTAAGCTGTGGAGTGGGTCTAGCCTTGGCCCAGAGACAGATGGGTGATTTTTTTTTTAAGTCAGAAAAACTGGAAGTTACGGTTACCATTGGTTTTACTACTAAACACTCTGTATCATACAACTGCTGAGAGACGCCCTTAGGCCTGGGCAACGCAATGGTCCTGTAGCTTTCCCTAAAGTGTTGAGACTCTATGTTTAAGAACCCTAGGTCAGGGGACAGAGAAGAACCAACCCCGTGTCAGTCAAAGCATTTGGCCCAGTGGTACTACTCTGTGTGCCACTTTAATGGCGGGCTTGCCACTCGCTCGATTTCCCTGTACCTCATTTTCTCCATCAATACAATGAAACGCCAGTGGGACTGATGTTACAATACACTGAGAATTAATAAACTGCCAGGAAATGGCAGCTGTCACGGCCTTTAGAAATATTACCTATCTACAGCAGGAGGAACAGGGAAGGAAGGGAACAGGGAGGCGTGTGAGGTCCTTTCCTCTAAGTCCTTCCTTTTCTATCTTCAGCTCACAGTGGTCCTGTTAACGGTATAAGAGAAGATGGGGGGAGGGGGTGTTGGAAAAATCAGAATTGAGATGGAGCTTAGAGCCTTGAGACAAGCTGGTGCTCCCAAGCTGAGGGGTCTGGACTGAGGCACTGTGGCGAGCTTGCCACATTCTCTGAGGCACCAAGTCTGGCACTAGAGAGCTAATACCAGGTAATCAGGAGCGCTGAAGGCCACCTAGCCAAGCCGTGCGGAAAAGGAAGAAAACCAAGTTAGTGGCAGCAATTTTTCCCTGTGAAAAACATTGTTGATGTGACAATTTAAGGACATTTAAAAAAATCCCCTCAGAGCTACTTTCAAAGTAACTACCTTGAAAATCTCTGATGTAAAGGCTCTGAGACCATTGGAAGGCCTCCCCTTTTTTTCCTCCCCATTTCTCTGACTCTTCAGAGGAGAGATGAACATGAAGTGAGTTTAAGAGAAAGACATACTGGAAAACAAAGCTAACCCACGACAAAAACAAAAAAGCTTTTTATAAATTGAGACGTCCTGTTGCCTGTTCCCTGCAGCTACACACATCATGACATCACTCTTGGTTGTGATTTTGAACTATTTCTAAGGAGGTATTATTTTGTTTATAGAATTTTTGCTTCGTCACATCAGTTCTCTCACCTCTGCAAGCCTCGGGTTTTTCCTGCTTGCTGGCAGGATTGAGTGATCTGACTTGGGTGAAAATACGAACTCGCCACCATTAAAAATCCCTTCCCTTTCCACTTAGGGCCCTTTGTGTGTTATGAAAGCACATGGGTAGGATATTAATTATAGCACAGCACGCATTGCTGAGGGAAGACTATCATTTAGCTGGAAGCCATTTTGTGTGTTGTATGGGACTTCTTCATCCATCTGATGCAGATTGCCACAAGGGTCTCTGAAAACTAGAACCCAAGCTTGGAGCATCACAGAAAGATACTAAAAGTTGCTTATTAAGATCTCCTTTTAAAGATTATTTTTATTTTATATGTATAAAATAGTGTTATCCCTGTATCTATGTCTGTGGACCGTAAGCATGTTTGGGACTCTCAGAGGCCAGGAGAGGGTGTTGGATCCTCTGGAGCTAGGGTTACAGATGGTTGTGAGCTGCCAAACATGGATGCTGGGAACCCAATTCTCTTCCCTGGCAAGAGCAGTTAGCTTTTAGTTGCCGAGCCATTTCTTCATCCCCTTGAAATGGTTTAGAAAGTAGGCAATTATGTTTTCTAGCTGTTCTTTTCAAAGAGAAAGACCGGATAAGTGGCCAGCTCTAAAGCCAACAGCCTTAGCCAAGTGGATGAGAGCCCATGCTGCTGCTGTCCCAACCCAAACTAGTAACCTAAGCGTTGAATTTGAACTTCTCTTGCAGCCCAGCCATGGCTTCCAGGGAGGAACTGGAGTAATATCTAGATTAAGAATCAAAGGCATCTTTCATGCTGCTTGAGGTGCTATCACTAACTGAATGCTTCCATTGCCATGCGATAGAAGGCAGGGGTAGGAGGGAGGTGTCCCATCACAGAGGATAAAATAGTTCCAGGTCATGTAGAAGTGACCTTAGCCTCTGCGGTGGCTGTGCTGGACACCGTGAGGATCTGGATACACACGCCTGACTTCAGTCTGCCATTATCTTACAGTATGCTACAGGACAGCCAGCCTTTCTGAACCTTAGTGTCTTTGTTGTAAACTGAATTCTTTTTAATATAAGGAATAGACTAATCTGGCAGCTGTATTTCTTTACTTTTTGCTTGTCCCCACACAGAAAAACCAAAATTTATTTCAAGCTGTACTTCAATACTGGGCAGTTAAATGATCTATAATAACCTATATGCTAATCTGGCTCCCGCCCAGCCACAAACCCATGATACTTGCATATTATTATTGATTGAGCTCTTTGGGCTTCAGTTTCTTTCTTTTTTTTTTTTTTCTTGGTATCTTCTTGGACCCTCTCCTCCTGGTGATCTGAAACTCCTCCTCCTTTCCATGGCTGGCAGAAGCCTGGTCCTATTCTCGTTTCTGCCCAGTCATTTGGTGATCATGTATTTATTGACAAGGCAGAGAATAAGTGGTAAGAATTGTTTTCACCAACTTGAGACAGGAGATTCCAATGCCGTGTCCGGATTGAGGGAAGAGGGATCAGAGGTTGAATAAGTGATAACCTTTACATGGTGCACAAAACATTATGTCTACAGTCTGTAAAACAGAATCTGTCGGTCCAGATCTCCATTTCTTGAGTGATAGGCTGCAGGAATTCTGTTTGAACTGCCTAACTCCAACCCAAAGGATGCTTCCCAGGGCCTGCAGCTTTACCACCTGCCTCTTGCCTAGCTTTCCCCGCTATCCTCTATCAGTTAAGCATTTCATAATGCCGTCTCACTCAGAAAGTTTCCCCAAATCCTCCCACGGTGGTTCTCTTCTGTCCTTAAGAGCTTCATGTTCCCTCCAGAGTATGCATGTGCCAGAAGGTGGTGGCCATTTTCTGCTGGCCTCTACTCTTTAGTATTTGGTGGGTTGAATATCACACCCAATAGGAAGTACAAGGAAGCCTCCTACCCAGCTGTCCATTTCCTCTCACACTAACCTGTGCTCCTTCCCCTGTACTTTCTACTTTGTATATTTTTTATTTTGGTTCCCCATCTTCCCTGGTTTTCTCTTAGCCGGAGATCTTTTCTTCTCTCACTTTCAAGAATTATTTCTTTCTTACTTTTGTCTTACAATTGTCTCAAGCTACAAGTTTGAGAAGCATATTGATAGGTTACATCTTTTGTTCGAAAGGGGATGACTTCAAACCTTAGATTTGAAAGGGTAGGTGTTCATGGCCACCAGCCCTCCAGCTGGCAGCTGGCAACCTTTACAACACAGGCTCCTATTTTGCCTGGACCCCTCACGCCCAAGTTACTCCCATTGGGCAGGTTGAGGTCTGATCCAGCAATATGTCATTAAGAGGCAGTCCTGTGTTTGTAAGAAGCACAAAACACTGTCTTGCAATCAGATCTCTGGGCCCAGAGCAGAAGAACTAGTGTGGCATCTGTGGACTTATGAGTAAGCACCAAGTACTACAAGGATAAACTCCCAGAAAGATGCTCTCTCCGCAAGACCTGCAGGACATGTAGGGAGCAATCAAGTGCACAGGAAGACAGGAGTTCACTAGATTGAATGTGTATAAAAACAGAGAGGAGCTTCAGGGATGGCAGTAGTTTCCTCCTTCAGCTGATTATTTCTGGGCCAGAACATTAAAAACTTTAGCTGCATCTTGAAGGTACTGGAAACACTTGCGTGACTAGGATCTGCAGGGCCATGTTGAAGTCCATCTTAGTTAGGGTTTTATTGCTGTGAAGAGATACCATCTGACACCTATGAGGGAAAGCATTTAATCGGGGCTGGCTTACACTTCAGAGGTTTAATCCATTATTGTCGTGGTGGGAAGTGTGGCAGGAAACAGGCCAACATGGTGCTGGAGAGGTAGCTGGAAGTTCTACATCTGAAAAACACTCATCACTAAGAGAGTGTCACACTGGGCCTGGCTTTACCATCTAAGACCTCAAGGCCCACCTCCAGTGACACACTTCCTTCCACAAAGCCACACCTCCTAATAGTACCACTCCCTATGAGGCTATGGGGGCTATTGTCTCTCAAATTACCACAAGTCCATAAGGAAATGTTAAGGTTGGGTTGACCAACCACGTTGTGCTAACACTATTTTTTTCTCTCTTCTATTTGCACATTGCCTAAGAAGGCATGTACTCTGTACAGGACCTTGCAAGGTAGGCACTATCAGCCTTACCGCTTTGTGGACATGGAGATGGAGTTACTAAGAAGTAACTTTCTTAGAGTCAACAAACCCAGTTAAACTAGAGCTAAACTGGAATTTGTGTGTGTGTGTGTGTGTGTGTGTGTGTGTGTGTGTGTGTGTGTGTTCTTTTTTAATTAAAAAAAATCATATATGTAGGTGTTTTTTTCTGAATGTCTGTGCATCACATGTATACCTGTACCAGAAGAAGACATCTGGAACTAGAGTTACAGATGCTTATAAGCCGCCATGTGGGTGCTGGGAATTGAACTCCAGTCCTCTAGAAGAGCAACCAGTGCTGTTAAGCACTGAGCAATCTCCTTAGCCCCTCTGCCCTATTTTCATGACACATGGTTTCTCACTGAACTTGGAGTTAAACTGGTGGTCAGCAGTTTCCATTAGTCCTTCTGTCCCCAACCCCTCTGAGATCTGGAGTTGGAGGCATGTGCAAGCATGCCCAGCTTTTTACTTAGGTATCTGTGAGTTGAACTCAGTTCCATGCTTGGCTAGCCTGCGCTCTTACTGAGCTATTTCCACAGGTCCCTAGAGCTCGAACTCAGGAGGTCTGCTTGCAAAGTTGAACTCTTGACCACAAGTTAATTCATATACAGAAAGATCCTTTTAGCAGAGTTTATAAACTGGTTTGGCTACCTGGAGATAAGAAGATAGGTAGGAGGCATTTCACAATTCATGTGAAAGGTAGTGATAAGCAAAGGAGGTAGTTATGACAAGAGAGACATCATCTGTTGTTTAGAATTCAGAGTGTGAGTTGGGCGTGGGCATTGTAAGTAGAGTCTTTGGGACATCTTGAATGACACTAATTTTCCTGTTGTTTTGGGTCTCTTCCTGTAGTTGGAAAGAGTACTGGTCATGAGCTGGGTGGGGACCATTTCCCTGGTTCTACTGACACCTTGGCTCGTTGCTGGGTACCAACTCTCTTGTCCAAGTCAGACCTCATTCTTGACAAGAAATGAACAAAAAATGATGGTGATCTCTGTGGGTTGGAGCAATGGCTCAGTGGTTAAGAGAACAGACTGCTCTTGCAGAGGTCCTGACTTGGTTCACAATCACCTCTAACGCTAGCTTCAGGGTGATCCAATCGTTCTGCCTTCCAAGAACCCTTGCACTCACATGCATGATGCACACTGCCAACAGAACATGTTGGAAGAAGAGGTAGCAAAGCAAGCCAAGAAGTACCATAGAGAGAGATTTAAAAAAAACAACTGGGTACCAATGGTCCTCGGCAGAAGAAATCATGATATTGAGAATCTTCTCCATAGCTCTGATATTCTACCAGCTATTAGAAATAGGCACTATTATGGCCACCACTTCATTTGGCTCGAGATCACTTGTTCCAAGGTTCAAGGCTCACACAGCTGGCAAAGGGAACTTAAACTTAGGTTTTCTGGCTGCAGTCCTAGGCTCTGTAATTCTAGACTATAACACAATAGCCAGGGCTAAGCAAGTATAAAAAAACTATGCCATGTAAAGTTATATCTCAGCACATTAAAACTCACTGAACTTTTCATCATCTGTACCACAGTCCAGGGAGATAAGAGAGGCACTTGGACCCCTCTGTAGCTCTAATGGGTATGGGCAAGAAGAATATTCCAGGACCCTGCTATATGGTAGATATGTGTCTATAAAACTGCATATGATTATTGGCCCAATGCATATTGCATGCACTATACTTCTCTCTTTCCCAACTGGACCTGGGTCTGCTGATACCCAGAGCTGTTTACGCCTTAGAAAGGTTGAAGCAGTTTCCTCACTAAGCACCTAACATCCTTTCCCTGGGTCCTCCTTCAGCCTTTATCATCTAAAGACAACAAGGCCTAGTGATAACATAAGCCTAGGGAAACCGTTCCCCGGGAACCCCTCCCCACCCCAGGAAGCAAACGATGACCCAGCTTGTCTTTATGACTATTCTCAGATGATATGTAAAGGGAAATTTGAGCCCCCGGCAGCAGTAGCTGGCCCTGTTCCAGACCCAAAGCCGAATTAAAACCTCATTAAGTACTTAGCAAGGAAGGCCTTGTAGTGGCTGGCTGGGGAACTGAAAACCAGAGGAAGAGAAGGGGTGGGCATCTCCAGTTGGCAAATGCCAGGCTGTGAGCTGGGCGGGGCAGGCCAGGAAACAAGACAAAACAGGGCCTCTGCTCTGCCATGCAGACATGTCTGTGCATCTGCCAGATTGGTGCACCCACATAATGTATGCTAATTGCTAGATTTCCTTTTTTTTTTTTTCCACGAGAAATGATCAGTATGAAAGCTCCAAAACCAGAGGCAAAGCTGAAATGTAGAGTCTGGAGCACAGAGAGGAGGAACAAAGGGAAACAGTGGGTGGGGTTTGCAAGATGGCTTCTGATCGCCACAGCTTCATGCGACCCTGACTGCGGGCCCCTCTGTGTGCTGTTGCTTTCATGACAGTGGGTCCAGCGTTTGAGATCTGTGAATTGAATTCTTTTAAAACTAAAATGAGCAGAGTTAGGGTAAAAATCCGTAGGTATTTAGCTATTAAATACCAGACTGGATTTAGTTGGGCAAAGAGAGCTGGTGGATTTAGTTGGAGAAGTCGTTGTATTGGATTTCACTTCCTGTGTCCATTAAGAAAGACTTCATACACAGCACTGAGCATTTCCTGTGTCCAAATTTTTGAAGATCCCATATGAACAATTAACTTGTGAGTTTGTTGTGTGGTCTTCTTCAGAGTTTAATAGAGGGCTACACTAGGCCAGGACATGGGAGGCAGAGGCAGATAGGTCTCTGTGAGTTTGACAAAGTTGGTCTTCCTATATAGTGGGTTCTAGGACAGACGTGGCTAAAAAAAACACCTTGCTTATTGATACAAACAAACAAATTAATGGAGAATGGTTAAAACACCCACCCAAGGCTTCCTGGTCAGAGAGCTTATCGGGTCTTATTAAAAATGGTACCCCTTTCAGTTGTCTAGGATAACATATAGTGTAGAGAGGTAACTGTATACAAGGGAAGACTCACTGATTCCTCAGGATAAAGAAGAAAGCAATGGTAAGGAAGAAAACACATGAGCAAGTGTACATTTTCATTTTATATGTGAACTTAGCCCAGGAAAAGGCGGAGCCTGCCGATGCAGCCGAGACCTTGAATGTCTGTCTCCCAGCATATATTTTAAAATGGAAGGAACACCTGGCATTCACTCAGACTCACCTCAGATAAGTTGATTAATTAAGCTGCAGGTAATCAATGCCTAGCATTTTGGTTCCCCAGACAGAAAGTACAACTTAGTATAAAGAAGCAAAGAACCCAGTGGTATGCTGACTGTCACCCTTCAGCAGCTCCTGGAGAGGGAAGGCCACGGTCATCGAAAACCAGTGTACTTGTCCGAGAAGTCAAGCATCCAGCCATGACCTAAGAATGCAGGCACCAACATGGGAGAGAAAGGAGGTGCTGGGACGGTCTACGTGGATAAATTAACCCTCCCACCTCCAAACAAACAACAAAAACCCCAATTCCCTAGAGGTAGGCTGAAAGTATCTGTAGAGATGGCCAGATTTTGTGGGTTCTCAACCTTCCCAATGCCACAACCCTTTAATACAGCTCCTCATCCTGTAGTGACCCTCCCACCATAAAATTATTTTCATCGCTACTTCATAACTGCAATGAATCGTAATGTAAATAGTTGTGTTTCCCAATGGTCTTAGCAACCCCATGAAAGAGTCATTGACACTCCCAAAGGGGTCTTGACTCACAGATTAAGAACTACTGTCTTGGCTGAGCCTGAAGAGCCAACTGTAGGTCACTTGCTATGGATGGTAGCAACTGGGACCTCACTTCAGTTGGGGAAGTCAACTTCAGGTCTCCGGTCTTTTGAGTCTCATCCCCTTGGGTTAAGATCTTGAACCTAAGAAACCCCTTCTTGACAGGCCACTAGGTCGGTCACTGACATTGCAGGTAGTTTTACCCACCTGACCTTTCCTAGGAAAAAATTCTGGCTCATTGGCTAGTGAAATTGGTCATTCAGTAGAGCACTCGCCTGATACACACAACGCCCAGGGTTTGATCTCCAGCACTGTGTAAATGATTTTCAAGTGCACAGGGGCTCGCACTTTTAAACCGAGCATTCGGTAGGTAGAGGCAGGAGATCAAGAGTTCGAACTCAGCTGCAGTGACCTTGAGGTGATCCTGGCAGACTTTAAATCCTGCCCCAAAACAAAACCAAAACAAGAAAGCCAAATCCAGTTCATGCTACTTCTCCATGGTTTAGAACCAAAGACTGGCCCAGGATGGGATAATTGTTTTAACTGATTCTGTTTAACTTGTGATCTCTCCTCTACTGGTATTTTCCTTTTTTTTTTTCCCCTTCAATAGCCAGACACTAGTAAGGACTAACACAGTTTTTGTTTTGCAGACAAGATGGCTTTGGGGATGAGTAATAGCACGTTAATTTGCTTCTGAGAGGAGCAGGGGAGGATTTTTTAAAGGTCAGCCGTTTCCTTGGATTTAATCAATGGTTGGAGTTTGGGGTGGCAAATTAAATGTCCAATAAACATGTTAATGGATTCTGAGAATCAATAGGTAGTAGGAAACATTAGTTGAGCTTTTAATGATCATCTTTTGTCCCAGAGGAAATAATTCTAGCATTACGTTAAGACACTGGGCAAGTGACACAGGAGAACAATATAGAGATGTTAGTGAGGCCACTTTCTGTGTCCTTGCTGAGCCCCAGAGCAGTCACTGTCACACTGTCTTGTTTCCTAAAGAAAACTCAGAGCCATCTGAGTCACCTAGGAGACTACAGAAGCACAGAGCCCCAGGTCTCGAAACCTCCTGAATCAGAATGTCCAAGGGTAGTCTATGGGTAGGAGAACTTTATGAAGCATGTTGGTGGCTGGCCCATTTTGGCAGGCCTGTTTGTTAACATATCTGTGGAGATCAAACCAAGAGGGTTTGAGATTGAACATTAGTTCTCATTAAGTTATTTGGTGTCTGGAATAATTCTGCCTCAATTCTATGCAGAGGTGGCTAGAATCCAGCGTTAGACCAGGCTGCAGTTACAGGTTACCTTGTGTGAGGTGAAACTACGCAGAAGGGTTTGGGAGTTCATCTCCCCTTTGTTTTCTCCAGCGTCTCCATCAGCCTTTTCCTGCCTTTGCTTGCCCTTTAATTATGGGCATTTCTCTAGACTGTAATCAAAGAGAAACATGAAGCACTCTCCAACAGCATCAGCTAAAAATAGACCCTGATCTGACCCAAGCTTCTGACCCATATTTCTGTCTATACTGGACATAGCTACCTGGGCAGCCCATGGGGCTGGTAAATGCAGTACAACCCATGTGACTCACTGTCATCAGTCTCTCTTTGCTATCTGCACCCCCAACTCACTCTCTCCTTATTCCTCCCCAACCTAATGCCTTAATTATGGTGCCTCACAGTTGAGCTTGGTGGCTCTGCCTGTAATCGCAAGCACTCAGGAGACTAATCATGTAGAAAGATTGAGGGTTCGAGGATGAATTGGGTTAAATAACAAGCTTGAGGCTAGCCTGAGCTATATACAGTGAGAACCAGTCTTGGAGAAAAAAAAAAAAACATCGAATGAAATAATAAAATAAGATGGTATCCCTGTACCTGACCTGACTCTATAGACTGACCACTGACTCTGGTCCTCACCCCAAGGGACAGTCACAGCCCTGAGCTTCAAGTTCCTTGTCTTTATCTGTAAAATGTCTTCCTGGCAGGTCTCAAGTGCACATTAGTAGAGATCATGGACCTAAAGAACTTAGGTCAGTGTTGACCTAGGGCAGATATTCAATCTATCATAGCCATTATTGTTATTTATCCTTTTATAAGATATTGATTGAGCTCCTTCTGTGTATAAAACAGTGTTTCAGAGTTAGGTTTTCTGAGTTAGAAGGGCTCCCCATTAAACTGTCTTCCCTTCAGGACAGACGCAGTGTCCGCTCGTATTTTAACCCCAGAGCTTCATTTATGAAGATCCTGCTGATTTGCCTGAATTGAGTTCCAGAAAAATCTGTCCTCTGTAAGCAGTTGACATTATCTGCACAAATAGGAAATGCTTCTCTTAACAATGGCAGCAGGGCCCCTAAGATTTTACAAACTCTCTGAAACTTTATTCTCAAGAAAGTCTAGCTGGGTTTAGTGGCCCAGGCCTCAAAGCCTAGCTACTCAAAAGGCCGAGACAGGAGAGGACCATAAGCTCAAGGCTTGCCTGGTCAACTTAATGAGAACTTTTCTCAAAATAATAAATTTGAACAGGGCCAGGGGCATAGCTCAGTGGTAGAGCTCTTGCCTAGCATGGTTAAGGCCCTAGTTCATTTCAGTACTCAGCAACACAGAACAAACGAACAAACAGCGATCCCAGAATCAACAACCACAAAAGCAATTACATCTAATTGTGAAAACCTAAGAAAATGTAATTTTAAGATGAAAGTGCTGGTATCAGTAATTTTCTGATTCTGACTAACTCTTCACAAAGACACATAGTACTCAAAATAAAAGGCCCCGATATTATTTATCAGAGATTGAAACTATTCTTCAATCTAAGAAAAGATATCTCACATCAATTTCTCTTTCTCTTTTTCTCTCTCTCTCCTTTCTCTCTTTCTCTAAATGTATATGTATATATTATATATGTGTGTTATTTGCTTGCTTTTCTAGGTGGAGTTTCTCTGTATAGCCCTGGCTGTCCTGGAACTAACTCTATAAACCAGGCTTGCCTGGAACTCAGAGATCTACCTGCCTCTCCCTCCCTAGGGCTGAGGTTAGAGTGCAGCACACCCAGCTATAAATATAATTTTTTAAAAAGTAAATCCTTGCATGGTGGGAGTGTAGCTCAGTAGTAGAATCGTGGGTTCATTCCTCAGCACCACAAGAAAAAAAATTAATTTAATTTTAAAATCTTAAGACATTCTGAGAAACAGATAGGCTGGTGAAAGAAATGAGGGCCAGGAACCAGATGAGCTGGATTGAACTCCTGGTTAAACAGTTCACTGTATCCGTGTGATTGAGATGGTTCTCAACTTCAACTTCTCTGCCTGTAAAATAGGAGGGATTATAATGATACATTTTTATGATGTGTATGTAGAAAAAACAACAAGAAAAGAAACATCAGAATGACTGTCTAGTGCATTGCAAATACAAAGCAGTGCTAGTGCTTGGTATCCCACCCCAGCAAAAATGTCCCTGGTATCCATAGAAAATGCTTCGACATCTATACACTAGGGTCTGTAGAGCCATGCGGGTCTGACCTTCTCTGACGCTTCCTTCTCTGTAAAATGAGGAGAGAGGGAAAACCACCAGGTTCCTTCAGATGTCCCATGTGAGAGAGGCGAGTTCAGATTACATCTAGCACGAGAGTGGCCAGTCCTCAGGAGACGCATGGGGAGGAGGCCTTACATCTTCTGGGTAAAGGAAAGAACTCCATGCTGGCACATAAGGAACTAGACGATTTTCCTTTGTGTCAGGGAGGTTTTGTTGTTGTTTGTTTGTTGTTGGGTTTGCATTGTTTTGTTTTGTTTTTTGTTGGTTTTTTTTTTTTTTTTTTGAGAAAGAAAGAGAGAGCTCTTAGATCCCACCTCATCTCAGCCCAGGGAAGTAGATATAGAGGCTTGGAACAGGCTAAACAGAAAGAACACAGAGGAGCACATAGGGAGCACTGCAGTGGGTCACGTGTGCTGATCCATTTTAATGAACCTAATGTGGTTCTGGTGAGACTGAACAGGGCAGATCTATCTATACCTGATGTGCCCTGCGATGTCCATGTGTTGTTGGTGATGGGACCTCAGGCCATCCTGTCAGTCTCCATTAGTGCCCACAGTGAGTGTTGTTTGTCCTTTAGGTGACCTCCGGGGAGCCCGATTTTATCTGCTCTTTTAATAGTTCTTTCTTTCTTCTGCCACTGCTCACATCTAGCCCCTGACAGTTTGTCTCCAGGCTTTGAAAACCTAGTGAAGAGTGAGGTGTGGTGGCAAATGCCTACGATCTTAAGTTTTCAAAAGGGTGAGACAGGAGGATCATGAGTAGGAGGCTAGCTTAAGCTACATAGTGAAACTCTGAGGCCTAGAAACCAGAGGGCTAGAGTGATGGCTCAGCGGGGGAAGAGTGCTCGCTTTTCTTGTAAAGGACTACAGTCCGGTTCCCAGCACCCAAGCCGGCAGCTCACAACCATCTACAGCTCTAGTTCCAGGAGAGCCAGTGCCTTCTTCCTGCCTCCACATACCTGTGCATAAATATGTGCAGACATGTAATTACACATAAATAAAGAGAGAAAGAAAAAAGGGAGCGATGGTGGGAAGAAGATATTAAAAAGCAAATGAAGAGACTAAGGAAGGGCTGAGGAGGGAGACAAACATGGCAGACGACTTAGAAAGTGAGTAAGAACGCTGCAAAGGGAACAGCCACTGCCTTGCATCCTACCCCTGCAAGTCTTCTCCTGACACTCAGCTGAGACATGGGGGAATATGGGGAAAAAAGGACTCTCTCGCCAGCAGGGCAAAGCCAAACTGCTATAGCCAAAGGCTGGGTGGTCTCTACATACTTGGACCAGCTTAGGACCGAGAGAACCTTGGGAGTTGGGTCTTTAATTATTTGTTTCTTGGTTGGGAACACATGAAATCCAGGAGGGCAGAGCGCCCAAGGGAAGGATGGATGAAAGGCCTAGCAGCCATGGAAGATGAGACCACAGCCAATGACAGGGAAAAAAGAAAACAGTTAACAGCAAGGGAGCGTAGGGAAGGGAAAGAGGAATGTGAGATACAGACTCAAATCACAGAATTTTCTGCAACTCTAAAACCGAGGTGATGAAAACAAGCCACTTTGCTCCCAAGCACAGATCGGCTCACTTACATTGAAAAGGATTATTTAGAATGTGCCCCGGATTTGTGAACAATGGGATTTGATGCTTTAATTCTCTTGAAAACTAAATGGCCAGAATTTGAAGAACAACGTGGCTTTCAAGGACATGCCTTAGAGCTGAAACAAAAACTTATTTTTTTAAGAGAAAAGAAATCTCATTTCTGGAACTATCAGGGGTAGGGGGAAGGATGGGGGAGAAGTTGGCTGACCATTCAGCAGAAACAACCCTGTAGGAGGCTTGATCACGCCATCCAGCAGACTTTGGACGACTGTCAGCTGGCCCACACTGTGTGTTAACCTCTTACAAAAGAAAGTGTTGGTATTACAATCAGGCAACCTTTATTTTGGGTGAGTGACTCAGGAGAAGGAGTGAAAGGAATACTGTCACATCCCTGACCTTGGCCATAAGAAGTTGGGCAAGTCATTAGACCTCAAGTTCCTAATCCATGAAGAGTCGAGAATGTTTACACTCAGGCTGCCCTAGGAGTGTTAGGACACTTAAACACAGTCTCCACCTGCAAGATTGAATGCTTAGCCATCCTAAATTGCTCTCCCCATTGAAGGTTTGATTGCTGTGTTCCTGGGATGGACAGCCTTGTAGTTAGTTTGTGATCCAAGCAGGCTGACACCTCCCACATGGAAGGTTCTCTTACTCGCCGTGCCCATAAAGTCAGTCTTTCCACTGGATTATGCTTAGGCTGCCTTTTACCTGCGATCCTGTTGCCTCAGATACCAGGCTAGAAGTTCCTTTCCCAAGCCTTAGGTTAGACAGATAAGTCAGAAGAGATGAACAAGTTGACTCGATGAGAGAGAGCCTTGGAGAAATCAAACTCCCTATAGGCAAGCGGCTCTGTCTCTCCAGAGGAAAGCCATATCATTTCCTGATAAACAGTTGGCTTTCTGTTTTCTGTGCTGACGCCAAGGTTGGTCTTTGGGGATCCTAGCAATCAGGAGATATCCAGTCCCTCAGCACCTCTGTTTTCTCAAGCTTCTCAGAAGCAGCCTTAAAGGGTTTCGTGTCTGCCCTGCCTTGTGGTTATATCTCTCTAGACTGAGGTGATTTCTTGCTCTAGGGAACATGAAGGTGGCTTTATTTGCTCCCAGGTTGCTTCAGCCTCTCTTCTAGGTGCTTCTTCCCATTTCTAACCCTGAATGCGATGCGGGTGTTGGGGTGGGGGTGGGTAGGTAGGTGGGGGAGGGGATCTGCAGATTGTAGCCTCTCAGAAGTCCTGTTCCTAATAACCTGTATGTACCCACACTCTCTCATTTTCCTGTTTAGAAACACAGGTGGGGCATAGGCACACAGGGGACTGATCACCTTGGGCCCGTCACAGAATCCTCACTTACTGGCATCACCTCTCCCCTGTGAGGGAAGTTTGGCCACAGTTCCTGCTAAGGCAGAGCTTGCTCTCCTCCCAGTGATAATCCCTTCCACACCAGCTCTGTTTCTCTTCACACTGACCACACATCTGCCCTGCATATTATGTGGGTTCCTAGAGTAAGGATGCTTGGTTGTGGTTTTAAATAAAAAGATGTTATTAAAAGCAGCCTAGAGACCTGTAGGTAACTACCAACCGCAGGGCTGTGATTTCCATGGCTGTGAAGCACAGCTCCTGATTCTTCCTTTTACCCATTTAGCTAAACTTTTTTGAGCGCAAAGGTTTGAGGTGAGAGGTTTCCCCTCCACAGCCCTACTGTGTTGGAGGAGTGGGGCTGGGGTGGGGGGATGAAGGTCTGTCCAAATTCTTCCTGCCTCCCTCCCTGCTTTAACATTCAGGGTGTTCATAGTCCTTGATTGGTCAGACCTTATGTTTAATTAAGCAGCTCAGGCTGTCTTTAGCCCAAGCATTTCCCAGCCCAAGTCTAGGACATTCTTTGATCTTCACAATGGGGTCTATCTAGTGTGGGTTCACAAGGTTGGGTGCCTTATCAAAAAGTCACTCTAGTGTTCAGCCAGCAAAGACTGGAGGAAGGCAAAGGCATGACATCGTGGGAAATGGCAGAGGAAGGGGAAGGAATGGGGTAGCAAGGACTCGTGGGATCTCCCTGACCGCCATCTTGGCTGTCTGTGATTCAGGTCCTGCTTCATCTTCTGTCAGACAATTTAAACTGAAGTTGTTTAAATAAAATTCTGGATTGTAATTATTGAAAGGGAGTTCAAGGTTGATGTTGTGCTCATAAGAACAACAGAGAAGCTTTTTAGCAGTCCTGTGTTCATCAGGAGGTCGTTCAGCTACCTTGATGCTTTTGGTCTGGACCAAAGATGCTGTGTAGTTTCTCTGGCCTCAGCAAGGATGCTTTAGTCTCCCAGTAACTCGTTATAGGCTCTCTGTATGGGAGTGAAGACTCACCCATGTGTAAAAAAAGATTCTAGATTTTGTTTTTCTTGAGACAGGGTCTTGTGTAGTCCAGACTGGCTTTAAATTGGATGATCTTGAACTTCTGATTCTCAAGCCCCTAACTCCAAAGCAGTGAGATTACAGGCATGCACCACCATGACAGATTTATGCAGTGCTGGAGATCAAACCTAGGCCTTAGTGTATGCCAGACAAGCTTCTACCAACTGAGCTATATCCCAGCCCAGGTTCTGTGTTGCTGTCCTTGGTGATGAGTGTTCCTGAGTTTAGCCATAGTCCACCTCTGAAACACAGGAGGGTGCCTATGTTTTGTGTGTCACACCCATGCTGAGAGGAAAATCTTAAACTCTCTGAAGAGATCCATAACTATCCTGGAAGCATGAAAACATCATGTTTTTTTATCTTAAAAGATTTCAGAAATTAACTAGATGTGATGTGAACATAAAAACCACCAAAACAACCCAACTTCAAAAGACATGTAGATCCAATTAAATACGATTTTAAAAATAGGGGGAAAAATCCCAGTAATAATTGCAAAGTATAGACTGTTTGAATTTCAAATACAGCTCTAGGAGACCACAGACAAAAGCCCCATTGTCTGAAGGGCCCTGCTGCTTCAAGGGGTCCTCATTCTCTTTTGATTCTGAAGTGGAGCAGACCCTTTGTCACACAGAAGCCTCCTCTGTTGCTCCCGCCTCACCAGGTCGAGCCTCACAGCTATGTGGAATTTTTTGAGGAAGACTTCAAAGACTTTTTTCATATGGAATCGGACTGACAGAACTCCATCACTCCATGTCCAGCCTCCCCAAGGCTGAGGAGGGTTAGCTATTCATAGGGTACCCCTTGGTTTCTTTATGAGGTATCTATGGGGAGGGCAGACTAGAGGGTGAGGAGATACTGGGAACTATTTTTCTGAAGCAACTGAATAGGGACCTTTACAGGCAAGGGTGGTGGCTTCTCCCTGAGAATGCCTGGCCCTCTTCCCAGTGTGAAACATTCCCCAGATATGCAGCTTTGTGAGAGTCTCAGCTGCCTGAGCAGACAGCCGCCTGCTGCCAGAGAGCGAGTGGGCACCCACAGATGCTGGGTGTGGGCAACTGACAGGTCTCTCCGCCGCAGCCCTTGCCTTCCTTGGCAGATGCTGGAGAGGCCTGACCTTCAGTCTTATGGTTGAGTCTGGACAGCATTCCAGCCAAGACAAGACTGGGAGCGCTCTCTCTCTCTCTCTCTCTCTCTCTCTCTCTCTCTCTCTCTCTCTCTGACTGTCTTTACATTCCTTTCTTCATTCAAATCAACCCTACAAAAAGGCATCTTGGTGCACATGCATTGTCAGTGTCCTTCCTCCGAGTTCTTACAAAAATGGACAGGGCATCATTAGCTGAGTTCCTGAGCAGACTGCTCTGAAGCGTGACTTAGGTCGTGTGGAGGTGACCAGCAGCTGCTACTTGGCATTTGTTCTGTTTTGCAACAGAAGAAGCCAAAGAGGAAGAGAGTGTCTGGTGGACGGTAAGAAACTCCTGGCAGGGAGCAGCTGGAGACCTCTCTGGGGAGAGCCGGAGTGTGCTGTGTGGGCAGGAGTGTGGTTGTGCTGGCTGTTGTCGCTTTTGAAGGGTGCAGTCAGCAGCATTGTGAGCTGCAAAGAAAGGGCTCTGACTCTGTTAGGGACTCTTGGGGAGGGGAATGCTTCTGTAAACCTTGCTTCGGTTTGCTTCTGTGACTCCTCCAGAGCACAGTTAATGGCAATCGTCATACCCAGTCTCATGCTCTCCAGTGCTCTGCGAGCTCACATCAAAGACGTGATGAAGAAGTAGCCCTTCATTTATTTAAGTGTCAGCTTCATGTTGCCTGGCGTTTGTGTCACCGCAGATCCCAAACCTTTGTTCCGTGAGGAGGCCACAGATGGAAGGACCACTTGATTGAGTATGGATTTGTGTAATTTTTCACCATATCATCTGTTTATTGAATTGTGTTTCAGCTTTAAGTGTATATGGTTGTCAAAGGGGAAAACAACCGAAAACCCAAAAGCAGTTTTTAAATTAATTACAGAATATAGCATTCATGATAAATGAACTGTGTTTTCCATGGTTCGGCATCTTTTTCCTAAGCCTCAGGTCTTTGCCTGCTCAAGTAGTTAACACTGTTCTTATTTGGAATTTCTTCTTAACTGGTCATTTGCAGCAGACATTTCATGTTTCTGTTTAATTTTACTTTGCTGTGTATAGGTGCTGTGCCTTGCCTGACCACCCGGTACTCTCTGCTGAGATCTTGCTTCTTTAAGCCCGTCTCTTGTTTCAGTCTTCTGGTTTTTTCCCCTAACTCTTCTTCAGCATCTGATATCCTAATTGCTAAAGCCAAGTTCTGATAACTAGCATCATCAGAAGAGATCTAGAGCTGGGTAACCTGGGACCAGACCCTGGCCTGACCACTTACCTGTTGTGGGGTCCTGAGCTACTGATGTCTTCCGTCAACTCTTTGTCTTCAGTAGTGAGCCATGCTCATGGTACCTCTCCTGAGAGCTGTTAATGGGATTCAGTGAAACTGTATATGTCTCAAAACAGGGCTTGGCACCAGTACTGCCTGGTTTGGGCCGCTCCTCTGCCTCTCTAAAATTTACTGGTCAATATTACTGTAAGGAAAAGCAAGAATGATGGATAATGGTGACATGGTAAGACTGTCGCTCTGCAGCTGTTTCTGTTTTCTCTGCTCCTTGATAATAATACAAGGGGGAAATCTGTAGCAGAGTCAGGCCTGGAACTGCCGCCTTTCTAGTGGCTTTACTGAGATAGTGCATATACTACGCACGCATGTGAAGTATTTTCTTCAGGGATTACTTATCTGTCACATTGACTCTTCGTCTTGTGATAAAATATGTATAAAGAAAATTTAGCCATTTTAACTATTTTTTAAGTCTACAACCCAGGAGTGATCATTATGTCAACAACGTTGTATATATCATCACTTACATTTTCAAAATGTTTTCATTATCCCAAACATGGAACAGTACCCATTAATCAATAGCTCCCCAATCTCACCTTCTTTAGCCTCTGGTAATTACTATTTTGAACTTACCTATTCTAAGTATTTCATAGACATGAAATCCTATTTTATTTATCCATTTGTGTCCAGCTTTTTTTCTTTATGTAGTATGTTCTAGCCCATCTGTGTAACATTAGCAGAGCTTGATTTTTTTTTTTTCTATGCCTGACAAGTAGTTCATTGTGGGTAGACCACATCTAACCCAGACACTTGGGTCATTCTATCTTCTGGTTATTAAAATAATGTTGTAATTAACATTAGTGCAAAATATTTGTTCAAGTTTCTGCTTTCAGTTGCACCAACCAATTAATTTGCAGAGTCACACAGGATTCTGTTTTAGCTTTTCGAAGAACCCTAGGTCTAGTTTCCTTCTGTCTTTCTCTGTTGGTATCTCCCTCAGACGCTCCTCTGTTTCTTCCTGCCTTCCAAGCTTCATTGTACTTCCAAACAGCAGGCATGTTCTCCCTCCCAACCACGTGGCTTCCTCCCACATTTCCTAGGGAACACCCCTCTCTGTCCCTTGTTTGCTGGTAAAGCATGCATCAGAGACTCTGGTCACATTCACTAGATGGCTTTCATCTCCTTGTCAAGGCAGGGTAATGTGTGTAGAAGGCAATCCATAGGTCTCTGCTGACTTAAGCCTGAGGCTGACCAGCCACAGGATGGTCCTATAAGGAGTAGGAGATATCAATAGTCCTGCAGAGCATCCTTAAGCAGGCTCCCTCATCTCAAACCACACCTTACCTTTTTAGTTCTCCCTCACGTTTGTCTTGTGGGGCAGTTTGGCCACCCTGTCCTGTGGGAGGGTTGCCCTCCACTTCTCTTTTGCCCACGGTTTCTTCACTTTTCTACAAGCAAGTGAATTAATTAGTGAATACCCCAACAGACTGTAAGCCTGCCTCAGACAGCCATTCTGGCTGCTCGGTTAATTGTTAGCCCGGGTTTCTGGCCGTCATTCACTTTACAATGAGGCTCCTAATTAATCTCCGGCGCAGTTCTCACCAGAAGAAAGGCCGTTGGGGAGAAACATCCCCAATTACCATGAAAAAGGAAATGTCAAGAGCCCCGTTGAGTTTTCCTGGCACCCCTCCCTGGTCTCTGATGAAAACCCGGCCATTGGGTCAGGAGGCTGCCTAGCCCTGGACCATGAAAGACCCAGTGTAAAAGCCTGGGGGCCCCAGGCTACACCAGCTCTGGTTCAGCCTGCTGTGTGCACACCCTTGAGCTCAGTAGCATCCACTGTGTTTCCCAGTTTCCAGGGCCACATCTGAGTTGGAAATTTCTCTGCTGTTCCTTCCAGAAGTAGATGAGCTGCTTTCATCTGGAAAAACTAAAAGTCTCTTCTTTGTGTATTTTTTGTGCCTTCAGGACAAAAGATTCTTCATCACCGAAGTGACGTCTTAGAAACAGTAGTTCTGATCAACCCTTCAGATGAAGCAGTCAGCACTGAGGTGAGTATTTGGTTCTGGGAGGTCTTAGAGCCTCAAAGGATGGAGGCTTCGCTGATCAGAGGGGCTAGATAGGTGGTGGAGTTGGAGAGAGATGTACAAGGGTCCCAAGTCCCAGGCTTCCTCGTTGCCCAGAGCCTGCTTCTCTGCATCCAGTATCATAGCACAAGCTCACCAGAAGCCTCTTTCAAATAAGGAGACAGCAGACAGTGCCAGCTGGAAGCATGTTTGTAGAGGGGTGTAGAATGGGGGTATGCGCTGGGTATGTTGTTGCCAGGATGCGGAGCGAGAATGCAGCAGAGGAAATAGATGGCAAGCCCCAGGCTGGCACATACAGGGATGGAACTCAGAGAAGACGATCATCCCAGTGGTATCCCTGCTCAGAGCGATTCAGGCCACCACTCAGCTTTGGAAGGAGGGCCAGCACAAGCATCAGAAACATGGTCTCTAGCCCAGGTCAAATAATAACCTGGCTTCATCATCCAAGGTCTGCCACTTAGAAGCTGCTGGCCTCAGTCAAGTTATCTAACTGCTCTGTTTGCATCTCTGTGCAAAGATCACGACGTCCTACTTAATGCTCTCTGAAGCGCTCAGGGCTTAGAAAAGAGTGTGGCACGTAGTGGCTGAGATGTGCGTGTTGGCCATTGCTGCTGTGTCATTAGCATCACATAAGAATACTACTAGAGAGAGTAACTGGGAATTTCAGGACCCACTGTAACATAAGAATTTGGCAGAAGCCAAGAGCATCATCCATGGTCCCTCAGGCAAGTGTTGATAGCACTCCTCTCCCACCAACTTGGAGATAGAGTTACTTCCTGAACATTTAAGTAGACAAAGGCCCTGGAAGCATCCTTGCCTAGGGTGTCTTCTGCCAGTGCTTTAGCAACTCGGACTATACAGGTTTTCAAATTTGGATATAATTCATAAACCAGAGACTCTATTCACTGAAAGTATATAATTCTGTGTATGCTTTTTAAAAAAATAATAATTATAAAATTGTAGGGATAGCATCACAGTTTAACTCCAGAATATGCCTGTCACTCCCCCAAAATCTCCTAAACCTGTTAGCAGTCACTCCACTGCTTCTTAGCTTCTGGCAACCCCTATTTTCTCTCTCCGGATTTTTCTATTTTAGACATTCCATACAAATGGCATCATACAACATGTGGCCTCTTTTGTGCAGCTTTACTTAGTGGCTTCACGATCCAGTCATGTTGTAGCATGTGGGCCCCGCACACCTTCAGACGGTCGTGTGGCATCCTTTTTCATGTCTGATTATTCATTTCTTAGTTGCTGCCACTTATATTATTGCTTTTGGTTTGTGGGTATCATAATCGGGCCTGTTTTGAGCTACTTCTGCCTGCAACAGCTCTGACAATTCAACAAGGCATGAAGTCACAGAAAACACCGGGAGGATGGTTCTTTCTGTCACCTAAAAGCTGGAGGGCTAGTGTGTGCCCAGGGAGACTGCCTAGCTGTGAGACAGGAAGGGGGAAAAAAAGCTTTTTTTTTTTTGGAAGTATCAAACTAGTCTGTGGACCGCGTGAGCCTGAGACAACTGCTTAGGTATGCATGCTTTTCCATGAGTGGCCTGTGGGGTTCTTGGGCAGGGGTCATGACCTCTTTATTTAGTTTTGAATTTTTCCTGGTGCAGAACATGATGCAGGTCACGTAGCGGTGTGTGCTAAACATTCATGAACTGGGTTCAGAACCTTGGCGCTGAGGGTGGTGCTCCTGCGTAGGACCGCTGGCCCCTGGCCACAGAAAATTCAGCAAAGTTTCTTTAGCACAAGTTATTTTCAATTCAGTTTTGGATTGCCATTCAGGGGCCGCCTTCTTTTTTTTTTTTTAATTTTGTTCAGTGTCAAGCATCTTGCTGCAAGCGCTGGAGTCTGCACTTGTCATGGTGTGCTTGCTCTGTAAGGACTGGAAGGAAGGAATTCTGAGTAGGAACTTGAGGCCTACTTGGAAACGGCCTTTTCTGAGGCTAGCTGGGGCACCCGGAGTGGCATATCCTCAGAGGCTACATGTAGGCTGCAGGCTGCTAGTAGATACTTTTATAACAGCTGGGCAACAAATGCTTGCCAGCTGTGAAGACCACTTTAAAAAGAGGAGGAAACTCAGGGAAGAAAGTCAGCAACCACTGCTGTTTGGGGTTGAAGCAAAACTCTAACATGGTATTCACCGGCACGCTAATAACCGCAATGCTTTATTTTATGAATAACTCCTACAGACAGGGCTCTGTCCAGCACTCCCACCTCCCCCAGCTGAAGTAATTAGATACTTGAAATGAATGCATTTGGTTGCTATTAATCTTCAGACTCTGTCATAGTGCCTGGGACTGGGGGGCAGGGTTTGGGGGGCAGCTCTTGCTCCCCACCACTCACTTATTCTGTGCCTGCGTTGTATTTCAGGTGCGTTTGATGATTACTGACGCCGCCCGCCATAAACTGCTGGTGCTTACCGGACAGTGCTTTGAGAACACTGGAGAGCTCATTCTCCAGTCTGGCTCTTTCTCCTTCCAGAACTTCATAGAGATTTTCACCGATCAAGAGGTGGGTTTCGCACAGCATGTCTGGGCTACTGTTTGGATGCATGGGGATGGTAGTAGGAGGGGCCCCTTTGAAATAAGCGAAACTATGTTCTGAAATTGCTTAGACCTGGGCTAGATTACTATTGCGATTGAGGGATGATTAGAACCTCCATCACTGTGCTGGAGGAGATATCGGTGGGCAGTGTGAGCGCATTTGAATGATCAACATGTAATTTCTCTTACTTCTAAAGACTGGACCCTGTACTTAGAGAGAGGCAGTATGAGAAGCTGGGGTGGGCTCTGGAGTGGACTGAGGTATGCACTTCCGGGAGTTACTGCAGCCATTTAGATCTGTCTTCCTGAGATAGCAGCCTTGGTGTCTCGTGTGCTCGGAAGGGCCATCCATTCAGTCTTCCTCAGTCCCACACTTCACAGAGAGGTCTCTGTGGCTTGGCCTCTCAGCAAACTGTCCAGCTTCATTTGGCTTCACCTAGAGGCTGCAGGAAAACCCTGGAGAGATAACACAACAGTTTCCCCTCTCCACACACAGGTCAGGGAGACAGCAAGGAAGTGTGGAAAGGGACATTTTTATTCAGTGTGTGGAGCCCCAGTTCTTTCAGAGGGTGTGAGGTCAGCTGTACCTGGAAGCAAATAGCACCAGCTCACCAGAGTGAGAAAGGTCTCTGGCTGGCAAGTGGCTCCTTGCTCAGAGGCCTCTGGGCTCACTCACAGCTGGCCTGTCTTCCCACTTTAAGGCGGAAGCTTGCCTGTGTCTTTCTCTCAAGCTGTGCTTCCTCTTCCCCCAGGGCTGAGCCAAATGCCCTGCTATATCACAGCCACATTGCTCAATTGCCCTGAAACGCCAGAGAAAGAACTATGATTTTTTTCCCCTGGTGAGACAGCTGGGAAATTGTCTATAATAGATTTTTCAAGATCCGTTCATAGATGATGTGTTATAACAGGTACTTGGGCTTTTGTCTGGCATTTCAGATGTCAGCATCTTGTCCCAGGGAGGGGATCATGTTGTCGTGGCCAATGTCACATTGAGCAGTCAAGTGACAAGGCTGGTAAGATCAGCTCAGCCCTCAGCCCTTGGCTCAGATGCATGCGCAATGGCGCCTTCCTGAATTCCTATACACTTCTGCAGTTCCTTTTTGGAGTTTTCCTTCTGGCCACGTCATAGGTTTGTGTTTTTGCCATGAAGCCAAACAAAGGAAATGTGTAAGGAAATGCATTTTGTCATCGCCAAGACTCTACATAAGGAGGTATCATTTGCCAGTCATCTGGGCCCCAAGTAATCCCCTCTTTGAGAATGAAGAATGGTTTTTATGAAGTTGCCACTTGAATCACTTTTTAAAGTCCTGGCAATGGATATTTTTGTACAGTGGACTGTGCATGTGCCCAGCTTTACCACTAATTATGAAGAAAAAGAAAGCCTTATCTAAAGAATGCACGTTCTGTAGAAGGGGCAACTTCTCCAGGGTTTGTAATCATAAACGTGGGTTCTGAGTGGCTTGAATGTTATCACATCTGCCAGCCACTACAGATGCCATGGATCCTCATATTCTCCTCTCCTCCCCCACCTTCTCCAGAGGAAGTCATCTCCACAATTTTCTCTAATAGACTAGATCATTGGTATCAGGGTAGTGGGAGGGGGGGGTGGAATTCATGCACACACCCCGCCTCCTGCCAAACCAGGGGAACTCAGCCTGTGCTTCTTTTACCTAAACATTGAAGAAAGGATGCTACACAGGTAAGGTGGATTGAAAATTACTAGACTAGGGGCTGGAGAGGTGGTTCCGTGGTTAAGAGCACCAGCTCTTCTTCCAGAGACCCAGGTTTGATTTCTAGCACCAACATGGCAACTCACAACTTTCTATGACTCCAGTGTCAGGGGACCCAACAACTTCTTGCCTCCAAATGCACTGGATGCATATACTATACAGACAGACAGACAGACAGACATGTAGGAAAAATTAATAAAAATGTTTAAAAATCACTAGAGTAGACCAGTGGATACTCATATTTGGAGCTATGATTACCTAGTGTTGCCCTGGAAGAAGCCTTGCAGAATGACTCATCTGAGGTCATTTGCTGTTCAGTCTTGCTCCATTTGTCCAGCCCTGGAAACATACTAGTCAACTAAGAAGGAATCAGAAAGCATAATGTTAGAAAACCAAGCATTTCCAAGAACATTTTCAACCTTTCCGTAGAAAAGGCTTTTCTTTCTGTTTCATTGTGTCTTCAAGAAGGGACTTTAACACCCCC
Organism: Rhabdomys pumilio; assembly: GCA_030674055.1. Lineage (NCBI taxonomy): Eukaryota > Metazoa > Chordata > Mammalia > Rodentia > Muridae > Rhabdomys > Rhabdomys pumilio. Next base: position 22,230,605 of record JANHMN010000014.1, on the reverse strand, counting down.
CCCCCCCCCGACTTTACCGACAGCATCCTTTCCACCCATCCCCTAGAGTAAGTACCTTCTGTTTTCTTCTTAGCTACCTATTAAATGTAAAAGGCTCTGTGTGTCCACATCCCTGTCACAGTAGATGTGGAGAATATCTAGGTTTTCAGAACTTGTCATTCTTTGACACCTTGGAATTATCAAACAGGTGGACCCCAGAGCTAAGAAACTCTGAGTTGATGATAGATACCCATTTGTAATCCATTTACATACTATGGGTATGTGAAGCCTAGAAGACAGATGCTTAACTCTAGAGAGAGAGAATTAAGAAAAATTCTAGAGGTTGGAGTCAAAGAGAAGAGTCCAGCAAGTAGGACTTGTTTCTGGAATTTCATTTGTCTAATCAGGTTTCTCTAAAACGTCACAATTCGGGTAGGAGATAATACAGCTCAATGGTAGAATACTTGCCTGGAATTCCCAAGACCTTGATTTTGATAACCAGCATCGAGAGAGAGAGAGAGAGAGAGAGAGAGAGAGAGAGAGAGAGAGAGAGGAATAAATACAAACAAATAAATACAACTTGTTAGACATCCTGTCCTAACCTAGACCTCATTTTCTAGAAATCATCTGCCCAGATTAGTGTCACCAGAGTCAGCAAGTTAAGCAGTTCTCAGTTCAGTTAATAAATAAGTCTCAAAGCTTCAAATTTTCTCCAAGCATGATTAGGTGTCAGTGGAGAAGAAATACAGGCCTTGAGGCATTCTGCAAATTAACATAATATGGAGAAAAAGGAAACCTATTATTGATAAACCTTTTAAGTATGGTACTTCAGTAGAGGACCAAGCCAGTAAGGGACCTTCAAGTTTAAGCTTCTTTGGCTTCATATAAATCCGTTTGATTGTCAACTAAAATCCCCCAGGTTTTCCATGGATATTGTTGTTAAGCTGCATCTTCCAAGCCCGTCCTTATCTGCTGGCTGTTGAACCTGACATGTAAATCTTTAGAATGCCACCCTATTGACAGTTGCCTTGCCATTATGTCCTAAGTCCAAAGCTTTCCTAAACACCTAAACACCTTAGCTCCACCATCCCATACTCCCTCACTCCTCTTGTTTTGAAGCCATGCAGAGCTTTGACAAGCATGTCTGTTCCATTTTCATCCCAGTCAGTACTCAACAGCAGAGAAATGAACTTGGAGCAGCCCACTGCAGATATTCCTCCTGGTTGACACTAAGGAACACCACTGCCTATAATTCCACGTAATTCTGCTATCACACAGTCCCAAGACCCTGTCATATGTCTTGCCAAAGCCCAGAGACACTCTGTCTACAGTATTTCCTCTTCAGCTAAGCAGGTCATTCAATCATAAAGGAAAATGTAGTTAGAAGTCCATGGCTTAGAAATTACAGTTTGTTTTGTTAATATCTCCAGTAAAGCCGTTTATTCCTGCATCTTCCTTCCTCTTTCAGTGTGCCTGCATTTAATCAGGAAAGGTAATTAACAAGATACAATCTTATCCCAAACCAGTATTACTTCCACTCATCTACCATCCATCTTCGTGAGAACCATGGTAACAACCTTTGTTTGATAAGCATCAGCGGGCACTTGTCACCACTACAGGAAGACAGCATGTATTGAATTGTCCAAAATTAGTGCAGTATAACCTAGTGTACTGTGTACTGTGCCTGGTTCTACATTGGGGAAACAAAGATAACAAAACTTTCATTTTAATAGGGTTTGCTGTGTGGCTGCTGTTACTATTAACATGGCTTCCCAGTTCATTTGGAAGCAGCCCCAGTTTCAAATAACTAGACACCATGTCCTTACTACTGCCAGTATTGTCAAGCCTTACTGGTCTCTCCATTCACTGCTAAGGTGTGGATTGAGCATCACCAAGGACTGGGTATCTTAAAATACCTGTTGCCCTTGACTCCTGTCCTCATCCTGATGCTTATCTCACAGGCCTAGAGTTGCACTATGGGAAAACACAGTGATTTTAGTTCTGTTGGGTAGCCCCAAGGATGTTGTGATATCCCTCCTACCTCCTAGCCTATCCCATCTGTTTCCTTAACTGGCTCTCTCTAACTCTTGTCTTTGTGCTTCTGTCTTGCATGCTGATGTTTTTCCAGAGTGATTAAATTTTCCCTGTCTGGATAGAGAATTGTCCAGCAGTGCTGGAGGCTTACTTTTCTGGTCTCCTTAAATCATAGTTTTCTATGTAGTAATGGCTCCTGGTTGTCTTTCATGCTCCCTGACTTACTCAGATTTTTTGAGTCATTTTCTGCATTTCATAGGAACTCTCTGAAGACAGTAAAGAGGTAGAAAGTAGGATAATATTTCTCAAGTCTTCTAACTTTCTCCTTGAATTAGGTGACTATATCTTTCATTTAAAAAGCTAGTGGTTAGGAGCTGGAGAGACGGCTCGGCAGTTAAAAGAACTGGATGCCCTTCCAGAGGAATAGGGTTCTGTTCCCAACACCCACTTGATGCTCCACAACCATCCTGATACCATTTTCTGCCCTTCAAAGGCACCAGGCATATGAGTACCGCATATACAGGCAAAACACTCATATACATAAAATAAATAAATCTAAAAAAGCCATTTTTAAGTTAGTGACTGAATAATCCCAGATGCCCACAGCTAGACACATAGATTAGACCTGCAGTTTGCTTCAGCTCAGCTAGACTGGATCTCAGAGATTAAAATAAACTGAACTTAGTTTTAAATTTTTGTTGTGCAAGACGTGGCAGTTTGGATTATCCTTGGTTTGCCACCCTACAATGCACAGCGTGAATGGTTCTCATGTGCTCTGTGTGAAAGTTAGGAATGAGAGAGCCCTACCGTGTTGAAATTGTGGTGAGGAGGGTCTATGCCAATTATTGGACAAGAAACCATATTTAAAAATAAATTGATAAAATGTAGTTGGAAATCATTTAAAGGATCAACGAGATTGGTAAAGATACTTTTACTACCAAGCATGTCAACCTGCATTTGACGCCCCACCCCCAAGAACCCACACATTATAAAGAACCAACTTCAGCAAGTTGCCCTCTGACCTCCACACACATACACCGTGACATATACATGCCCAGCAAATAAATAAATAGGTAAGTAAGTGAATGCAGTAAGAATAAAACCTTATTCATCTTTGCTTTGGCCAGCAAATAATCTGAACCAAGTTTCCCTAAGGATACGGTTATAAGGAATATTTTATTAAGTGATTCCCTTTGACCCCATGGATGTTTGCCATTTGCTGCTTTAGTTTTCTTAGTTCTCAAAACCCAAGTTGACATTTAACTGGTTTATGGAAGATGATTAAGTCAGAGGAAAATGGCACACAGCATTGTTATTTTGGTATTTTGTGACATCAGTTTATGATGGATAGTCTAACGGAACAAAAATGGCTGCTCCCCTGTAATCTACTATAGGAAATCCTGGGTTCTGTACATTGTCTTTGTATACATACCCTCACAGCCATAGCTTTGGAATGGAGTGTTCTGGAACTCAATGAGACTAGAAGCCAAGGGTAAGGGTTCAGAGCCAGTGGCTCAGAAATGGACATTTGTTTTGGCCCTGAATCATCTGAATCAGGATGCAGGCCCTTTTCCCTTGAATCTCTGAGATGATGTGTGAGATCTGCTGAAACAAGTTTGGGGTTTATGACATGGTATACCTTTGCTGAGTCAAGACTGATAAAAACACATGGCCCTGATATTGGAAAGGAAAACTTTACAGAATGTAAACCATACTGGTTGTTTTGGTCCTGATTCAGTCTTCCATATTTCCTTCCATGGGAAGTAACTGAAAGGCATATTGAAAAAAAATGTTTATGCCAAATGAGATCTGATTCAGTCGCAGTCAGTTTGTCCCCTGTCCATTGAGATCATGTAGAGAGCTGAACGGCTCACCTTGGAATTATTTATTTTTATTTTTTCACCTTAGAGTTAAACTTACACAGAGGAGTGAAGTGGCCACTGGTTTGCCCAGTTACTTTGTTATCAGGGCTTCATCAGGAGCATTTATATTTGCAGAGGGTCTTCTAGGCCAGTCACAGGGTGATCGTGGGTGACAGAACCTAGTACTTTGTTGTAGCAATGGGCAACCAATGACTAACTACCTGCCTGCCAGAGGGAAAAACAAAACAAAACCCACTGCACTTTTTATTCCTGTGTCTACTGAATTCTGAAAGGAGAAACAAGATGTACCTGGTTTTTCCTCAGATGTACTGATCTGGCCCTTTTTTGATAAGTCCAGTGAATTAAGAGAAGCAAAGGCTTTAATTATTTTTTATTAATTCTTTGAGAATTTTGTAAATGTATTTTGACATACATATTCATTCACGCCTATAATTCCTCCCACATCTGTCCCCTCTCCTTATCAATTAACCTTATATCCTTTTTCATTTAAACAAACAAACAAACAAACCCTCCTTCTCCAGTTTATGCTGCCCATATATTCTTGGGTGTACGGCCTTCTACTGGGTGTGGTCGATTTAGTAAGGGGCCACACCCTTAAGGAGAACTAGCTATCCCTTTTCTAGCAGCTATCAATAGCCAATAGCTCTTTAGCCAGTGGTGAGACTTCATACCAACCTTTTTCTCCATGCTGGCTTTTTGTCTGACTTGGGCTAAAGGAAAGGATTCTAACCCATGGTGAAATGATGGATAGCTGTTCTCCTGGGATTATCTAGTATTTGTTAAAGGACATCTTTGCATGGCAAACACCCAGAGGCGATATTAAAGTTATTTTATAACTGTTGTGATATAAACACCAGTCACCCGGATGGTTCCTAGTTCTGGAAATGGAACAGGGTTCCTGGTCAAGGACATACAGGGAGAGGATCCTAGAGCAGAGGCCTCAGGTAGCAGAGGGTACATATGGGGACTCAGGACAGAGGCTGTCTACCTTCAAGTTTCTCAATATTCTAATCAGAACTGTGGCCAAGTAATGCTCCGATTTTCGTTTGTTTCTGAGACTGGTTTTCTCTGTGTGGCCCTGGCTGTCCTGGAACTTGTTCTGTAGACGAGGCTGGCCTCGAACTCACAGAGGACTACTTGCATTTGCCTCCCGAGTGCTGGGGCCAAGTCCTATGTAAAGTCAGTGATCCTATAATAAGTAGCAATGATGGAGATGATAAGCCAGTGACGACATCACTAATGCTTTTTTCCCTTTCTTTCTGTTTGCAAATCCAGATTGGGGAGCTCCTGAGCACCACCCACCCTGCCAACAAAGCCAGCCTCACCCTCTTCTGCCCGGAGGAAGGAGACTGGAAGAACTCCAACCTCGACAGACACAATCTTCAAGACTTCATCAACATTAAGCTCAACTCAGCTTCTATCTTGCCAGAAATGGAGGGACTTTCTGAGTTTACCGAGTATCTCTCAGAGTCAGTAGAAGTCCCCTCTCCCTTTGACATCCTGGAGCCCCCGACCTCGGGAGGATTTCTGAAGCTCTCCAAGCCTTGCTGTTACATTTTTCCAGGGGGTCGAGGGGACTCGGCCCTGTTTGCAGTGAACGGATTCAATATGCTCATTAACGGAGGATCAGAGAGAAAATCCTGCTTCTGGAAGCTCATCCGGCACTTGGACCGTGTGGACTCCATCCTGCTCACCCACATTGGGGATGACAATTTGCCTGGGATCAATAGCATGCTACAGCGCAAGATTGCGGAGCTGGAAGAGGAGCGGTCCCAGGGCTCCACCAGCAACAGTGACTGGATGAAAAACCTCATCTCCCCTGACTTGGGGGTTGTGTTTCTCAATGTACCTGAAAATCTGAAAAACCCAGAACCCAATATCAAGATGAAGAGAAGCATCGAAGAAGCATGCTTCACCCTCCAGTATCTAAACAAACTGTCCATGAAACCAGAGCCTTTATTTAGAAGTGTAGGCAATACCATTGAGCCTGTCATCCTCTTCCAGAAAATGGGAGTGGGTAAACTTGAGATGTATGTGCTTAACCCAGTCAAAAGCAGCAAGGAAATGCAGTATTTTATGCAGCAGTGGACTGGCACCAACAAAGACAAGGCAGAACTAGTCCTGCCCAATGGTCAAGAAGTAGACATCCCAGTTTCCTATCTCACTTCAGTCTCGTCTTTGATTGTGTGGCATCCAGCCAACCCTGCTGAGAAAATCATTCGGGTTCTGTTTCCTGGAAACAGCACCCAGTACAACATCCTAGAAGGACTTGAGAAACTCAAACATCTAGACTTCCTAAAGCAGCCACTGGCCACCCAAAAAGATCTCACTGGCCAGGTGTCCACCCCTCCAGTGAAACAGGTCAAACTGAAACAGCGTGCTGACAGCCGAGAGAGTCTAAAGCCAGCCACAAAACCACTTTCCAGTAAATCGGTGAGGAAGGAGTCCAAAGAGGAAGCCCCTGAAGTCACAAAGGCTAGTCAAGTAGAGAAAACACCCAAAGTTGAAAGCAAAGAGAAAGTGACAGTGAAAAAAGATAAGCCGGTCAAGACAGAAAGTAAGCCTTCAGTGACAGAGAAGGAGGTGCCCAACAAAGAGGAGCAGTCCCCGGTAAAAGCTGAGGTGGCCGAGAAGCAAGCCACCGAGAGCAAACCCAAAGTCACCAAAGAGAAAGTGGTAAAAAAGGAAATAAAGACAAAATCTGAAGAAAAGAAAGAGGAGAAGCCCAAGAAAGAAGTGGCTAAAAAGGAAGACAAGACACCCCTCAAGAAAGATGAGAAGCTGAAAAAAGAAGATGCGAAGAAGGAGACCAAGAAAGAAATCAAAAAAGACGAGAAAAAGGAGCTAAAGAAGGAGGTGAAGAAGGAGACGCCTCTGAAGGACGCCAAGAAGGAGGTGAAGAAAGACGAAAAGAAAGAAGCTAAGAAGGAAGATAAGGAACCCAAAAAGGAAACCAAGAAGATCTCCAAAGACATAAAGAAATCAACTCCTCTGTCAGACACAAAGAAACCAGCTGCATTAAAACCAAAAGTAGCCAAGAAAGAAGAGTCCACCAAGAAGGAGCCTATTGCTGCTGGGAAACTCAAGGACAAGGGGAAGGTCAAAGTCACTAAAAAGGAAGGCAAGACCACAGAAGCAGCTGCCACAGCTATTGGCACCGCCGCCACCACAGCTGCTGCAGTGGCGGCGGCGGCTGGAATCGCGGCCAGTGGTCCTGCCAAAGAACTTGAAGCTGAGAGGTCCCTTATGTCATCCCCTGAGGATCTAACCAAGGACTTTGAGGAGCTAAAGGCTGAGGAGATTGATGTGGCCAAGGACATCAAGCCTCAGCTGGAGCTCATTGAAGATGAAGAGAAACTGAAGGAAACAGAGCCGGAAGAAGCCTACGTCATCCAGAAAGAGACAGAAGTCAGCAAAGGTTCTGCTGAGTCACCTGATGAGGGGATCACCACAACCGAGGGGGAGGGAGAGTGTGAGCAAACCCCTGAGGAGCTGGAGCCAGTTGAGAAGCAGGATGACATCGAGAAGTTTGAAGATGAAGGAGCTGGTTTTGAAGAATCCTCAGAGACCGGAGACTATGAAGAGAAGGCAGAAACTGAGGAGGCTGAGGAGCCCGAAGAGGATGGGGAAGACAATGTGAGCGGAAGTGCCTCTAAGCACAGCCCCACAGAAGATGACGAAAGTGCAAAGGCTGAGGCAGACGTGCACATCAAGGAGAAGAGGGAGTCTGTGGCCAGTGGCGACGACCGGGCAGAAGAAGACATGGATGAAGTGCTTGAGAAAGGAGAAGCTGAACACTCTGAGGAGGAAGGTGACGAGGAGGACAAAGCAGAGGATGCCAGGGAGGAAGACTATGAGCCCGACAGAATTGAGGCTGAAGATTATGTGATGGCTGTGGCTGACAAAGCTGCGGAGGCTGGAGTCACTGAGGAGCAATATGGATTCCTGGGCACACCGGCCAAGCAACCTGGAGTCCAGTCTCCTGGCCGAGAACCTGCATCTTCAATTCATGATGAGACCCTACCTGGAGGCTCTGAGAGCGAGGCCACTGCTTCAGATGAGGAGAATCGGGAAGACCAGCCTGAGGAATTCACTGCCACCTCTGGATATACTCAGTCTACCATTGAGATATCTAGTGAGCCTACTCCGATGGATGAGATGTCTACTCCTCGTGATGTGATGAGTGACGAGACCAACAATGAGGAGACAGAGTCCCCATCTCAGGAGTTTGTAAACATTACCAAATACGAGTCTTCACTGTATTCTCAGGAGTACTCCAAACCTGCTGTTGCATCATTCAATGGATTGTCAGATGGCTCAAAAACAGATGCCACTGATGGTAAAGACTACAATGCCTCTGCCTCTACCATATCACCACCTTCATCCATGGAAGAAGACAAATTCAGCAAGTCTGCTCTTCGTGATGCTTACTGCACAGAAGAGAAAGAAGTGAGAGCCAGTGCCGAGTTGGATATCAAAGATGTTTCAGATGAGAGACTTAGCCCAGCCAAGAGTCCATCCCTGAGTCCTTCTCCACCATCACCCATAGAGAAGACTCCCCTGGGTGAACGTAGCGTGAATTTCTCTCTGACACCCAATGAGATTAAAGTCTCTGCAGAAGGAGAGGCAATGTCAGTGTCCCCTGGAGTGACCCAAGCAGTAGTTGAAGAACATTGTGCCAGTCCTGAGGAGAAGACCTTGGAAGTAGTGTCGCCATCTCAGTCTGTGACAGGCAGTGCTGGCCACACACCTTACTACCAATCTCCCACTGATGAAAAGTCCAGTCACCTACCTACAGAAGTCACTGAAAAGCCGCAGACGGTTCCAGTGAGCTTTGAATTCAGTGAGGCCAAAGATGAGAATGAGAGAGCGTCCATAAGCCCCATGGATGAGCCTGTACCTGACTCGGCGTCTCCTATCGAGAAAGTTCTGTCTCCTTTACGCAGTCCTCCCCTTCTTGGATCTGAGTCCGCATATGAAGACTTCCTAAGTGCTGATAGCAATGCTCTTGGCAGACGTTCAGAAAGCCCCTTTGAAGGGAAGAATGGAAAGCAAGGCTTCCCAGACAAAGAAAGCCCAGTTTCTGACCTGACTTCTACTGGTCTTTACCAAGACAAACAGGAAGAAAAAAGCACAGGCTTCATACCCATAAAGGAAGACTTTGGTGCAGAAAAGAAAACCAATGATGTTGAAATCATGAGTTCTCAATCAGCTCTGGCTTTAGATGAAAGAAAATTGGGAGGAGATGTATCTCCAACACAAATAGATGTCAGTCAGTTTGGCTCTTTCAAAGAAGACACCAAGATGTCCATTTCAGAAGGCACTGTCTCAGACAAGTCAGCTACACCTGTGGATGAGGGTGTGGCAGAAGACACCTACTCTCACATGGAGGGTGTGGCCTCAGTCTCCACTGCCTCTGTGGCTACAAGCTCATTTCCAGAGCCAACCACAGATGACGTGTCTCCTTCTCTGCATGCTGAAGTGGGCTCTCCACATTCCACAGAGGTTGACGACTCCCTGTCAGTTTCTGTGGTGCAAACACCTACCACTTTCCAGGAAACAGAAATGTCTCCATCTAAAGAAGAGTGCCCAAGGCCAATGTCGATTTCTCCTCCAGACTTCTCCCCTAAGACAGCCAAATCCAGGACACCAGTTCAAGACCACCGATCTGAACAATCTTCAATGTCTATTGAATTTGGCCAGGAATCTCCTGAGCATTCTCTTGCTATGGACTTTAGTCGGCAGTCTCCAGATCACCCTACTGTGGGTGCTAGTATGCTTCACATCACTGAAAATGGGCCAACTGAAGTGGACTATAGTCCCTCTGATATCCAGGACTCTAGTTTGTCACATAAGATCCCGCCAACAGAAGAGCCATCCTATGCCCAGGACAATGATCTGTCTGAGCTCATCTCTGTGTCTCAGGTGGAGGCTTCCCCATCCACCTCTTCTGCTCATACCCCTTCTCAGATAGCCTCTCCTCTTCAGGAAGATGCTCTCTCTGATGTTGTTCCTCCCAGAGAGATGTCTTTATATGCATCACTTGCATCCGAGAATGTGCAGACCCTAGAAGGAGAGAAACTCTCACCAAAATCTGATATTTCTCCGCTCACCCCACGAGAGTCCTCACCTTTATATTCACCTGGCTTTTCAGATTCTACCTCTGCAGCAAAAGAGAGTGCGGCCGCTCACCAAGCCTCCTCTTCTCCACCAATAGATGCAGCAACGGCAGAGCCCTATGGCTTCCGCTCCTCAATATTATTTGATACAATGCAGCATCATCTGGACTTGAATAGAGATTTGACTACATCTAGTGTGGAGAAGGACAGCGGAGGGAAGACACCCGGTGACTTTAGCTATGCCTATCAAAAACCTGAGAATGCCACTGGATCCCCAGATGAAGAAGATTATGACTATGAATCTCACGAGAAAAACATCCGGACCCACGATGTGGGCGGTTACTACTATGAGAAGACAGAGAGAACCATAAAATCCCCATGTGACAGTGGGTACTCCTATGAGACCATTGAGAAGACCACCAAGACCCCAGAAGATGGTGGCTACGCCTGTGAAATTACTGAGAAAACCACCCGGACCCCTGAAGAGGGTGGGTATTCATATGACATCAGCGAGAAGATGACAGGGACCCCTGAACTAAGTGGCTACACCTATGAAAAGACCGAGAGGTCCAGAAGGCTCCTGGATGACATAAGCAATGGCTACGATGACACTGAGGATGGTGGTCACACACTTGGTGACTGTAGCTATTCGTACGAAACCACTGAGAAAATTACTAGCTTCCCTGAGTCTGAAAGCTACTCCTATGAGACAACTACAAAAACAACACGAAGTCCAGACACCTCTGCATACTGTTACGAGACCATGGAGAAGATCACCAAGACCCCACAGGCATCCGCGTACTCCTATGAAACCTCAGACCGATGCTACACTACAGAAAAGAAGTCCCCCTCAGAAGCTCGGCAGGATGTTGACTTGTGTCTAGTGTCCTCCTGTGAATTCAAGCATCCCAAGACTGAGCTCTCACCTTCCTTCATTAACCCAAATCCTCTCGAGTGGTTTGCTGGTGAAGAGCCCACTGAAGAATCCGAGAAGCCCCTCACTCAGTCTGGAGGAGCCCCCCCACCTTCAGGAGGAAAACAACAGGGCAGACAATGCGATGAAACTCCACCCACCTCAGTCAGTGAGTCAGCCCCGTCCCAGACGGACTCTGATGTTCCCCCAGAGACGGAAGAGTGCCCTTCCATCACAGCTGATGCCAATATTGATTCTGAAGATGAGTCAGAAACCATCCCCACGGACAAAACCGTCACATACAAACACATGGACCCACCTCCAGCTCCCATGCAAGACCGAAGCCCTTCTCCTCGCCACCCTGATGTGTCCATGGTGGACCCAGAGGCCTTGGCTCTTGACCAGAACCTAGGCAAGTCTCTGAAGAAGGACCTGAAGGAGAAGACCAAGACCAAGAAACCAGGCACGAAGACCAAGTCCTCTTCACCTGTCAAAAAAGGTGAAGGGAAGTCCAAGCCTTTAGCAGCTTCCCCCAAACCAGGAGCCTTGAAGGAATCCTCTGACAAGGTGTCCAGAGTGGCTTCTCCCAAGAAGAAAGAGTCCGTAGAAAAAGCTACTAAGACCACCACCACTCCTGAGGTCAAAGCCACACGTGGGGAAGAAAAGGACAAGGAGACTAAGAACGCAGCCAATGCCTCTGCATCCAAATCAGTGAAGACCGCAACGGCAGGTAGGTGGGGTCACTGGAAAGCCTGTCTACTTCTGTTTGTCTTCTTGCTGGGAGGACCAGAAAGTATGGACCGATGTTCTACCTTTCCTCTGCCTTCCTCTTTCAATTAAAGGTTCACCTCCTGGCCTAGTATGGCTTAGAGATAGCAGAGTATGTGGCTGGTGTTGGTGGGATCTATCTGGTGGGATTGCTGGGTTGGTGTCTTTCTGGATAGCTGCTGCAAGCCTGTCACAAACCTTCAGAAGTAAGAAGTAAGGCTGCTCTGGGAGGCTTCAGGCAGGCTGACCTTAAAGATAATACCGAGGTGATATAGGTCAGGAGCTCCCAAAGGTCTATTGCAAAGCAGAGTTAACCTGGCAAACCTAGAATTTTGTTTAGGTCCAATATTTATTTCTTCTGTAAAATTTTAAAAATAGACATATTTGAAAAAAAAAATAAACAAAACCCTGCCATTTAGGCAATATATACCCATTGAAACATCTGCTGTGTTTTCTTACCTGCTCGTGAACAGTGTAATTCCAGTTGACCAATAACTATGGAGTAGAAAAAGAGGAAAACATTAAAGCTGTTTCTCCTTCTTACCTATAGCCTTGCTAGCACAGTGATTTTTCAGACCAGAATCCTACTCAACAGGAGCTAAGAAGAACTGTCTGATGGTTCCTGATTTGCCACGGATACCCAGTGGTCTCCATTCCTTATGGATGACTTGAGACTTTTATTTTGTTTTGTGAGATAGGTTCTTGCTATTTCCAAAATCACTGGAGATTAATTCCCAGCTCTAACCTCAAATTTCTTAAACATTTTCCCCCTGTAGCTCAAGTCATTAACTCAAATAGCAGTGCTTTATTTTTAAATCAGACATTCTAGCCTGAGCCAATCCAAAGACACACTCGTTTGATACATGCTGACACAATGGTAGAAAATTATGAGAAATCTTAATTCATAACTCAAGACTCATAATTCAACTCTTGTTTCTACAAGAGTAGTGTGTTTAAGACACCATCCATTGCATTGCACAGTAGGACAGCAACACAGTGTGCAGCAGGCACACTGTGGGACCAGAACCAGGGCTGCCATGGAGCAATGTGAGCCAGGCTGCAAGCATGACCACAAACCCCATGCATCGTTGCATCTGATTTTAAATTAATTTCAATGGGTGATCAGAAATTTCTTGCTGTTGAAAAAACATATCGGTCCATTCCACATAGCATCAGGATCCATAGGTTGAGCCTCCGTCTTATGGAGCTTTTCAAACTAAAATACACATTAGTAGATCCTTTAGATGAAAAGTACTATTTTATTTAATCCCCCTCCCCGCCTTTTATTTTGGTTTTCTAGAGACAGAATTTCTTTATGTAACAGCCCTGGCTGTCCTGGAACTTACTTTGTAGACCACCCTGGCCTTGAACTCACAGAGCTCCATCTGCCTCTGCTTCCCAAGTGCTGGGATTAAAGGCCTGCACCACTACCACCTGGTACTAAATTCTTTTTTTAAAAAAGGTCCAGGAAACTCTTTTTACTTCCTAATGGGTTGTCTGCGAAGGGACGCTGTCTCATTCCCAGTGTCTCCTATTGGATGATAAGCAAGCATGGTATAATTTCTCTGATTCCTAGTGTTTGAGACCCTATACGGGGTGCCAGGGAACTAGGACTCCTTTCCATGCCCCAGAGGCCCCAGCTGAGGATCCATGGATGTGTCTGTGTCTTCACACTGCTATGGCCCTTGCTTTGTCTTTGTTACCAAGGGCCAGGATCCACTAAGACGGCCAAGTCGTCCGCCGTGCCTCCAGGCCTCCCCGTGTACCTGGACCTATGCTATATTCCCAACCACAGCAGCAGCAAGAACGTCGATGTCGAATTCTTCAAGAGAGTAAGGTCATCTTACTACGTGGTGAGTGGGAACGACCCTGCCGCGGAGGAGCCCAGCCGGGCTGTCCTGGATGCCTTGCTGGAAGGGAAGGCTCAGTGGGGAAGCAACATGCAGGTAAGAACATGAGGCCCACGTCTGAGCTGCCTTTGAGCTAGTTCTAGAGGCAAAGAGAAGGAAGCGTGTTTAGACAGGCGTCTCTGTGATGGCGGATCCACGTGTGGTACCTGTTGCATGTGAAATATGACAGTGAAGTCTTCAACTGACCTTCTCCAGGAACCACAACCAAGCTGTAAAAATTAAAAGTTGTTTTTTTTTTTTCTCATTGAAGGGAAGAGTGGGAACCTAGAATCTAAATCAGCTAGGAGTTTGCAGTTCATATAAAAATTCAAATAAAAGGTCAGTTTAGCCCAAGATAGCCAAGATAGCTCAAGGTGGCATTCTTGACAGGTTCAGTGTCGGTGGCAGGGGAGGCAGTCCATGCATCGATAAAATAACCTACAATGAATTGCTGTCCCCGCCCCTGCCGCTCCCCCCGCCCCCCATTCTGAGTATGTGTGAATCAAAGTTGTCCTGAGCCTGTGGAATTGCTGCTAAGGAATTGTCTTTGCTCATTTGTATTTTACCAGTAGACTAAAGCTAGGAACACAGTCAGGGGGCAAGGTATGTGAGGATCAAGTCTCCAGGTGAAATTCCAGAGTGGTGCCATTGTCTCTCAGGGTATTAATTAAGCTCCAGCCCCTCAGGGCTGGCTAAGAACCATCCAGTCTCCATGTTCCTCCTCCCGGGCTCTGATCCCTGGTTATCTGATTGATGGTTTTGCAGCCTGCGCTCACATCTTCCATAAGATTGCTTTCTAATACTTGCACGGTATTCACATGAGATGTGCCGATCGGTCCTCCACTCCTATAGCCCACGGTCTCTGTTTTCAGGCCAATGGGCAAGCTTCTGAGGGCAGCAGTTTTTTTCGTTTGTCCCCTTTGCTAGTGATCCAACAGACACCTTGTTCTGGTTTTACTCCTGGCATCTCTCCCTGCTGTTCTTTAAACATCTTTTCTCCCCCTCTGTAGGTGACTCTGATCCCAACACATGACTCCGAGGTGATGAGGGAGTGGTACCAGGAGACCCATGAGAAGCAACAGGATCTCAACATCATGGTCTTAGCAAGCAGCAGTACAGTGGTCATGCAAGACGAGTCCTTCCCTGCATGCAAGATAGAACTGTAGAAACCACAGCCGGCCCACACCACAGGATTTGAACTGTGTTTCCAGAAATTCTTGAATTTGAAACTACCTTTTCTAAAACGTCCATTCATCTAATTAAGTCACTGAACAATTACCTGCCAGATGCTATACTGTGTCATGGTGATACAAGTCACTGATATTTCTCAATTTTTGCCGACCGCTAAGGGAAGTAACCATATTCCCACGATAGATTTCAAGTTACTGCAAAATTACCTAACCCCCCCGTTCATCTCTGCTGAACATTTGGAAGCCATGCACTCGCGCACCCAACTGACTTCTGCTAGGTATTGGCATTTATCGTAGAGAGAGAAAGAGAGAGGGAAAGAGAGTCAGCGGGAGGGGAGGGAGAGAGGCGGGAGAGAGGGACAAAGAGACTGCAGGAGAGAGAGAGAGAGTGAGAGAGGAAGAATCAGAAAGAAAAAGGATGCAAGAGACAAAGGTGGAGAGTTCTGATGAGATGCCCAGGGAGAAGGAATGGGCAGGATGGGGCATAGAGAAGACACCAGCAACTAGGTCTGCATTTTCTCAGACCACAGCTATTCTGTGGTCTACACAGGTGGAGTTTTCCAATATCATCAGAGTCATCAGAAAGAGTCTTAATCTCCTAAAGCATGTTTCTAAAGAACAGAAAGAATGAAGCCTGTTACGAGGGCATGAGATTTTTCACGCCTTAATTCAACGCCTTTGCTATAAAGGCTGCACACGACATAATGTAGCCAGTGTAGACTGGACGAGCGAGTGATTTGAGCCCCATTCAGAACTCTCAGACTTTTCAAACACATGAGTAGGTTGATCTAAGGCATGCTCCCAGCATTTGTCTACCTAAGTCCACACCAAGTCAACCTGCATGCAGCAACACCCAAGTCCACCCCAGTTAACTGAAGCAAATACCAAAGCAGTTGGGAGTACACACGGGAGACATTTTGCCTTAGGAAGTGACTTGAATGTACAAAGATACCCGATGCACTTATTTTTTAATGTGAGACAGCAAGTTTTTAAAGCATCCATGTAGGATTGTAGATACTCCAGGTAAAGGAGCGTGTGGGGAGAGAAGGTACCAGAAGCTTATCTGATTGGCCCAATGGCTTAGTGCAGAGTCATGCTTGGTCAACATCACCACTTCTGATGCACCCGTGGCCACATAGCCAATTAAGTTGCACCTTTCGTAGCTTTTTTAATGCTTCAAGTTCAAGACTGAAATGGCTTCTATGATCAGAACCAGGAAAACAGTGAATCTTACGGTGGAAGAAGTTCTCAGCAAGTGTACAGTATCTGCCTTCCTTTGTCTTACATTGGCTGTTTTAATTTTCCATTAATTTCAACACACGGGAACACATGTACAGAAGTTTGGTTTTTTGTTTTTGTTTGTTTCTGTTTTTTTTTTTTTTTTTAGCTACACAAGAATTTTTCATAGATGAACTTTTTAACAAATGTTTTCATTTACAGGAAAAAGCAAAGAAAAAAATTGAAGCAATGGTTTTTTTTTTAATTATTATTTTAAGTGTTTTTGTAAGACAAAAATTGAAGTTTTTTGAGGTTCTGGCAAGAATTGAAGTCTGATATTGAAGTCGTGATATTTATTTAAAAACCTGTCACTACCGGAAATGGTGGTACCTCCTGCCCTTTTACTCTCATACCGTGAGAGTGTGTGTCTGTGCTGTTTGGGAGTGGGTAGGTGGCAGGGTAGGCTACTGTTCAGGGCATCACCCAGTGCTATCCCCTCCTCCTTTCAAGATTATTCACCATGAGGTAAATGAGCCAAGTTCAGAAGCACCCCAGCACCAGTTTGCTTGGGGGGTTTTCTTTTCTGGAAAACATTCAGTGAAAGAAATAATAGATTAAAAACACATGAATTCTCAACTCCTGTGTTCACCACGTAGAGAGTTCAGACATAATGTCCGTCGCTGTCATCACTGAACCACAGACTTGAGACGACAGATCATGAGGAAAACTTTCGCCAAGTTTCAAGCAGCAAGTCCGTGCACCAGGGTTCAGAGGTGGCAAACCTCTCAGTGACAGCTGTGCCATGCGCGGTCACACTGTGTCTCCTGCAGATCTACAGAGTAGCGAACAACGGCCTCGTTTTATTTTCTACGCTAGTTATTTATTTCAAAATTGACATTTTAGTTTATTTTCGTCTGTGAAGTATATGTTTCGCACTGCTGTTTCCTCTGAGGCTTTAAACAATATTTCTCCAGGGTTCCCGTCACTGAGGACCCCATGCAGTCTACTTAATGCTGTGAATCACATTTTCCAAATGTTTAATTTTTTAAAGAAAGTTAATATTCTATTTTTGTTAGGTGTCTCTAGGAATGCAGCTTTTATTTATTATCCTATTTCTTTCAAACCCGTAAAAGTGACGCATTAAAGGTACAAAAACGTCCTATCTGATGGAAAAGTCGTTGTGATGAAAACGGACTTCGTTGACTGTAAGCTCATCTGCTTCTCGCTTCATCAGACAAGCTGAATACACACAAGATAGTGACTTAATGGTAGCTGTTGGGTTGGTCCACATAACGCACACGAAGAGAAACAGTTTCTAGCCTGCTTGCCAAATCCAGACCTCTGGTTGACTTTTCTTTCATAGAAGATGGAGAGTTATTTTCCAGTTTAAATTTATTTAGCCTTTATATTATTTTGTTTTTTTAAAAAAATATAAATACTTTAGAAGAGCCATAGTCAGCCTTCTGTTGTAACCACCCGACCCCATACTTCCTATTGTTTTTACAGAATCTAATGGGAAAAATACTTTTCAAAACTGTCACTGATCCACTGGCTCTGATTCCTACACAATCTGACAGCACCCTCCTGCACCCCCTGTCCTCAGTGATGGCTACGGAGCCGAGGACACCAGGGTGAAGTACACTTGCTTTATGGGTGGTTCCTGACCTCCCAGGCACCTCTCCTACCTGTGTGGCTAATCTGATCTTGCTAGTTCCATACGCACACAATTAGTTTAGAGGGAGCCACCACAATGAACCGCGTACATTTGTGGTGAGAGCTAAAAACCGACACAGACTTCTAGAAGATTTGTGCATACGATTCTTAATCCAATTGTATAGATTGAATATGTGAGTGGAAGGCGTTTCCACCCTGTTTAAATGATGGAATTCTATTGAGCTAGCACTCTCGATCATGACCTTTTTGGTAGTGTTTGTAAACAAAATTCTACAGAGACTAAATCTTAGAGATAATCCTCCATTTCAATTTTAACCAATTCTGTCCTCTTTTTCCAAACCCCGAACCCCATGCATGCTTTCTCAGTCTTGTGATGGGACTGGACACAGTGACCGACCCCTTGCCCCAAACACCATTTTCCATGGAATTCAAAAGAAAAAAATTTTTTTTCTTAATGTTACATTATCATAGTGAATGGTTTCCCCAGTGTATATGAATGTTTTAAGTGTTTCCAATAGCTTATGAAATTTAGGAGCTTTCTAATACTCGTTTTATAAATTTAATCAATTTGCTAATGGAAATTTTACCACCTCCCATTTCCGTTACAAATCTTAGCTCCTGGAGCGGCGCTATAATTCCGGAGTTGTTTTTCTCACCTCCTCTGTCATTTGTCACAGGAGGTCCCTGCTTGGCAATGACATTCGTGAGTTAGGATAATGACTTTCCTTCTCTTCTTTTTTCCTTTCATACTTGAGATTTAGGAGAAAACGATTCTGTTTCCACGTGAGAGGAACTGTAAGCTTTTATCATTTAACCAGCTGAACAACACACCAAAAGCAGCCTAGGGATGAGCACCGCTTTGGTAGCAATTAGGTTTTATTCACCTGGTATTAAAACTATTCACTATTTCAAAAACAAAAACAAAAACCGGGACTTTATGAATTCATTTCAAAGGCAGCATCAAAAACTGAAAAGGAAGGAAAACAACAGCTAATAATCGGCTTCTCCGCAGTGTGGAGCTCCCGAAACAGGAGCCCTGGAGAAGTGGCTCTGCTCAGCCGCCCCGCGCTACGGCGGTCCTTGCTTCCCCGCATGTGCCCGCAGGCAGCGTGCAGTCCGAAGCCCGGCTGTGGAGAAGCTCACTCTCTCTCTTGTTCTGAATGGTGTTTGTGTCGGTCTGCAGCTGTGTATGGTATTATGTCTTATAACCCTGCATCACTTTCATCCTATCCAGTCATATCTAATGTAGAAAAATTAGTTTCCAGTGAAAGTAATATGTAGTGCTTTTATGATATTCGTGTGCAATACCCCTCTTCTATCGAGGATATTTGATGTAAAGGAAAAAAAAAAAAACAAAAACAGAAACTCAGTTCCACAATAAAATACAAAGTGGCAAAAGTTTACTCGTGTGTTGAGACGTCTTTGGCTCCTTTGTCACTTGGACTTTGCCTCCAGGATCACGTGTTTCATGGTGGGCTCCCTGGCTATGGGTGATCAGCCAAGAGGGCCCATGCTGATTTTTGCAACTTATTTCAGTGTCTTTTATAGTCAAGCCAATAGCTCCTCAGGGGAGGGACTTTGTGCCCACAGGAAAGAGACTTCTGAACACAATGTTTGTAATCAACTGGGCATTTGATGGCTGGTGAGCCACACCCTGGAGGCACCCACCCCAGCAGTGACCTAGCACACGGGAAGAACCTTCATGTGGTGGTAGACCGTCCTGAGGATGTTTTAAGTATTAATATTTTGAACTCTGGAGATGAAGGGGGAGGGGAAGCAAATGCTTTTCTACTATTAAGTAATCAAAAGACAAGTTTCTTTTTATAAATCTTATATAGATTTTCTCCACAGCCCTTGATTAGTCATTTAAATCTCGTAATGGAATTTATTTCCAGATGTGTTTGACAAGAATAAACTCCCTGTTTTCTGAACATGTCAAGGGCAGATCTGGAATCTAATGTGTACGCGCTCTCAATAAGCACATGACATAACTAATGATCTTGCTTAAAGTAAATATTTAAACATATTTAATTGACATGATCTGAGGAGCATTACCACAAGTTTTTTTTTTTGTTTTTTTGTTTTTTTGTTTTTTTGTTTTTTTTTTTTTTAACTTCCTCAATATTGCATAGGCAAAAGCATCTTGGGCCATAAGCAAAAGCCAAATCAGAGTAGGGAAAGGCTATTTTGGGGCCCAGAAGTTGCTAGACTATAAGGCAAGCTTCTCGATTTACTCTGTTGGAGAGCCTTCCTCATGGCCCTTGCTTATAAAGTGGGATTTGACAATATTTGCCATTATCAGTTCATGTTCACATCACATTTTCTGCTGCTACGATTCACTAAAGCCGAAGTTGAGCCCACTTCAGACATGAGTTACCTCTGCTCAGCCACACCCAGTCAGGATATTGGGTGCCCACAGAACCCCAGCCCCTGACTCCCATGGTCACGCAACAGCATCTTCATTTGGGAACTCTAGACTTCTAGCCTAGTTACACTTGGACGGAACACTCATATAGGTCATCATTTGCCCATTTCCTTGAGGAATCGTGTTCAGAAAGAATAATGACGTTCCTGCCATATGTATTTCACAAGCATATTCAGTCAGAAAAGAAAACCCCTATTGCTCTCCCAGTTTAACCTCTTTTGCTTCAGGAAGTCCCTTGGGTACTCTGGCCATAAGTCTTAGCCAGGGGTTCTGAACTATTAATATTTTGGACCAGGGGGATTTTGGGGTATGTGATAGTATGCTCTCCTGTGCCCTCTGAGACGTTTAACCAGGTTAAACGTGAGTTCTCACCACCTTCTTAGGGATTACATACAACAATGTTTGTAAAGGGTTTACTATGCCACTTGGCTACAAACAATCAATAAATGCAAGCTTTTGCTGGGATGGTGGCGCAGGCGTCTAGAGTCTTCACCTCCTAGTTGTCTGCTTCAAGACAAATAAGTAGAATACAGGCGAGTCAGTGATAACTTTGATATGCTCTCCCATTCCATAAAACACCTATCTGACAAGATTCACTCGGTCTGAATCACCCACAGAGGTTTCCTTGTGGGGAACGATACATTCTCTTGGGAGAATGATACAGCCCGGTCCCCAGACTTTCAGTCTTAGAGGAAATGTTCCTCAGTAAATTAATGTAAGTGCTTTCCTCACAGTGATGACTGTTCTCTAGATACAGTAACTGAGAAGGTAAGAGCCCCTGTCTTCATGGAATTTAAAGTCCAGTGTGTCACTGATGAGGTTCAGGGAATTCAGTCGGAATAAAATGGGGAGGGGTTAACTCCAAGGGCTGTGACAAACTTGCCCTGAGAATGGTTCATAAGAACCTAGAGGAACAAGGGTGGGGCCCTGGGTTCAATCCCATGGCAGTGGAAAACAGGGTAAGGAGGAAATCAAAATGAATATTCTCTTTTTCTCAGTGGTTCCATTTGGTTCAAAATGGTACTCATTTCTCTGGAGCTCATATGTGCTATCTCAGTATTTACGAGGCAGAGGATGGATGATCCTGAGCATAAGGCTAGCCTGAGCTACATAGCAAGACTCTGCCTTACCTACCAAAACAGACAGAAGAGCCCAGAGATGGGGAAGAGTCATGCAGAGCAAAACTCAAATACCTAACCAACTCTATCTGGTATGCCAGGAACTACAGACTCAGTCTCAGGAAAATGGGCCTGCTAGGGTAGTGCACATGTCACAGGAAGCCAGGAGACCCAGCAGAGGGTCACACTCCACAGAGGCAGAGGAAGCATAGCACTCATAGCCATCAGAATGTCACAGGGAGAGGGTGCTTGAGTGGTGGCTCAGGAAGATAGTCCCAGCCTCAGTTCACTGGCATTGGTTATGAAGAAGAGCCCTGAGCATCTCCAGGCAACAGCAGCAGGTGGGACAGCCCTTGTGGGGTGTGTCTCTGCCAGGCTCACTTCCACATCCCGTGTTCTTTCTCAGGTCAACCTGTGACTGCATCCACACCTGGGTGACCAAAATGACACAGGTGTCTAAAAATGATCCTAATACCCAGTAGTGAAAGATTCCTCAACGGGAATCATACAGCTGCAGTAGAAAAAAATTTAAAATAACATGTTGGGTTATCAGTATTGAAAGCAAAACCAGGAGGCAGTCAGAGCTGGAGGTTTTCAGTCAAGGTAAAAAGGAGCTAAAATCTGTTCACTTTTCAAGGCCACCGGCGATTTCTCACAACCTTGGGTTGGCCTAATGGTGTGGTGGGTAGAGTATCTGCCGTGCAAGCATGGGGACCTGAGTCACAATCTAAGTCACTCAATAAGATCTACATCTATAACTCCAGTGGGGTGTATGTGTGTGTGTGTGAGAGAGAGAGAGAGAAAAAGAGAGAGAGAGAGAGAGAGAGAGAGAGAGAGAGAGAGAGAGAGAGAGAGAATGCTCAATGCTTTGAGTTCAGTGGCCAGCCAGCCTAGCTGAATTGATTGTTCACACACACACACTCACAATCTGCAATTGTCCCACCATATCAGATATCTATAGCCTGGTAAATGGCAGTTAAACACAAGGCCAAGGTTGGTGCCAACAAAGCCCTAAGAAGAGGACATAAAGCATTTGTATTTCCCTGGACTTTTTTGTTTTGTTTTTATGTTTGTTTATTTATTTTTTGGGTAAGGTGAATAGGTTATATGTTGCAGGAAATATTTAAAACCGGCGGCTTTCATTCTGGATTTTCTTAATCAGCTGCCATGTTCCCGACTAGCCTAGGCTTGCGGCCATGAGTAAGCAGCGGAGGTGTGTTCTTGCTGCTGATGTGGCTCAGGCAGCCAGAGACACCAGTCCTGTCATCCACGAGATGCCAGCGTGGATGCCAATCTTCCATGCTGTCTCCATAAAGCTGGGCTGTGCCCAGACCATCCCGCCATCCACGTGGACTTGGTAGGAAATGAGACTCTAATGCTTAAATATTAACCAAAGGCTTTATATGTTTGGTAATGCTCAATAACCATATGCCCATACAATTAGAGGTGTTTCCCAATTAGCTAACCCAAATATAAGTTATTACCCAGGACTGCTCTCTATACCTGCGTGGCTCTTCATCCTCCTATATCTCTGTTCTCCCCTCGCCTTGCTCCTCCTCTTCCTTTTCCTCTTCCTCTCCTTACTCCTCCCACCTTAGCTCCTCCCAGCTTGCGGGGAAAATTTCCCGCTACAGTTATAGGCTCTAATAGGTTTAGCCCACTCTGCTCATTTTCATTCAATTTAAAATGCTTTTTTTTTCCACCCAAGAGCACATTTTACTCTGCACAAGACTGTACCCACAAGGGCCATGTACACATGACAGCTTGTGGCACCTGGGAGGCTAATTCAAAGCACGTAGCAGGTATTCCCCTTCCTTAGTATTTTTCTGTCTCCCAGCCTGCCAGGCTCTTCTATAGCTCCCCATCACTGTACCTTTGCCTCACACTTCTTAGCTCTGTGTTGACAGATGTGGGTAACCAGGCCCCTCTGCCTCTAGGATGGTGTTAATTTTAAAGGTTTATTTTTACTTAATGTGTGTTTGTTTGCATGTATGTTTGTGTACCACATGTGTGCCTGACTACCCAAGGAGGCCAGCTGAGGACACCAGATTCCCTAGAACTGGCGTTAGAGATGGTTGTGACCCACCATGTGGGTGCTGGGAACTGGACATTGGTCCTCTGGAAGAGCAGCCTATGCTCTCAAGCACTGAGCCATCTCTCCAGCCCCCCAAACCTAAATTAATTGAAGGTAGCATCTATATCACTCACCTCTGCCTGTTACATAGCATTTAGCATGCATGGAGTACATGCTGAGTAACTGTGCACAGAGTATGTGTGAGGCAGAGCACAAGTTCATCGGATGGTGGTAGGTGGGATCAAGTTGAGAAGTTCACCAAGAAGTAATTTCTGTAGCTGAAGAAACACCATGTTGTGTCGTGGACTGATAAGGCCAAGAGGCAAATTCCTCAGGGTTAATCAATGAGCCACCAGCTGGTCAGCACCCACATTCTCACGCTGTTTGCTGACATAAGGGAGGGGAAGGTTGAGCTAGATTAATGATAGGATAGAGAGGGATTTGAGTCAGTCTTCAGTCCTAGATGGATGAAGTCAATAGGGATGATGGCACGTAGAAATGGGAAATGGAATTCCCAGTGGTCCCGGAAGCATCAGCAAGTATGGATGGAGGCTACAAATGAGTCCGCCTTGTCAAGAAGGAAGAAGATAGAAAGGTATCACTTGAGAGAGTGGAGATGTAGAAATGACAGGGGGCAGGACACTGTGAGGGGTCCAGAAGGGTTGTAGAGTGAAAAATTATAAAGACCATTTTATAAAATATATACAGGCTCTGTAGATTCCTTCTCCCTAACCTGAGTAGCTGAAGCCGCAGCCTACAGTTAATCAGTTAACAAAGAATTCGGAGTTACAGGACAAAGAGCTGCTGAGTCATCTGAGGAATAGGCCGGATACGAGAGACAAACATCCGCCTGCAGGAACTACACCCTCCCCCCCTCCCCCATGGACCGGTTCAACCTACTGATGTTCAAGAATCGGAAAACAACCAATCGTGTGCACCTGCGCGAAAGTTTCTCCCAATCATGTGCACCCGCGCGAAAACTTCTCCTTTTCCCCACCCCAAGCTTATATTTACCCTAAATCCCGGAGCCACGAGGCCGATACCTCTGTCTCCTACACTGAGACACGTGTCGGCCCGGAACGTTCCGCCATTAAACTACCTCGTGTTCTTGCAGCAAGTTGGTCTTTCATGTGTCCTTTGGGTGCGTGCAATCCTGAGACCCTAGTGGGGTCCCCTTTGGGGAACTCCAGACCTTTCAGGGTCATGGCTATGTGATGTAGCCCCATTTTCCTGACAAAGCAGGAGGCATCTCCTTGGTTTTCAGGGTGAAAGGGTCATGGGCTCACTTGGAGTAGCGAGGCTGCTAACATCAAAATGAGTCTGACACTAATCACAATGACCAATGAGTTCAGAGGACAGCCATAACTATGAAGAGGAATTCAGTTAGCATCAAATTATTACTCCGTACACTGACACCAGCTTTGAAGCAAACAAGAAGAAAACCAATCATGATATGTCAGTTATGCCCAAGGCTACTGTTAAAAGAACCCAACATCGAGGGGCTTAGAAGTTGATGGAATATTCTGGAGGCTCAAAGTCTGAAGTCCAGTCTGTTTGAAGCCCTTCAGGAGAAACTCTTCCCTTGCTCTTCCATCCTCGGAGGTTGATGGGCCTCCTACAGTTTGTGGCTGCTCCACTTACCATAGTCACCCTATTCCTTCCTTCTGTCTATTCTTATTCCTTTGTTTTGTCTCTACATTTACAGTGCCCTCCTTACAGAACACTAGTCTTAGTGGATTAGTAATCTCATTTTAATTTGATACCCTTCACAAAAGACCTTATTCCCAACTAAGGCCAGATTCTCAGGGCTACAATTAGAGAATAAAGACTGTTCCAGATGTAGGCCCATGGATGCTAAGTGGGCCCAAATACAGTAGGAGGAAAGAAAAGATGCTAACACAATCACCAGGGTTCTCCTGGGCTGACCGTGGAGTCTGGGCTATAGGGAAACAAGTAAGGAACCAGACTGTGCAGATCAAGTTTGGGTGACAGGGATAAAGGGTTCGCAGCGGGGAGGAACAGGGGATAAGTGGCTTCAACAGGGGTCGTGGTATGAGATAAAAGCAGAGAGGCATTTCAGTTCGAAGACTTCAGATAGTTGGCCCCAGATTCTCACAGGCGGAGACATCAGTGGAAGGGACAGAGGATAGCTACAGGCAGAAGCCTCAGTTGTCAGGTAAGAGAGGAGGGCATCTTGGTTTAGGAGACAGGTGCATGGGTAAGGGATAATAGGCTGGAAAGCTGAGAGTTCCCAGGAGGGGGTCACAGAAGACTCTAAGGAGGGGGAGTTTGCAAGCTCCAGCAAGGACAGGAATGTCCTCCCTTTGAGCAAGGATTAGAACTGCAACAGGGGTATCAGGAAGGAAGAACAAAGGCAAACTAAGAGCCAAAGAATAAACAAGATGCTTCAACAATACTCATCCTTGGTTGTCACTGGATTGATCCCGGATCTATAATGGAGAAAACCCTGCCTTTGATAAATCTAAATGCCAGTCCTGACTTTCGGTAATGACCTCTACCCATCAATGCTGCCAGCTTGGAAGACCCTGTCTGAGATTATACCTAGAGGACACAGTGCAGGCTGGGGCAGCAAGCAACTGAGCTCAGGGGAGTTTCTTAGCTTTATCTCCTTTCTTATAGCATGGAATGATGGCACTCCCTCAAGATGCTGGCATACCACATGTCTGTGAGGACTGTGAGTAAAGACTGTCACCATTACTTGTCCTAGTCTGATAGAGGAGGGCTAAAAGTATGCTACCCCACAAACAGTAAAAATAACGAGGACAAGACCCTCTTTCTCCTTTTCCCCAAAGAGAAATGTTCTGGAAAATTTGTAATGTCTTTCTTTCCATAAGTTCTGATAAAAGGATACAATCTTGAATAAAGATGTCCCATGCTACTTAAAGGCAACATTACACGTCAGGCCAAAGTCCCCTGACCCTCTCCCAGAGAGGTTTCCAGGAATACCCCATCTTCTGACAGCTTGCACTGAATTCTATCACCTACACACTTGTTCCAAAAACAGAAATAAGAACAATAAACCTTACAAGTTAGTAGGAGACCAAGACAGGAACAATATACCTTTCAGGTTAATGGTCCTGTTTGCCGTTAAGAGAGTTAAAAAGAAGTTTCTGTTTGTCCTATGTTTGTCTGTCCCACCTGCACCACACATGAATGTGGGTGGGATGTACGTGGGCAGGAAGTATGTCAGGATGTATGCTTGCCCCTGATTGGACCTGATGGGAAATGCAGTGGCCTTGTGGGTATGCCTCTATAAGCCTTAGTAAAACGTGACTTGCTATTTTCTAGGAACTCCGGAATGGTTCTGGCCAGAGCCCAACATCTTGGCTAGTATTAAAGATTACTTCAGGTTTAACACCACCCTCTGTTCATTTTCTCCTTTAATAGAAATGTCTGCTCTAAAGTTGTCTATGCGTGCACATACACACATACAAGACTCATTTACACATTTGATAATGTGTGGAAAGATATCCTGATATGCTGAAGTCAGGGGATAAGGGTTTTTCATACCCTGGGCCAAGTTTCTCCCCCAAAGCTTTTACATTATGTAAGTGTCACTGTGGATACCTGTAATCAGAACTCTAGTGAGCTTTTGGTCTGGAGACCTTCTGTGCTGGATTTCTCCCAAAGAGGAAAGAGGAGGGCAGGACATGATGGGAAAGAGGTAGTGAGACTGTGTGAGCATGCAGGGCCAGATCACCAGGAAATTTGTTTTGCACTCGTGAGGGGGACTATGGGCACAAGATCTCAGGTGTAAGGGTTCTTGAGGTGAACAGAGTGCCAAGGAATGCCACAAAATCACACCATGCAATAGGCCACATGGAAAGATTTATTGGGGAGACAGGTATACAAAAGGCTGCCTCTGAGCAGGGATGGGAATCGGGCAGTTCATGAAGCTGCAAGCTTTATAAAGGCTTACTGTACGGCGCATATGCACAGGGAGAATATGAGACCAGTGTTAACAGTGGAAATGTGTCACATTTGACGGCTGGTCATGCTGTGGCCACTAGTGCTGAGTCACTGGAAGTGGCTGGTTCTGGAATGTGGGTGGTTCTCAGTTTACCAACATCAGGACCTGAAGCTCGTTGTTCCATGTACATGGGCAGGAAATCATTCAAACACCTGTGCTGCAGACCCGATGCTTCAGCTACAGCCTCGCGTCATGCTCACCCAGTATTTCCAGTCTGTGCCCAGGACTCTACTGTAAGCCTTGATTGCCCCTATAAGAGATTTAGTTGGTGGCTTCAGCCCAACCCTTTGCCACTTTCTTAGTTCCTTGGCCCTTGACATCTAGATGGGCAGTGTCTTGGCATACAGCACATGCTGGGTTTTAGGCTATGCACAGCTTCCTGTAAGAAGAGAAGAACTGGACAGCAGAAGCCGAGCCCCATCCTGTCCTGGTGGAATGCTGGAATGTCCTGGGGCACTTTAGGCTGTATTCTCTGCCACACTCAGAGCCTGGTACTCTTGCTTTGCCTTCTCCCTCTGTTCCTGTTCCCTCTGGATCAACTGCATCTGCTCCAGGTGCCACTCACGAAGTTTCTGCTCGTAAGTGGCCAGGTCCTCGGCCTCACAGGCGGGGAGTTTTTCTTTTACAAGCTGGGTGGTCAGAGTCAAAAGACTTTCGGACTCTACTCTGTTCAGCTCCTGCAGTTTAGACCGAGAGGCCTGTTGGAAACAAAGGGAAAATAAAAGGTAAGGGACAGGCAGGAGAAAAAGGACAGTGAGACCAACGGAGTCCTCCACAGGAAAAGGTGCCCTACACCTCTCTTCCAGGTGCAGCTGCCCCTTGCTGGTTCCCAGCTCAGCTGTTAAACCAAGATGCACGCAGTGCAGCACCAGCTCGACACACAAAGCGCACCTGCCCCCTCTACTCCTGCCCCCTCTACTCCTGCCCCCTCTACTCCCTGCTTCGCTCATGTTCAGTTCTTATTTAAGCCACAAGGTCTCTCTCCACTCAGGCCCGCTCCTAACTGAGCAGTGAGGATGCAATCAAGAAGGCAGCCTGGACTTTGGAAACCCTGCCTTTTCATTTAAGTGACTTCCCCTGGTTCCTTTCAACAGATGGAAATCATTTCAGGGATTTCTCACTAATGCTAAACAGCTTTCTGGAGTGACTGAGCACTGCAGGCCTCCACCTGCTGTGCTGCCCACAGGTCAGCTCTTACCTCCTGCCTGCTTACAGCTCCATCTGAGATGGCAGCCTGGTAGGTCAGCATAGTGTTCCGGAATACATACTAAAAGCATTAGTCTATTTAAGTGCTTCAAGATGCAGCTCACCAGAGAGCAACACGTAGGGCCCCAGCTGCAGCTGAGCTGCACATGTGTTCTTACCCCGAGGTGACTTAGTGTACAGGATAAGATCTGGTCAGGCAGAATGGCGTAAGGGGGCCAGACCGATGAGATCCAAAGAAGCAGACTGAGGTCTAATTATAAAAACAGACCTAAACAGATTACCTCAGACTAATGAAAATCAGGCAACAGGAAGAATATGTAAACTGAAAACGATTTCTTTCTGACATAATTTTCCAGGTAGTCTGAGGCCAAAGAGATACCCAGGGAATCTCAACTGTGAGGCTGTTGACTTTCGTCCAAATCCCAACTCAGTGCTGTGTCCTGTAAACTGAGACTCTCCCACCCAGGCCTCCTGTGAGGATAAAGGAAACGGGGTGGGGGGAGGGGTTTGCAGCTGCTAACATAGCTAAGGTCACAGATCGCAGGCTACAAACACTCATTTCTGTTCTTTCTTGAATGCTCAGAAAGTGCCCTGTGGAAGTACGAGGGCTGGAAGTTAGGGAAGGCACGGGTTTCCATCCTCTGAGATGCAACGGACAAAAAAAGAGTCAAAAGTCAAAAACCAATCAAAACTGTATACATAATGTAAAAAAGCCAGTCAAAACTGACGGCTGACAGTGGCTCAGCAGCCTTAGGCAGCATAAGTGTGGTGATTTTTTTCTTCTTCTTTAAGTTGTATACACTGACAGGCAAAGTTAAGAGAAAGGGCTGTGTATCAATTCTCTACTCTGCTTTGTTCTTGGGGTATGATAGGAACATTACTCTTTTTCTTCTGAGTTTCAGATTACAGTAGAGAAGCTAAGCAATGGCTTCCCTTACAGAAGTACTAGGGAGGAACAACTGCCTAAAATGCAATGGGATCCTGTTATGAGGATGCTTGCCACTGCTGGTTCAGAAGAGCCAGACTTACGCTAAGAGTCCAGTTCTCCTACCTGCTGGGAAAAGGTACAGAGGAGCAGCTGGTGTGGGTGGCAAATTCTCCTGCTCCTATAGTGACGTCATAACCTGAAAGTACTTCCTTCTTTTTGTATCAAGGAAACAAGAAACAAAGCAGAGAGCAGGCTCATGGATTTTCTTCCCTGACACAGACAGCAGCGCATTTGGGACATAGCTCAGTGCTGTTCTGGAAGCCTGTCCACAGGCAGTCGTGTCTCTAATGGCCCTGCTGAACAGCACACCACTGTCAGGTACGAGCCACAAATGATGCCTGACTCTTATCTCTGCTGGAAGTGTGACTAATGTCTAACTGGGTGTCCGACCCAGCACATTTGGAGTACCGCAGAGAAATGACCGGTCACTTTCTACTGAGTGGGAATCAGGCTGTTGTTAATAGAAGGCTTCATCTACCCATCAGGCACCAGTGAGGGACCACTGGGGATGCCATGCTGCCCCAGGGAACAGAACCATGACTGACCAGCTCAAGCATGAAATCATAAAAATCTCACTGGTTTCTTGAAAGGCCATGGCCTGTGGGAAACAATATAACCGCAATTCTTGATGTGAGTTTGTGTGAGACTGATACAGGAAATGGCTCCATTTTGACTAAGAATCACCTGAAACCGCTCCAGGTATCGGGGAAGCTTGGACTGTTCTGGCTCCTCAGTGTCTAGCTGCTCCACCAGGTTGGCTGAGCCCAAGCTGTCTTCACCTTCCTGGGGCTGTGTCTCTGAAGCCTGGCCATCTGGGGACATCACCACCTTCAGGACTCCATCCAGCACATCAAGCTATAGGGCACAAGAGCGTCAGGGTGACACCATCTGTTAGAGTCTTAACTTTGTGCAGACCAGAGACAAAGAAAGAAGGGGGACCCCCAAGACTGAGGACGACATTGAGGTGATAGCTAGGGGTTACTGAATGGCAGTTCATGCATGAAGTGCTAGGTTCAAGTCCTCATGCTGCACACAAGGAAAAAGAGGCGAACATAACAGTTACATTTGTATACATTAGCCCTCAGGCAGCAAGAGCTTCAGTATAAAACAGAAGCTACAAACCTTAGCTAAGGATCACCTGTATGAATGAATCAGCACAATGGAAAAGTAGGTTTGTTTTTAATTAACCAGGTGGGAACCCAGGAATTACATTTGATGGGCATTAAAGGACCTCTCTCACTTTCATGTCTTTCTTTGGAGTCAGTCGGGAATTGGGACAAAGGGAAAGAAAGACCACCACAGACCACAGACAACAAAAGGCTACTCTGAAAGCACATTAAAGCTGCTGCATATTGGCAAGGCCTTCCCCAGAGCAAGATTCCAGCTCACAGAGTAGCTATAAATTAGGGGTCAGCCTAATCCACATAAGCTGCTGGCCAAGGCCAGAGATGCACACAGAAAATTCACTTTAATGAGGTGGTTGTGTGACTTAAATAGTAAGCAACTGCAAACATGGGAGTTCTTTCTGTTTGGTTCTCTTACTTGTCCACTGTGTGGTATAGCTCCCTTAACTCATGCAGGGGTGGTCACCAGAGATGGGAAGGGAACAGCAGCAAGGCCTGCATAAGCAGTCCACCAGTGTCACAGCACAATGAAGCACCCACAGTGCTCCAAGGCCTGACTGCTTCTGAGCTTTACACACAGACTGGGTGTACAGCACATTCTTATTGGCATTCTATAAATTAATATTATATTAATATTCTATAAATTAATAATTCTATAAATTAATCACATTCTATAAATTAGAATAAAGACAATGTAAAGTTGGCTAAAATGAGAAGGAATGTATCCCCAAAGAAGGATTTATGTATCATTTTGTGGTTTTTTTTTTTTTTTCCAGTTACCAGCACTGAATATCAGCTTCGAAGTGTGTGTCCCTTGGTCACAATGACTGGGAAAGAACATTAATGACATCAGTCGGTGTCAGCATTATGTGCCATGGTAGGCACTGGACTGATTATCTCATGATGAAATGAAAGCTGAGGGGTGAGCCTCGGCTTTCAGGGTCAAGGCCACACGAAAGAGCAGCTCCAAGGCAACCTTTCGTTCTGATAAGAACGAGTCTGGGCCTGTCTCTGGACAGAACAGTGCGGACGGGAGGGAACACTGACTCCATGTTGAGGGGAAGACCTGCTGTGTTTCCTAGTCTAAGCTCAGTCCAGTGACCTGTGTCAAAGCGCTTAGGTGACTAAGAAATGAACTTTGGCACAGGGGGGAGGATAATGAGACAGGCAAACAAAACACCTTGGATGTTGACAGAACCATGTGACACAGACTCAGCATTACACATGTACTAAAGGGAAGTCCAATGGGAAGAAAGTAAGATGGCATCTTCTCTGGCACCCAGATCCTGTGTGGCAAGATGAGGAGTGAGAGGTGTTCCTGTGTGTCTGCATGTGGACCTCACCTTTAGTCTAGGTTAGCTAGCCAGCTTCCAGCAGCTGACATCTCCCTGCCTCCCATCCTGCCATTACTGGACGGTAACTGCACTCTGTACCTGGCTTTGTAAGTGGGTCTGGGGATCTGAACTCCGGTACTTAAGCTTGTGAGGCAGATACTTTACCAACAGCCAAGGATAATAAAGAAAATTGCTATGTAGTCTCTCCATACTACATGAGAAACAAATTCATTAAAATTATTTAAGTTTTCTATTACACGACCATAAATTCCTTTTGGATGGGGGAGGTGGTGAAGAGGGTGATATTTATTGATCTGAGCTTGAATTTCAAGGGAGCAGACAGTTTTCTTCTTACATAATGAGGTATGAATCAACAATAATCTTATTTTCCATTGCCTTTTTGACAGCAACATTGAAAATGTTTGTGGTTTCTTTTCATCCTTTTAAACTGAATAAATACCAATTCTGTACAAATGCAGAAAGCGGGAGAAGGAGGAGGACAATGGAAACAAATTCAAACCACCCAGCCGATCCACTGAGTGGGGGTGGAAAAACATACCGCTTCTCTACACAGCTTGAGATCTTCAGGGGAGGAGGCCACCCTCTCCATCACTTGAAGGGCTCTGTCGAGGTAGCCTGGTGTCCATATCAGAGGCATGCCACGGTAGACAGCCTGAAGCCCACGCTGCAGCTCTACCTTCCCTGTGGCCAAAAAAGCAACAGAGACTCCTCAGCCATGTCTCCCCACTGTGTCTGCAGACAAAGGCTTGGAAGGTCCCAGCAAACAGCAGCCTAGACCAGGACCCTCACCATGCACAAATTAAACGGAACATTGGTCAACTTGCTTTATGCGTTTCATTTGGCTGGAGATTCACCAGGGCCCATGATGCACTGGGCAGAGAAACTTTGAGAGTCTGACAGAGCTGTTCCTACAGAAGGCCACCCTTAAGACAAAAGAAAATGATACTACATAGGCCAAAACC
>JANHMN010000014.1:22175491-22197685 GCA_030674055.1 Rhabdomys pumilio | reverse complement strand
CAACCTACAGACCAACCACCAAAAATCCCAAACAAACTCCCAATGAAAAAATGACAGCAGGAGCTGGAGAGATAGCTCAGTGGTTAAGAGCACTGACTGCTCTTCCAGAGGTCCTGAGTTCAATTCCCAGCAAACACACGATGGCTCACAACCATCTGCAATGGGTTCTGATAACCTCTTCTGGTGAAAATAGTGACAGTGTACTCACGTACATAAAATAAATAATAAAATCTTTAAAAAAAAAAAAAGACAACAGAACCTTCAAATCAAACTAAACATCAAAAAAGAGTGAACACTCCTGTGTGAGTTTGCTAGCCAGTCTGACAAACTAACTGACATACTAAGACAAACTAAGGTCTCTCAGTAGTTTATATTAGAATCAGCATCCAAGAATCCAAACTATATTTTGTTGGCAAAGATCAGCTTCAGTAGCAAAGAACTACCCCTCAGAAAGACGGGCAGGAACAGGCAGCAAGGAAAAGGCACTTTCCTGGAGGCCTGGCTTCTGAGAGAAGCAGGACAGCAGTAAAATAACACACATCTGACAAATCACTGCAGTCAGGTGTCATTTAAAATCTGCCCAGATCAGGTGCTCAGGCTGCTCCTCTGCACCAGCCCCACTTCCAAAGCAGTGGGCACTAAAGCCACCATTTCTCCTAGACTGTCCAGTCACATGGGACCAACAGGTGACTGACCTCTCTTCCCTCACCTGGAAACAAAGTCAAAGACACAGATGGTAGTTGGCTAATACTGTGAAAGTATTGAGTAGCAACCCTGATAGATTACCAGAAGTTTACATATGCCATCCTTTCCTCACACAAAAATAAGTTTTGATTACAGTTAACGGAGCCACTTCTGAGCTGGTTGATGGTGACAGGTCTAATGACATCCCTGGAACGCCGAGCTCAGAGGAGGACTGAAAAGAACCCAGACTACGGAAGCTGTAATGCTCTAATGCCCTACACAAGGAAAGAGCTGCAGCCCTTTCCCCGTGGTCTCTGCCCTAAGAAACTAGCTGCAACTGCGGCAGGGAGCGAGGCTCCGCGGTATTACAGGCACAGCGTCCTGGTCAGCGAGGCTCCGCGGTATTACAGGCACAGCTGTCCTGGTCAGCGAGGCTCCACGGTATTACAGGCACAGCTCGCCTGGCCATGCTTTGTGCATAACTGGAAGGCCACTAAGTGCTATTTTGTCGTCTATACATGTAAGTCATAACTGCAAGTTCACTAGTACATTTAAATGAAGTTTTAATTTTATTATGAGACAAAAGGCTGTGCCATATCGTTCCACAGAGACCAGTATGAACAAGGCTCACTGAGCTTACCGAGAAGAGCACAGCCATACAGCTGGGAACTCAAGCCCACTGTGTTCCTTTGTTTTAGGCCAGCAAGCAATAGGGACGCACCAAAGTCTCTTTCTTCTTCCCACTGCAACAGAATACAGCAGATTAATGTCTAGTAAAGCCATAGATATTTCATGTAAAATATGATTTTTTAAATGACACCAAACAGCATGTATTAAGTAAGATTATGAAAATAACAGATTGTGTAGAAGTTATCTCAATTCTATTTTTAAAAATTACTTATATTTAAAAAAAAATCAGAACAGAAAGGCCCTTTATATAACTAAGGACTCCTGGGTGGTGAAATCGGGAAATGGTTTTGATTTTCTCCACTGTGCTTCTCGTGATTTTCTGTGTTTTGGTAATGAGCCAGAGCCTTTTACAGTAAGAAAAGAGAAGACAATAGAGTACTCCAGACCCACACTGACTGGAGAGAGAGCGTCACCGAGGCCCAAAGGCTGTCAATGTTACGTTTATGCTGCTCCAGAGGGAGGGAGAGCACTAATAGCACAGCAGACATACGACTTCTTCACAGGGTTAAAGTAAGCACCATCATTAAATTGCTTTTAGATAGATTTGTGCCTCTTAAAAACAAACCAGGCAATCAGAAACACTTAGTCACTGTGTTTTTCAACCTAGGATGTAAAGCTGCATGTCAACAAAATTGAAGCCTTTTGAGGAGACATGAAAAGAAAAAAAAAATAAGGCAAAGCCACAAGCCTCACTGGGCCTGCCACACACCAGTGACAAATGTGACTGGGGCAGTCCCTGGAACGCTGAGCTTAGAGGAGGAGGACTGAAAAGAACCCAGACTTCAGGAGCTGTAATTCTCTAATGCCCTACACAAGGAAAGAGCTGCAGCCCTTTCCCCGTGGTCTCTGCCCTAAGAAGCTAGAGATGGTCTGCAGCTTCAGCTGCAACTGCGGCAGGGAGCGAGGCTCCGCGGTATTACAGGTATGTCCTGGTCAGCGAGGCTCCGCGGTATTACAGGCACAGATCGCCTGTATGCTTCATGCAGCACAGGCACCAGTTCTTGGGATTTTCCTACATTTTGGAAAATAGTGGATCCTTTTCCTGGAAAAGGAAACTCCATGGCACTTCTACAGCAAAGATAAAGAAGAGCTTCTAATTAAGGGCCTGGTCACTTTTCTGACAAAACCATTCTAGCTTTTGGCCATGTTCTGGAGAGCAAACATAGGGCTTTATGCCTGCTAATGACCAATAAACTACATCCTGAAAAGGTGTCATTCAAATCTAGGAAGTTTACATCTCTCACCAACAGCCTGAAAAGTGGGTCTGGTGCAGAATGAATAAGAAGTCTGACTTATTTTTCTTACACTTCTTTTTCAATTTAATTTTGTTTTTGAGAAAAATTTTATTATGTAGTTCTGGCTAGCTTGCAACTTGCTATGTAGACCAGGCTGGCTTCAAATATTTATTTATTTATTTATTTATTTATTTAGTATGTCTAAGTGTGTGTGTGCGCGCGCGCGCGCGCATGAGAAAGAGGATGGGGAGAGGACAGTGCATACAAGCCAGTTCTCTCTTCACACCACGTGGATTCATGGATTCTAGGGACCCGACTCAGGTCATCAGGTTTGAGTGCAAGCATCCTATCCACTGAGCCATCTCACTGTCTGAAACCTTGTTTTTCCCCTCTAGAGAAAACATGAGCTACGGTATCAGGATACACTGGGGACTAAAAGCTGAATCAACTGCAAATATACAAGCAGCTGCTGTCTGTGGCATGCTGGGAGCAGTCACTGTTCACAGGGACTGAGATGACACAGGTGAACAACCCTAATCTGAAAACCCCAAATGTCCCAAACTCTAAAACTGGCATGACACTGCTAGCAGAAAATGCAACATCATGTGAGATACTCTGTGTATAAATTAAGCACAATACTTAACCATCACTCTTAGGGCATGTCTGGAGTATACATAAAACATGAATCATGTTGTGTTTACACTTGACTTTGTCTCCAATATCTCACTGCGCAAATATTCCACAATTAAAAAAAACAAATCTGAACTCCAAAACACTTGATCCTAAGCACTTCAAAGGAGACCCCACTGGTAGTGTGGGCTAGGTCAGATGCCACTTTACCAGTCTGCCCATTTTACACCGTGCCTGGCCTACCAACACAAAGCCTTCACCTTCCTCCACCCACCCCTCGCCACTTCTCTCCAATGACACCCCGAGTGAGTCACCTATACTTGCAGTCTCTTCTGTACACTTTAAAATCCTTCATTAAGTCATTCTACTCTGGTTTCCACTGTTTCTCTATGGATATAAAGTGAAGTACTCATTGCTCTGACATCATTAAATTCAACGACCCTGCCTTATCCCCGTCTTACTCTTTTTCCTAGGCCAGCTTTCATGGTTTGTGCGGTCCAATAAATTCCAAACTTTCTTTCTTGATTATTGCTAACACAAACTTGTGTGTATGTATCTAACACAGTATGCTGACACATGTATATGATACTGACTTCCACTCACTTTCTCTCCAGTTCATCTGTACACATTACATATGGATACATCAGCTCCAAAACTGTCCTGCTCGAGAAATCTTTGGACTGTCTCAAAGCATGTGAGTTTACAACTGGTCAGAGCCAAGTTAGCCATTCATTTCCTCACAAAGCCTCTTTTCCCAGCGTCCTTTGGTGGGAACTGAACATCTGGGAGCTGAGCCTCTCTGACTCTCTAGCTCTTCTTCCCTGATGCTGGGAGCTGAGCCCTACCTCTCTGACTCTCTAGCTCTTCTTCCCTGATGTTTACCATCCCACAAATCCAGTGGGGATTCTAGTTCCACCTCACCAAGACTGTTAGACCATCATCAGCTCCCCTCAGACTCCATGAGTCTCTAAGCCGGTCTGAGCACAGCTAACCTGCCGTGCTCTGATCTCTGTCCAACCTTACAGCTGAGGATGGCTTTAAGATACAGATCTGACTATAAGCTTCCCCCCTCCCCCAATTTAAAATTTAGATAACTGCTCACTATTTTTAGGATGATAGCAAGATGGCCTATGTTCTGCACTCTTATCTCACACCCCACGGCCTCAGACATTCTCTATGTTGTAGGGGCATCAGCCATCATGATCATGGTATCTCCCCTGTCGGTTAAGTACATGTGACTCGGTCCATCTTCCTCCAGCCTAGTCTCCCCTACTCACCTGGGTCTCACTATCTTGCCCTGGTACTAAGTCTCCAGTGCTGGGAACTCAAGCAATCCTCCTGTCTCAGCCTCTCCATGAGCACAGAAATGTGCCCAGTCTCCTTCAGCACCTTCTTGCTTACCATGTTCTTTCTGCTGGTTGGACATATGCACTTCCTTTCAAAGTAGTTAACAACTTTACCTTTCAGGTATTAACCTTGCAAACAGCTCTTCAGGCATTTCCTCTGTGCAGTCATTTTACGTTTAAAATACAAAGTCAACTCTTTTAGAGCTTTTCATGTTATAGCTGCATGCTTATTTTGCCTACATGTGTGCAGGTGGACCATGTGCATGCCTGAGGTCTGGGGAGGTCAAAGCAGGTATCTGGTCCTCTGAAACTAGAGTTTTAGACTGTTGTGAGTCACCACATGGCTGCCAGGATCTGAGCCTAGGTCCTCTGCAAGGGCAACAGGTAATCTTCAGCATGAAGCCATCTCTCTAGCCCCTGTTCTGTTTTAAAGTGCTAGGCTGTAAGTAGAAATGTGTTTACTGTTAAATATGTAGCACTTGGCAACAGAATGAGTAAGTAGGTTCAACATATATTAATAGCTTAAATGCAATACATCACAGTCAAGTGTCTACATATACTTGCTGTGTCATAGGCCATGCCACTTAGTAAAGCACAACATCGCAGGGTTTCAGGACGTGGGTTGGACTGGGTGATGTTTCAGCAAGCATCCAAACTGAGATTTTCAGACCTGGTACCGAATTAAGGGCAGATCACAGGCCTCGATGCCTGGCATCACCTGCTAGTGCCATGGTTATTCTGTAATACCTCCATGCCTCTGTCTCCCTATCTCTGTAGAGCTATTGGGAAGAGTAAAGGCATGACTATGTTGACAACCCAGGAACACAGTGTAGTGGAGAGCAAGCGCTAAAGTGCTATCTGAATATCAGTTACCACCGTTCTCACCGATGTTTTCTCAGGACAGCAGTGAGCCATCAGTCAGTGTCCTACTCAAAGGAAGCCAAAGCTTGGCATGCTGCGCATTCTAGAACACAGCTGGCATGGAGCAACTGTAGGAAAACCCTGACACATACACACACACACACACACACACACACACACACACACACACACACACACAAATGGTCAGAATTAAATATGCTAGCTCTCATGGTCAAAACTGGCTGTCCACCTGCTCCTTTAGCATGCCATGTCTGGCTCTCGGTGATTATTAATGACTCATTTCTGAATTGCCTGAGGTCACCTGACCTGGCTCAAGTTTCAAATTGTGCAAAAGGGGCTAGGGTTGTAGCTCAGTGGTAAAATGCTGCCCTAGCATGCAAGAGGACCTGGGTTATATCCCCAATATCCAAACAAAAATGGCCCCCAACCACCACCCTGACAAATGTACCTAAGGGCTTTTACTTGGGAAGTGCCCAGTACCACTGTTAGAAACCAGAAACAAACCACACTGAATGAATGTTCATTTCTGGTGGCACACAGTCAGAGCCACCCATGGATAGTCCCCAGGTTCAGAGAGCAAGGTTCCCCATCAGGCCCTCATCTACTTTACTGGGCAGTCATTGTTTGGTTTCCTCAAGCTCTCAGGCCTGTGTTAGGGCAGATCACTTACTGTGAGGTCTGTCTTCTCTGCTAGGCAATGGTGTAAAACATAGAGGGAGAGAAACTGGGTGGATGGCACTTCAAAGGCTTCTTGCATCATGATCTGAAAAACCACAGATAAGGCATCTGGCAAGGAGATGAAGGTGAGGACAAGGGGAAGTTAGATGCAGGGAACATCACCGAATCTCCAATGTGAACACTTGTTAAAGTGTGGTGCAGTGCAGACCAAGCAGAACCAGAGATAGGAAACATGCGCTCTAGCCCTAGCTTTTCTATAAAGCAGGCCCTTGTTGAGAGCCCTTCTGCACACACTATGTGTGCACACTGAGTCAGGGGCTTTTGCATCAGGGACTTCAAACATGCCCTACACGTCTTCTGTCTCACAGTACGTAGCATCTTCATAATGACCAAACGCTATTTTCTCTGTTTAACAAGATAATGCCTATGAAAATGCCTCACTCCATGTCCATCAGCTAGAAGAGCTAAGCACTGGGAGAAGAGGAACATCGCTGTCATGGATGCTTTCTCACTGTTGAAGAAAATAAGACAAGGCTAGAGGAACTCCCAAACCCCGGGTATTAATTCAAAGATTGACACAGGGATAATAAAGAACAGTTTAAAAGAATTGAGAAAGGGGAAAGGAAAAGGCCCTTCATAAATTATAAACCGAGTCCAACATACAGCACACCTATTTATTTCTACATGAGCTGGTTACAGAAAACCAGGCCCCAAGGTCTCTTACTTTCCCTTGATATTCTACAACACAGACAAAAGCTGAGAAAATCAAGTCACGCAACTTCTTTCCCTCAGTAATCTGTGGTCAAGGTAGAGAATGCTAATGCTAACACTGAAACATAATGCTTGCTCATGTCACCAGCACAGCAAAGGGTTTCAACTCACTGCATGTACTACTGAGCTCACTGCATACACTCAATTACAGAAGTGTTACACATGAAAACTAAATCAATTTTTACTTTATTTTTTATATTCTGCATTTCAATCAGCCTGAGAAGTGTTATCAGATTGGCCTTTAATTAACTTTTCCCCTATAGTTACTTAGGTATGCTGACATTTTCCATCCCCACAATAGCAAGGGTAATATTTAAAATTTTTGGCATAAGTGATAATAATTGTCATGTAAACTTTTCTGACTAAGAGAGTAACATAAAGAGATGTAATTAAGCAACAAAGAAGGAGGAAGCTGTCTGCATTCACCACTTCGTTTGGGAGCTGAAAGCCTTGAATTAACTGAATCATGATCTGGTTCCTCACCTTTGTAATGTTCTTTCTTTATGAAATAATCCAACAGCAAGTTGAATGTAAAGTTATCTGGAAAAATTCCATACTGAACCTGTAATAAAAGCGAAAACAGAAAGAAATCTTCTCTAATTCCGTCTGTAATACAACCTCATGTCTCACTCAGGATGATGCTTGGCCCCACTGAGTTAAACTACATAGCTCTCAGTGAGACTGAAGCCGTGACTCAGGAGGGTTGGAAACTGGAACTGTTGGTCGGGGAAGAAGGTTGAGCAGGTGTCTTGACAGAAGACAACTGATAGGTGAAAACTGTAACAGCCCATAGCTAAAACGACAACAGAAAGAAAAGACCCAATCCCCTCCTCCACAAAGAGCTGGTCCAATGACTCTTCACAAGGTCTGAATGAAAATTCGAAACAGACCCTAAGAAAAAAGCATGAGTTATACAGCATATGGTCTGACTTCTAAATGCCCAAGAAATGTGCCAACGCTTTACTGTAAACCAAGTGTCTAGGATTCTGTTTGCCTTCATATTTAAGATGTCAGAATCTAAGAATATTTTAGGAATAAACAAGGATGCTTCAGTGTCTGCTTCAGGGCTTGGTAGGAATTTTCATGACTCGGATCTCAGAGTCTCAGGCTCCAGCATTAGACCTGGGACAGAGCCTTGACGTTTTAGTGGGCTTCTGTGATTTTCATATGCACTTGAGCCTGCCTCTTTACTGTCTAGATCATGGTTACAGTTCTAACAGAAATTCTTACTTCAATAGAGATTAACCTCTTGGTCTATAGTGTCACCAACTACCAGAAACAACTGGAGAACTTTTTTGTCCCCCCTGCCCCCACACCCCACTCCCTTGGGAGGTTCTGAAGCCTTCACAGTGAATCCCAGAACTAAGGGAGCACGGGCTCAGGGGCGGAGCCTGTGATTCTCAGAGAACTCACCCCCATGAGCTTGAATCCAAGGCAGGCTAAAGCCAAAACATTTTAGAACAGTAATTCATTAGAGCTAGAAAGGAACTTGGAAATTACCCTGTCCAAGCCAAGTGTGGTCCCACCAGGCCTATAGTCCCTCAGAAGGCTGAGGCAGGATTAAGGTGGGTTCTACAGTAATTTGGGCTACATGGGAAGATCCAATCTGGAGTTCTCGGTAAAATTGGCAAAACAAAGAAAAAGAAATGAGCCAGTCTACAATTTCCAACTTTGATCGTGGGTCGAGTGAGGTCTCTAGGAAGGATGAAAAGGCACAGTGACGATTTCTATTAGATCACATGTTATTTATGATTCCATCTGTACTCACGGGCTGTACAACATCAAGAAGGAACCCTGATAGACACTGTGGGTTCTGGGTGCTAATGCTGTGTCTACCACAGATGAGCCATTCCAGGAGCAGGATGTGTCAGGCACGGCAGTGTGTGCTGGGACAGGGGTGTGTGAGAACCTCTACACTTTCTACTCAGTGATGCTTTGAACCCCAAATACCTAGGCCCAGAAAAGACATACTGAATTAGAACAGTAGGGGTTAAGACAAGTATTGTGCATGAGTGTGTGCGTGCGTGCGTGCGTGCGTGTGTACACATACAAGGATGGGTTGTCTTGCTCAAGTTTTTACATAGGTGCTGGGGATCTAAACTCAAAACATGGGGTAAGCATACCAACTAGCCCCAAGCATCTGTAAATTTAAAAAATCTCAGGTAACTCTAAGAAGGCAGCTCAGGTTGTAAATCACTTACACTCACTCAAGTTGAATTGAGAAAACCAGGACAAAGTCAAAGAAAAGTATTTGCTGGACATTCTGGGCAACTGACAGAACCTAAAGGGTTAAAAGCTATATAT
The DNA here is from genome assembly GCA_030674055.1 of Rhabdomys pumilio. Taxonomy (NCBI): domain Eukaryota; kingdom Metazoa; phylum Chordata; class Mammalia; order Rodentia; family Muridae; genus Rhabdomys; species Rhabdomys pumilio. The sequence continues at coordinate 22,188,465 of JANHMN010000014.1, read as the reverse complement.
ATTTTTTTCTGGCCCCTCAGCTAGTAACATCTGTTTTTAAAGGTCTGGAAGCAACAGAAAAGAGAGCCTTTGCTCTGTTTTTCTAGACCCTTCTGAATCTGTTTCCACCAGCATCTTCATCTCTGCATGTCATTTCTGGAATGAAGAGAAGATTTCATCTCTGTCTTCCCCTAGGGCCTCCTTCCTTTCTTTCTTGAGACTGCAGCCCTGAACCTGGACCATCCTTCCCTGACTCCGTCTCCTTGGAATACAGCATCACTGCAGACAGAGGTACCACATCCTGCTCCATGCACATCTTTTGGAGCTAGCTTAAACGGCACTCATATCCTCACTTCTCTCCTCCCAGCTGGACTCCATCATGTTAGTTCCTCTTGTAGAGCACCTGGAATCCTCTACAGTGAGGTTTACCAGCTGGAAGAGATAGCGCCTTTATTTCTGCAAGGTAAGGATGAGATCCTGTTCATTTCTGTTTTCACTTGCATAACCAGTTCGCCATCTCACACCAATAATGTGTACAGCATATGCTGATTTGATGTGAAACTTAAGTGACAGATGAAAATAGTTCTTCACAGAGAAGAATCAAAGATAAATCGGTATACTGTCTGAACTCTAATTTTCAAGGTCTGGTGACACTATGAACATAATATATTTTCACAAAAATATTGTTAAAGTTCTTTAATGGCTCATATCAGTGTTTAAGTTGACTCTGGCAGTAGCAACACTCTATACCTTGTGCGCTTAGTTTGAAATACTTTCATGCCATGAGGTCAATGGAGACTGAAGCGCTGGGTGGAGTGTAACATTGGAAGGAATGTAATCCTAGGAGCTCTGGGGCTTGCAGAGAAAGAGCTATAGAGCTTAGGAGAAAGGACAAATTATTATCCAGAAATGACATCTTCTAAAAAAAAAGTGTAAGATGGTAAAATGGCCACTACTCACCCAAATCTTTTGAGAGGGAAACAGACAAGCAAGGCAGGGCTTAAGGATAAAGACAAAGTGACCGCCAGTGCAGCATCCCACCATGCTCCACGGTCACGTCCTCTCTTGAGCTCTATGTTTGAAAAGAGGCAACTATGGAAGTTTTTAGTGTTTTATTTGTTGGTTAGTTTATAACCAGCTCCAGTCTACAGACAGCACTGGAAGGAATCTGAGGGGACACCTAAATAGGAAAGTGGTTTCTGGTGGTACTGTCACAGGTACAAACAGCAGATCATACACACTCAGGAAGCACACGGGGAAACACTCCCCTTATGAACAAAGGTATACAAGGGATGGCCAGGAAACCCTCACCTTATTTACAAGGGTATACAAGGCTTTGTCTTGTGCTCCGTATTTCAGACACTGTCTAATCCACGCGTGGATGGTCCAGTCTCTCAGGTACCAGCAATTGGGACTGTGTCGAAATCTAAATAAAACACAAGAAGAGATAATACTTAGTCTCTTAAATGTTAAAACCCAAGCACCTTCCATCAGCGGGCCCTTCTCTTGTAGTAGATACTGAACATAGTCAATGTGACCAAAAGTCATGAGAGCTGACAATTAATAGAAACTCGAGGTTGAAACTCTTAACTCTTAATGGAAAGAGAGAAGGCAAAATAATAAAAAAGAAAAATATAAATCTACTTATTTATTTGTTTCAACACAGGGCCTCTCTATGTAATCCTGACTGGCCTAGAACTCACAGATCTGTCTGCTTCTACCTCTCAAGTGCTGTAACTACGGATATATGTTTCCAGGTCTGCTTTATTGTTTATTTAATCCCCTTGCCTCAGCACCTTGCTTTAATAAGAGATCTATATGGAAATAATTTGGGGAACTATTATGCATGATACTATGTAAATACATATCTTACCAGAAGGAATATGTGAAGCTGAAGTTGATACTTTGGAAATGAAGCAAAACAGATGAGGAAAAGAAAAGCAGACCAGCACAGACCTCTGAGGAAATCAGCTTTAAGTTAGACCAGTATTTCTGGTATATTCAGGAGCCCCTGGGAGAGTACTGAATCAAGAAAACAAACAAAGGCTCCACAGGCTCCCCTGTAGCCCCTCAGTCCATTCCCTCTTGTTCCCATAGCAACCCTCATGATCTGTAATCCAGGCAGTCATCTGGAGGAAGGCCCCTGGGATGCTGCTCTGGCCAGAGTGCTCACACACAGCCAGTGCCTGGGCGGGAAGGCTCTTCTCTCTCTTCGCCAGCATGCAGAAGACCGGACATCAGGGGCATGTCTAAACAGTTACCCGTTTCATTAGGACAGAGCTTCGTAATCCTACTCAGAAATGGGGACCTACTTAGTCCACATGATTCCCAGTGCGTGACACTTCGTGGCCCATGGAGGTTTTCAGCACATGAAAGCAGAGCTTCCATCAAGACATTTACTAACTGCTACATACTTCTGTGCATGACTGTACAGTTAACATGTATGTATATATGAAGAATGGAGCCACTTTGCCTGGGTCATTCACAGCCCTCTCACACACATCTTTTATAACAATGTAAGGAGGGCATGGCCCATGAGAATTATTAGATGCAGGGTTTGTGGCTTTGGTGGTTTTACCTATTTCTCATTTTAGAACAGATTAAAAATGTCAACCACCACTTTCACCTAAGAGCTCTTTCAACCTAGTCTCCACCTTAATCTCCTGTCTTGAACACCTTAGAAGGCAGCTTCTTGGCTGTTGCTGACAGACTTTGATGTACTCTGTGGCTACACTCATGGCCACAACCAAGCAAGTACCTTTTCTCTTATGATCAGCAAGCAACTGTGAGACTCTGAAGACTGACAGTGGGACCCACGCTACAGACCTTCAGAGCTTAAATTAAAATTTCATTTCAAGCACATTGATAATATTCCAAGGCTGGAAGAAAAGGGAAATCTTTTCTCAAAGTCTTTCTTTTTCACTCTGCTTTTAGAAACCTAAGAGACTCATTAATCATGACTGCCTCTCATAGCTCATTTAACTGACCTCTCATGTATCTCACTTAACTGCAGCTACCCAGCTCTTAGGCTGGTCTGTAAGACCTCACAGTCCATATGTATCACAAATGCCTAGGACCCTTTAACTAACAGCTACCATCACACCACTTCAGGAATAGTAGTAATCTATCTATCTATCTATCTATCTATCTATCTGTAATCTATCTATCTATCTATCTATCTATCAGTAATCTATCTATCTATCTATCTATCTATCTGTAATCTATCTATCTATCTATCAGTAATCTATCTATCTATCTATCTATCTATCTATCTATCTATCTATTGAGTGTAATATATGCTGCTCAAAGTGGAATTCCGGTCTTTCCCATATAGGCAGTAAGTGAACCCCTTTCTAGAGCCTATCAGTGTTAAAACTAAAGAGAAAGAAAGAAAAGAGAATTAGTGCACAACTTCTAGAACATGAAGGCATCAACACAATACACCAAAAAAGGAACCAAGTTTGAATGGTCTGAGAATAATTCCTCAGCTAATTTCACAAGCAGTTTTGTGTGGATCTTCTTTAGAACTCCAGCAAGGAGCAGGTCAGCTTCTGAATGGGCATCACCTAGATGATTCTGTGGACTGCTGGCCAGTACGGCAGTCAGGAAAGGCAAAGAGAGAACACACTGACTTTTGTCCTCTGCTCCACCCAGCAGGCTTGGCAGGTTACAGCCAGCCACTACAGGATGCCCCTCTGTACCTGATGCCATCAGCTGAGGCCACATCGCAACAGATGTCACTACCACTGAAGCAGCTGGCTGCCAGGACCAGCCAACTGTGAGAGTATAGAAAAGATGAACAACACAGCTCCAATAACCTGGGCACTGCTGTGCTCAGGAAGGCGGGAGGCGGGAGACAGCAGGCAGCTCAGCTCTACGGCTGTGCACTTGTTGGAGGAAGGAGGCACACAGAGGGGATAGAAGAAGCGTGCAGTCAAGCTTTCACTCTGATTCTACGGTTAGCATCCATGGCCAAAGAGATCTCTGTCCCCAGTGCTAACTGGGGCTGCCAGAGCTTTTTTAGAAGCTCAAACCATGGGTAAGCCAATAGCAGGAGCTGAGAAGTGTCCTCTCTCCCTTAGCCAGGTTGAGAATGGAACTGCTCAGGCAGTTACCTGTTTTACTGCTCACCCAAGGCTGCAGCACCAGGAGGCCAGAGAGCGGAGTCATGGTTTGTCAGACAGACAAAAGCCTAGGTCACCTTTGATTTCTTAGAAGGTAAGGGAAGTCACTTAAAAGAAATCAAAAGGAAAAGGACAAAGACCAGAGAGTGACTTTATAGTTATTTGTCCCCAATTGAATCATTTAATCAAAAAAGACAAAACAGTGGGCTCTGGCTGTCCTTCCATAGGTGTCGAATGCCTCATTATTTTAGAAGACAAGTGGCCACACTCCCCAGTCTTTAGGATCACAACTACACACACTGCAGGCCGAAAGCCTGGTGCTGGGCCCACAGCCCTGCAGCAGCTATCACTTAGCTACAACACAGGCTCTTGCACACGGATGAGCAAGCTTTCCACATGGTTTCCCTGATTATATGAACCACCAGTCAAGCCTAGGCATAAGTGGGTTCTGTATCCTGTGGCAACAGGCTTTCCAGATGGGAACCTCGGCCACTAAGTGAGGCCGACATGGAGGAGGGGCAGTAGAGAAGGCTGCCAAGGAGAAGATTCAGTCAGGTCCATGGGCTGAGGTGTGGAGTGTGCATCAGTTCATGAAGACAAGTTTGTGAATATCGAAGGGTCAAATGCTTCCTCCCACTAAAAGCTAGAGCGTTGTGTGACTGACCCTCTGTGATTCAGCGTTGCTGCCTACTTTCTCATCCTAAAAAAGTAATTAGAAAGGTAATTACTTGCTTTTCCATCCTGCAAGAAATTCTGCTTTCAGAATTGTTAATTTCAGAATTTACAATCTTCGATTCTTTCAATGATCACAAATACAAAATGGAAATATCACTATTACAGATTAAAATTCCTTTGTTGCTTGAGATCCCAAATTTTATGCTTAAGGACGTTTCAGTTAATTTTAACTTTCTTTCTTTTTTTTGTTTTGTTTTGTTTTTTTGTTTTTTCAAGACAGGGTTTCTCTGTATAGCCTTGGCTGTCCTGGAACTCACTCTGTAGACCAGGCTGGCCTTGAACTCAGAAATCCGCCTGTCTCTGCCTCCCAAGTGCTGGGATTAAAGGCGTGCACCACCACTGCCCAGCAATTTTAACTTTCAATAAACATATGTTGAGCCTCTATTAAACAAATGTACCATATTTTAAAAGATGTCTCCCTATTCTATTACCAAAGGCTAATACAAAGCCTGCATCTGAACACCTACAATTTACTACCCTGGTGCAGATGAAATGCCTCTGATTAGATATCTAGGTAGGTTTCTGAGTTAGGTTTACAGAGCTGAGATGCTCAAACCTGAAGTCCCAGTCTGTCATTGCCACTGCATGAGAGACAGATGACATCCAGCCAGACAACCACCACAATGAAGACGTAAGCAAATTCCATTGTTCCAGAAGTTTCCTTTGCAGTAAATCTCGCAGGACTTTCTGGTCATCCTAAGACTTTCATATAGGTCATGTCCTTAGGTCTCTCAGAACCAGTTATTTATAAAACCTGCAACAGCTGGCATGGTGGCAAACACTTTTAATTCCAGCACTGCAGAGGCAGAGGCAGGAGGCCAACCTGGTCTACATAGAGTTCCAGGACAGCCAGAGCTACATGGAAAGACCATGCCACAAAAAAACAAGAGCCACAATTGGTATCTGCCGGATGGCTATCATTTTTATTCTGCCAATTTCCAAAAAGAACTTTAAAAAACTGACAGTGCAGTCTGCAGGCGGCCTTCTGTGTGCTCTGTGATCATTAGCCCGCCTGGTTCTCTGCTGGCCAGCCTGAAAGGAGGCCAAGCAAGGTTACAGAATTTTAAAATACACAGTGTCAAGTTCAGGCACACAACAAAGGGACTTCTCAGCCATCAAACCTATTAGAATCTATTAGACCCATGGCTTAAAGATTATTAGAGCCTGGCATTTCTCGGGGAAACACACTGATGTAAGACATATGAGAAACCACTGCACGAGGAAGGCTCCGATGGCAAGTGTTTCCCTTTTGTTAGAGCTGGCTGCTGAGTGGTCAGATCTAGATTTCTAAATTCAGGAGACAGATAACACACCCATGAAATGACTGTCCATCATTACCAGCCCTGTGTGAGGTACAATGACCCAAATTCCACCCTGCTGGTCTAATGATCCCTCTAACTCTAGTCTGGACATGACCCGCACCCCTCCCCCCCCAATCCCCAATACAGAAAAATGTTAACTGTAGACAGACTATGTGCTACTTTGGCTCCTTCTTTGATGGGACCTAAGAGAGCCAATCAGAACAAACTTTGTTGTTCTTTGATACTGAGTTTATCTGCTTCCGAAGGGCAGGCAGTATGTATGGCCAGACCAGGGTATTATGGGAAGAGAAAAAGATATTTATACGGTGATCCCTGATGCTCCTGGTGGTAGTCCCCAAAGAAGAAACACTTCTGTCTCTTTGGCCACCAACTGGAACTGCACCCAGGAGCCACTATGGAGACTGTTCAGTCTCTGACACACTACTGTTATACAGGCTCACAGGTTAGTTTACCCTGGAAGCCTAGGGGGTTGCTAAAAGGAGAGGGTTTCTGGCTAAGTGAAGCAGGAAGCCAAGGAAAACTGGATCCTGGAACTAATCTTTATAAAAACATACAACTTGTGGGAACTGGCTTGGGCAAAGTTCAGAGAATGTTTTCAATTCTGAATATGAAGTCTGCAGTCGAGAAGTAAGTGGGTTTAATGCAAACATTTCCCGGCGTCTTATAAGGCAGAGGGCTCCAGACAACACCACAAAGTCATGAAAGATGTGACTGAGGCAGGAAACCCATACCTTGATCAGTCATGGCTACACTGGAATAACTCCGAGGAAGGGGAAGGAAGACAGAAGGGAGGGTCAATAGGACAGCGTCTGACTGAATAGTAGTCAGCGTTTCCAGATACTGTCCGTTTACTCAGGCAGGCAGCGTCTGTCCGTCACACGGAGAAGGAGATGGAGCACACACTTGCAATGGCACAGAAGCCCACAGCAGCAGACCTGACGTGGTCACGCCAGGATTACAGATGTCTTCGCCATTTCTGAGGGGAGAAAAGCTCAGTACTAAACTAAATTTCTTAAGAATCACATGTTTTTCTCTCAGGTAAAGAAGAAAAGCATCTCTCAGAGCTCTCAGCATACTGACTCTCCCAGGATGAAACACAGCCAAATCCCTGAGAATTTTCATTTATCATGAAAGGAAGACTGGGCTCATTTTCAGCCTCACAATCCAGAGTCAGACTATTTCTGTAACTACCAACCTCCCCTATACCTCCACTAAACTCTTAACCCCCCCACTAACCTCTTAGCCCCCCCCATTAACCTCTTGCCCCCACACATACACTCAGCCCCTAGCCCCCCCCCCCCAAGCTCTTAGGCTTGCTCTCTCTCTCTCTCTCTCTCTCTCTCTCACACACACACACACACACACACACACACAAAGTTCTCAGGCTCTTTCCCCCATATTCCCCTCACTAAGTTCTCAGGCTCTCACAGGCAGGAGACATGTCATCTATCTTACTGCAAACTCTTAGGTACTTGAGGATGTAGTGACAGTAGCTAGGACCACTAGGGTTCACCAATGCAAATCTCTATGCTGACATTTGTGAGCACTGCGTATACGGAAACAGCCAACTGCTGCCAGTTTTGAGGATCATTCTGCCTATAAACAGCTGAAGCCCGGAGGAAGCACTGCCTTTTCCCTACAAAGCAGGAGATTCAGCTCCTGGCTGAGGAAGCACACTAACAGGAAAACACCCTTACTTATTTCCTCCCTGTTTCCTTTGCACAGGCCACAGAAGGAAGGGTGACAGGTTTCTGCCTTAGGGAACAGAGGTGCTGACAGGGATGAACCAAATGGAATGCTGGCAGAAGACAGGGTTCAAGGGTTCAAAGAACCTTCTTAAACTTTTAATCAAAACCACTCAGACTCTCTGACACTGAACAATGCTTTAAAAGGGAAAGTTCTGGAACAAAAAGAAGAAATCACACCAAAGGAAGTAGATGGAGAGAAATAATCAAACTCAGGGCTGAAATTAACAAAGAGAAACAAGCAAAACAAACACACACAGAACCAATGAAATAAAGAGTTGGTTTTTTGAGAAAAAAAAAATCAACAAGATTGACAACTCGTACTCAAATTAACTAGAAAGGAAGAAATGAAAAGGGGACATAACAACACACACTAAAGAAATCCAGAGAATCATAAGGGCGTACGCTAAAAACCTGTGCTCTACCAAACTGGTAAATATAACAGAAATAGATCATTTTCTCAATATATACCACCTACCAAAATTAAATCAAGATCATGTAAGCAACTTAAACGGACCTACAAGCCCTAGTGAAATCAAAGCAGTAAGCAAGGTTTAGTGCAGAGGTCTACCAGACTTTCACAGAAGTTAATGCCAACACTCTCCTACTCATTTCACAAAACAGAAACCAAAGAAACGTTACCCAATTCATTCTGTGAGGCTACAGTTACCCTGATATTCAAACCACCAAAGACCAAAAATTTTCCTTATAAACATAGAAGCAAAAATTCTCAATAAATTCTTGCAAATTGAAACTAAGAACACATCACAAAGACCATTTATCATGATCAAATAGGCTTCATCCAGAGACTCAGGATTCGACATATGTAAACTGATAAATGTAATCCACCATATAAACAAACTGAAAGACAAAAACGACAGGATCATCTCCTTAGATACAGAAATGCCTTTGAGAAACTAGAGACACAGGGACATTCCATAAAAAGGAAATTTACATTAAGTCCATCGCCAACATCAGCTTACCTAGAGAGAAACTCAAAGCAATTGCACTAAAATCAGGAACAAGACAAAGCTGTTGACGCTGGAGAGCTTGTGTTATGCTAGGCAGACGCTTGGCCCCCCAGGAAAACCCTTAGCCCACTGGCAGAGATGATGGGGACATCAGAGCCTGCAAGCTCGAATCTAAAACTTTAAAATGAAATGATAGAGTCAGGAAAGTTAACCCCAAATTCCTCCAAGTACATTTTAGTTGAAGTTTAAGTTTTGTAGAGAATAAAATGTTTCAACAATTGACTATTCTGTTAACAAATCTCATTCTTTTCCACTTTCATAGCTGTATACTGTGTGCTTCAGTAGCTCTTCCTGTCCTCCCATCTCTCTCCTGCCCACACCAGCTCCTCCGTAGCTCTACACACTTCTTCCCCCACTTGTTAGTCCACGGCTCACAGAGTTTAATGAGGACCCTCCGTTTGATCCTCCGTTTGGAACTATCAGAATTTGTTGGGCTCCACAATGGGTATGCCTCCTCCTCCTCCTCCTCCTCCTCCTATGTTTCCTGCTCTCAAAATCCACCGACCGCCCACAGCAGTAGGTAGTGTGGCCCCCGGGGCCTTTCGCCTTCTAGGACTGACTGTCAGGATTCCCTGACTGCTGTGGGCGCACTTCCAGTGTGCACAGTGCTGAGTCTGTGGCTCCCATATCCATGTCCTGATTACGAAATGGAATTTCACAACCCCGCTCCCCATCTGGAGGCTCTTACTTTCTCTGTACCCTCTTCTGCAATGTTCGCTAAGCCATGAATGGGTCATAGAAATGTCCTGTCTTAAGGTCTAGCCTTCAATTGTCCTTTACTTTTAGCATCTTGTGCAGCCATGGACTTCTGCCTTTGTCTCCATTCACTGCAAGGAGGGCATTTTTTAAGACTGAGAATAGCCTTTTCTGGTCTGGTCAGGCCTTGAATCTGTTTTTACTCTGTAAGTAGACTGCTGATAAACAGTCATAATCGTCCAGCTTCACTCATCTTAGTATGAAACTCCTGTTATCTGGCAATTCCTACAGCATAAATACTTTCTAAAAATGGTCTCAAGGTAGTGTGGGTGGGCATAAAGACACTAAGAACTTACTTGAGAGCTAGCTTCTGGGACCAGAAAAAGGATGCAACCATTGTCTTTGGTCTAAAAATGAAGAAAGTTTGCATACTGAGATTTGCGTGTCAGTCCAATTAGCCTTCAAAAGGTTTTAATTTGCCACTTTAAAAAAAAAAAATTCCTTAGTTGTTTATATATAAAAGCAGGAAAAAAAAGATGACTGTTACAGCTTTTACTTATAATTTTTAGATTTTTATTTTGATGTATCTGTTTAAGTATATACTACATGTGTATGTACAGGTGACCACAAAGGCCCCCAGAGGGTGTCAGATTTCCCAGAGCTGAAATTATAGGCCACTGTGAACGGTCTGCCATGTATGCTAGGAATCAAACTCAGGTCTCCCAGAAAATTACCAAATGTTCTTAACCACTGAGCCATCTCTCCAACCCCACTTTGGCTCTTGCATGTCTTCCACAGGCCCATCTGTTGGAGGTACTTCTGGGAGGGAGGGGTACCTTTAAGGAATGGTGCCACTAAAGGGGGATGTGAGATCCTGCCCAGCTCCTTTTTTTTTTTTTTTTCAGATCAGGGATGAGTGGCTTCGATATTGATATTGTCACCAGCAACCCTGCCAGAGGCTTAAAGACAAAGGGTCCACCCATGCACCGAAGATTGGAATTCTAAAACTGTAAACCAGAAGCCTTTCTCTTTGGGAGTTTACTCCTTATGATGGTGGAAAGCTCATTAACCGGTTTCCTACACTGCCAAGTGGTCAGGATCTAGATGAGGCCATTTAATAGGCAGGTCTTCTGTTTAGCTCTAGCTACATCCATATCAAAATCAAACATTTAAAACACTAAATATCTAAAAAATATAAGCAAACATAAAATGCTAAGAACAGTCTTAATAATGAATATAAACGGCCTGGAGAGATGGCTCAACAGTTAAGAGCACTGACTGCTCTTCCAAGGTCCTGAGTTCAATTCCCAGCAACCACAACCATCTGTAATAGGATCTGATGCCCTCTTCTGGCTTGTCTGAAGACAGCTATAGTGTCTTACAATAAGTACAATACATACAATAAATACATCTTAAAGAACGAATGAATGCAAACTTTACCTCATGGGAGGATAAAGGGCACATACAACTCCCTCTGGCACCATGACAACCACCAGAAAGACTGACTACGAATTCTGAATACAGACGAGTGGTTTCTTTGGTGACAAACCAAATACAAAGCCTGAGTTCACTGTTGGCGAATCTTCCATAAAGACACCATGCTTCCGCAAAACAAAAGCTCTTAGCGGGCTCGGAAAGAAGCAATGAACAACCTGAAAAACATCTTCTACTGCTTGGGAAAATTAAAACAGTGCCTGAGAGTGCCAGGAGAGCTGCTTCCCTGGGACTGCAGGCGGCCTTCCAAGGCCTGTGCTGTGTGGGGATGAGTCATCGGGGATGGAGGAGAACAGTTTGGCAAAAATCTAATCTTTCCTCTAGTCTCCGCCCTCCCCCTCTTTTATTGTATAGTTTAAGGCTTTGATGGGTAATAGATAAATAGATTCCAGAAATGTTTACACAGAGCAGTAAGAAAAACTTGGGGACAAAATACCATCACAGGAGAGTCTGTTGTTTGGCACTGTGAGCTGCAGACACTACATCCTAAAGATGCAGAGCCTACTGATCATGGCCACACGCTGTGGGTGAGGGCTGATAGGATCGTGCAAACACCTTTGTTTCCAGAGTTCCCTAGTATAGACTAGACAAGTCACTGAGCAGGAAGAGATGGAGTCTGTCCGCAGGAGTGCGTGAAAGGGCAGCTCAAGCATGACAGTAGGAAAGTTGTCCATGTGTGCGTGTCTGCCACAAGGAATGCAGTGCTCTGGGAACTGGTACCAGGGCAGGGGGAGGGGAGGAAGCGCTTTTTTTGGTTTCTGGCTGTCCTTTTAAATTTTTATTTTAATTAAGGGAAACTCCTGAGTGTAAAAGGAGAGAGACTTCAGTTTCTGGACCTACTTGGAATTCCTTGGTGCAGCTTACTGGAGCATTTGGTGAGGGCAAGCCTTCTTTCTTGTAGACTTGATCACTTACCAGCCACAATACGTACACTGGGAATTGCCTGATAAAGGTGAAGAAACATAGTCCCTGCCTGAGTCAAGGTTACCCTCTGGATTATCAAAAACAAGTTATAAGTATATATATTGTAGACATGTATAGTAGTGCTCAGAGCCCTGAGAAGGAATAAACCCAACTGTCCTCTCCTTTTCCTGAGAATCTTTTTTATTTCCTAAGGCATTAGAGATGTGAATGAGACAGGGTCCTCCTTCCTCATACAAGTTTTTACTCTTTACCACCCCTGGAATGTGTCCTCTGCAGTTAACCACCTGTTAGAGAAGTAAACCAGACCAGGGCAGGGCAGGAGAGAACCAGTAAAATTGGCTCAGACATATGAAAGGACCAAGCCTCTTTCATGGGGAAAAGCGAATGGCATAGCCTGTTGTTGAGAGATGGCTCAGTGGTTAAGAGCACTGACTGCTCTACCAGAGGGTTCAATTCCCAGCAACCACATGGTGACTCACAACCACTGTAATGAGATCTGATGCACTCTTCTGGTGTGTCTGAAGACAGTTACAGTGTACTCATACATAAAATAAATAAATCTTAAAAAAAAAAAGAAAAAAAGAAAAAAGAAAAGAAAAGAAAATAGGACCTGACTCACTAGCTGGCTTAAGTCATTTCTCCTAAGAATTAGTCTTGTTATTTATAAAGCAGAAGTGATAATGCTATAATCATTGGGTTACTATGAAAATCAAAAGAGACATAGGCATGCATCTGACAGCTGGAACCAGTGTATGGAGTATAAATATGTACACATCCAAGCATAAGTCTACTTGATCAGGTACTTGATGGCATTACGTCTGATACTGCTGATCAAAATCCTTACTAATGCCAAGTCCACCAGTCAGCCCCTGTCCCTGCAGTGATGTACCAGGCACGGTCAGCTAGTCCCTGTCCCTGCAGTGA
>JANHMN010000014.1:22096758-22168243 GCA_030674055.1 Rhabdomys pumilio | reverse complement strand
ACGGCCCACCACTGTGCTACACCACACCTCCTGTCACCAGGGGAGACGGCCCACCACTGTGCTACAGTACACCTCCTGTCACCAGGGAGATGGCCCACCACTGTGCTACACTATACCTCCTGTCACCAGGGGAGACGGCCCACCACTGTGCTACACTACACCTCCTGTAACCAGGGGAGACGGCCCACCACTGTGCTACGCTACACCTCCTGTAACCAGGGGAGACGGCCCACCACTGTGCTACACCTCCTGTCACCAGGGGAGACGGCCCACCACTGTGCTACGCTACACCTCCTGTCACCAGGGGAGACGGCCCACCACTGTGCTACACCTCCTGTAACCAGGGGAAACGGCCCACCACTGTGCTACGCCACACCTCCTGTCACCAGGGGAGACGGCCCACCACTGTGCTACGCTACACCTCCAGACACTTTATTTTATCCATTTGTATTTTTGTGCTAAAAACTGAAAATGAGTGCTGGTTGAGAAAAAGAGTAAAAATCATTACATAATAAAAAATTTATCAGGTAAAAGCATTTGAACTAATGGTGAAGCAGTCATTCAGAATGTTCTAAGTAATTAGGTCACTCAAAATACGCATGAAATGCTGGGCTGTTTCCAGGACAACAATATGCCAAGTTTCACACTATTTTCTGATATAATTAGCTAAGTAATCTACACTTAAGTGGCATCTTGCACATGTTCCCGAAAACCACTTCGTTGGTGTGATAATAATGCCGATCAAAAGTCGACTGGAACAACTAAAAACAGCGAAACCCCACCACCAGCTGAGTGCACCAGGAGTGGTAGTGCATCTTTGTACTAAATTATAGTAAGAACCGTATACTTTTTAAATGCACTTATTTATATGCGTGTACAGCCATGCATGCAGACATACCATAACGAGTGGAAGCCAGGGGCAAATTGAAGTCAGTTTTGTCCTACTGTGTGGTTTGGGAACTGGATTCAAGTCCTTCGGTTTAGTGGCAAGTACTTTTACTCACTGAGCCATCATGTTGGTTCGAGAACAGGAGTTTTAAAAACCTGAACTACTGAGCACTTGATGGTTGAGAGTCTAGTATCTGAGTTTCATAGGTGATGATGTAATGCAATGTACCATAAGCAATGTCCATACCATGAAGACGAAGACGAACAAGAACTGGATATCATCACCCATCACTTCCTTCCTGTCCCATCAACTGCCCACTAGTCCACTTTCTGCTACAGCCTAAAGACAAGTAGAGTGAACTGTACTTTAGGCCACTGCTGGTTCTGGTTGCTGTACTGAGTACTGAGTACTCCGTGCAGTACAGCTGTACTCAGTACTCAGTACTCAGTACAGTACAGAGCAGTGTTCTAAGATGGAAGTACAACTGCTGGCTTAGGGGCAACAATAAACTACTTCTGCTCTTAAAATCCAGAGGACACTGAGCTACGGTAAGACCCGGGTTTGCATTAACCCTTTCATGCGCTGACAGGCAGACTCCTCTCGGAAGCATCTTCTGACTGTCTCCTATGGCTTCCTCTTACATTTACACAGTAAATTCTAGAAGAGCATATTACTGTGGGGGGAGAGTATTTCTCCGTACTGGGGCACAGCATCTAGTAGTATGCACAGTACTACCAAAAATTCAAAATGCATCAGTGACCTAATCACAAGTCTCAAGACATAAAGCCCTCAGAAGAAAAAACAAGTTAAGTCTTCTTAGCATGTGGTTTAGCAATGGAGTCTTAGACATGATGATGAAAGAAAAACAGGTTAATTAGAATTTACCCAAATTTAAAACTTTTGTATATTAAAAGACATTATCATTATAAATGAGGAAAAACTATACAGTAAATCTTAGTTGAAAACATCTGCAATTTATGTATTTGGTAAGGGTCTAGTATACAGAATATAAAAATAATTTTTATAGATCAACAACAGAAACAATATATCAACATACATGACACGAGTAATAACAGATAATAATAGAATAGATAAATCCACAGAAACAGGAGGTAGAGCCAAGGTTGCCAGGGGCTGGGGAGAGGTGGGGAAAACAATGGCTTCACGTAGTGTCTGCCAAATGGCGGAGACGTGACTAGGATCAGCTGCTGCATGGGCAAAGGAGTGATGAAAATGTTTCCTTTGGAGTGATGAAAATATTTTAGGTCCAGGTACTAACTGCACAAAATGTGATGTACTTTAAAGCAGTGAGATTTCTGTTATGTATATTTCATCAGAATTACAGGCCGAATACTTCCCCTAAAAAGACATATTAATCTCCAGTACTAAGAATGTGATTTTATTAGGAACTATGGCAATCAAGTATAGATGAGGTTAGAAATGAGTGTCCTAATTTAACACAACTGGTGTCCTTAACAGAGAGTCATACACACACACAGGAGAGTGTCGCGTGGTGACAGAGACAGAATGGTGTCTACAAGCCACGCAATGCCAAGGAAGCCAGAAGGATACTATGGAACAGAGAGTCCTGCCCCATGATACTCAGAGTTCATACTTTTGGTCCAAACTGTAAAAAAATAAATTTCTTTGGGTTTTGAGCTACTCAGTCTGTGGTACTTTGTAACGGCAGCCTTAGGGAGGTAATGCACAATGAAAAAACAAGGTGAGCAGTAGGCTTCACAGAGACAAGTGTGAGAAGCACATAAAGCTACTGGTCTGAGGAGAGCTCAGACTCGAAAGTCAGAGCGCTTCCATGAGAAGAACTGGAGACAATTATTCTAACCTGAAGCTTTCAATGACAGCCAGACTTCACAAAAGAAGAGTTGTCTGTACTAAGTCAGTCAGTCAGTCACTCACTCACACACTCACTCAGTTACTCACTCAGTCACACACTCACTCACTCAGTCACCAAACGCTTATTGCTTCCTGCCAGCATTTGAAGATAGAAGACCTGCAAATTTTGAGGTTTAATTCAAGAAAGTTTTCTCAAAATACTGCTATTCTCATAGCTTGATGATGTCACACAGCCAAGCTCATGTGATCAGTGCCTGGGAAAAGTGAAAAGAGGTAGCCATGCCCGCCAGAAGGTCACCACTGGCTGGAGTGATGTGGAAAGGCCTGGCATGCATTTAAGACTTGGCAGACTTTAAAAGGATCAAATCCCAGTATATAGAAAGTGCAATACTTGCTGAGTGATAAGGAGGAACCAGGAGACGTGATCCCTTATGTGTGGGGATTATATGTCAGAGACACCTGGCTGGAAGACTTGGTTGGAACACCGTTAGACAGGGTAATGCTATTCCAGAAAGACCAGGACAGCCTGGGGACCTGAGGTTGGATAATCATTTTACTGCTCCTCTTAACTTTCAGTGAGTGGCAGTGGACTTCCTCCTGACAGGTCACAGAGAAGATGAGTCACTTTGGCTTGTCACCTCAATAAGCAAAGTTGGCTCCGACAGGTGTCTCAAAGTTATAAAGTAACTGGGTAGTGACAGTCATCTGTCTGTCTACAATTGGGAATTGCAAATCCAGGAAATCATGCCTCTAACTTGTAACATCTGAGTCCTCAGTGAGACGGAAGGAGGGTTCTGTTAGGAAAATCAAGATTCTGACTTCCTTATTTAGTGAGACAAGATCAGGCTCTTACTATGCAGCACTGTATCCCAGAGCGCTCTGTAGACCACAGTGTCCTTGAACTCAAGAGATCCACTTGCCTCTGTCTTCTGAATACGGGGATTAAAACTGCACATTACCACATCTGGCGCCGATACATTGGTTAATGACCTTATTTTCATTATCTTTAATGGTGCTATAAATAAAACAAATAGATGGTAGAAACAAAATCAGAAAATTGTCTGTAGCTTGGTCTAAGATAATATCCCACCACGGGCAGAGTCAAACGACAGAGGGAAAAGCAACTGTCTCTGAAGAGCCAGATACAAAGGCAGTCATGCCCACTGCCTCTTTGTCCTCCTCCAAACCACCACCAGCTCCCTGTTGGGACAGTTCTAAGCCCAGTGAGGAAGAGGGACAACCACAGACGTTTCCTATAGTTCTCAAGATATGGTATTCACATGGCTGCCCTGCACCTAACTGAGAAAAGGAACCTAAGAGCCTGTACGGAGTGTAAAAGAAGATCCTCAAATAGTCCTGCACTTCCCCCATGCTCTGTGAATCTACAGCTGGCGTAACTGTGGGCAGAAATGACAAGGAAAACTGTACTGAGCTGGGGGGGGGGGGACATACATATGGGACCAGAAATGTACTCCCACTGGGTTTATGAGTCTTCTCTCAGCAAATATGCTTGCTTCTGAGCATGTCTCCCCAAGTGGAGCTCAGAGCCCTAGAGAGACAGCCCCACAGAGAACACAGTTCCTCTGGACCGGGCTCTACCCTTTCCACAGCATTTGCACACGCAGGGAGAGGAGCTTCCACAGTTGTCTCTGTTTACTTTAAAGATGAAGAAGCTGAGATCAGCAAGGCTTCAGCAGCCTGACAGGACTAAGACTGTTTACGGTGGTGGAACCACACATATCTTTGGGCTCCAGCCCAGTGCTTACTGCTAACCACACCACTGCCCTCGATTGATATTCTATACCTCACTATGTAATTTATTTCAAAACGCACCCCTAAATTATTCTCATTTGCTCATTAAACGAGTTCAAACAATGTATGAACAGAGGAAAACAACATGTATACAATCAGAATTCTAAATATTAATTGGCTTATAAATTTCATTCAGTCATTCAGTCAAACAAACATTTACTGAAGGTCAGCTATGTTCCAGTGCAGAGATTACAGAGTCACTATGATATAATCATCCTCAACACGTGAACCATGGCTGGCTGTTCTCCAGATATAATACATTCTGTCCACAGGAGAAGGGTCAGATTTATTGCTGCCAAAGATGAAGATATCAAAACAAATAAAAGAGACTCTGTACTATCTTGCCATAATAAGATATCAAGATTCTGAGAAATAAAGTGTTCCAATGTTGTTTTCCAAATAAGTATCTAGGGAACTCAGAATTACCACAAAATACTTGGCTAGAAGGATCTAAAAGAGGAGTCCAAATGATCATTATCTACAAAGAAAGGTAATACTAACAAATAAAAGCCGAGAGAAGGAAGGTGGGGGGTGAGGGTGGGGGACAGGGCATTAGAACGCCCTCAGATTCCCACCTCAGTAAACACGTACACCAAGATCAGGCCTAAGATGCAGCCTTGCCTCACATCTGCACTCTGTCCAGAGGTGAAAGCTAACTGTACACTGTGGCGGGGAAACAGCCCATCTCTAAAGACTTTCACTCAGCTCCTTCAAATAAAGTCCAGGAGTCATAAATATGATAAACTCACAGCACTATTATCAGAAAACAGCCCTAACTTGAGAATCATCCTCTATTAAAGCATCTTCCAAAAGTCCAAAGGTTTACAGACCTCTGCTGACATGTGACAATGAGCCCAGGCTCCTTCTGCCTCTCTCTAAAAAGACACTGTTCTCTTTATACCATGGGTGTTCCCGGATAGGAAGGAGTGTTTTAACACCACCACAGAAGGTGACATAAACACGCCAGAAATACCAGAGTGTGCTTTCAGGAGCAGCACACTGCTGAGAGGATGTAAAGCTAGCCTGACCGGACATTTGTTGAGCTGGCAAACAATGTTTTTATGAGACTGGATGATATGGAAACAAATGTTCCTACGGGCATAGAGGAAGAAACAAAACAAATCCAGGGTAAGGTCTTTGGTCAGTCTCTAGCTGTTTGGCCTTGGAAAGGTTCTTTGTTTATATCCTTCATCTACAAAAGAGGGGGACATATAACACCTCCCCTTGGAATCGAGGAGGATATATAACGCCTCCCCTTGGAATCTGCAGGCTCCTCTATCAGAGGATGAAAATGAGGCCAAGGACATTTGATTATGATTATTATCAGCAAAAAGCCCTATAGGCTATCTGAGGTTTGTGGCAATACCTCTCGGGAGCTCAGCTACTAGCTACTGTCTCCACTGGGAGGAGGATGCAGGAACTATACATCTAAACCAAGCGTTTGGAAAGTCTGTCTGAGAATTAAGGAGGCTGTTAAACGTGCTTCATAATAGAAGCTGAGCAATGATACGGGCAGAACTGTAGACTGCTTCCTATGTCAAAGTACAATATGGATCATGGATTCTTCAATAGATGCAATAAGAACGACTGGGGGGGCACATGGTTTATGTATATAAGGATATACATAAGTATACATCTGGCCAGGCGGTGGTGGCACACGCCTTTAATCCTAGCACTTGGGAGGCAGAGGCAGGTGGATTTCTGAGTTCGAGGCCAGCCTGGTCTACAGAGTGAGTTCCAGGACAGCCAGGGCTACACAGAGAAACCCTGTCTCCAAAAACCAAAAAAAAAAAAGTATAAATCTATATCTCATAATTAATGTAATTCCACATGAATCACATATACATGTTAAAAATCACAAATATATGTTAAAAGCAAAAACATACATTAATTGGGGGTTACTTTACTGGGCTGAAAAATATCAGCTTTGATTAAAAACAGAAAGAAATGAGAAAATGTCACTTAATTCAAAGCTATTTTATAAACATTACTAAGGGCCCAATAAACTAGAAAACCACCACCACCACCACCAACAACAACAACAAAAACCCCAGTAATCCAGCAAAATTCTGAAAAGGTAAAAGAAAGTTCATAGAAATACTAATGGAATACTAAGGAAAATTTATTACTAAGAATAAGCCAATCTCACTAACACTGAGCAAGACAAAAATAATACATTGATAAGCCATGGACCTATTAAAAATACCAAATTGTAATTTAAAATAAAAGTCCAAGTCCATATGACTTCACTGGTGATGCTGCTAAATACTGAATGAATAATACATTTTATATAAACTTTAAAAAAACAAAGAAAGGAATATCTAAAAACAACAATATGAGCAAAACAAATACAATCACAGGTACTACTGTTAAATAGATGCACTTTACCTTCCCGAAGTACAAGCCTAACTGTGACAACGCACAGAATAAGAAACTCTGCAAGCGTGTCACTGCACTCTCCTATTCAGTATTGTTCCAATTTTAATACATGTGCTGCCTAAGCAAGCACGGTCATCTTACCTCAAGACTCACAGGTGGACTCTAACTCTCGCTTGTCTTTCAGATGCTAACATTCTCTTTTATAGAATGTTTAAGATGTCACACATTGAAATTACCAACCTTCCATCAGGTACTTTTTTTTCTTACTCATATTCTATACACATGGTCACTGTCATATCTCTGGTATTGCCCTTTATTTCCAGATAGAAATACAGTGTGTTTTTCTCATTTAGACTACTGCTCTACCTTAAAAAGAAAAATGTGCCTCTGTGCACATTTCTTCATCTAACCCACCAAGCAGCATTCATGACCTCGCCTGGTCCCTTCCTTGGACACATAAAGCATCTCACATATCTGTGTGTAGATGTAGGTCTGGTTCCCCTCTGGTCTGTCTGTGCCTTCATCAAAACTATGTGCTGACATATCACTTTTCCCCAGCACAACAGCCTACCATGCCCTGCTATCCATCTGGCAGAGCATCCCACCAGTGTTCTAAGTTGTAGCCATTCTTGGCCATTTATTCTTTCACTTGATTTTAGGATTATCTTTTTAGGTTCTCAATTCTTCAAAAATTGCATTAACTTTATAGGTGAAATCTTAACTTAAACAGATTCATTTAAAACAGATAAATGGAGATATAATTGAGGTTGCCAGGACACATTAAAATACAGATTTTTTCCTTTATAAGTTAAAAGCATTAATCACCTTTTTCTAGTTTTAAAATACAGAAAATGTTGTCTGTTTCATCCTAACCTTGAAGGCCACAGTAGATCAACCAACCTTCCATGTAACAATGGGCAACATGAGCAGGTTACTCAACCTCTCTATCAGGGACAGGGGAGTGCTGAGAAGAGCTTCAGCCATGCCGAGCTGCTGCTTGCCCTATCAATCAGAAGAGACATACAGGCTCTCGCTCGTTCTTTCTCTCTCTCGCTTGTTTCTCTCTCTCTCTCTCTCTCTCTCTCTCTCTCTCTCTCTCTCTCTCTCTCTCTCTCTCTCTCTCTCATGTGAGTGCCTGCAGCCCAGAACCCCTATTCCTATGCCACCTCTTCTGTGCTTTGATTACCTACTCAGTACCATCTGGCCAAGGCTGGGTTTAGGGAGGCTTTCACTTCTTGGGAATCACTTCACACACCCTTTGCATGCAGACAGAATGCAGATGACTCTCTGCTGCCCCCTTCTGGTCCGCTGTGGCTGCCATAAAGCTTAGCAGCACCGACCTATCTCTCCCCATTTCTGAATCCTGATGAGGCCTGGACTGTTGATGCCTTAGTAAAATCTGGCAAAGATCATTGGGGAATAATGGGTTTAAATACAAAAATCTGAATTTAAAACACAATTTCCCTAAAAGAAAAGTGAAGAGAAAAACAGTCCTTGATCTTCAAAGACAAAGCACAGTTAGTATTTAAGCTAAATCTGAGCAACCAGCTTTTAAACAATTTCTCCAAGCTTCCCACCTACCGAGACAAGAGTATTATTTTAATATCAATTTTATTAGTGAAGAAGAAGAGGTGGAGGGTTTAACAGTGTTACATATGTTATTTATATGTTAACTATGTTAGTATATGCCATACCTGACTCTCAAGGCCTGGCACACTGACCTCAGAGACCACAATTGAACATACCTTTAAAACTGCTTAAGTAAAGAAAAATCAATTTCTGACAAGTCAATAAGTAGCTGAAATATAATTTTAAGGAAGGATCAGAAATTACATTAAAAGTCAGGGCAAGTGTGGATGAAGGGACAGGAAACAGGCCAGAAAGCACAGGGCACTCTTGGGACAGGAGGCCACTGTGGCTGTGCTCTGAAAACATGAAAACATATACATATGAAAGATGTGATACCTTTCACTACCTGCCATTAACTCAGCAAGCCGAGAGCTGGGGTGATCTGTACCTATGAGACCCCCAGAGTCTCATTTTAACATGCTCCCCAAGCCTTTCCTATCAACTGTGCCAAGGCTATTAGCAATGAAGACTAACGACCTCCTGGAGCACCACCTCTGGGCCACCCTCCCTTCCAACCCCACCTCCACCCCCAAGTATGGACTATGAAGCAGTGAGTATTTCCCTCACAGGCTGCTTAGTCCAGCACTGAAAGACTTGGTTTTAAGTTCCAAGCTCACTTAGGAAATAGGGATGCTGTCTTTAAAAAAAAAGTTGATATTTAAAGGAACAGAACAGGCCTCAAAAAAACCCGGCCTGAAGTTGATATTTAAAGGAACAGAACAGACCTCAAAAAAACCCGGCCTGTTTAAACAAACATAAAGGGAAATCTATCATGAAAATCACAGCAGTCACGATCAATGAGGAGAAGTCACAAAGGTCCTCAGTGTCCACTTCCCTAGACACAGAACATCTGGAGATACTTAAGAATTTATTTGCTCTTGGCCTCAAAAGTCATGATGCAACCAACTGTAACTCCTGCTCCCTCCCACAAACTCCCCCGAAGCCTCTGCTCATCTGCTCCGCTCTCTGACACCCATCGTGTCAGTTCCCAGGAGCTAGCTGCAAACTCATGCGCACATAAGCAAAAGGCTTTAGTTTGTCTACAGGCTTGGTTCAAGGATCCTGACTATGTTACAGTCATGAAAACAGCCAATAGAAAGAGCTGTTGACAAAGCACTGCACTGCAGGAAACAACTCAGAGAACATGTGCTTTGTGAGCCTTTCAGAGATAGAAGACATAAAGACAAATAGTGCACAAAAATCAGCTATCTAGAAAATGAGCAGGGATCACTATAGCCATTTCTGACTAAAGCCACGACGATCAGAAGCCCCATTCTTTCTGTAGTCTACTCTTCCATCTACTGCATTTTTGTTTGTTAATCATGACAGAACGGACTGAAATGTTGATAACACCATTTAAGTGAGCAGTGTTTCTGAGAAGTTAAGCAGACCAGGCCTCACGCTCACAAGGTGTGAGTGAGGCTTTGGGTTAATGAGAAGGCCAGGTGTTTCTCCTGGTAGCTGGTATCCACAGTCAGCTTTACAGGCTCCATGTCGTACATCAAACTGGAGCTTAAACTGGCTCTACCATTCTGATATCAAGGCTTGTAAGCACTTACCCTCCACAGTACAACAGGCTGTTGTATCGCTGTTGGTCTTTACATGTTGGGCTTGCTTTAGGTCTGACTGTCACTCTGTCATAATTTAAGAACTCATTCCATCTCTGTTCCGGTCACTACTGAGACCGCCTCTGATATGCTGACCTGTTTCCTAAGCCCCGGGCTTGAGTCAGGTCTCTGAACCCAGGCCTCTAGAACCTGTCTTGCCCACCACAGGCTTTACAGATGTCACTTCAATTTCAATTCAGATTCCAAAGTTGACAAGCCTCAGAGGCCACCCACACTCCTGGTTCCCAGCTGCTGCCAGAATGCCAGGAAGACCTAATGGTATGTTTTGGCAATTGTGCTTCCTCCATATCTCTGCGGCCAGCTCTCCTCTGACTAAGTACGGTCAGTAGGTGTATCTCTGACAGCACCTTACAAACACGTATGTGTGCATGAAAAGGTGAGCTGTCAGCCTCTTCCTGCCTCCTAACTGACTCCCACGGCAGCACTCCAGCCCCGCAGCACTCCAGCCACGGTCCCGTCCTTTTCCCATTAGCCAGGGCTTCATTTCCAACCCTCTCTGCTTTCAACTTTTCATTAACTCTGTTGATTTATTTTCCCCTCCTGTGTATAATCCATTTCTCTCTCCATTTCTACCTCTGATTACCTCACGTCAGATCTTTACCACTGCAAGCAGGGAAAATTAATTTCCCTCCTACCTTTAACCATTTAAATAAAGAAAAAATTGTTACTAATCTTCATGGAATACCTTTGTTATAGTATACATTTCTCAAGA
Source organism: Rhabdomys pumilio (assembly GCA_030674055.1). Lineage (NCBI taxonomy): Eukaryota > Metazoa > Chordata > Mammalia > Rodentia > Muridae > Rhabdomys > Rhabdomys pumilio. The sequence goes on along the minus strand of JANHMN010000014.1, from coordinate 22,157,340 downwards.
GTCTATTGATGATAATTACTTTGTGGGTCATTAAAAAAGTTCTTCTTGACTAAGAAATATACACTCACAACATAAAATTCAAAAGGCCCAAGACAGAGTTCAATGAAAAATTACCCAGGAGTATTTTTCTGAAAGAAAGCACTGTTAACAGCTTTTGTATGACCGTGCTTACCACTCAAAGACATCCAATGGACACACTCATAGTACATATACACACATGTATCACAGACCACGCACACATTCCACACAAACCATAACTTGTCATCTAATAATTCTGTAACTTACCCCACAGAAAACAGAAGTACACACTAAGCCCTCATCCTTCCTAACGCTTCTGCAATCCTTTCTCCTCCAGCTAGCGGTCTTACCCCTCCATCGTCCCCACAGGCCCCTCTTTCTGATGGCAGGCCCCACAAAGTCAGTTCTCACCTCAACTTTACCGCTCAGGTTCTACCTTTTGAATGCGTATTTGTGGATGACAGCATCAATCCCTCTTTCCGTTTACCCCAAACAGTGAACTTACCTATTGTAAGTGGGAACTGTCTGAACTTTGGAGAGCTCCGCATACAGACTCATCCTTAAGACTCTGCAATGGTTTTTACTTGTATTGATTATACCATATCCTTCCTTTGAATACAGCACAGTTTTAATGAATTAAAAAAAAAAACAAAACTGTTCTTCTGTCTCCTACTGGCTTTAGAACGTCCCTTAAAACAGAACAGATTCATTTTATGGGCACAGTAGTTGGTATCTGTCCTCACATCGTCTCATTTTAAACTTTATCAGAACAGTTGTTTCAACAGAAAAAACCCAGCTAATTGACACAATTAATCTTTCTCTCCATGTTCCCTATATTCACCCTAGGTTTTCAAAACTAGGGAGACACAGGTAGGCGGATCTCTGTAAGTTTGATGCCAGCCTGGACTATATAGTGCTCCAGGCCAACCAACGCTATATATTAAGGCCCTCCCAACAAACAAACAAACTAAACAAACAAAAAGAAAGAATGCAAGTGTGGGCTGGAGAGGTGGCTCAGCAGTTAAGAGCACTGGCGACTCTTACAGAGATGAAGGCTTGGATCACAGGATCCAACATGGCAGCTCATACCCATCAATAACTCCAGACTGTCTTTAGGAACAGTTCCCTTTAACACTAACAAAATGGGATCTGATGCCCTTTTGTGGTCTCTGTGGGTACAAGGCACACATGTGGTGTGCATACATCCATACAGGCAAAGATCTCACATACAAAATACATCTTAAACCACATGGAGATGTAAATGTGTGCATACATGTAGCTAAATATAGGATGAAAAGGACCTTATTTCACAAAAGAACTTTGATAAAGCAGAGCCAGGTTAGAATATCTGTATTATCTAATGAAAATGCATTAAAAACTATAGCCACCAAGACAATATTTGTACACCAAATAAAGCAAAAGAGAGATCCATAGAACAAAAAGTCATATGAAAATTATTACCAAGAGATTCAGGGCAATGTGAAAAGAGCTTACAGTAAATGCTTAGATAAAATTAGGTGTTTTAATAAAAAACAAAACAAAACAAAACAAAACAAAAAAAAAAAAGAAAAAAACAAGCCTTTGAGTCTTATCTTCTATTCTGTTTAAAAACAAACAAACAAAACTTTAAAAAACAAAGCAAGCAAGCAAGCAAACAAATAAAAAACCCTCAATTACTTATAGATATAACTCTAGAACCTAAAATTACAAAATTCTCAAGTAAAATATCAGAAAAAATTATCTGTAGTGTTCAGTTGGCAGAGATGTCTTAGAAGACACCAAAAACAACAACAAATCCAAGAAGAACTGGATTTCCATCAAAGGTAAAACCTTACTTTGAAAAATACAATATGTGAATAAAAACACAAGACTCAGAAAAAGAGTTTCAAATTCAGTAAAAAGAAAACAACCATCAAGACAGGACAGAAAATTTGAACATTTTATCAAAGGAGGAATCATCAGGCAATTGCAAATTTAAACCAAAATCAAAATACATCAGTTCAGCTCAATCTGCCAGCTGATGTGCAGAGGAATGAGATTTATTTCACTATGATTATAAAATGGGCTGAGTACTTTGTAAAACAACTATCAAGTTGTTTAACAGTTAAACATGTATCAGGGCTGGAGAGATGGCTCAGCAGTTTAGAGCACTGACTGGTCTTCCAGAGGTCCCGAGTTCAATTCCTAGCAACCACATGGTGGCTCACAAGCATCTGTCATGGGATCTAATGCCCTCTTCTGGTGTGTCTGAAGACAGCTACAGTGTACTCACATACATTAAATCTTTTGAAAAAAAGTTAAACATGTATCTTCTAATGTTCCAGCCACTCTTCTACAAATTTACCCAGAGAAACAAGGACACTATACAAAGATGGACACACAGCTATTCTTGGTAGCTGGACTCCTCTGGCTGTTAGAACAGAGCCCTATGGGTGCTGAGTCATCGCCCCATTGTAACAAAGATGGCCGTCACCTCAGAGCACTCTGGGAATGGTAAGCCAGAACTAGGGAAGCATCCGAGCTTTAGTCTTGTTACTAGCTGCAGGCTAAGAGATCAGAGGGAAGAAGAGTAGACTCTAAGTAGTAGAGGCCAATGCTCTTCTTATCACCAAGCCCTCGGGATCTCTGGGGAGGCATGAACCAAGTTTGCCCATTTGCTATTGTCTAATACGGAGCACTGATTATAGTTAAGTATCTTGCTGGATTAGCCAATAAAGACAACCACAGCAGCAGCAGTGTCAAAGCTGCTGTTCCTGAAAACACTCTAGGAACTGTTTGCTGCCCTCTGACCTACAGACTTAAAAATAAAGTTGGAGTTTCATAGAGACCAAGCAATACATTAACAGAAAAAATTAAGACAGCTGTAAAACACAATCTCTAAGACCTCAAAAAGCTATTCCTGCACAAATGTGCATGCAGCTCACTCTTAAGGAACCCCGACTTTGCCCTCTCCCCACAGGCACAAACATCCCACCACCTTCTAAGGAGCCATCACAGCATTTACGCTCATTGAAAAATGAAGCTATTTTGGTCCTCGGCAGGCTGCCAACCTAGGACCTAGAGACATGCGGGCTGCCATCTGTCCCTTCCCAGCTGCTCCTGACCTGTCATCCGTCTCCACCCAGGGACTCCTGTTATCTGCCAGGTCAGCTAAGCAACTGATGAAGGACGACTGAGGCCATGATACAGCAGCCTTCCTCTCATTACTGGGTGGCATGTTCTTCTCCATGACAACACAGGGGTCTGATTCTGAGAAAAAGGTCCTCCTGGAGCTCCGCAGCCTTTTCTACAGAGTGACAACAGACTCAACGTATTTGCCATGCTGTTTTTTTTAGAAACCACAGGTCACTTTAGAACTGTAAATTCTCAGTAGAGAATACGTTGTATAACTGGAGATTCCTGTCACCCTTAAGGAATGATCGTTATGCTGCAGATTAAATAAGCACTTCTGATTACTGATGCTTCAAGAGTAACGGGGACAAGTTTAACTTCACCACCACAGTCCCCCAAATGAGCAGAAGCCCAAATAAGCTGTTAAAACTGCAATTTGCAAATATCCTCACTAAAGAGATCACCAAAAGGGAGGGCAGAAGTGTTCCGGCTCGAGCTGCATGCCATCAACGTAGCCATCGGATGATGACACGGGAGCTGCTAAAGTTCACTCTCATCATCCAGACGGTGGCTTTTACAAATGGCATGGTTTTTCCTATGGCATGTAGTTTTGTCTCCTAAAAATGGAGACATATTTGGCCTCCATGCTCGCTTGTCTAAGTGTGTACAGTAAACATGGAAGGAGTGTGTGTCCAGCTCAGAACCCGAATAGCAGGCCAGGAAGGGTGGTCTCCAAGATGGAAAAGGCGTGTTCACTGTATGAAACTTTATGGACAGTCAGCATAAAATAATGCTAACCCCCAGCAGGCAGTGCTCTGAAGGAGATCAAGAACTACAGTTCTCAGTATATACAGTGGAGTAGTCCACAAACTCCGACACTCCAGGCACTTCCTTTTATCTGTAATTCCAATTTCCCCATCACACCGCACTCTGTATCACACTCTTGAATCTTTCTCCCACTGTTCCCTTCGCAGTAGTCAGACCCCAGCCTCGTCCTTCACAGTAGACTTGCTCTGGATGACCCTAGGCCAGCTCCTGCTTCTGCCTGGAGCTTGTGGAAACCAGCTCAGGACAGGCGGCACCTTGCCCTCAGCACTTTGCTCACCCCTTAGGCAATCTGTCTTAGACTCTGTGTCAGTCAAACAGAGTTACAAAGCTAATGCTTATGAAGCCTGCAGGTGACAGTAAAGGCAGGAAGCTTTCTCCCTCTCAAACGGCAGCAAAGTCGGCAAGAAAAATCCTCTGCCCAGAAGAAAAAGGAAATGTTTGTAGCTTAGTTAATTTAAAAATTATCAGAGGGTACAAAAGTTCATAAGACAGAAGAATAAACATCCTCCACCTACACTGACCACTGACTGGCCTTTGTGTCAGCTGCTGTTGACTGACTGTCCCTGAGTCACAGTCTTCACCTGCAGCTGCGGCTGCTGCCTCACCTCACCACACACCAGACACGGATGATGCCAAAATAAAGCAGAAATATCCCCACCTGCCCCTCCCTAGCCCTATTCTCCAGACAGTGGCTTGGGGCCCGAAGAATCTTCTTATACACCCCAGCTCCAGGAGACTCACTGTACCTAACCTTTCGTTCGGAAGACAGAATACCTATCAGCCACACACGTGTCCTCCTTCACAGGGCAAGCTAGAATAAGGGAACGAAGTGTTTGCATTAAAGAAGTCAAAGACAGAGAGCTTCAGGAGGGCCATTGAAGGAAGCAGGAGAACCAGGCAAAAGAGCCCACTGCTCACAGGCCTCACAGGAGGCCCTGGAGCTGTTGTATTCCACATCCGGAGCTCTCTGGAGGTGGGACTGTGGATCCTGTACCCAAACTGGTTTTCATAACTGAAACCAGTTACAAGAAATTCTGGATGAGGCAGCATGAGCTGCATCTTTGGTGCAGCAGACCAGAGCAGGAGCAGTGTAACTACCGACTGCAGTGAGCGCAGCTGTAAGGGAGCTGTCACAAGTGTGATGTGGTGAGAGAGAGAGAGAGAAACAGAGAGAGAGAGAGAGAGAGAGAAGAAATCAATGATTTTGATTGGTGCAAACAACAAACTCTACAGATAGTGTATCTGTCATCTCTACTCATAACAGAAGAAAATGCTAAGCATTACTAAGATGCTAAAATGTGATTTTTTTTTTTATGCTTTTCCAACTTGCAGATCTCTATAAATGTTCTCTGCAGACTCCAACATAGAAAGCAGATGGAGGCATGGCTTCTCTGGCAGAAGCAAAGGGCCTGTGGCAGCACAGCTGGACCTCTCTTCCCCAGGCACGCCTCAGGCTTCTCAGAGGGCCAGAAGACCACTCCCAAGAGAAAGTATTAACCCTTGAAAGAGCAAGCCAAACCACACCCATCTCATAAGGTCTGTCTCAGGTCCCTCTCACTGGGTCAGTGTTTCTTTTAAATGCCTTACTTCAGCTGACGCTTCAGTTACAACCACAGTTGGTGCTCTGAGCATGCCCTGTTTTCCAGGTCTCAGTTTTAACCTTCCCACTGACTGAGTCACCTTTATTCTTACTTTTTGAATTTTCCCTTCAGATGCAGAGTATCACAGTTTTCAGATTTTTGTCAATGAACTGACCGCCTTATAAACCTGCAGTCAACCACGGTAACTAGATCATCTCTTTTCCTTCACGTTTCCTTTCCTGTCATAAAGAGTGGATCCCAGGATAGCCAGCTCCCAGAGAGTAGTGCACAGCCCACACAGTCTGGATGTTTGTTAGCCCTTCAGCTGCCTCAAAAGCAGCCTTCCTATAAAGATCCCTGGTACCCTGTGATACTGGTGTGCCCACACTTTCCTATCTGAAATGTCTAGAGACTTCATATGTGCTCCTGGGATGAACTAAAAAGATGCTATGTGCCACAAGTCCTGGGAACTGCTGGAGCTGGGACTGCCACCAGTGCCCAGATCCACAAAGTCCATCAGCTTTCTCCTGGTCAGTTAAAACGTGGTGGTGGCTACAGGCTGTGACAGGGAAGGAGGTCAGCCTATGCCATGGTAGCAATAAGCATTACTCTGAGTCAGTGGTCCTCAACCTTCCTAATACAGAGCCTCATGTTGTGGTGACCCCAATCATAAAATCATTTTCATTGCTACTTCATAACTCTAATTCTGCTGTTATGAATTGCAATGTAATTATCTGTTTTCCATTGGTCTTAGGTGACCTCCCATGAAAGGGTCATTTGACCCCCAAAAGGTTGGAGATGGAATTGCTCAGGGAGTAAGATGCTACAGGCAGGAAAGCCAGAAGTTGTAGGCTCTGGCTTGATATTCCTTAATGGTAGGCCTGTGTTTTTAAGGTCACTCTGAGGTCAAAAGTCCCTCTGTAAGGATGTCAGCGACAATAACCACAGAAGGCCTAACGGGTGAAGTCTCTGGTGTCCCAGCTTAACCCCTGATCTCAGTTTCTCCAAAGAAGCTCCAAGAGTAAAGCGTGTAACTTTTCATTTTTACAGACCTTTCCTGAGGCCTTAGTATGCTTTGTACATGCTCTCAGGCTGGAGGCAGGAGTCATTTAAACAATGAGAAAGCCATTACCACTAGCATTGCATGGCTTACCCAGACTCTTAAGACACAAAAGTGTCTGCAGAGTCATGAAAGTGTTTCAAAAAAGCTGAGAAAAAAGCTAATTCTGATAATGAAAAGAGAATTTTTAAAAAGTATCTTAAGAGCATTTGTTCTGATTAGAGCAAATCACAGTGGCTTGGATTTAAAGAGTCTTTAAATTACACACGGTTTACATGGAAACAGAAGACAGCAAATACATGAATCTTTTGTTTTATGTTATAAACTGCATGCAACTGGGTTTATCTCTCTCACACACACACACACACACACACACACACACACACACACATGCATTTGTATGTGTATGCAGACATACTTCTCACTACTACAAAAGAAGAACCAAAACCCCAAGACCCCAAGTGTTGAGACCGACGGTGAAACCAGAGGTGAATGACAGTCTTACTTGTAAAGATAGTACTCTGCAGAATCTATGTCTTCTCGAGATGAAATGTTGTCCACAAACTAAAGGAGAAAAAAAAACCTCTTGGTTAAATACAAGTGATGCCATGTTTGGTCTGGATCCTTCACTGCTCTTTAATAGATATGTACTCTTCTTATTGAAATGATGTTTCTGTGGTAGGGCTCTATTCTGAAAACCATTCACACTGGGAAAAACAAAAGACACACCACAGCTTCTCTTCTATGTTTTTCTACATTTGGTCTAAGACAAAACAAACAACAACAAAGCACCGATTAAAAGCCAAACCCAAACCTTGCTCATCTGGTACTGTTTACAGACATCGTCACCTTTATCTTTGTCTTTCCTCTCCATCCTATGCCCCAAATACATGCAACACAAGGTGGAAACGGCAGAGATTCATTTTTAAAATAAATACAACTCATTTTTATTTTATGTTCACTAGTGTTTTGACTGCACACGTGAGAGTGTCAGAAGCCCTGGAACCGGAGTCATGGACAGGTGTGAACCACCATGGGAACTAGACCCAGGGCCCCTGCAAGGGCAGCCAGTGCTCTTCACCACCGAGCCACCTCTCCAGCCCTTAGAGATTCTCAACTCTGGAACAATACTGTTCAGAACATTACAATCTAAGTGTAGGGATTCCCTTTGTAGCAGCTTTCACTCTGATTTTATTGTTTTAGGATTGAGGCTCCTTCAAGCTATAAAATCTACTGAGCATAGGTGCCAGGGACGCAGCTCACTGGTGGACGGTACTATAAAATCTACTGACCATTGGTGCTGGGGACACAGCTTGCTGGTGGAGAGTACCCAACCAACACTCAGGAGGATCCAGGTTCAGTCTCCAGCACTTGACAAACAGTCCGTGGAAACTGAGTCTGCTCTTTACCTATGATCCAAATGAGCAGGAAATACTCCCCAAGAGTGGATTCTGCTAGCAGGTGGGAGATCACATAGGAAGACAGAATAAGAGATGAGGTGCTGTGACTAAAGCCTCATGGAGAGATTGAAGGGAGAGAAAAGGGAGACTTTCTAAAAATAACCAGGCCCTGTGGGTTTGATTTAGAAATCCATTAAAGGGCAGATAACATGAGGTGCAAACACCAGCCCCAAGCCTGAGAAGCAGCTATCCCAATAGCATGCTCTGGCACAAACAGATGGCATGGGCCCTCTGGGACTGAGCCGCTCCATCTGGATCAACAGCTACAGGCTTCTGCCCTGAGGAGTATGAAGTTCAGGTTGGAACAGGCACACAAAAGCTCTTTAAAGTTCCAAGTTTTGTCTAAATGAAAATCAGGTATTTCAGCCCACAGAGGGGTGGCCACCCTGAAGACAATGGCCTCTCAATCTTCTCCACTATGGGATATGAGTCCCCAAGTCTTAGGAGTGACAGCTCAACTGTTTCTCTACTAAGAGAACAAAGGGCACAGAGAAAGGATCAGGGATGGAAGGAAAGATTCTTTCCTTCCCCTCGTCTAGATTTAGTAGCTTCTGACCAAAGGATCCTGCTCACTTCTACTGAAGGCGTTTCCAAGATCTCATCACTCTGAGGAAGATACAACCCCCCTCAAACTGGAAATGGGGAACTGAAGAACACTGCTGCCCAGTATGGTGATCTGGTCTTGTCTTGATGGTGATTTCAGGTGGACTTTGATGTTCCAGCCTTTCTACCTACAAGCTGTGTACAATCTGCAAAGTTACCTCATTGTTTGTGCCTTACAAATACCACACACATCTCCCAGCTCCTGTGGAAATGAACACACATGATGTATGATGAAAAGCTAGAAGAGTGGCTGCCATGGAGGTGCCCTGTGGTGGTTCCTACCAATCTCTACTCCGGTTGCTGGCCTTGACAGTTCTCCTACCCAGCGGCAGTCAGTTCACCCTTAATATCTATTCTTCCATCAATGTTATCCAGCTACTGCTATTAAACCCAAGGATATGTTAACTTTAAAAACCCAGAATAATGTAACCGGAGGAAAATAAATCAATCAGTGATTGCTAACTTGAGTCTGGTATATTTATTTTCTTGCATTTCAGCCACTACATCACAAAATATCTATTGGCAATTATACAAACATACTACACCATGGGAAGTTATTTCCCATGTGACTACTGTTTCTACAGCACAGCCTGTCTATGCAGTCTTGCTTGCTCCCTTCTTTAAAAGTAGGTTTAAAAATGGTCTTACCCGGGATATTGACAAAGAACTAACAGGCAACTTTCTTTCATACGCTTTGTCCATTAAGGATGCAAGATCAGCTGTGAAGACAAAGGAGAGAGAACCCTGTTAAATATACACACTTCTCCAGAAAAATCTAACAGATCTGACTCCTGCCAGATGGCTGAGAACGTTACAAAGTCAGTATCCAAACAGACGCTCATTCTTACTCTTTGTCAGAAACTGAAGACAACTATTTAGTCACAGTTTTAAGTAATGTGTTGAACTAGAGAATATAAAATAATAATGCAAAAAGTACAAATTTAGCTCTTAAAAAATGGACTGATAAGGTGCCTCTGCAAGAAAAAACAAAGCATTAGGTTTGTCAGTCTGTAGGAAAAGAAACCGGGTGTGAGGCAAGCCAGCGAGCTGTCACTATCTCTTATTCCCTAGTCTGTACACCAGTCACATATGGTAGCCACTCCAAAGGTTTATAATGGTCATTTACCAAGAGACTTTCATATATCTGCTAAACAAAGCAGAAAAACCCCTGCCCTCCTCCCTGACTAGCAGTCTCCGCCGCCCAGGTGCTGGCTCCTCTCAACAGGCCACTTGGAACTTGTGACAGTACACTCATCTCTAGCTCCTCTCAACAGACTTTCCTTAGGACACTTGGAATGGGTGACATCACACTCATCTCAGACCCTAAAACCACCTTGATCCTAGGCAACACACACCCCAAATGGTTTATGTCATATCATATCACTGATTCTCAAGTTTACAGTATTTTCTAGCTACCCGCACTCTTAACTCATGATTCTATCCCATTTCCATGGAAAGATACTCGAGAGCATTTTATTGTATCAAATCTACCAGGCCAGTGCCAACTCTGTCCTCATTTGATCTCTCTACCTAGAGATATCCTTAAGGAAATATTTATCCGCTCGTTCCCACCCCACCATTTCTCAGGCTCCGTTAGAACTGTCTTTTCTTTCTGTCTCTCGATGTTGGAATGACCACCTCTCAGTAGTAGAGTATGCTACGGCTTCACGCCTGGGTTCAGGTGCTATACTATAGCAGTCTCTCCCACAGCTGTAATCTATACACAGTTGGCTCTATGTATAGACATCTACCCCAAATCTCGCCTTTAATTCCAGTACATCTACCCCAAATCTCGCCTTTAATTCCAGACCTGCATTTCCAGTTGTATAGGGATATCTCCATTTGTGTGTTCAACAAGCCTTTCAATCGCATGTCCTCTAAATTCTTCAACTGTCCACTCTAAATATGCTTTCCCCATCTCAGTAAAAAGACATGGCTGGCTGGCTGGCTGAAAAAGCAGGAGTTATCCTTGATCCCACTGTTTTTCAAACGAAGTAACTGGTCAGCAATACCTATAGGCTCCAGGTTTGAATACAGACATATTTATCTCATCAACTCCCTTGCTAGACTTCTATTCTCTTACTTCCTGACCACACTTCAATGACCATTAAAGGGTCTAAGGGATAGCTCAGTTGGTAAAGTGTTTGCCAAGCAAGCATGAAGTCTGATCATCAGCACGAATGTAAAAGGACAGCCAAGGTGGCATGAGCTTATGATTCCAGTACTGAGCAGGCCACAGGGGCTATCTGACCAGCCAGCCAGCTAATGTGCTGAGCACCAGACCAGTGAGCAACCTTGTCTCAAAACACAAAGTGAAAAAACTTGAAGCTATCTGCTGGCCTACACCCACACATGCACAGGTGTGCACGTTCAGCCAGCATCATGCACACAAACACGCATGTAATCAATCACCTCATACCCACACATGCACAGGTGTGTACATGCAGCCACACAAACACACATGTAATCACCTTACCCTTACAACTGATGTTCTGTCAAGCAAGCAGGTTGAGGGAGGCTTTTAAAGATAGTTCAGATCCTGTCATTCTCTTTCTGGACCAAAATATTTTCTACTAACTACAAATACCCATATAAGATGGTCCCTCTTGCCCTTGTAGTAAAAGTGTCAGGGAAGAACTGAATTCACAGACCTACACTCAGTTTACAGGACAGTTCTGTGAAAAGCATTCAGGAAATATCTAAAGGCAGAAATCAAAGGAAGAAAGAATGAGGAATAAACTGGTACACTTCTCAGGCTTTCTCTAGTGAAATGAATAGCAAATCTTGAGACATTCAGACACACTCAATTGACACTTGTTCACTGGTGATTTTAACTATTTTCTCTTCTCACCTCAGGAAAATGGTCCCTATGACTTATAGCAACTGGAGAAAAACAACTTGGTAAAACTCCGAAAACCTGACTTGATATAAATAGTCTTTTTAAATGGCTATTTTAAAAGTATTGAAACAGGTGATTACAGCATCTGTAAAACCCACAAACAGATCCTTAAAACCCCTTCCTATCAGGGATCAATAATACTGTCAAGTGCACTTGCTCATAATTAGATACTCGTGCTGCCAAGTCTATAATCATGACCAGTCTCATGTTAATGATCAATATGAAGAATCAATTCGATTTCTTCAGAATTTATACTGTATTTTAAAAAGCCAGAATCAGGAGCTACTGGCCTAATTAAAACAGCCTGCAGGGTCCTTGCCGTGGTCCCTTTCACACAGTATACACAGTGTCTCACCCATCACAGGACTGAGACAGCTCGCTGGTTACCTCCAAGCATGGTAACCAGATTCTATCTGAAGACTCCACACCAAGGAGCCTTCAGTGAAGTGGAACTGGCCAGGGCTTCTAAAAAGACAACAGCTGCGGAGCCCCATCTGATGAGTAACATTTACATCCTGCACATCAGAAAGGTTTGCTGCAGACACACTGTGTCCAATCACCCTGCATCGCAGAGGTGCTATGATGAGTGAGGCAGAAAACAGGGAAGGGCGGGAGAGCCAGGAAAGCAGGACAGCTGCAGCATATGGAGGGCCAGCACCACAGGCTCCTGATGGTGGCTGCCACAGCCAAAGCCACACTTCATGCTTTAGTGAGGGGCCGACAGATGCCCAAGTTCTGTCCAATGGGTTGTGCCAAAGACGTTGTTTTGCTGGGTTCTCAGCTCCCCAGGAACACTCACTAGAGCTGATGGCTGTGGACAACAAAGACTGTGGGAAAACAGACCTGCTACACGAACTCTTCATTTAGCAGAATTTTCAACTGCACAACGTGGAAATATGCTTAGAAGATGAAACACAGGACAGTATTAAAGTGTTCTTGTTTGAAGACAGCAACAGCACTGAGGATCTAAGAACAGAGAGGACTTATTGAGGACTTTCTATAACAACGAAGTGAGCTCCCAAGGGTTTAAGACTAAATTTCCAGGCCTGTCACCCAGAGTAAGGGTCATGCTCTACAGAGCTAGTGAACCAGGACATCTAACTCTATTAGCAACAGACCCGGCAGCTGATGGTGCAGCCACTCAAGAAGACTATGAGCTGTGTAAGAACTTCCATGCAGAGGAGGCAGGATTTGGATGTGGTGTTTAAGCCCACAGATGATACTAAAAAAATCCTATTTCTGGAATAAGATGAACTGTATTCCTTTAACAACCCTTCGTACCATAAAAATAAAACTGAGCTTTGAAAAAGGTAAATAGAATTGCCAGGGGCCACATGGAAACTCATACTTGGAGGACTTGTGGGAGTAAGTGTAGTGTTGGTCACCCCAGGGGATCAGGAGATGCTGTGGATGGACCTTTGGTTTTAATAACTGGTGACATCACAGAAAACAAGCCTCTGTAAGAGGTGAAACTGGTTAGGAGGCTCTCGTGTATAGTCAGGCTGGAGCTGCTTGTATACAGAAAGGAGAAACTGGAACAAGGACCTCAGTTCTCCGAGGATCTGACAGAGTGGTCTCTGGTGCCCCTGAAGCCCTGATGTGAGCCTTCTTGGTAATCCCAAGTATGTCAGGCTACGGATTTTATTCAAAGAGGTGTTCTTTTACACAAAACCTAGAAACAGCAAACTCATCTAAACAACAAGGAGCACATCAATCATTTCCTGAGGGCCTGGGTGTGGAGCGGAAAGGAGCAAGGGTCCCAAAGGACTAGAGACAACTGCCTTTGGAGGTGACCTGACTATGATGTATACGGTCATATACAGCTCCACATTTGTCAAAACTTATTGAACGGTATGTCTTAGGTATGGCTTGTTTTTATGTAAACAGTACAACAAAGTTCAAAAGACAGGGAAGACAGGACAGAACAGGAAACAAGGTTAGGCCTAGGGCTGCATGTCTACATTCCTAGCACCTGGGAATCTGAAGCATAAAGAACACAAGTTTGAGGCTAGCCTATGTTGCACATCATGAGCCTGTCTCAAAAAAGCAAGCGAGTGAGCAAGCGAGCGAGCAAGCGAGTGAGCGAGCAGTTAGTTGAAAAGGTTAGACGTGAGAACTAGTGAACTGAAAAATCAGACAGAAGTGAAATTACACAGAGAGCAACAAAGGTACGCGAGAAGGACGACACTAAGAGACACTGAGAACAAGATGATTTCTCAAAGAGACTTAATTTCCAAAAAAGTAGACCAAGAGAATGAGGTGAGCCGACATGTAATGGGAAAACACACACGAGTGTGCACACACGCACACACACACACACACACACACACACACACACACACACACAGCCTATGGATACGTGTGCACAGTTTATGACAGTGTGTGCACGGTCCATGAGTGTGTGTGGAGGCCACAGTTCAGCACAGGTCTCATTCAGCTCCTTGGGCACTGTGCGTCTGGTCTAGGGCTTGCCAATCACAGTGAACTGGCTCTCGGGGACACCAGGAATGATCTGTGTTTCTAACTCCCCAGTGCTGGCATTCCATGTATGCACCATCACCTGGATTTTTTTAAAAAAAGATTTATTTTTTGTGTAGTGTTTTACCTGCATGTTCTCATACCCATATGTACACCATGTGCTTGCAGTGCTCGATGTCAGAAGACAGGGTCAGGTTCTGTGGGAGTCACAGGTGGCTGTGAACCTCCAGGTGAGTGCTGGGAGCCTGTGCTCCTAAGCAGTGTCAACTCTCCAGCCCCACTGTCTGCCCCCACCCATCCCCCACCCGGTTCCCTCATTGGGTGCTGGGGATCACCCTCTCTCCAGCCCTGCTCTGTCCCTGCCCACCCCCATCCGGCTTCATTAGGTGTTGGGGATCAACCTCAGGTCCTTGGGCTTTCTCAGCAAGCACTTTACAAAACCAGCTGTCTCCTAAAAGCTTTTCAGAATTAATAATAAAAGATAGTCTTCTAAACATCTAAGTCCAAAACAAGCAAAATTAGATTGTTTGTCACTGTGAATCTGGAGAATGGGATCATCTTAAAAGCAGCTAGGAGGAAAATGGGAGCTATTTACACGAGAAAACCAAAACCTAAAAAACCAGAACCTTCTCAACAAACCGAGGACCTGAACTACCCCAGCAGCAGAGTTTTTGTTTGGTTTGTTTTGAGCAGTAGCAGTGGAAGGCAGGACTAGATGAGTGAAGTGACAGAAGGGACACTGCAGGCAGTTCACACCGAGAAAGGGGCAGAGCAGAGACACTTGAGACAAGTAACACAAACTGTATTACAGCACTGCTAGGAACTCCTCAGAGGTTGAGTTAGTAGCTGATGCCAGAGATGGCTTAAGATGCAGAAGAACTGGGAGTAAATAAAGGGGCCGAGATAGCGATTTAAATATGGTGTTTTAAAGGATGAAGCTTTAGTACTAGACAAAAGATAGTAAATCACTTTTCCTTCATATGCCTGTGCATGTGTGTGTGTGCCTGTGCATGTGTGTGTGTGTGTGTGTGCATTATCCTAAAGGATAAAGTGGTGAGCATTAGAATTTAAGCTAAATAATTAATTACCTTAGAGGATGTAGGACGATAGTCTTTAGAAAAACGGAAATAGAGGCTATAACTTTCAGACAGATTCATCTACTTCTAGCTGAAGCAGAAGAGGAGTGGGAGAGTCTCTCCTGCGTGTCGTGTAAGAGAGCAGCTTTCCTCCACCACAGGCTTCCAGCGCGATCAACTGCTTCACCACAGTTCCAGAAACACATTTTCCCTGTCCAATAAGATGGATGCCCTGGGGCCGACAGCAGGTTGGAGCTGGGACTCAATAAACTCACTCAGCAGGCAAGGGATGTAGATAAACTCCAAGCTGTCTGGGCAGGAAGTGTGCACCCACCATAGGAGCATGCTGCCCAAGAAAGACTCTCACTGTATTTAAAGGAATTAAGCTCCCCAAATAGCACTCCTAGAGAGTCCTCTGACCACCACCACCTGCTGCTGTTCTGTGGGAAATGACTGCTCAGCTAGGCCAGAATAAAGTGCCCACTGTAATATTCCACTTTGAATTAAGACTGGAAGTCTGCCTTCTGGATGGACTCTCCAGTGATCTACCACCCCAGGGCCTGCAGAGACCACTTAGGTAGAGATAGCTGCATTATAAATTTTCCTCTGTGTTTGCTGACAGGCAGGCGGCTAAGACTGGGGTGGAGGGAGGGAATCCAGGCCTTGAGCTTTCCACCCTTACTTCAACAGCAGCTGATGTTTCTGGGAACTTGACCTTGAGTTTGTTCCTGCAGCCTTCTCCTCCACTCAGCTCCATGCTGGACCACATCATCTCTCTAAGTCATAAAGTAACAGGCAGCAAAAGCAAGTACCCAGAAACCACTACTTGGCTCCTTCGTCAAGAACTAAATCTGCAGTAACTATGGGAAAGGACAACAGTTGCCCCATGAGCCGAATGACCTCCGGAGCCTTCCCAGACCTGTAGGAAGAACTGTGAGTGTCTGGGCTGCATGGGCTCCAGAGTTGGGGGTGTGAGGATCTCCTAACAATATTGACTCTTCCAACTCACAGCAAACAAAAATAAAAGCAAAAGCTGCAATATTAACAACAGCAAAAAACAAGGGATAAGACTAACCACAATCAAAATGACCAAAAATAAGTCCAGCTAGACCATCAACCATGGAAAAAACAAAACAACAACAAACAAAACAAGTCCTGAACTTCATCAAATTCTTTTTCACAACTAGAACAGATGGAAAACCAAACACATCCAACACCAGCAGAAAGATGAAATCTGCAAACCAAGAGTGTGAGATGGCGTACAAAAGGTGAGTCTGCGGAAGTGTGACATGCGGGGTGTGACATGTAAGTCCTCTATAAGTGAAGAAAACATGTTTAAGACATGACAAAATGTGAACATGCAGTGTTTAAGGAATGCATTATAGTTGTCTTTAAAAAAATCACCATCTTTTGGAGGTGCATATCAAGATACATATAAAATAATTGAGTGACAGATTTACTTAAAAAGCAATCTTAGGAGAGGTACAGGCTACAGATGAAATCGAACTGATAACTGTTGAATTTGGCTTACCCCCATGTTTCTGCAAAAAATAAAAAATAATAATAATAATAATTAAAGAGTCAAGAGAAAGTACAACAGCATTTGTGTGCTTCGGTTGGGTCCTTGTTCAATTACAGCATTAAAAAATATGTTTCTAAGAATACCAGAAACTGGTCAGGTGAGTGGTGCACACACTCAATCCCAGTGCTTGAGAGGCAGAGGCAGATGGATCTCTGAGTTCGAAGCCTACCTGACTAGCAAGAATTGTAAGGTGAGACCTGCCTCAAAAAAAAAAAAAAAAAAAAAAAAGGCAGAAGCTGGTTATTTCATGTATTTATGCGACTACTTTATATATAACAATGGCTTTAAAAACATCTTATCTTTTTGAAATATACAACACACACGCGCGCGCCTCCTGGGACTGCTTCCAAACAGTTCGAAGGATTAGGAAGAAGACCAGACATAAGTTGATAGCAGCTGAAAGCAGCTGGCAGGTGCTGGGAGTTCTTTACAACATTTTCTACTTTCCTGTTTTACACTTTCTCCAAGTACTAAAGTGCTTTTATAAAGCACTCTCTGGTGTTACAAATCAGAATTTCGGGTGTCTCTGAAGAAAGCTAGGCATAACCCGGCCTCCAAAGTGTGAAGAATGTTCCAGTTCCAGCTCCTATACAGGTGTGCTGACGTTGTGGTAATTCACTGCATATGATCTGTGCATCTTTTTGAATGTACAAGGCAATGCAACAAGTAGCTTTCAAGAAAATAGAGAGGCAGCATTTTTACGCTCAAGGACCCTAGGCATCCCTGAAGCAGCCCTCTCCAGGGAACGAGGGCGGAGTTAAGAACGCCACACCCGCAGTGGCGCCAATGGGGGCCACAGGAGCAAATGCCTCATATCGGCCCTCCTCCCTCCTCCAATCAGCGAACCCGATCCGAGCACCTCACGGCCCTCCCAGCGTGATGTCCAATCACGGCGCTCCACATGAGCGCACGCTCCCTGATAGACCCGCGCCCCAGCGCAGAAGAAAGGGCATTTCTCGCAAGGCCCACACTGCCATCTACTGCCCGACCTGCGGAAATACAAGAAAGGAGCTCCTGGAACAGTAGGCAGTCTCCCTGCTCAGAATCAAGAGCTCAACCCTTGCAAATCGCAAGCAGTCATGCTATACACAAAAATATGCATCTATGAACCAGAGGCGGTAGCACCTACTTCCTGTTACACAACGGCAAAGTCCAGTCGCCAAAGGCTCCATTTTCTTCCAGGCAGTCTGAATTCCAAACTTTACCTCACATCAAATATACACAGGGACATACACAGGGGATCCAGGGACTCATCCATTCCGCATATTTCTAGTATGAATGTTTAGAAACTAGGGCAGACATGGACAGTGACAGCTGGAAATGGTAGCATTGGGACACAAACCCAGATGCAGAATCCACATCATGCTACTGAGGGAAGGCACCAGACTACATACAGAATAGGAAAACAGTTCTGACTGGAGGCAGAGGGGCAGCAATGACTGGATGTGTTCATTAAATGGTAATTTCCTCAAGTACTGATCTTAACAGAGAAGAGACAATTGGCTCTCTATATACTTATGTGTCACAGATTATCACCGTAGTCTTTAACAAACAACTTGTTTATTCATGTGACCAGGACAAAGACCTCTAGATTTGTGTCCATATAAGTGATCTAACTATACCTAACACAAGACACAAACAGTGGTTGGCCCCATTTCCTCATCTTTCCTCCACATCTAGGAAAATGTTTAACAAGAAGCTTTCCCAGAATGCATGGTTTCTTTATTTATATTTCCATAGCACTGTGGATAATTCATGTATGGTACATGAGAACTATCTTTGCTATATAACTATTTGAAGCTACACTGGAATTATTCTAGCGCATGGCTTCCAAGAGAAGAAGGACTGAATTCAGAGGGCATCTTAATGTATGTACAGATTATCTGTGACTTTCACAATGACTGCACAGCTGGTACTTTCTGGACAGAAGACAGAAAAATTGTATAGCATGCAATGGTATGACTCCCCACAAAACCCTGCCTCTGTTGGGAACCAAGCTCTAACCATAGAATGGAGACCACAGCAAGGCCAGGGAAAGCCCCATGCAGATGGATGGGAATTGGAGCTATTGGGTAAGAATCAATGGCATCTAACACCTAGCTCCTGTTTCTAATACCACTCATGCCCCATTAAAAGGAACGAGAGTTCCCAAGGAAGGGCTGAGTCCAGGCTAGGGAGGGGAAAGTAATAAGCCTAGAACACACTGTTAAATGAAAAAGCAAGCGAGTGGTGAGAAAGAGAATGTGGAAAATAACTGGGAAGCATTTATATTAGCTAGGCAGCATGGGACACTGGACTCCAAATAATGACAGCAATCCCACATATCAACAAATGTCTACATAATGTCTGACCACTGCTAAAAGAAAAGGAAACAGAAAAGAAAGCCAGGTCTGCTGTCTAAGGGGAACACTGGTGCCAACAAGTGAATACGCAGGGGTCATGGGAGGTGGAGAATCGTCACTCTGCAACCTTTACAGTATAGACTGACTCAGGCCAGAAGCATGGATGGAGAAAACTGTAAAGGCAAACTTGAGAAGCAGCAGGAAATCATTACTATGTTAAGGGTCTCCCTACACGTCAAGAAAATCAGCCAGTGTGGTTGCAGCTGAGAACGCAGATGCACGGGACTAGCAGATCGGAGCTGACATGCGTAGTGGAGGCACAGAGACACCAGCTGTGTCCACTTCAGAAACCCAGACAGGGTCACGTCATCACAGAGTAGCTGCATGGGGAGGCAAAACTGGGATCAAATCATAAAGGTAAGGAAGTCATAAGAAATAAAAAAGGATAAGGAATAATTTCGATGTAAGAAGACTTGATTTAAATGCAACATGAACCTGGACTGCATCCTGTATTAAAGGAGGAAAAAAATTTGATAAGGGGCATTTCGAAGTCAAGTGACAAAAAAAATATGAAAAAAGTATTCATGAATAAACTCAATAAATGTGCTGTGGTAGATGACATGCATGCATACTGACAAATTTAAGACAGTTAAAAACAGCATGTGCACACCTCTCTGATAGAGACATAATAGATCTCTCTCTCACACACACATACCCCAGAAAGAGAAAACATAAACAAACACATCAAAATGAAATTAAAAAGTGAATATGGGCAAAGGACAGAGAGGAACTCATAATATTTTGTCAGTTGAAAATCACTTCCGGTGTGAGAGTATGGGAGATCGAGGAAGAACGCCTGCTGCTCAGGCGTGAAAACCTGAGTGTGTCCCCAGCACCCACATCAACAGGCCAGAAAGGTGGGTGCAGGCCAATCATCCCATTCCTCAGGGGTGAGATGGGAAGTTTGCTTGGATTTGTTGGCAGCCAGGTCACCTCCAAGTTCAGTGAGAGACATTTTTACTACTTTAAAACCTGTTTCTAATTAATGGAACTAATTTCATTTCAACACAAATACAAAGTACTTCTTTCATACTTAAAAATAAGCTGGATTTTTTTTCATCAATGCATTCTTCAATAAAAATTGACTGAAAAGAGACCTTTGAGTTACTTAAACCTTTACCAAAATTTTTTACTGTCCATTTTTAAAGTAAAAATGTCACTCAGGCACACTTGCGATGGCCGACTTTGCCAGTATAGTATATGTGTGCCCATGCCCGTTGTCCTGTGGATCAGGGCTGGACATGGGAAATGAAAGCGTGTAGTGACTTCCTAATCCTCAGTGAGGCCTAAATACTTCATTACATTTCAAAACACTACTGTATACCACATTACTTCATTTTTGTTTCTGTTTTTATAACATGGAAACTATATAAATTTAAAGGGTTATGTTTAGAAAAGTATATTAGCTCTGAATTTAATCTCCAGATTAAAGTGTTGGATTAAAAGGCTGTGCCAACCCTTAAAAGTGAGAGTCAGACTTTAAATTCCCTGTGGAGGGCTTGACCACTCACCTTCAGAACCTGCCCAGCTTTGTTGTGGCTGGCCGTGGCCACACGCATTCCTGAGTTCCTGGCCATCTCTGCAACTCACATTCCCAAAGAAGACCATGATAGCTCTGAAACATCCTAAAGGTAGCCACAACCATCAGCTACCTCCAGCTCTTCTAGAAGAATCCATCAGAGGAGGACTTTGCTCTTACCTAACACAAGCACAGAGGAACTGTGAAGAGTGGGCACGTTGGAGGTGGGTGGTGGGGATGTGTAGGTGTGGGGATGCACAGGGGTTCGTGCACACAGCACTAGAGTCTCAGAGCCCATCACCTATCTATTCACTCCCCCGTGTCAGGACAGTGCTTGCACATTTAGAAATGTGCTTGTGGGATCAGTGACTTCTTTTAGGTCTTGGTAATTTATGCAAGGAAGGCTGCTTGCTCTCTGTGAACTTTGAAACAAGGAAGAAGGGAAGCAGAGGGTTCTCTGAGCTTACTGCTGGGAAGACGCTCACTATCTTTCCGTGGCTTCCAAGTCTGTCACCTGGCAACGACACTGTAAAACGGAGGCAAGCTGCATGGACACTACAGTGCACTGAACAAAAATCAAGAAGGAACAGTTTTCACAGCTTCAGTAGTGCATCATCAAGGGAGACAACAAAGACAGCTTTGGGAATGCAGGGAACAACAGAGGTGAGCCTCCATGTGTGGACGTAACTCTTTTTAAGACTTAAATGTACTTCTGTGAGATACGTCATCATAGAGGTATCTTTTATGCATGCATCATCTGAGCATATGATACGAGGTATGTGGAGTGACTGAAAACGACAGTGTGTGGCAGAACTTACCCAGGTGGTACTGCTCCTTCTCTCTTGCTTCCCACTGGTGGCTGTCCACGTACGCTGCAGAAAGCAGGCATCTCTTACCTGAGGGAAAGACAACCAGCTCAACAGGCATGTTTCACAGATCTTTACTGAACACGACCTCTGTTGTATTCGCAACTGCCAGCTTATGTATTTTTAAAGTTCAAATGTGATACTATAATGGCTCCTGCACAGTTCACAGCAACACACGGAAACATCTGAGACGCTCCACAACAGCTTTACCGGCGGACACGCTGGTCCTCCTCATCCTCTAATGTGAAAACTGAAAGCCACGTATACTATTAAGTTACAGCTCAGCTTTTCAGAGTCCTAAGGTCTTTAGATCCCAAACAGCCTGTCAAACTATGCTAAGTCATTAACTGGATGTGTTATAGTCATCAATTCTGAAAACATTTCCATTTAACTTGGATTAGCATATTTATCAGTATTCTGCATAAAGCAAAGAGAAGTATATACCAAGACTTGGTATATTATTGTAATGGAATACTATTTAGCAATATAAAAATAAGAATCCGGAAAACATTATATTAAGTAAAAGATACCAGCTTCAAATTATGTCCTACTTTCATGGAGCATCAGAATAGGGAAACCTAAAGAGAGGAAGTAGACCACATGTCACCTAGAACTGGGAATCTGGGATTGAGGGATTAAAAGTCACTGGCAACAAGAGATATAGAGTGTGATAAAAATATCCTGAGTTGGTTGGAAAGATGCTTGCACAATGCTGAAAGTCACACGACTGTGTAATTTCAATGAGTGAGTTGCACGGCACGTGCATTCTATATCAAGAGAAAGGAAAGAACTCTAAACTAAAAGGCAGATACCCAGCGACCATAACAGACCTCACAAGGATTACAACCTGAGTTTTAGTCAGTGAAGAGTGACTGGAGATGACACCTAGCTTTGATCTCTAGCCTCTACATACATGCACTCATATGAACTTGTGCATGCATGCATGCATGCATACACACACACACACACACACACACACACACATACACACACACACACACACACTTTCTTTTAAGTAAAATGAAATAGCACACTCATCTTTCTATGATGCTTTGTGCATGTTATAAATAAAGACCAAAGGTTTTCCATCACTGTGCACAAACTGAGGTTCTGTATAACAATGTTACAACCAAAGAATTTCTATGGCCAGGGGCAAAAGATGAAAGGAGACGGACCAGAAACAAAGTGGAAAATCTAGATCAGACTTCAACTTTAGTATGCATATGAATCTCATTAACATGCACACAGTCCCTGGGTAGGCCTAGAGTGCAGAAAGATTCCGGTTCTCTGACAAGTAACCTGGCAACAACATTCAAAGTGCTCAAACCACATCTGAATGAGTAAGAGGCAGACTTCAGACTCAAGCTTAGGTCTCAGTCTCCCCATAACCTCTCTGCACATGCCATTCAAAAAATTTGCTTAGCCAGGCTGGAGTGTCTGTAAATTCAAGGCCAACCTGTTCCACTCAGTTTCTAGACAACCAGACCTACATAGTGAGACCACTCTAAAACTAGAGTGTTTAAAATTTTCCCAAACCAATTACCCTTAGATCAACCACTCTGGAGCAACAATATTCTCTAAAATAAGTATCCCCAGTAAAAAGAAAAAAGTTTCTCCATGGAATTCCATACTACTTTGAAGGGCCAGAACTTCACATTTGGTGAAAAACATATTTGTTCCTATAGCCTTATACATTTTCTTGTTACTTCAGCCTTTTTGTTTGTTCTTTGGAAACAGGGTTTCTCTGGGTAGCCCTGGCTGTTCTGTAACTCCCTTGGAGACCAGGGTGGCCTTGAACTCAGATCCACCTACCTCTGCCTCTTGAGGGTTGGAATTAAAGGTGTATACCACCACATCTGGCTCTATTTGGGCCTTTAATCAAATATCTCCAAGCATTATCTTTGTGTTTGTTTTTAAAATAAGGAAATAATGTGATCGTGGAACTAGACAAGCTTTAGCGGCACAATTTACCTTTTAGCCCTTGCGTTGCTAATAATAAATGCTATGGAAATTGGGCAGATTATACACCATCTCTGAATCTCTTTCATCATACACAACGAGGGACTGCCACCTACCAGCATGGTAGTTAAGGCTCACTGATGTCTCCTCGTCTGCTAACTATGGTGCCCAGTAAGCTTCCTTCCCCTGGCCTTTCCATATGCCTGTCTTTGTTGTTGCTCGATCTCAGTTCATTTTTCCTCCATCTCTTTGATCATTTTAGCTGTGCTCTTTCATCCTATTTCAAGTAGACTGTTTCAAAGTCTCAAAGTGTTGCATATACTGACTACTCTGTCATGAATTTGTACAAGCTGAGTACTTGAATCAGGGGATTTATACACATATCCAAGTCTATCCCATGTATTTATGTGTATCCCATGTACTTATGTGGTCTAATGCAGTGTCCAAAAAACTTGCTGTAGAAATGAAAATGGTATATTCTAAGTTGTCCAGGACAAAAGCCACCAGCTACATAGATCCACTGAACACATAAAACACCAACTGCCGCTAAGAAACTTAGTTTTTAATCTTTATTTATCTTCAACTTGAATTTAAATAGCTACAAGTACTAGCAACTACCATGTTGGAATAGCTTACCGTAAGTTTCCTAGTTTAAGCTGAAACCAAACTGCCAAAGTAAAGGTTCTCTCAAGTTGCTCTATGTAATTTCAATTCCTTTGTTAGAATGGTTGTCCCTGACATTATAAGCAACTAATGTACTTTCCCTTATCTACTAGATCGGGTCTTGTAGACTTCAAAGAATTACTATTAATCATAATTAAATATGTAAGTAGCTCTACAGAGCATTCTTAGTTTAGTGCCAAATATTGTTCATATCCATTTGCCAAAAGTGTGATATGCAACCTTCTTACCAGGTTGTTCAAACACTTTATCTTTAGAAAACTCTTGAGGCCAACTATGAACCCTACTTTTCATACAACTATGAGGTCTGCTTTTAAATGGCTGTACGCTCAGTAGTGTGAGCAAGTGTGTATTGCTTTTCTTTTCTTAATTGGTGTTAAGAGAGTATGACTGAAATTAAGCAGCAGTGTAAACAACCAAGCGTGGTTAGTTCATTTTACTCCTGGAATCTGGCACATCTTCAAGGATTATGAGGTTGTAAGCGCTACAAACTTGGCTTTTGCAAATACATTTAAAACATATTTTCACCATGAGGTCCACTAAAAAGGCTTTGGGTGATGCACGATTCAACTCCAGACGTCAAAGCCCTCTGCTTGTTTACCTACTTGTGGAAAACTGTAACAAACAAACAAACAAACAAATGACAGGTAGAAGTTGTGACCAAGGTCACCAGGTAAAATGAGGCTAGTATTGAAAAATTCTTTCAGGAGATGAAGACTAAGGGCTCTAGTCATCAAGTACGAGGCAGTGAGGAAAAACTTTTGCCTGATGACCCTCCAAAGAAATCGCAGGGTAAGAACTGTTCTAGTGAACATATTCGGGTTTTTCAGGATCACCAAAATATCTACTAGTTTAACACATTAAACTTGCAAGACATACGCAGAACCTCATGTCACAGCCTTCCTGTATGTTTCAAAAGTTTGGATTAGCCGGTACCAGCCTTAAAGGAGATGAGTTATTCTTCCTTTCTCTGCTACCCAATACCCTAAATAGCTTCTCTAGCAATCGGATTCCAGAAGCATTTATGCTCTTCCTGGAAGTCCATGGATCCCTTCCTTCAATAAACAGCGTGCTGAGAGACCTAATGGAGCTTCAGCTCCAAGGCAGCAGCCACCAACCTGCCAGGGAAAGGCGAGACGCGGATATTCTCCGAGCCAGGAGCATCCCACACCGCACCATGGGGGCCGCCATCTTGGAGCGTACCAAGTAGGACGCCGGCCCGGGGGTCAGGCACAGAGGAGGGACAGAGCCCGCCTCCGCCGGAAGTGGACGGACCACCTTGGGCGTTTCCCCCTACTGGAGTTCCGCAGATGGTGCGGTCCGGCCCGGAACAATATGGCTACGGTACTTCGGCCCTTGGAACGCCTGCGGGTGCCGCGTCCTTCGCTGCATCCCGGGGTGACGGGCTCAGGCTCCGCCTGCTGCCGCTGCACTCTCGGAGGTACCCGCGGCCGCACGCCTGGAAGGAGGGAGGGTGGAAGAGAAGGGGGCGTGAGACCACAGCGGCCTCTCTGGAGAAGGCTCGTGCGCCTTTTCCCTTTAGCTGCCCGCGTGAGCAGCCCGGTTTGCTTGGGGCTGTGAACCCCTCCGCTCGGTGCCTGGAAAGCAAAGGCAGCTAGAATCTGGACTCGCAAAGGTCCAAGTTGCTCTTTGAGACCATATCTCAGTCGTTGGGTTTCCTTTTCTGCAAGGTTTTGGTACGGAGTTTAAGAGATGGGAACCCAAGCTGTGCCCCTTATTCTAAGAGACTCGAGGCAGGCGTCCTCATCCCCCAAATTATTCCTTACCGCCTTTCTGAAAATATTAAACGCGTGACTGCTATTGACAATAAAATTGTTTAACATTCTAGTGTGATACACACACACACACTTCCTTCAGTCATCATCCAGTGACAGAGGTACCTTTCTTCATTTACAGAATAGGAAGTAAACAAGGTTGTCACTTGCCCAAGGTCACAGGGAGCTGGCAAATGCAGTATTTGAACTAAAGACCTGGGTCTGACAGCTTCACAGGACTGCCTTTCCATAAACAACTATTTTTGTTACTACTTTATCGTATCAGATCTCAGTGCACGGTTCATCTGTTTTTATCTCACGCACAGCCAACGATGCAGAAGAAGGATACATTCCAGATGTGCTAAGCTGTGGTCAGTGATTGCTGATTTAAGGCTACTGAGACTGATCTGAAAGGCTAACTTCAGTGCAGAAGTTTCAAAACTGGAAGTCATGATGTAGCTTTTTCCCAATATCTCGTGCTTCTCTCAAAATACACCAAGCGAAAGTGTGTGTGTGTGTGTGTGTGTGTGTGTGTGTGTGTGGTGTGTCTGCATTGCTAGCCCCTGACTAGATGGCAAATGCCCATTTGTTCTTCATATCTCAACCAATCTTCACAGTCCCTCAATCTCTACCTCCTTTCAAATGTAAGACTTACCAAGACTTGCATTCAGTAGTTGACTGGAGATGTTTGTTTCTCCACCAGGGATACTATAATATTTGCACCTATCTGGGTGGGTCATTTAGGGGCAACCAAGCTCTTACTTGCTGGGGGGAGGGGGGTAAGTGATCAAAATGACTTTATTTTCTTTTTCTAATTTTTAGCTAAAAGATACCTACTCACAGATAGCATTATGAAATTAAAGGAATTTCAACATAAGAAGATGGCTATTGCATATAACCTTTCTGGCACCAAAGGTAATACTGTTTTATTAATTCTTTCATTGTTTGCCATTTATAGTTCTTCTTTGTCTCTATTCATTCTTTCAAGACCTATCTCATAGAGGGAAAAAAAAACCAGGGTGATCATTTGCTTAGTTTCCTATTCTACCATTCATCTCATACACTGCTACCTAAAGTCTACAGTTCTTCTTTTAACCCTGCTCCGGGACCCCAGGGAAAGAGTGAAATTAGCCCTGTGGCCTCTAGATCTGTGCCACTCAGAATATGATTTGAGGGCCAGGATCAGCATCAATTGGGACATCGATAGAGAATTGGAAAGGCAGCCATTCGAATAGACTACATAGTTCAAGAATCCAAGTGACTGGCTCTCAAATGTTGACTAAGCCTTGGTGAAACAGAACTGTGATATAACTGAGGGTCAGCCAGGCCATGGTGTGGTCGTGCATTTGGCATTTTTCACACTGTAGAATCTGGGATTTACTTTGAGACGCCCACTGTGTTTAGGGTGCATAAAAGAATCAAACTTAGCGCTGGGCAGTGGTGGCGCACGCCTTTAATCCCAGCACTTGGGAGGCAGAGGCAGGTGGATTTCTGAGTTCGAGGCCAGCCTGGTCTACAGAGTGAGTTCCAGGACAGCCAGGGCTACACAGAGAAACCCTGTCTTAACCCCACCCCCCCCAAAAAAAAAAGAATCAAACTTAGCAAACTTGGCATTTGTTACGGCTGATTGGCAGTTGTGGTTTTGGTTTTTTTTTTTTTTTACCCCTACTTTTGAGAGATACTTCAGGAGTTAAGAGTGCCTGCTGCTTTTCCAGAGAACCTGAGTTTGGTTCCTAGCACTCACATTGGGTGGCTAACAACTGCCTAGAACGGTCTAGCTTCAGCTCATCTGAGGCACTCTTCTGGTCTTTGCAGGCAGAAATGTACACAAACCTATGTGCAGACATGTATGCATGCATATAATTAAAATATTTTAAAAATGTAAAAAGCACTAAAAACATAAGGACACCACTGAAATTAATCAGGTTCTTCAGATACACCCCCAGTCCTCCTCCTCTCTCTGCCAGATCCTGCTGAGCAGCTGACTGACACTTCATGCCTCCCATCCTGGTTCTTCTCACTGCTCCTCAGGGACAGGCCCTCGAAGTCAGGGAGAGTGCTTGTATCTCCACTTGAATACACTCAGTGTGGAGTCACTGAAGGTTTTTCACTTTGATTTCTCTTATATCTATTTCTTAAAGATTTATTTATTTTTATTTTATGTATGTGGGTGTTTTGCTTGCATGTATGTACTATGCATTTGAAGTGCTGAGGCCAGAAGAGTACACTGAGTTCTCTGGAGCTACAGAGAGTTGTTAGCTGCCGTGTAGACCCTGGACACTGAACCTGAGCCCTCGGTAACAGTAGCAAGTGCTCTCAACCACTCAGCCATCTCCAGTCCCCAGGCTTGTCTTTCTAGCTTGAGTGTTTTGGGGCTATCTGAGATTTAGGAACACAGTGTTACTTTGTCACATACCACACTTGGTACAGACTCTTCCATCACTGCATTCACTGATATTCTTCCACTTCCAGTAGGGAGGAGCTGTAGCTTTGTGTGAGAGACACATCGCTCTTGACTGTGATCATGTGATAAATACTTGAAAGTCAATCTATTAAGTCCTATTTACATTTTTAAAAAATGTTTTAGATTCACTGGGTTAACCATTAAGAGGTGCAGGATGCAAAATCTTTGCTTTAAAATCTTTTAGCTGAGAAATTGCTTAGAAATTTCTAAAATTGGATTACTCCAAACAGGGCCAGGATAGAAATGAGGTGGCTAGTGCCATTACTTCCTGGCAATGACTGTATGGCAGACCTCAGGCCAGATGCTCTCTGTCCATACCTTCATGTAATCCCGTGAGATGTAGGCATCACAGTCCTGGCTTTGTGCATGAGGAATGGTGTCTCACAGTTGTCTCACAGACAAGGGTCTTCCCAGAGCATATAAGTGGCAGGACCTAGGTCTGCCTAGGTCCTTAGATTCAGTGCCTTGGTCACTAACCATATAGGGATTTTTCTCAGAAACCGAGAACCGAGTGACTTGGCTCTTGTGTTCTTGTGTCACAAGTGTATATCAAGGCATCTCTTCAAAGCTCTGAGTCTTGACCCAGAATTTCCTATGACACAGTGCGCCTCACAGACCATCAGCAGCACCCGCTTCTCGAGAGGGAAGCCGTGACAGGAAATGCCTCCAGTCCCTCTTTGCAGTGAGCTATGGCTAGCCTCCTCTGCCTTAGGTCAGTCTCCTTACAATCCCACCCATCCTGACTGCCACCACCGCATGCTTTCTTCCAGAACTCTATTTCAGAAACTTGGAGGAGAAGTTGACCCAGAACAAACTCATCTTGAAGGAAGAGTTGAAAACACTGCTGCACCTGTGCCAGTCCTTGGAAGATGTGCAGCTGGCCAAAGCGGTCATTTACAGGTGAGGCGCTTCCCGAGAGCCCTGGGGCTCCATCCTCTCTACCCGCCCTTCCCAGAGCAGTCACCTCTACACAGATGGCTTCCAGATATCCTGTGGATGTTGATCCTTGCTCGGGGCCAAACATAGAATAGCACCTCATAAACTACCAACACAGTGGCCAGACCCTCCAGTTGCCTGTCCCCTAGCTTCTCAGCATACACCAGTGTGCCTCTGGCAGCTACCAGTCACACAGGTATTTTTGAAGCCTCTTTGCTGGGATAGGATACAGCCATTGCTTCCTCTCTCCCTGGGTCCAGTGGCCTCCTTGCCTTCCTTCCTCCTGCCTTCTGCCTACTACATCTTTTTTTAGCTATTACCAGAGATTCCTTTTTCAGAAAGGGAGCACTAGACAGTCCATGAAGCTCCCCTTAGACTTCTATTGCTTCCGTGCTTCTCCCTGTGGTCTTGCCCTTCTCCCTCTAGTACCCCACTGTTAGTACGGTGTAAGCAGCACAAGCCCACACAGAGCTGGAAGCTGCTGAACCTTGGGGCAGCCCCACAAACAGCTCAGCGTCTCCTAGCTAAGGT
This sequence comes from Rhabdomys pumilio, assembly GCA_030674055.1. NCBI lineage: Eukaryota > Metazoa > Chordata > Mammalia > Rodentia > Muridae > Rhabdomys > Rhabdomys pumilio. The sequence continues at coordinate 22,127,512 of JANHMN010000014.1, read as the reverse complement.
GGTTTGTCTGGCCACACTACAGTTGGATATAGGAAGAGGGTGTAGGGAGAGGGATGCACTGCTGGAGGGTTGGGACAGCTGGCACATTGGGGAGCACTGGGAATGATGGGAAGTTTCTTCACAGCTCATGTGAATAGTTAGAGATTTATCACAGGTTTTTATGCAAATATGTTACAGTTTTGGTAAGTTTTCATTTATATGGTTCAGGTGTTTTTTTATTTGGTTGGTTTCTGAGACAGGGTTTTGCTTTGCAGCCCAGGCTGGCCAAGAATGTACAGTTTTCTTGCCTCAGTTTCCTGAGTAATGAAATTACAAGCATCTGTCACCACACTGAGCTCTTTTTAGTCCTGGTTATTGTTGTATAAAAGATAATATTGTCTAAATTAATACAACATATGTTAGTCTTATTATTTATATGTTGAGGAATTATAATTTGGTGGCACTAGAGTATTCTACCACATATTACATATTTTAATCAACTGGTCCCTGTTATTAGACATCTAAATTACTTCTAGCTTTTCTTTAGCACAACTAATGTCATGGTGAGTAACTCTAGAAAACTTAGGGACTCTCCTTCTTGTTGTGGGTCAAAAAGTATATTAGTTTTTCATTACTATAATAAAACACCTGAGACAATCTGCATATGGAGAAAGGAGAAAGGAGAGAAAAACTGTCTGATTCACAGTTTTGGAAAGTCTGGGGCATGACACTGGCATCGGCTTGGCTCTCCTGAAGGTTCTTGGCTGTCTCAGACTGCTGGTCAGTGATGATAAAAAGAAGTCACATCTCAATATAGGAGGCCATAAAGCTGAGTGGAACAGACTCGGCCTTTATAGTAATTCCTCTAGGACTTGAGAGGGGCACATGAAAAATACCAAACCCTTTTTGAGAGCAATATTCTTAGTTGGTCTGAGGATATCCCATTAGACTCCACATTGGACAACAAACTTGCAATACTTTGGGAAATAAACCAAATTCAAACTATGACAGAAACTACCCATAAGCCTACAGGTCGTGTCGGCAACACTAATTTTGCTTTGTCATTTGAGAGCCTCTGGTTATTTTTCCTTATTTTCCTTGTTAGTACCCTAAAGCCAGCAGATTCCTGTAAGAATAACATACCGGGATAAACAGGGTGAAAACTCTGAGCGTTCTTTCTGCTTTTACATTCACCAGCACATCAGAGTGCGACAACAGTCCTTCACTGAGCTCAGGACACAACCCAGTTGCTTTTCTTTGTCACTCTTGTGAGCAGCTGGGCAGGTTGGAAGGTCTGCCTAGCCAACCTGTTCACTGTCTTCCTGAGACCGGCATCCAGCTGCTGGGAAGGGAGGGCCTGAGCTGAAACAGAAGCTTATCCTTACTGAGTCACAATGGGTAATGACTTCATCTCCTCATAAGCTTGCGTCAATGCTGTTCAGTTTATGGGGAGATTTTAGATCCTCCTTTTATCGGTGTTAACTTTATTTTGAATGTGGACATCAAATCAGGGAAACTTTTGCTTTCTCTTTTTAATCTGGCACAAGTTCCTCATTTACTGAAATATTTATAGATTTTGAAGATGCCTCACATCATGTAATAGCTAACATGAAAGAACTGTCATGTGCCGAGCAAAACTTATTCAGTTCTCACAAAACTACTTGAGTTCCTATCTCCACAGGTGAGGAAGTGAAGCCCTGAGTGGTCGGCTGACTTTCTTACAGTCACATGGTGTATAAGCAGGAGAGCTGGGTTTGAACCATCACACAGAAGCAGTGAACAGTCCTTCATCACTTCCTCTCTTCAGTAACTCAGTTCTCAAGTAGTAAAAGGAAGCAGGGCCCGTATTTGCCGTCACTGTTTGGCAGCATGTATGCTTACAACCTTTGGGCCCTAATGCCACCCCAGCTTTCCTCTGTTGTTTCAGCAGAAGGAGAAATGCTTTCTAGTAAAGTCAGCTTTTCCCGCTGGTAAAGTCAGTTACATCCTGAAACTCTGACCTGTGTGTAATGACATGCTCCCTTGGTCACCAGATTGTCCCCTTAGGTGCCTCCAGCAGCAGTGGCTGCTTACTGAAAGTAGGTGGTGCTGCTCAGTTTCCCGTGCCCGACTGGCCACCTGTAGAGCTCACGCCACATAGTGAGATGTCACTGCCATTAAAATTGGCCTTTTCCCAGGATTTACATTTTCAAAAGTGTAGTTATTATTATTATTATTATTTTTTTTTTATCTAACAGCCATAGCTTACATAGGCATTTCTCTGACCTTAGAAAAGCAGAGGTGATGTAAGTTACAGGTGCCTGTTAGTTGTGTGGCACCCTATATGAGCACACAGCCACCTCTGAGAGGGCAGAGCACCTCCCAGCTCTCCTCCTTTGTTCTGTGATGGGGCCCATTCTAAGGAGCCCCTGCTGCTTGGACTCCTGGCCCGGCACCTAGTTGCTTAACCTAGGGGATGATCGTAGTCTATATTTTACTTCTTTATTCCACAAAGTTAGAGTTTGCCTCTAAGAAAACTTTGTTTCAATGCTTAGTATATTAAACTCTGCAATTCTTGATTTTATTCAAATTCTGTTTCTCCCAAACTGGGAGTCCCTTATTCTTTATTGTGCCCCAGCATCTGGTAGAGTGCACCCTATGGTCTGTGTCTGTCCTTGTGGGTGTGTGTGGTATCAGCTATCTTTCTCACTTGCCCTAAACATTGTTTTTTGGAGACTAGAACCTGTAGCTCAGTGATTGACTATGCTGGCTGTCCTGTAAGCACTGAGATCAGTGATTCAGTGATTGGCTACACTGGCTGTCCGGTGAGCTCTGAAAATCCTGACTGCATCCCAGACATTGGCTCCAGATGCGTGAGCCTGACTTTTACATGGGTGCTGGGGACCCAGACTTGGGTGCTTCTGCTTGCTAGTTGAGATCTACTCATTCCTGTGTCTGTTTTTGCCATGCCCCATCTTTTTGCTCATAGACTAATCTTGATTACCAGGTACCATGCAGAAAACAGAAATTTCACTTTGGGGGAGTATAAGTTCGGACCAGTTTTCATGAGGCTGTGCTACGAGCTGGACCTTGAGGACTCTGCAGTGGAGCTCATCAGAGACAAGGTTATTATTTTTCAGTTCCTTCCCCTGCTGATATGATCTGGTGTTCTCAGTTATTAAAAAAGACATCTTTTTCATTATGTATTTTTTCCTAGGTAAGACTTCCAGGCTAAATAAATAAGCTCTCTGCTTTTCAAATGCTTCCTTAGAGTTTGCTCACAAGGAGATTTACAGGTGTCTTTGGAGGCATAGCACAGTACAGAAACTGATGCCCTGGTATATAGCTACCTTAATGTGTGTGGCCACCTAGAACATGTATCCTGTCTCAGGAGTTACGACTCGCCATTGATTTCCTATCCTGCACCTGCATGCTCTCTTGTTTTCATGGTTTGGTTTTGTTTGTTTTTGACTAAAGGTTGTATTTATAAGTGGTCAGGTTTTTAAATGCTTTTATATATTCTGTTTTTCTTTTTCTAAATAAAAATATAATTCCGCACACTAGTAGGATAACTCAGTGGATAAGGGTACTTTCCAAGTCAGCCTGAGGACCTGAGTTCAATCTGTGGCACCCATTAACTGTGGAGGGAGGATCTAATCCACACAGTTGTCCTCTGACCTCCATGCATGCACCATGGCACCTACATCTGCACACATGCACACAATAGTAATAAATGCACTTCATTAACATTTTTAGTTACCATCAACCCTTTCCCACAATAATAATCATAATCATAATTTGTAGAAGAGCCGGTCATCAGATGTGATTATTATTTTTATCTTACAGAGGGTGAGACTGAATAAGAAACATTATAGATTCACCCTTGGCTGGAGACACGTTTAGGGACTCCAGAGTGAACTGGCCTGATGTTATTCCTCTTTTTCACTTACTGTGTTCTGTGCTGTTGGAATGAATCCTAGGCTTTTTATCTGACATAGGTAACCCAGGATGCGAATTTGTAATCCTCCTGCCTCGGCCTCCTGAATGGGATGACTCAGATAATGTACCACCATACCTACCACTAGAGTTGCTCTTTTTAAAGAACACCATCCACTAGGAAGGTGGGCATAGTAGCAAGTAGAGGAAAGTAGTTTAAGACCAGTTTCAATATTTGCTCTTGCTGTTGCTGTTTTCTACTGAAAGAGAGAGACAGAGAGAGGTAGGTAGGAAAGGACAGACAGACAGACAGACAGACAGACAAGGGCTAGGGAAATACACAGGGGAAAAAGTGCTTGAACAGAACCTGGGTTTGCTCCCCAAAGTCACATTTTAAAAACTATCCAGCATGGTGGTAAGTACTTACAGTCATAATACCAGGGAAGAGGAGACCTGGATTCCTGGGGTTGGTTGGCCAAGCAGCCTAGCCCACTTGTATGTTCCGAGCCAGTGAGAGACAAAAGCAGTAACAGCAACTAAACAGTGATATCCAAGATTGTTCTCTGGCCTCTACATACACTAGCATACACGTGCACCCATACCCACACGTACACATGATTACATGCTAATATGTGTGTATTAAAACCTGGAAAGTAAACTGTGTCTATAGGGTTAGAATTATTAAAATCTCACTTTTCACTTAATTATTAATTTCACTTAATTATTAATATTAACTGAAATAGCTGGTTAATGTTAATATTAATATTAATATTTTCACTTAATTATTAATAATTATTAAGTATTAATTATTTTAATATTTTAAATAAATATTTTAATGTTATAACTAAAAGAAAATTAAATTTTTCATTGTTATAAGTCAAAGGCATGCTTATGACAGTAAAATCAAAATGCAACTAATTTTTAAGCCTCAAACACGGAAACTCCATGTGTCATTAGGTCTGCTGTAGAGAAGAGTGAACCGAAGTGAGGCCTTGCCTAACTCGGCTTCTGTGACAGTGCTTTCTCCGTCTCGTCTCTTACTCCTGTGCGTGTTCTGGTCATTGTTTGCCATTGCCCCAGTGGTGACTGAAACTCATTTTTCTCACTCCTCTGACTCCGTGTTCACGTCTCCTTGACTATTACCTAAGCTTTCTTAGACTAAAACCCAGCCAGCATTCAGAGCAGACTTCGTTTGTCATTCCTTAATCTCAGCATTGTCTGCATGGTAGGCTCTCAAAAAGAATAAAGGAAATGATATTTGAATATCATGCAAAATGCTGTGATGTAAGAGAATTGAACTGTTATAAAACAAGTGGTTATAGCAACATAACTTATTCTTTAAGAGTAAATCTTAAGTTTCTTAAGTAGATCTTAAGTGATAAATGTTACCTGATTTAGCTATTCTGGTGTGTTTTTTAAAACCAAATATAATAAATACAGAGATGGTTTTGTTATTAAGATAAATAAAAGCTAAAAACAATGTTGTGAACTACTGTTTTAGCAGACTATTTTCAAAAGTGACTAATTGTATTTCCTGCTTGTGGCCACTACAGTTCTGTGAGACATTCTTGTCTTCGGTCTAAAAGCTGCTCTGATTTAACGCTGCTAGTTGGTACAGGTTCACGGCCACCTTCCTGACTCTTCACTCCTCAGGAAACAGAGTGTCCTTGCTTCTTGTCCAGTGTATCCATTCCCAAAGCTGTAACAGTGCTCAGCAGTTAAGCCTTAAAAAATCTTTTGTATACCAAACTACTAGAGAATTTAGGAAGCTACAAAATAAAACATGTAGAAGTAAGATATGGGCCCTGCACAGTAAGTAGCTCATGCCTTCACTCCAGCACAAGAGAAGCAGAGGTAGGTGGATTTCTATGAGATTGAGGCCATCCAGTAATGTACATGATGAGTGACAGATCAGCCAGTGCTACCTACTGAGACCTACTCTCAAAAAATGGCATCCCCCTAGTAGCTGTAACTTCTGACCAAACTGTATTGTTTCTGTTTTCTAGCATCTACAAGGCTTCTTCCTAGATTCAACATCATTCAATATTTTGATGGATATGCTGTTTACCAAAGGCAAATATGAAAGTAAGTATTACGTACAGTCTGAGGTTGTGGAAAAACTACTGGCATAGCAGCTGGGGTGGGAAGGGCCTTAGAAGTGACCCTTAGATTCCTATTGAGGCGCCCCACTGTGACCTCACTTAAGTTGAAAACACCTCTGTTGTGTGTCGTGGCTGAAGCGAGCCACCCCAGATTATCTGAAACCTTAGCAGGTTTTTTATGCATTCTCCCACTGTGACCTGATGATTTAATTTAACATTTGGATAAGCACTATTTGACTTTGAAAAGGGGCTTTCATCATGCTAAAAATCTGCTTCCGGTAGGTGGTACTGAACTGAGTAGAATTTGGGACCTGCCAGTGGGTGCCTTTAACTGCTGGCCTCTCTTTACTTCATTCAGGTGCGCTGCAAGTGTTGATCGAAATGAAAAACCAGGATGTGAAGTTCAGCAAAGACACCTATGTCCTCGCTTTTGCAATCTGCTATAAACTGGTAAGACTGTTCCTCTGACCCTCAGAGCTCTGGGAACATTCTCTCTCTCTCTCTGTCTCTCTCTCTATCTATCTATCTATCTCTATCTCTATCTCTATCTCTATCTCTATCTCTATCTCTATCTCTCTGTCTCTGTCTCTGTCTCTGTCCTTTATTTTTCTGGTTCCTTTAAAGTCTACTTTCCATCTGGCACAAATATTTTAATTTTAAATACCCATTTTTAGAAAAAATCAGATTAGCCTTGTCAGATCTTCTCACCATGGGAAAAGCAATCATGTTTTGCACTTTGGCAAGCATGTAAATTGTGAACACAAGAGACAGGTTCCTGCTGATCTAGAGTCTCTGGTAGGTTAGCCTGTACTAGGTCTGCCTTGCTGTTGCCCTCTGAAGTCATCCCATCCTTCTGGGGTGAACTCTACACGTGATGGCTGTCATGTATTCTTTTTGTTGTTATTACCATTGCTTTCTATGTATGGGTGTTTTACCTGTATGCATATCTGTGCACCACATGCATGGCTGGTGCCTGTGGACTAGAAGAGGGTATCTGACCTCTTGGAACTAGACTTGCAGGCAGTTTCGAACCGTCATGTGAATGCTGGGATCGATCTCCTCTACAATAGCAGTCAGTGCTCCTAAGCACTTAGCCATCTCCTAAGCCCTGCTACCATGTAGTCTTGATTTGTTTTTATAAGCCATTATAAACCTTTAAACCATTCTTAGCTATAGGTTAGACTGGCTCCAAAGGCTATAGTTTACTGACCTCAGGATGAGGTAATCCTTCCCAGTCATACAGCACTAGAACATGGGTCATTCCAAATAGTGACTCCCAGGTAGGATCCTGCTCAGGCATGCTTCCCTGGGTGCATGAAGTATGGAGGATTTAGCTCTGCTGCTTAAGAGGGGCCAGAAGGTGTTCTTCCTGTGTTGTATCCAAGGGGAACTTGTTTCATTAAGTGGAGACAAATTGGGAAACATTGCTGCTGAGATTTCCAGTCATCCAGTTATTCCAGTCATGCCCCACATAAAATTCAGACTTTGTTTGGAGGGTTGAGTCTTGAGTCTCACAGACTCACAGAGGTAGGGCTGGTGCTGCCATTGTAAACCCACCCACTGTGGTGGCCCAGGGGGTGAGGCTAGGTTTACATCACTGACCTGCTGATTGGTGTATCACTGAGGGGTGGGGCTAGGTTTCTATAGTGTCCTGATGATTGGCACCTTACTGAGAGGGTGGGGCTAGGTTTGCATCACTGACAGTGCATCACAAACAGTGCATCATCACTGAGAGGATGGATGGTACATCACTTTCTCCGATTTAAAAATAAAGTTTTCTTTTTTTAGATGTATCTATTTTATGTCTGTGGTTGTTTTACCTGCATGTAAGTATGTGTACCGTGTGTGCTTGGTGCTGACAGAGGTCAGAAGAGGGCATCAGATTCCCTGGAATTGGAGTTACAGACAATTGTGAGCCACCATATGTATACTGGGAACTGAACTCAGGTCTTCTGCAAGAGCAACAAGCGCTCCTAACTGCTGGGCCATCTCTTCAACCCCCTTGAGTTTCTCTTTCTTTTCTTCCTTCCTTCCTTCCTTCCTTTCTTTCTTTGCCTCTTTCTTTTTCCTTCCTTTCTTTTTTTAGCTTCTACTTTTGTAGGATTTTTTTATAACCTATGTTATATTAATATTTTTAAATATTTGGCTTATCTGGAGATTTTCAAGTTGGAAATTTTCTAAAGGAAAATCCCCCATGTTACAGAGCTTTACAGTGCTAGTTAATTAGCAGTCGGTTGACTTTATTGTGGGGCTTATGCCTAGAAACTAGCCCACTGCCAAACAGAAACTTAGATGTTTATGAGTGGAAACTGGTCTGCAATGGAAACAGACAAGCTGAAGGAGAAAAAATAGGGTTGAGCAGCTACCATGTAGATAGCCTAGATTATTTGTAAACAGTCTCTGTATAGCTTAATTTTTTCTTTTCTTTTTGAAATTATAATGGAGAGATGGCTCAGAGGTTAAGAGCATCACTCCTCTTCCAGAGGTCCTGAGTTCAACTCCTAGCAACAACATGGTGGCTCACAACCATCTGTAATGGGATCCAATGCCCTCTTCTGGTGTGTCTGAAGACAGCTACTGTGTATTCATGTCTTTTTTAAAAATAATAATTACATCATTTTTTCTTCCTTTTCCTCCTGCTAAGCCCTCTGACATACCTCTTTTTGCTGTCTTTCAAATTCATAGCTTTTTCACCAATTGTTGTTACATGTATAGTGTGTGTGTGTGTGTGTGTGTGTGTGTGTGTGTGTGTGTATACATGTATATTCCTCAATACAACCTACTCAGTCTGTGTGGTGTTGCTGGTATGCATGTTTTCAGGGCTGACCATTTGATATCGGATAATCAGTTGGTGGCTCTTCCCTGGGGAAGACGATTTCTCCCACTCTGAGCGCCTATCCCTTAGTTGCCTGTAGTTCTTTGTGTAGGGTAGAGACCTGCGGTCTTTCCTTCGTCCACACTGTCATGTCCTCTGAGCATAATTTCAAATGCATTCAGGTAGGCTCTGGGACATTATTACAGGAGAGCTGAGATGCTGAATGCTGTCAGCCATCTTTGCACCTGAAGGTTCAAGGCACTGACTGAGCAATCTCATCTTCTCGCAGAATACCCCGGAATCGCTTAAAATCTGTACTACATTAAGAGAAGAAGCCCTAATTAAGGGAGACATTATCTCCAGGAGAGCATCCTGTTTTGCAGTGGCATTAGCTCTGAATCAGGTAAGGCCTTGGGGCAGAAGAGACATAAGTGGACTGGCAGTGGGCAGGACATTATTGCTTTCTTCTGTTCTTGTTTTTCATTTATTTTTTTTCCCTTCCTATCTGTGTTGTAAGGAAGTTCCATAATGAAAGTAATGCCTTCTTTGCCTGTGTCTGTAAATAGTGCTTTCACTTGTAACTGAACCCCAGAATGCATTTCTATTTCAAATGGGTGGGCCAACGTCTTGTGAAGAATCAAAGAAGGAAGCTGCAGTCTAAGGGGAATATCTTTGTTACAGTAATGACATCACATGCTTCCTGTGTAGTGTTCTTAGAGAGCACTGTAAATTAGTTCTCTCCAAAGGGCAGATGAGTAAGGACTCAGTAGGCCTTGTTAGTTAGATAGCTCCATCTGCTACTGTTTAGTTGAAGCCTTAGCATTCCCTTAGACCACCATCCCCTCACTGACAGACAGAGCAACCAAGACCCAGAAAGACAGTACAACTCTCAGATTGATCTCAGTGAAGGACACTGGGACACCTGCGGTCTTAAAGAGCCCACCTCTGAGATTAGCACATTTGCTGTGCAGAAAATGAAAGGCTTATGATACAAAATTGTAACCAAGCTAGGTTATTACCCAGTTAGCAAAACAAGGCTGGGGAGCTCTTACTTAAGACTAATTAGAACAGGTATTTAGGACTTCAAGGGAGATTGTTTCCTTAATGCTGGGGAAGGCTTATGAGGATATACTCCTACCGGGCACCAACTGGACATGATCAATTCTGGCTTACCAGCATCCCTGTCTGTCCAAGAAAGTTGTTTCATGTCTTTCTACTCTGCCAGGGACTGATGGACAGAGACTGAAGTCTCATGTAGCTCTTTGCTCTTAGGAAGCAGAAGCCATCCCAGTAGGAACTCACATAGAGCTTCCTGTCATCATGACTCTGAGTTGACTGCTGTGCAGGACTCTCCATGGTCGCAGTTGTCACTTTGCCCTGACCTCAGCCTTCTCTGGTAGCGTCACCGCCTTTGCTTTTGTTTCTGTTTATTTTGATGGCATTTGCTTTGGTGCGCTAATACCTTTCAATCATTTCACTTGAACTCTTTCTGAATCATTTTGGTTTAGGTATATATCTCTTCAGTGTTGCAGGACTTCAACTTGGCTTTATAATATGACACTAGTCTTTCCTAATATGCTTATATTCATATGACATGCATGATATTAGTGGAATTTTATTTGATGCCTTATATTTTTAAAACTTAAAATATTTTCTGGCATGGGGCTTTCATTGGTTTGTACTACGACTACCCTACTAGTTACTCTTAAACTGAAGTCAAAGTTTCTGAATGAAGTCAATGGACAAGGGCTTGACGAGGGATAGTGCCTTGTGCTGTTTCTCTGAAAGGGAGTACAGTGTTTTCCTGTGGGTGCTTTCTTCAGATTGTAGATAACTGGGTGCCAGTCAGGGAGGCCACTAGGTGAGGAGACTCTCGCTTGTGTCCCCGTATTGCCTTACTAGCTACTCTACCTCATTAACTCTAAAGGCCCTGAGAAACCTTGTATTGGGGGAACTTACCTTTTATCTTAAATTTTGGCAAGTTGGGTGGGAATGCTGCTCTGAACAAGCTTAGCACCGCCTCAGCTTGCCTCAGGTCACCATTGAAGGTCTTCCCTGTCCTGTGTCCTCTCTGCTGGTCATTCCAAAACTATGTTGTTACTTAGTTTTCTCAATCTAATTTCTGTGACAGCAGCTACTGATAGTGAAGTTGACTTGTTTGGGGTTTTTTTTTTTTTTTTTTTTTTCTCATCTCCTTCATGGAATTTTAGTGGATACATTACCTTTAGTAGTGTTTGCTTTTCTTATAAATATGCCCAGTTTGTTGGCTTTAAGGAGGATATAGAGGAGAGGAGATGGACCCTGTGCTTTTAAACCACGCCCTTCTGTTCCTTTTGTGGAGCGATTCCTTCCTTTCCAGGTGAGTAGTTCTACAGTCCCAGCTTAGGACCAGCAGTGGTCCTTTCTGGCTCGGTGGTTTATCGCTGATGCCATGGTTTGCTGTCCTCCTAGTGCCCTCTACTGTGCCTACAACGTGACTTCTGTTGAGTTCTTCAAAGAAACTACAGTACCTGAGTTCTTGATGGCTTAAGTTGTTTTATTGCAGTTTTGCCAGGCTTAACATTTTGAGATGGCCCTTGCTTTTCTTGAGTGTTTTGTTTGTTCTGAGCCCTGGTCTTCTGTTACGCATCTTGCCCTGCTGCTGTGGGGAAGTCTGCCTGATTTCATTTCTACAGCTGACAGACGTGAACTTGTTCTTGTTCTTTGTTTTGTCCTCTGTCTCCATGAACACAGCCTCATCCTGGAGTCTCCTCCACTAACTGTTCTCCCGGTTTCTTTTGCTGTGTCCTTTCCCTCTTTTATATTAAACCTCTTTTACACGGTTCTTACACTGGTTTTCTTTTGATTACTCAAGACTCAAAACTATGAATTCCTTTTAGAAACCATTGGCAGGAAATTCATGTCAGTGGGACAGAAACACCAGAATCCTAGTGTAGATGGGCAGGCTTTCCTCTGTATAACAACTCCATACGGTAAACTGCGGTCCTGCCGGTGTATGCCCACACTTGTTTTTCTGTGGCAACAGGATGCCAGGACTCAGCCTCCTCTCTACCACCTCCTGCAAATACAGCTTAGCCATGAACCTGCTCCACTTCCCATCCTTAGAGATTGGATTTGCCCCTTACAAGCCCCAAAGCTCCAGTCACTGTGGGTAGGTGCTTAGGTTGTGGACTTTAGGTTGTGCTGGTGGAGAACCGCCTAGAAACTAGAATGTGGAGTCTCTTTGTATAACCTCTGCCTGCTTCTTCCTCACCTTTGCTGGGTGCCATCTCCAAGGGTTCTGACAGTGTACTACTTCAGGGATATGAAGCTTCACTGTTCTCATTATACCAATGATGAGCTGTGCTTTGTTTCTCATTGTCAGTCTTTCTTCAGAGCTGGCTCCAGTAGGAGAAGGGAGAATACTCACGTAATGCCTCCATCTTAAACCTAGGTTCAGACAGACTGCTAAAATATAGGATGCCATGTCACTGGGTAAAACCCTTCATATACTGCTTGTTTGATTTTGGTTATTACAGAAATTCCATTGTTGGTTTAAACCCGAGGCTCCATGCATAGGAGCATCCTGCTTTCTCTAAGTGACCTGCAGGAGACTGGAATGATGGTGTGTGCTTTGTAGTATGACTTTTGTTTTCCTTTTCAGAACCAGTTGGAAAAAGCTGTGTCCATTTTTTCTCAAATCATGAATCCAGAAAGCATAGCGTGTACTAACTTAAACGTAAGTGATTTCCTTATAGTTTAAAGTGAGTTGAGATGTGCTAAAATGCCTACTGGTTTTGTCTGTGTGCAGAGACCTGGTTGCCCAATGTTGTTGTTCAGGTCAGACCAGTAGCCATTTACCAAGCTCCATTCTGAGAAGAACCACTCCTCTGAGAGAAGTCATCACCACAGGGCGTCTTTATGAAGAGGGGTGGGGAAAGAAGGAGAGGGGGGGAGAGAGGGAAAGGGAGAGGGAGAGGGAGAGGGAGAGGGAGAGGGAGAGGGAGAGGGAGAGGGAAAGGGAGGTAGGGAGAGAGAGAGACAGAGACAGACAGACCATGGCTGGACCTACAAGGTTCTTCCCCAGGCCTTGGGTGAAGCCTGTGTGCTAATTGTGTCCCATCTGTGGTAGCTAACTCATGGTGTGCCTGTCACTGGTAAGCTAGTATGCTTGCTGGGCAGTCAGTAGGCACTGAGGAGATGGTATCTATTTAATTCCTGTCGCATTGTCAGTCTGCTGAGGGACATCTACCCTGTGACCTATCTCGGCTTCTGTTTGGGGCCTTGTGTGGGTCTATTAGGGGCTGTACTTATTCAGCAAAGACATAAAACATTCGAGCTGAAAATGAAAATTTTCTCCCAGAACACTGGGAGCTAATCCTGTCACTACCCTTGGTTTTAGAGCAGGGAATCAATTGGGGCCCGTTTGGACCAGTGCAAACAAGGACTGCTTTGGCATTAAAGAGAGCACCTTCTCTATGCAGCCAGCCCATTTGAGCCCTTGCCTGAGTACCAAGTGTGTGTGTGTGCTGAGTGGAGTTGTGAAAGACAAGCTCCCAGCTTTTTGTTAAGTTGATTTATTTTCTGTGTGAGTGTTTGGCCTCCATGTGTCTGTGTGCATCATGTGCGTGCCCAGTGCCTGTAGAGGTCAGCCAGCAGAGCATGCTTCAGTCTGAACCCCAGCAGGTCTCCTTCACTCTCTTTACCTCCTGGGGCTCATCTTTAGCCCTGCAGCCCAACTGTGTCCTTCCTGCACTTGCCCGTCTCCAGGCACCCAGTGCATGGGTGTACCTAGCACACATCACACTGGGGCTTACATATTTCTATTCCAAAAACTGTATTCTTGAGCCTAGCCCCTGGATTGCTTTAGAAGACCACAGATCTTGAGAGTTGGGAACTTGAAGAGTTCGAGATGGCCATTGATTAAGAACACTTGTAGCTCTGTCGTGAGATCCACAGTTGACTACTTACTAGTACTCACATGGTAGCTCCAGTTCTAGGCCCTGATGTCCTCTGCTGACCTCTGTTGCCAAGTTCTCACAATTATGGAGACAGCAGAGTCAGGGTATTAATACAGACAGCAGATTGTAAAGCCCAGGGTTTTCCATCTCTTCAGAAAGGTGAGACCTATGAAACTAGAAAGGCTGTGTCTGTCATTGGGGCCTGGGATTCACTCATTACTCTTGTTAGTTGTGGAAAGATCACAGGACTGACTAGCACAATCCACTACAGGTGGTCTGTGGGTTTCAGTTGCTGTTCATACCTGTCTCTTGCAGTTGTTAACAAAAACGTAGTAATTAATTTTTCACAATGAGACAATGTTTTGGTAGGAATACACCTTAAGCCTGCTGAGAGGGGGAAGAAGTGTTGTCTTAGTTAGGGTTTTACTGCTGTGAACAGACACCATTACCAAGGCAAGTTTTATAAATGACAACATTTAACTGGGCCTGGTTTATAGGTTCAGAGGTTCAGTCCATTATCATCAAGGCAGGAGCATGGCAGCATCCAGGCAGGCATGGTGCAAGAGAAGCTGAGAGTTCTACCACTTCATCTGAAGGCTGCTATCAGAATACTGGCTTCCAGGAATCTTAAAGCCCACACCCATAGTCATACACCTACTCCAACAAGGCCACACCTACTCCAACAGGGCCACACCTTCTAATAGTGCCACTCCCTGGGCCAAGCATATACAAACCATAAGAGGTGTCAAGCCTTGGATAAGCCATGGAGCTTGTGCACATGCAAAGCAGTGTCTGTTCTCTGACGTGGGAGGAAAGCCAGCCAGCACATGAGTAGGATCGGCATGTTATGGTTAAGGAACCTTGAATTGATGTAAAATTTGATCCTCTGCGTGAATACAGTCAATGAATTATCTACTATCAGGAAACTTTATTAAAATGGTCTTACTCTTTAAGAAATCCCACTTGGGAAACTTCAGATGTCCAATCTGAATTCCTCATGTTGCATTATAAACCTGCTTCCTGGTCCTCTGGGGTGATGAGAAAGAGACAGTTGGCATTCACTGAGGAGGCTTTCAGATCCTGGGTCTTTTGTTCCATCATGCTATTTTGAATGACAAACAGGCTTCAGCTTTCCCAAGGCTGTCCCCCCCTTGGAATCTGTAAACAGTTTGTTAGCCTGACAAAAGGCTGTCCAGAGATAGTACACCAGCCAATGTCAGCAAAAATAGATGGGGGTTTTCTTTTGTTTGGTCTATTTTAAAAATCAGTGTGTTACATTAAAATCTCTTGCTGAAGTGAATTAGAACTTGAACTTCCGTAACCCACCCACCCAAACTTAATTTTCTTCATATCTGAATTGTTTCTGCTGCCTCTATGACCCAGAGGACCTAGTTCCTTATTTTCCCAGCTGGTACTTGCCACATACTGCATTCATTTAGCCTATGATCTCATCAAGACACACGCATGTTGACTGCCCTGTCAGACTCAGAGAACCACAGGCCTTCTCAGCAGTGTCACAGGATGAGTTCCCACTATGGATCCCTGTGAGAGCAGCAGAGGCCTGGCAGGGCACTCTGTGATTGCATTTGGGTTCCTATCATCTCTCCAGACATCTGGCCTGACTTTAGAGACTCATTTGGAAGACAGTTTCCCTTGCAGAGGTGCTGACAAGTGACTAGCTTGCCCACCCACACTCATGTATGTGCTAAGACAGGGCAGGCATTTAATGCTGTGAAGTTCTTGGGGACCAAAATAACCCCTCACCCTGATGAGCTGCTTGGCTTGAGTTTTTTTGTCTCTTGGGAGTCTGTTTATTGGAGGCTCGATCCTGCCGTGGGTCAAATGAACTGAGTTAGAAGGCCTCTAAGGCCGTGCCTACATGTTCCTTATGTGAGGAGCGGTTGGCAGTTAATGGTGGTTGGAGGAGGCAGAGGCATTTTTCTTCAGGAAATGTAAGCTACCTGTGACATAGTAAATAATCCATGCACTTGCACACCTAATTAAACTGGGGGGTGGGGGTTATTTTTTAAAAGAATGAGAAGATAGGAGAGGTGTGTTGGGAAGAGGAAGTGTTCCAGGGGGAGTGGTCTGGAAATAAGAGAAGGGAATAGAAGGTTGGATGTGGCCAAAATTCATTGTATACATGTGTGAGATTGTTTAGAGGGTGGCACTGAGGTTGGGGCGTGTGCTCTCAGGAGGGAGGAAGCCAAGCTAGGCCCCACCATCTGCTCTCTGGTTTCCTCTTTGAGATATAATCCCTGCATCCAGATGCGTTTCTTGTTGCCATCTGCCCCAGTACAGCTTGGGTTCGAGCACCTTCCCGAGCTGAGCTCGGGCAGCTCCCTGCCCTGCACCTCCAGAACTGGGAGTTAATGAGCGTCTTCCCTTCCTCAGTATCGGTTTTGTTACGACAGTAAAAATGCAAATATCCCAGCAAACTGACAGGGCAGAAGAAGTGGGTGAAACAAGATAGCTAAGTTTAGAGTAGAGGGGAAACACTGCCGCTCATAGGGACCAGGGCTTCAAAAGCAATTATACACATCAATCATGTAATACAATATGGTATATTTTCATGATTAATTGCTATTCATTCATTCAGTAGAATTTTTTCCAATTATTTCTTGTATTACACATTATTTAGTAGCTGACAAAGGAAAGATTCAGTTTTACAGAAAATACTTTTGAAAATAACATCAAATTATAAACGGTGATTAACATTGATGATGAATTCTCAGTTATTCTCGTTTTTAAAACCTTTTCTCTGTGTCTCAAATTGTCTTGGTGAGTACTGATAATTAGAGGGGAAATGAGCCTTGCTTTTCCCTGTGCTGTGGGTGTCCGGCCGATGGGAACTTGTTAGCAATGTCATTTTGAAAACTTGTTTGGCTCCTAGTTTTACGGGGTTTTTAATGGGTACTGTGTAAACAGGCTTCACCAAGACTTCAGCCAGGGTTTAAAGTTGGGGTATTTATTTATTTATTTATTTATTTATTTATTTATTTTAGTGTGTGTGTGTGTGTGTGTGTGTTTCTTTTTGTGGAATTCAGAAATCAAACTCAGGCTGGTGTGTCAAGCACCTCTGATGTGTGAGCCACCTCACTATCTCCCACTATGGCAATGTCATTAGCTATAGGAAACTACATTTTGGCTAGTGAGTGTACATGCAAAGCACTTAAAAACATATATATGCTAACAAATTGGGGAATTGTATTCAAAAAGGGGTGCCTGTCAGCTCAGGCTTATCTTAACATTGAAATGCCAGCTCAGTCTTTTCTGTGCTTTTATTCAGATCTTAATCCACATCCAGTCAAATATGTTGGAAAGCCTGATAAAGATCTTAGAAGATGCTGTTGACATAAATGTATCGAAATTTGTAAGAAGACACACGTTCTCAGAGGAAGTGGTAAGTGTACTTAGCGCTGCAGGTGGCACTGAGTACAAGTTCAGGCGCTCACCTGGTGTGTCACGTCCAGAGTCCACCTGTGCAGCAGGACGTCAGACACAGCAGTCTCTCTTGCGCTTTCAAGACTTGCGTGCGTTGATACAATGACTCTTTCCTCCTGGGATACCATGGCTTCTTGAATTCTCAGATTCCTTCTGTGTTGCTCTCTCTGTACTATTCTGTAGGTCCGTTCTCTCCTCTGAGTAATAGCTTCATGCCTTTTCAGTTTTCTCTCAAGTATCCAGCACCTTTCCCTTGCTCCTCACTCTCAGCTAACCTTTGCCTGGAGGAAATAGAAACAAACTGAAGAAAGCGACTAGTACACTATTGGCCATTCTAATTTTGATCTGACCCACCTTTGCAGGGTTAGTGAGTCTTGCCCCTGCCTGTATCTTAGCCCAGTATAGCCAATGGTCTCCTTGGCATGTCCACCCTGCTGTTCAGCCTCCAGAATAGAATTCCAATTGTCCATTCGATTTTAGAGCTCCCTCCCCTCCTTGTGGCAGTAAATCTCAGTGTCCATCGTCACGTTTCTAAGACCCGAGTTAGGAGGGTGACATTGACCCCCTTCTTCCAGCTCCTTAGAGTGAGTCCTTCACTGTCACCCCACGGTCTGCCCCATGTGCAGTCACCTCTGCATCTCTCCTGTGCCTTTCCCATTCCCAACCACCGTTTGTTTCCTGGGCTGTGGTGGGGCCTCTAGAATTGTCTCCACATGCCCCCTCCCACCCCGCCCCTTATTCTCTGTGCAACTTGTTAAGCCTCGATCACACAGTAGCCGTTGTCGTGCCTTTGGCTTTTAGGGCAGATTCTAAGCATCTTTCCATGGACTATGTGTAAAGCCCTGTACAATCCACCCCACCCACTGCTTTTACTGTACTTTGTGGATTCTGTTGGCATCTGACCCCAGTTGTGTCTCATTGTAAAACGTGTGATATTTGAGTTGCCTCTAGAAGGTAAAATAACACGGCTTGTGTGGCTTACAGAGGACAGACTCTTCTAGTCAGTCATGCCTGTGTGCCCTGGTGTTTCTCGTATGTGTATTCTCTACATTTCTACATGTCAGTTTCTGCTTCTAAGAGGACAGGAAGACCTCATTGTTATGTGATGGTTACTCTTTTCCAGCTGTCCAAAGTGAGGGAAAAACTGAAGGACAGCCCTGCGCTCATAGCCAGCTTTGATGAGGTCTATGGGAAGCTCCACATAAACAGTCAAGTCACCGTCTACACTTTGGATGCTCTGCTCTGTCACGTCCCCCGGGACAAGAGATCCAACTCACTGCTGTTAAAGAAGAGAACAGTCAGCCGCCGGACCTTACAACCTCTCAGCCGGTCCCTGCTGACTGAGTAACTGTTTTCCATCTCCCTGGTCTGGAGGAGCCACTGCTTCAAGTGAATTATTGGCTTCTGCAAGCCAGATATCTTACTTCAGGGGCACTATGCTGACTCTTGGTCTCCCTAAGTCCCTGAGTGGTAACATGCTGATCAGAGAAATGAGCAAAGCTAGCTCAAGCAAGGGGAGCACCACAGACAGTCCGCTGCCCCCGTTTCAGAGGCTCCAGAATAAGAATCACAGCTTCTAATGCAGCCCAGGAGAGTGGAACTCAGCAAGTACCTGCAGAAAGGATTTCTCATGGTCTGTTCGACCTTGACTGACCTTTTTCACGGCAGATGTGACTTGTAGGTTGGGGAGAGGTGCCGTGATGAGCTGGGAAGATCTGAAACCTTCACCTGCCATCTTTGGAAGTGGCCAAGGCCTTCCTCATCTCTGCCATCATTATTCCATCTGTGAATAGTGCTGCCTGTGTGTGTGCTGGGAGGACCTCACACTTCCATTAACGGTTCAGTAGAATTACACTTTCTCCAAAATAAGAAATAAAAGGTACCTGCGCAGACTTGGGTTGTGTTTCTTTTCTCAGCATGTGAACAAAGCTAAATTGCCTTTAGAACTGGTAAGTGTGCTAGGTTTTAAATGATGATTGCCGTTGTCATTGGCAAGCCAAAAATGCCAACTAAAAACCATGGAACGCTTAGTTTTCTACTTAATATCATAAGTCCTCGGACCTGTGTGTCACCGTGTCTGCTGTGCACTTCTCCTTTGCATGCTTTATTATTGTACTTTATTACCAATTATTGTAAAACTCTCTTGACAGCACGTCCAGTTTCTGTGAGTTTGAGACATAGCATTGGATGAATTGTGCAAGTGTGATCATTTACAGGAAGCACCAGGAACCACCTTGCATATTCTTGTTTCGGAAACCCAGCAGTAGAGGCCATGCACGTGTGTTGCACACTTGTACTTGAGGCCATATCCAGCATAAATATCACTTTATTGTTTTTCTCAGAGGAGAACATAGGATCAGAAATGTTAGAATTAGAGAAACCTCCTGAGTCTTTTAACTTCTTCATCTTTCAGGTTGAGGAAATGACTTAATCAAATTAGCAGAACTGATTTGGAATAGGACACTAGATTCCTGTTCTGGTATCTTTCCCACTGTGAAATATTATTATATATATTTATATTTTATAAAAATATTTTTAATATATAAGTATACATTTATATATAATATATATAAACAGTATATATAATATTTATTTCATATATATATGTACACACACACACACACACACACATATATATATATTATAGAGGTAGATATAGAGATACCTCTTCTGAGGCTGAAACAGTTCCTCCTAAGATATTTCCAGAATACTAAGGATGCCTGAGGTTTATTGGGTGGCTGCACATTCTCAGTTTGCTCATTTGGTAAGTGGGTCTAATAGCCAGTGCACAGGCTGATAGTGAGTGTGAGCTCACCCTGAATGTAAAGCAGGCAGTGTGCCTAACACTTAGTAAGTGCTGTGCCTCCTGTTATGAAGCCTTAACTCTGTAGCCACCTAGCTGGTGGCACTTAAAGTATTCTCACCTAGTTGAGGAATCGCATGAGTACATGAGGCCTTCTTCCTGCTCTGATCATACACAGGAGCCATCTCACAAATGTCAGAACGAGTTTGCCTGTGTTCTATAAAGCGTTAGCCTCATTCTAAAACAACAACAACAAAATATTCTATCTTCATAAAAAATAATGGCTTCTGTGTGTTTCTGGTGTTTTGTAAATAAACAACAGCAAAAGCTAGTTCCTCTACCTGCCAAGCCTTGAGAATAGACCATGCTTCCTGCCCCCAGATTACCTTATGTAAATGGTCGTAACGCATTAAATAAGTGTGGTGCTCATTGTTAGGCCACAGCCGTTCAGTGACAAAAACAAAAATGGAAAAAACACAAACAACTTGGTGAGTAATAAATACCAACCTCCCTACCTGCTACTTCCCTGAGAGGGAGGCCGCTGACCTCTGTTGACGGAAACAAGCCGTCACCTGTTTGGAAGCCTCAGCACCAGCTAATGCACTGTTAGGGGTGAGCACTTCCTTAAATGTATTACTTACTATTTTTTTTATTTTATGTATATTGGTGTTTTGCTTGCATGTGTGAGGGAGTCAGATCCCCTGGAACTGGAGTTACAGACAGTTGTGAGGTGCCATGTGGGTGCTGGGAATTGAACCTGGGTCCTCTGGAAGAGAAGCCGGTGCTCTTAACCACTGAGACATCTCTCTACTCCTATTAATTACTTTTTTTAAAAAAAGAATGCTTCCTTGATCTAGAGCAGTGGTTCTCAACTTGCAGGTTGTGGGTTGCAATGTGGCTTCGTTGGGGACAAATGGCCCTTTCATAGAGTTGCGTATCAGATATTTACATTATGACTCGCAATAAGCAAAATTATAGTTATGACATAGCAACAAAAATAATTTTATAGTTGGGAGTCACCACGACATGAGGAACTATATTAAAGGGTCGAGGCATTAGGAAGGGTGAGAACTACTGATCTGTGGGTGCTTGGGTGACCGGGTGTTCAACAGAAGCAGGGCAACTTATGCCAGAGTTGATTAAAAGAAAGAAATGACCCAACACATAGCAAGAGTTACTGTTTCTTGGGCTCCAGCAGAGCAATTGAATAGATACCTCATTGAATCATCAGGAAAACCCTCTGAGATAGCATTACCCCGTCTCTCAGGAAAACCTGAAGTTCATAGATTGGATACCAGGGAGTGGAAGACAATGGTATTTAAAACGGGCTATTGGGAAGCACCTTTGGTAAACATGTTTCTAATCACATGTCTGTATTGCGTGTGCGTGTGCGTGTGTGTGTCTGTGTTTTGTGTGTCTGTTTTGTATGTGTGTGTGTGTGTCTGTTTTGTGTGTCTGTTTTGTGTGTGTGTGTTTTGTATGTCTGTTTTGTAAGTGTGTGTGTGTTTGTGTTTTGTGTGTCTGTTTTGTATGTGTGTGTGTATACCTTTATTCATGTTGTGTTCTATTCCAGCCTACAGCAGAAGAACTTAGCTGGGACAGCAGAGGGCGCCCAGCGTCTTTCCTTTTTTAGGGTACCAGTTTTCAAAAATGTCTTCCATTTCTGGAACTCAGAGCAGAGATTCATACTGAGGCTACATGGGAAAAGTACTCACGTACCTTACAGATGCAGAAAACATCCTCGCACATATATAAAGCACTAGATGACTCATTAAGAGCATTAAGTGTATTTAGGTCTGCCCAACTCGTTGTTCAGAGGTCACATTTCAATTCCATGAAAAGTTACATACTGAGTCTTTACAGAGTACTGACTATAATGATGTTGGGATTCAAATGAAACACATCCCTGCCAGAGACCAGAACACCAGGGAGGAACAAAGGGACAAAGACTATTGCTTAAGAGAACTTACTGAGAAATCAACATGCAATTCTCAAAATCCTTCAGTACACTGGAAGAAAACTCTAAAGCTGAATGAGGAGGCGAGTCTCCGAAGGAGCAGTCTCTGTAGGAGACCAGCCTTCAGGCTGCCATGTCTTGGGGACAGAGCTATGGTGGACATTTTCTGCCAACATTGATGCTGGCACTCAGACCAGGAGGGAAGGCTTTGCCATTCTGCTGAGCCTAGCCCTGGAAGACTGGCATTTTCCCATGAATCTGAGGCTTTGATCCTTGACGTGGCTGTGTTCATGTCAAACAATACATATTTACTCAGGTCTTTACTCCCTCAAGCCTTTGCCCATTCTCCGAAATCTATCTATATATCCCTACCCCAAATCCAATAGAAATCTGAAGTTAAAATCTGAAGGTCAGAATTATTTTTGTTTGTATATGATGTTAAGCAGGCTTTTGTGGGCTCTTGTATTTAGGGATTAAAAATAGAGAAAGAAAGCATAAAGTCTGCATTGTTTATAAAGAGAAGATGACTTCTTGGTCTCATGACCTCTTGTCACAAGCAACACAATGAAGCTTGCTTGTACAAGATTTGTCTTGTCGGTGTGTGGGGTAGGAAGTGGTCTTCCTTTATAACTCAGTGTGAGCTGAAGATCCTCCTGCCTTAGCCTGCCCAGTGCTAGGATTACAGATGTGTGCCGCAATGCTTAACCAAGCTCTTGACAAAGGGACAAATGGAAATCAGTACTTCATAGGGTAGATAGCAGCCCTAGGCTACCATGCCTCCTGTGATGGCCTGAGGCATGCTGTGATAGCATGACTTTGAAGGCTGTAGAACCTGTAGGAGGTATGGCCTGTCTGGCAGACATAGGTCACTAGGGCCAGGCCCTTGAGGGTTAACCTGTCCCTGGCTCCCATCTATCTACACTCCCTGTTCCACTGTGATGATTAGAGCTACCCCCACTGTGCCTTCCCCACTGAGATGGACTTAAATCCCTCTGAAGCCAAGAGCCAGAGTAAATCATTTCTTCCCAAAGCTGTGCCTACCAGACATTTTACCAAAGGAACAGAAGAGACACAACTCTGTCCTTACATGTCTCACAGCCTGGCCTTTTCCACCTGCTTGGGACCCACAGTGAACTCAGTGGGCCATAGATGTAGCCCAGAGATGTAAAACTTACATAGAGAGAGTAGTCAGGTCTGTCTTTATTTGTCTTTTATTTATTTTGAGGCAGGGTCTTACACTGTAGACCATACTGGCTAGCAACCCACTCTGCAGCCCATGCTGGCCTCTCACTTAATGATCTTCCTGCCTCAGCCTTTTAAAGGTCTCTTTTCTCCAAACATTTCAGTGTTTGTGTATGGACCTGACCTTCAAGTTCTGTTTTGTAATTCCACTGAAATCCTCTTGTGCAGAACCTTTGTAGATCCAAAGGAGACAGCACGCTGCTACCCTCACGGTGCCAATTCCCTCCATGGTGGTGGGTCTAAATCAGCAGGTAATGAGAGCTCCCTTGTCTTTGAGCTGCAGGGCCGTTGAACCAGGCAGTCTAAAGCAGGTCAGGTATACCAGCTTTTTGTTGCATGACAGTTGAACGAGGTCTTTGAGTTCTTCTGTCCCTGAATTGTACTTCCTCTTTCCCTCCTCTCTGTCTTCCCGTCATTCTGATGATGTCTCTTCCTTTGGGGTTGTGTTGTGACAGTTTTTGCCTTCCCGTGTTTTCATCCTCCTGACTCATCACAGAGAAGCCAGGTCACCGAGGTAATTAGTAGAAACGCACAGTCTACTTCAGTCCTGGGTTTTTCCTCAACTAGCCTTATTAGAAAGAACTGGATAGGTCAAGATGAGAAAAGTGACATCTCTAGCTGCCACAGGACTACATGCTGTAGACAGTAGGTAGCGCAGCCACCTGGAGCTGCCAGGTTATTCTCAACAGTGTCTCACAGGCCCAGCATCTTGTGCAGCCTTTGACGTGAGTTACACCTCTCAGAAGAAGACATAGGCAAGAATAGCTAACTCCTATTTTTATTGCAACCTGTGGTACATTTTTATTTTCCCAGTTTGTTCAACAAAGAATATTTAGCAAGCATTTCTTTTA
Organism: Rhabdomys pumilio; assembly: GCA_030674055.1. Classification (NCBI taxonomy): domain Eukaryota; kingdom Metazoa; phylum Chordata; class Mammalia; order Rodentia; family Muridae; genus Rhabdomys; species Rhabdomys pumilio. Next base: position 22,103,464 of record JANHMN010000014.1, on the reverse strand, counting down.
CCTGGAAATCACACCAAGAGCAGATGAAAAACAGTACAATGTGTCTGCTAGCTTGACATTTCCATGTCTGATGCTCAGGCCCCTTAAAACAACCCCAGACCTCGGTTCAGTGCCCCACTCTGGGCAATCAGATAGTCTGAGTTTGGGTGTGCTGAGCATAATGGGAGCTGTGAGACTATCTGATTGCTTTTGGCCTTATTAACAGTCTGCCTAACTTATAATACTGTATTTGGTGGTGAGGAATTTTCATTTTTAAACTGATCCAACTTGTTCTTAGAGTTGAGAATATTCAATCACACTGGCAGGAAGTGAAGAAGTGCATGTACCTGCAGTTAGGGCAACACCAGAGCTAATGAAGACCATAAATAATGGAAGAATAAAGCCCCACACTAACTATACTCAGTGGGCCTCACTTCACTGCCAGCAATCATTCTTTCCAGGACAGCAGTCTCCCACAGCAGATTGGAAAGTGGGAAGACATGGGTATTGTGGAATGCTGTCCTCTGGTCATGCCCATCACTGTCTTTTGTGTGTTGTGATTACAAAATCAGGCACACTAACATCCCCTGACAGAGGAAGTGGGCTGATGTAAATTTCCAAGAGGCCCATGAGTGGTATAAAAGGCTGTTCAAGAAGGCCACGTCTCTCCCTGAGTATCTGCCATATGTAGGTCTTTGGTGGTGTCCAACTGTAGGCTGGCCATGTTCCTGTAGGTGCCTCCTTACCCTTGCTCATGTGATTGTGGTTTCATTGGTTCAGCAAGCTGGCCTTGTAATCATTCCCGATATCTGGGATGATTAGACATTTGCTCATATCTCCCCAAGGAAGAGCCCACAACACATGGGTCTATAGTACACTTGTCTAGAGTGGTTTTGGAAGCATTGTCACGACCAAATATTGTGATTTAATGATAACGACCAAAATCCTTTTTATCTTTTCCTCTTAGTTATACTACACGTCTAAAACAATCAAGGCTAGAACAGCCAATGGAGAGACAGCTCCTGACAGGCTCACTCCGGTCAGTTCTAGCAGCTGCTATGGCAGTAGCAACAGCAGCATGTGGCTGCACACGGCTTCCTGCTCCTACTCTTGGCCTCAGATCCTCACCAGGCTGCAAATGTGTGGAAGTGCTTTCCTGGCAACCAGTAGTTTCACAAAGAATAAAAATGAAAACCACCATTACCACTGTAAGGTTCCTTTTCATGGGTTTCTATACGTGGGAGAGACACCTCTGTTTCTAGCAGCTGAAAGTCTCAGGAATCGGCTGACACTTTTCTTGGGGTTGGGGGGCAGGGCACCCGTAAGATCAAATCTCTTTCCATTTTTCCTCCGATACTAATTTGGAACCCCTGAAGTCTCATTAGAGAACAGCAGTTTCCATACCACATATAGCAAAGCCCTAGAGAGCGTCAGGAATGCCATTCAGTTTAAGTAACCTTGGCCGCCCTGAAGACCACAGACAATGGTGCACAGCTGTCTCCAACCAAGGGCATTTGGCAGAGAGGAGTTGGAAAGGCTGAGAGGCAAGGCTACGCCTAACAGATAACGCAGCCTCCTTAGTCACCCAAACCCACTGTGTAGACCACAGGGGTTGTGAACTACCATCTTGCCCTCTCTTGTTTGATAGAGAATGTCTTAGTTAGGGTTTCTATTGATGTGCTAAAATACCACGACCAAAAGCAAATTAGGAAAGAAAGGATTTGCTTCAGCCCCACCAGGTAGAGTAGAATGAGTCCTTGTCCTGAGCAGGCAGCCACAGTGCTCAGTGGAGCACCATCTGAGAGCATCAGGGACATGCAAGTTGTTCAGAAAGAGGCTTGGACAATCCATGAGATTTGAATAATCAGTGTATTCATCTTTCTGTCTCTCCTTCCCTCATCATTTAAAATTTTAAAGCCAATAGATTTTCACTGAAAGGCAACCATTTATTTATTTATTTATTTATTTTCCTGCGGAGGGTCTCAGGTTCAACACAAGACACTTTGTGAAGTGTCCTTTGATAGGTTAGCTTATCCTATCACTTGGGCCCACATGAATATTTGTTGTGAGAGACCATGTTGTGTATTGGTCATGTAGAGACATCTCTGGTCTCTACCACTGGATGTTAGTAGCATCCCTTAGTCAAGGCCAATAGTGTCTCCAGACATTGTTGTGTATCAATGGGAGAGCAATATCAGCCTGTGCAGCCAGCGAGCCATTACTAGAGAGTGCCACCAAGACACAAACCCTGGCCACCTGCAGGTGGAGTTGTTACTATCCAATGCTGACTAGAGGGGAGTGTGGGGAGCCTGAAGTGCAGGGCCTTGTACTTTCATGCCTGCCTTTCGCTCTTTAACCAAACCAGCTTGTTCTCTTCTATCCCCGCATGATCATCCAACACAACTGTGACACACAGCCAATGAATTTGAAGAATAAACCTTAGCTACTTCACTTGAAGACCCCATGTACCATTTCTTCTTAGGACTCATGGGGGTCTGTGTTCTACTGAGACACGCTATCTTAAATACCAAATAGAACAGTAGAGCACCAGTTACAAGGAGCTAGCTATTATTAAAACACAAAATCATGTGTAACTCTCAGAGGCATGATAGTGGGGAAAGAAAGGCACTCTTGGAAGCTGCACACTCTTTGATTCCATTCTTGGAATTTTCCCAGAAAAGACAAGACCAGTCTGAGGTTGGATTATAGAGACTGGGACATATAGCATGGGGTTAGCATGCCTGTTTTGTGGTCAGAACTGTCAGGCATCCTGATTGTATTGTTGGTTGCATGAATCCATACATGTGTAGAATTCAAAGTGGCATACCAGAAATTAATTCTACTATATTTTAATTGATGAACACCTCCCCACCTAGTCCTTCAAGAGGATGAGCATTGAGTAGATGCCTTCTACTAGATACAGAAAACCATCTAAACCCAGAGTTGCAGCCGTGGGCTGTAACTGCAGCACTCACAGAAAGGGAAGAAGAGAGCTGAGCTTCTGGGACTAAACGAAGAATCTTGGTTTCCTCGCTTCAATTCCTCTTCTGCTTTCTGTAGAACAAGGTGATCATTCACTTCTCAATGCGGGGTTACTAAGTTTCACCCTAGAATCATCTTGGCCTCCTTGCCCAGAAAGAGAAAATGCTCCAGAACTTGGAAGTCATTGGGACAGTTTGGCTAATGTCCTTTGGGGTGTGTCCAAAGTCTCTGCATCTCATCTGATGCTCCTCTGAAGGTGAAAGGAGCTTGAGGATGTATTAAGAAGAGCCTGTTGGAGCATGTGGTGCTGCCTTTCTACTCCAGGCACACAAGGAGAATAGCATAACGGGATGATGGCGGCTTGACTCTGAAGAAAAGCAACATCCTGTGTGCATTGTTAGATGGACACTGGCATCAGATTTGCAAGTGCGGCAGTGATCCGTATGTCTGGGGATTTGCCTCTTGCCCTACATATCTAGTCTGCTACCTGCTCTAAGGCTTGTGAGGACACTGGTGGGGGCTGTATAGGAGGAGCAGTCATCTCTACCTGTCATTTGCCTACATGCATCGTTTTACAGTAACACTACTCCCCTCCCTCTCCTGCATACACACATGAAAGCACTGTTTACAAGAAAACCATTGTTCATTTGCTTCTGCAGTAACTGTATCAATTCAGAACATTATCAAAATCTGAAAAGCATGTGCCTAGCTTCTCAGAGAACAAAGGGAAATGACAAAACGAACACCTCCCACGAGGTCTTTGAAGAGGATGATGGGCTTTGAGTAATTGTCTTCTACTAGACACAGCCGTGACTGCTGTCCTGAAAGAGCTACACAAAGCAAAAGCAATGTCACAGTTGCAAATCGTGTGCTTCTTTCTCTTGTGGCATGCAACATTTTCAGTAGCATAATTTCCGAGGGACAGCTGACGCACCTCTGAACTTCTCAGAGATAGTTGGGTACATCAGCACCTTGGGAGCTGTTGATATAGCCCCTCATTTTCTGAGTGTACACTTCAAGATGAGGTAAACACTGAAGCTCCTTTGCGCTCTCCTCTGTGAGTGGGTTGAGGATCTGAGGCGTGCAGCGGTGTAATGATCCTGTGGCTACGGCCCATCTCAGAAGGAAAGCTCGGGACTGCGGAGTACTTACCTTGCATGTCCTGCTGTGTTTGATGCTCATAACCAGCCTTCTCCCTACATCCCACCACAGCAGGAAAGACTGTTTTATCCTCATTTCAAACGCCATGGTATGTGCACGGAATGGAGTGGAGGAAAACCAGACCCCTCTGACCACACAGCCCACACTTCCATTCAGCCAGTTGTGGTAAAATACCACTTGGCTTCACCAAACAGACTGAGAGCTAATCAATGCAGATGGGAGATTTCTATGTGCTTGGTGAAGCTGGTGGAACTCCCTACTCCTGTCCTGACCTGTTTGTGATGCCAATAAGGGATGAAGGATTTTTTTTTTTTTTGGCTCACGGTTTCTAAGGGATCCCTTCATATTTGCTTGGCCCCATCATGCATTTGCTGGCAGAAGGGCATGACAAAGGACTTTCTTCACTACGGAGAAAGAGACTGGAAGACACCAGGAACAAAGGGCCCCACCCCAGTGACCTACTTCCTACAGCTGGGTCCCATTTTTTTTGAAATTTCCAGAATTTCCCAAAATAGCAGCAGCTAAGGACCAAGCATCTAACACATGATGGAGGATATTCCCTACGTAAGTTAAAACGGTAAGATCACAGAGTACAGTGATTGACCAAAAACTTACTTCACACCTCCTGGGAGATTGTAGCTCTTTGTGGAAGATGGTTTTCAGGATGGCCAACAATGACTTTTACCTCCTGGCATCCATATCTGTGGGTAGTTCCATCTTAACACCAGATAGAGCTGACCTTCTGACCAATATGAGGAGTTCCAGAGTGTGCTTCTGAGACAAAAACCTAAACATTATCTAAGCGTCTGGCCCCCCCCCCTCTCTCTTCCTTGGTATTCCATTATATGAGGTAGCCAGATATCATGATGCTTCAGCAGCCCCATAGAGGAGTCCATGTGGCTAGGCCTCGTCCCCACAGCCAGCATCAAGTCACTGTACTGAACAGCACATGAGTGCTCCATGCTGGAGGCCAACTCTCCAGTTCTGACTTAGTTTGCAGTCTTGACTCACAAGCCAGCCAGCCCTCAGCTTCAGACCTACAAAACTGTATGAGATACATGTTTACTGCTGCCTTAACTTAATCATTTTGGAGGAAAGTTGTTCCTAAAGCTAGATGAGAATATTTTTGTAAATGGCTAGATGCCTCTCAGGAAAGAGATATGCCTTGCCTAAGCTCTGGCTTTTGACTGGTCTCAGGTCACAAAAGCTATGGGATAAGAGAGCTGGTTGACCAAATTAATTAGGACTTTTCTATTTTCAGATATGTAGCAGTAACTAAAGTAGATATTTGCAGCCACAGAACCCCTCTGGTTCCTTACCTGACCCGACGATAATGCGAAGACCACTTTAGTGTATTGCCACAGCAAACAAACTTTCCGGGATAATCAGAAAGCACTGAATCATATCTCTTGTTGTTATGTAACTGTGGCAGGCATGTAGGTAATTTCTTCACATGGTAGGGCAATTCTGATCTCAACAGCTCATTTTGGAGTGCCCCTATGTCTCCTAACCACACACAACAGCTGTCAAACTTCCCAGACTAATGTGTTTGAGTTCACCATCCTAAACCTTTCACATCCCCAAGCAAGTGGAAATGGTGGTGTTTTCACAGGAGGCAACATTTGAGCAGCAATTCAGAGGAAGCCTTGTCTGTGGTTACTACACAGCCCATACTGATATTCAAAACTTGGTGGATGAGCACAAGGAACGGTTTGGGCTCTCAGTCCCCACAGGGTTGTATTTCTTTAATGAAAACCATGTCTCCTCCTTTCTCCCAGGGACCTCTGCTAACTTCTCCTCCCAGTCCTACCCACCCACCTCTGTCTGCTACAGCTTCTAGAGTGTTCTAGTTTCTTGACTGCTGTCTCCAATTATCCTTCTCTCCCTGACATGCCTTATTCCTGTCAGAACTAAAAAATTTGGACCCTGGGCCCATTTCAAACAATTTCAGTTTTTGCAGATAACCTTGAATTCTTTGAACCCTGAGTAACAGAGATTTTTACAGTCCCTTGACAGAGTCACCACGTAGGAATTTACAAATTCCCTGGGAAGAGACATTGCTCTTTGTTGTGCTCAAAGATACACCTTTGTTATGGAAAAAAAAAAAGAGTGTCTCAGTATGGGTACTGTGTCCCTTCTTTACCCTAGTGAGAGAGCTCCATACTCCCTGGGAACTCCTCCTTCTGTGAGATTGGCACAGACCTCCTCTCCTTGTTCAAGAATCTCAAACTTCCTACTGCTTATTTTTTCCCCCAAGGAGTTTAAACACCTTAGTTATGCTATGACTGGTCTGCCCTGGATTTTAAAGTTCTAAGACATGCAAATGCATACATGAGACCCTACCTGAACCTCCCTGGGTTCGAACTAGTTACCACTAGCACAATGCAGAGAGTTTACTCTGACCAAGTCAGTTCTGTTCTCTGTTACTATTTCCTACAACTCCTACCTAAAACTCTACCAAGTCCAGCCACGACAGGGCCAAGAGGAGGGCATGGGGACCTTAAGCATCAGGTTGCTCCAGTCATCAGAATTAAGGCACTAACAACAGGTCCCCATGCACACACAGCACTAGAGCCCTCTGACT
>JANHMN010000014.1:22078800-22096658 GCA_030674055.1 Rhabdomys pumilio | reverse complement strand
ATATATATATATATATATATATATATATATATATATATATATATATGGAGAGAGAGAGAGAGAGAGAGAGAGAGAGAGAGAGAGAGAGAGAGAGAGAGTCTAATGAGTCTAGTGGCCCAGGCTTTGAGCAATGGGGAGTTGATTTTAAAATTTAAATTTAAATTCCTGGGCTGAGGAATTTCTGGGTAACATGTGTCACCTGTTTCCCTCAGGGTTTTGTTATCACTACCACTGAACTCGATAGAAAAGGTTTCTGTACTGCTTGCTTCGGCATGCGCACTGAGGCTATCAGTGTACACACAGAGGCTAGCAGTGTACACTCAGAGGCTAGTGGCTTACACACGAGGCTAGCTGATTCACACTTCTCTCTTGGTGTTTCATTGGATAGAAGTTAACTTGTGCACAAAAGATTTTCCCCCCTGTGGCTTTGTCAAAGTTATAAGTTGGGTTTATTAAAATATGTTAAGGAAGACAGGCTCCAAATGTTGCCTAGGACAGAAGGCACGTGAGTCTGTCACCATTTTGATTTATGAGCTTTGAAGCTATGTAATTACTGACCTCCTCGGGGTCTCAGGATTAAAAATCCTTCATCTTCTCACCGAGAAAGCTGACGGACTCCCCTCCAAACTTCATATTTAATCTCTGGTAACAGAAAATATATGCTTCAAAGCCAGTACTGTTTGTGTTCTTGGTGTAGCATAACCAAACTTTATGAGTAGCCTCCATAGGTGCGAAATGCACGGAGGAAGATTGAATTTGCTTATTTGGTTCATCCTTACACAAATCCACAAGTCGTGTGGCTGCTGCCTGCAACTTCTTACAATTCCTTGGTCATTTTACTGTGGAAATAAAAAGGAGAACTAGAAGCTAAAGTCCTAGGAACTTCTCCTTTATCTTAATCATCTCTTCTCACACTTGAGTGACAGGAACAGAGAGCAGGGATGGGAATGGTGTGATTGATACAGGTACAAGATCGCATTGGTGGTTAAGACTTTCAGGGGAAATTTAGACCACAGCCTCGGCTTCTCAGTACTCGCTACCCTTCAGAGTAGTTCTGTTTTTAAAAATCAAGACTCAATTTTGGGGGGCTGGGGAGATGACTCAATAGGTACAGTGCTTACGTGCAAGCACTAGGAGGATACGAGTTTGATTCCCGGATCCTATGTAAGAAAGCTAGGAGTCAGGGCCCTCACTTGTAATCCCAGGTCCGGGAGACAGAAACAGGCAGATCCACAGGCTAACTCGCCCTCAACTCAGCTGCTTGGAAAGTTTATTGCCAGTGAGAGACTATCAGAAAAACAAGGTGGATCATATTCTGAGGAATACACAGCCCTATATGACCTCTGGCCTCCATGGACACATGTATACATACACCAGTACACACATGCACACACACACACACACACACACACACACCACATATTCACCCAAGTCACAATTTTAGAAGCTTCTGGCAGAATTTAGTACAAGAAATTATTACCATTTCTTTTCGTTGCTGTTGCTGTTGTTGTTGTTGTTGTTGTTGTTGTTGTTTTCTCAAGACAGGGTTTCTCTGTGCAGTCCTGGCTGTCCTGGAACTCACTCTGTTAGACCAGGCTGACCTTGAACTCAGAGATCCGCCTGTCTCTGCCTCCCGAGTGCTGGGATTAAGGGCAAGTATCGCCACCACCAACATTTCTCTCCATCGAAGGTGACGCTGTATAGCAGAGTTCTGTTTCTAACACAGAGAACTGACAATTCCAAGCTCCCGTGTGTTACAGAGAAGAAGAAACTTGAAAAGACCTGGAACAGGCTTGGGAGTACAAAGCCAGTTGTGAAGGGCTCTCTGAGATTCAAAGAGCCTCTAGAAGGCTCCAATCAGCAGCTTACTGAATCATGCAGAGACCCAAAGCCAACCATTGAACAGGGCTTGGGAGTCTTGTGGAAGAGTTGGAGGAAGGATTGAGGGACCTGGAGTGGATAGGAACTCCACAGGAAGCCCACCAGAGTCAACTGGCCTGGACCCTTGAGGGCTCCCAGAGACTGAACCACCAACCAAAGTACTGTCTGGACCTACGCCCTCCACACATAGGTAACAGATGTGGAGCGATTTACAAGGGTGGAGTGATACACGGGGCGGGGTGGGGCTACCCTTCTCAGAGGAGAAAAGAAGGGAGAATGGGGCAGGAACTGAGTGAGGGGGGACCAGGGGGAGGTAGGGGCTTCACCTGGGCTTTGAAGTGAATAATTAAGGGGAAAAATGGTCATCTAGGGTTTGCGTGTGTAACTCACCTTTAGTTTTTCCTAGTCTAACCCATGTGACACCTGTATCCAGACGAATCTTATAATCCAAACAGCTGCCTCAGTGACGTCATTTGTGGCTTGTCTTCTGTGACTGCCTATGGTCTCCAAGTATGTCAGTGACACTTTAGCCTGTCCTCTCTATTGTGCAAGAATCTGGCTTCCACAGATGTGCAATCTCTCTGTGCCCTCACTGAGAATCCGGTCCATCGGTGGTCACTGTTTGCTCATCTCTACACCCTGACCTGATACACTCGCCATTTGAGGGGCAGGGCTGGAATATTTTTTCTTCTCTGCTGTCCAGTCTTAAGAGTCAATGCACAGAATGGGGTTGGGAGTTGGACAGATCTAAGCTCATCTCCGGATTTTCTCCCTACCCTTTGCAGGTTGCAGCCTAACTATCTTCCTCATCTTCCTCATCTGTGCAACTCACACCAGACTCTCACACCAGACTGACGCTTAGCAAGCACTAAACCCCTCTACTGTTTCTCGATAACTTCATTGTACCCTCTCAAGATCCTCTATGAGGGGCCTTAGGACAGGGTTTGTATGTGAGAATGAAGCTCCAGTATAGCTTCTAGTATAGAAGGACCTCTAGGAAAGATGTCACCAAGGGGTGGCCCAGTTAGGAAGTCACAAGACTTTGGACAAAGCTCAGAGGCCAGGATACATGAATTCACTCCTTTTCAGAATCATGCTGAAACTTCAGCGTGAGGGGGTGGAATCCGATATAGATTCTTGGAAAAGTGCCAGCGGCCTCCCAGATGGGAGCAGCATCGCTGGTACTCACAGTTAAATAAAGAGCTTCTGAATAACATATTTGTCTAAATCAGTAGAAGTTTTCCCAAAAATACCAATTAAGAAATTCAGTTCCAGAAGATTAAAACAAAACAAACAAACCAACCAAATGCTTTGGACAAAAAATGTCTTTGCTCCTTTTAAAGAAATCAGCGCATTGGCATCAACTCATCGGCAGACTCTCAGTTTACCATGTAATGGGAACCATCTTCGACTGGTATAAGGTACACACTTGACCAATGGGCAGCCAAAGAATATCTGTGACATATGAACTATTGGAAACAATAAGTGGAGTCAACCAGATGCCTGTCTTTCAAAAGCTGGAATAGGAAACAAAAAGGAATGGGCCCATAGCAACGGGAGTACAAATGGACTGTGCTGTGATGTTATGAAATATGATTTTGTTCTCCAGCCTTGCTTCCTGGTATATAACTCCTAAGATCCTACAATCTTCAAAGTGATGCCTTTTGTATGTTAGGGAGATCACTGATAGGCCAGCAGCTTCTAGCAAGCTTCAAGATGAGGATTAGACATGGATCACAACCAAGACAGGACTGGTGCTCTGGGATGCTGAACTCCCAGTCCCCATTCCCCAAACTTGGTGGGTGAGGGGTGGGGACGGCTGACAGTTAGGTTGATCACCAATGGCCAAGCTATATAATAAAGCTTCCCTTAGAACTCCAACCAAAAAGGACTGAATTTTAGAATTTCGAGATAGCCCAACGTGTGGCGATTCCCGAAGGCTGGTTACCAAGAGAAGTCTAGAGGCCCAGTGCTCTTCCCAGCTGCCTTGTCCTATGCATCTCCATATTTGCATCCTCCGTGGTACCTTTTACAATTCAAACAGTGCACGTCAGTGCTTCTCTGGGTTCTGTAAGCCACTACAGCACATCGATCAAGTCTGATGCTGACTTACAGCCAACGAAAGCACAGTCCTAACAGCATATGAGTTTAAAGCTGGCATCTAAATGGGGGAGACTGTTTCGTGGGACTGAGCTTTAGCCTGGGATCTGATGGCATGTTCCAATAGACAGTGTGAGGATTGACCTGGTGCCTGCCTTGGTTCTGATTGCTTGCTTGGTTACAAAGCAACACCCTGTGCCCTTACACATTTGATTAGAACAGAAGTGTTGTGGAAACATAGTAGGAGAAGTAGTTTCGTTTGTCCTGTATCCTTAAAGGTACACAGCTGGGGACAAGACAAGCGAAACCTGTGCAAAGCCATAATCCAGGAAGTTTAGAAACCTCTAACAGGCAGCCTCAACCAGGTAGCAGAGAGAGGAAATTGAACAGAAGCAGCAGGGGAAACAAGAAACCATGAGAAAGAGACGGGGAGTGAGTCCTGCATTTGACCAGTTCCTTAAGCTCTGGAACTGTCTCAGTTCCTAAGGCAAAAGCCCCTGTCTCCATCAAAATCACATCAGTGGCCTCCCTAACCCCACTGCAACCGTGGAGAAGCACTGAGATACTTTAGTGCTAAGAAAATACAATGTAACTACTTTGAAAATATTCTATACGATCACAGAACTCACAAGCCCTCTAGTACCAAAGGGTCACCTTTTTAGTAACTCAGAGTAACACTACCTTAAAGGACAAACTAACACTTTCTTGAGGTTCAGAGAGCAGGAAGCTTCTTATTATTTCACCTCTGAGGACAGACACCATTTCTGCCACTGAGCAGAAATGCCTCTACCTGCTCAGAGGACTCCAGCCACATGGTGGAATCAGATGGATTCCTGCTCAGAGTGTCCATGGACACTTGGAGATGTTTCCAACAATCCTTGGTTGGTGGAATTCAAAAAAACTAGAAAGAGTCATCCTTGACAATGAGGCAGCAGGTTCCTAGAGCCAAGTAATTGACGTGTGCCTTTTCTCCCTTTGGTCTCAAGCAAATAATTTAGTCTCCCTGAGAATCAGTTTGTCCTTTGAGATGGTTGTGATGTGTGTGTGTGTGTGTGTGTGTGTGTGTGTGTGTGTGTGTTGGAAGCTTGGTTCACAGAGTGATGAAGTTAAGAACCTACTTTACAAAAAGGAGGGTCTAGGGAAAGTCCTCAGGTAACTGCTGGCGTGTCATCAGGGGTGATTATTGTAGATCTCCTGAGACCCCAAGTTAGTTCTAGGAAAAACAAGTTGTTCCTATGTCCTTCTTGCTCTCTGTTCTCACTATGTGGTTTCTCTCACCTCTTCTCCCATTCTTATGAAACCATCTACTATGAGGAGATCACTTGGGGGTTCCCTCACCAAAGTTAGCTGTTTGGACTTTCAGCCTTTGAAATTCTGAGCTAAAGAAACCTCATTTCTTTATATAGTATTCAGCTTCGGGTGTTTTATTATAGAGAATTTGACTGGTACAGAGATGGGCAATCACTAAAATCACTTCTGGGAAAAACTAACAAGTAAATTTCTAAGAAAAGTGTTTCCAATTAGACTAGAAAAGGAGGGAGCCTAGAAAGAGTGGTTCAGAGTCAGGGATCTTGGGTCTGAGCTCAGTCACTCCAGCTGGCTGGGCCAGCACCGCAGCTCACTGGCCTATGGGAGTAACTCATGAAACAAGGAGTTGGATTTACTCTTGTCACAAGGACATTCCCATTTCAATTTTTGTGATCTTCAAGACCTCTGCACACCTTTCAGTCTATGAGTTTAATGGCTCTTTACATATGTCCTTAATATTCTGTATACATATGGAAATGTCACAATAACACATTTTTAATTTACAAGAAACTAGTATGCACTGATAAAAAACGCTTTGCCGCCAACCCTGTCTTTAGTGGTGTTTCTTTCTCTGTGAGGGAGGAGCCATTGGTGCACTGATCTGGTCTTTCCTCCATACCCATTCTTTCCCTCACAACCCTTCCTGGGTTTCTCCCTTCAGGAAGATAGAATGGCTTTTCCTTTGATAAATGTGAATTCAATTGACGTATGTGCAGAGGTAAGATCCTTCTTTATTGCAGGCAGGTTTGCTTGTAGAAAGTGAGATTTTTCTCCAATCCCAAAGTCAGGCTTTCCTTAAGATCAGTGTCTTCTTCTTCCTCACCTGCCATAGGTCAAAGCCTTGTACTGTGAGCCATCTTTATCAGAGATGGTAAAGGCTATTTTGGCTTTCCAGCTGCTCTCGTCTTGTCAGACAACCTCTGACTGTTCACCAAAGGTAACTTCCCTTCTCCCAGCACTAGGGATTATCCATCCTGGTTGGTCTGGGATGGAGCGCTTTTCTGGAATAAAGATGGTGTTACATGAGGACAGACCCACGTGGAGCAGCATGGGTGGTCACTCTCGTGAGCGCAGAGGAAGAGAACATCTCGGTTTCCCTTGTAGATGGATGAAACCAGATGTCCGAGGTCTATCTAATGGGGTGTAGGTGGGGGTAAAGTCCTGTTACATCCCCCTTCATCCTCCCTGCCCACTTCCCCCTCATTTACATACTTGAAGATTGAAATCTCTAAGATGGTAGAGCCATTTATTAACCCAAGTCCCTGGATCCTCTGAGGAGGAAAGCCTCCCTCCCAACCTATCTGAGATATGAGAGAATTAACTGGATCGTGAGTTGCATTAAGCCCATCAGTCAGGCAGGTGTGGACAGAATCCAAGCTCCCCGACACATGAGCTGGGTCTTGGTGGAACAGTCAGTGAGCTGCTCTGAACCTCCGTTGTTTGAGATGTTGAATTGTCACATAGTCAACCAGGATGCTGTAAGGATGAGATAAAAAGATGCAGGTAGAGTTGAGCAGAGAGCCTGCCACTGGCAAGCACCCAATAAATGCCAGCGGGCACTTACTAATGTACAGGAGTGAACTACAGTACCCCCTGTGCTGCCTGTCCCTCAGATTTAGCTGTTTGAAGGCTGAGGCGTGTCCTACATGTCCTAAGGCTTCGTAGAAGCTCAGTAGCACATGCTAGCTCGTCAGGGTAGTGCAGCAGGGTTTGAAATCCACCTCTGTCTTCACTGACCTTCCATTTTGTCTGCAGCAGTCAGGAGTTTTTCTCTTTCAAAACTGGAACTGTTTGGCCAAGGTAAAATAAGTCTAGTAGTAGGTTTTGGTAGAGTTTTTGTATTTAAACCCGAAGCCCCTATAAAACAGTCACAGCTCTGGTTCTGACTAAATTTTTACAAACATATAAATAATCCTTGTTATTAAAAACAAAACAAAAAAATAAGCTCTGGTGGTTTATATAAAGGGAAGGGTATAGTTATACAAAGAGTTTAAGAGATTAAATTATTTACCTTATTATTTCTGGGTGATCTTGGAATTCTGTCTCAAAGTAGTGAGGGCAACATGATGCTTTCACAGTGTGATTTAGGAGAAAGGAGTGACCTTTCTATATTCTGTCCTAAAACTATATCTGCATCTTTCCCCATCACAACAATTGGTCACATACCCCTCAAAATGGTGGGCAATTCACTGCACCCTTCTTTTCTCAAGATCCAGCGCTCTCTGTATGTTAGTTGAACAGAGTCCTGTTTATATTGAAAGCTAGCTTGAGATAACTTGCCCTGGGGATAGGGTACAATTTCTAAGCTGGAAGAACTTGAGTTGGGTACAGCCCTAAACTTGCCTCCACAAGAAGCTTTCGGAGGCTGGGATAGGCAGGCAGTAGACCACTGTGGGGATGATAAGTATGAAGAAAGAGAAGAGAAAGAGGCTGTGGAGGAGAACAGAGAGCATCTCCTACAGGGTGGGGAGGAGGCATCTCTAAGGAGAACTTAAGGGAGCAGAAGAAGTGAGTCCAGCAAAAAGCCCTTGAAATTAAGTCTCAGACAGGGGGTGGAGAGAGAGAGAGAGAGCATGGCAAAGTGCCAAGGCAGGGTGAGCCATGTGTGGTCTCAAAAGTATAGCTGGGACGTAGCCCCTGAAGTATAGGAACAGTGCCAAGGTCAGGGTGTGAGTGTGAGGGGGCAGAGGAGGTGGTCCACAGTGGGAAGATAACAGGCTCAGTGGGGAATTTAGGATCAGGCCTGATTTACATTCTTAAGTTTATGTGGAGAACGTGGATATGGTGGGGCCAAATGAATGCAGGAGACAATCAGGAAATATTGTAGCAGGCCAGAGAAGGAAAGACCGGGTGGCTTCATGGAGTTGGCCTCAACAGAGCTCTCAGAAGGAAAGGTGGGCTAAACCTAGAGATACATGAATAAAAATGTCTTGTAGTTAGACCATCATTTTCTAAATAGAAGCAGGCATTTTCAGATCCATGCTGTTTCCAGGAAACACACTTTTGTAGGATAAATAATAGCTCTCTCTCCCAGGGATGTGAAGATGGCTCATTGACTCACCACATCTGGCCTACCCTAACCCTACACATAGGAACTTTGAGGCACCCAGCCATTGTCCTGTCAGGAAAATTAGCAGAGTCTCAGTCACATGGCAACAGGCTTGTTTGTGGGTAGCTGTCTTCAAGTGGGCTGCACAGCAGCAGGAAGTAGAAGGAAATTAACACTCTCAGGGTTTTCTTACTAACTTCCTCCTTGGGCATTGGAGGCAGGGGAAAGGTTCTCTCATAGAGATGTGTCAGGTTGTGTGGGGAGGGTGCAGTGAAGGAAACTTATATGGGTGTGCCATTAGTGTTTTAAAGCAGTGGCTGCTGAAGTGGACCACGTAACAGCATAGCTTGTTACAAAGAAAGCCAAATGATAAAAGTCTCTTAGAGAAAATACTTAGGGAAATGGCTTTATTTGGTGACATAATTACAAAACCTCACCACAGTAGGCCCTTTGTGGTGTATTGAAAATTCTTGGTAGCAAACTTAACAGGGTTGAAATGACTTTAAAATCAATCTACAGTAGCTAGTGTCTATGAAGCAGAATTTGAGTCTGTTCTTTAGATGGTGAATTATATTGAATTCAATAAGGGAAAAGAAATCTCAAAATATTTCTCAAAAAAAAGTCTTCTCAAAAATTTTTTTAAACTTTTTATTTTATTTATTTAGATTTATTTTATTGTTATGATTGTGTGTGAGAATGTTTTGCCTCATATGTGTGCTTGGTACCCATGGAGGTATTGAACTTTCGTGTGGTTACTGGGAATTGAACCTGAGTCCTTTGAAAGAACAATGAGTACTCTTAACCACCGGGCCACCTTTCCAGTCCCTCTTCTCAAATTCTATTTCTACTGCGTCTCAAGTCCCTGGAATCTGTGACTTGCTAAGATTTGGGACTAGATGCTAACTATGGTAACTATGGTTAGGGGATTAAGAAGTTTGAAGTGGGAAAAAGCTAGAGAGAGAAAGGTTTGTTTTTGAAGGCAGAATATAAAGCTGGGGCTATTTTGCACTTTTTTTTAAAAAAAAAAAAAAAGACAAGATAGTTCTGACCATCTGTCCGTCCATCTGTCTGTCCGTCCATCTGTCTGTCTGTCCATCTGGTCCATCTGTCTGTCCGTCCGTCTGTCTGTCTGTCCATCTGGTCCATCTGTCTGTCTGTTCATCTGTCTGTCTGTCCATCTATCTGCCTATTTGTCAGCTATCTATCTACCTATCTATCTATCTATCTATCTATCTATCTATCTATCTGATTTAAGGATATGTTTTCAAAGGAGACTAAAATAATGACTATTAGGTAAGAAAACGTACTTAGTTAACACTTATTAACAAATCACTACCCCAGGATATAGAAGATGCTTCCCAAAAGGTAACCCAATGGATGTTGTAATGAAGTTGTTAAATAAATGCTGATTTAAGACATTCAAACAATTTAGAAGTATACAAAAAAATTAATTTCCTTCCTTATTTGTCCAACCTTGTTTCCCACCCAAGGTAAATGCTTCTGTGTGCCACTTAAATTATTCCAGATTCTTTCCACCACCAGTCAAATCGCATTTAATTTTAAAACTGTAGGTTACTGTGGCCATATTGTTCTACAAATGGCTTTATTGCATGACCATTGTTCTGTATCAGTAATTACAAAACTACTTCATGCTTTTTAATGAAATCATTATAGCTTTGGGCTTATTTACTTTATTGTTTATGATCCTGTTGGTAAACACAAATAACGTTACTTTCAAATACACACAGTGTCTATGCAACAGAATTGGTATTGTAGGTGATTGTCTGAGTCCTTTAAAAACACTGGGTTTGTGCCTGAAGCATGAAAAAGTCATCGGGCTTGCAGTAGTCTGTCTGCTTTTCAGTCTGCTGTCTTCCCTTGTGATCCAGTGAGTGCTGTGGTCCTCTGGGGAAGGAAAGGATGTTGAGAGGAGGAAGAAGATTGCTGTGGAGAAAATAATGGAAGGAAAAGAGGCAGGAAAATGGCAACCCACAGGGGAAGAGGCAAGAATGAGGGAGTGGAACATTTAACAGGCGGCACCTCTCTCCCATTGGAGGAAGCAGCAGGGCCATAGGGCACTCAGGGTTCCAAGGAATTCGTGGCTTCATGGAGCCTGTTTTTATTTTCTCAAGAGTAATTCGTTGCCAAAATAAAATTTAAAGGCCAAGCCAGAAAGTTTCTAAGTAGGAAGGACATTGCAAACGGTGACTAAGTCCTGGTAACAGACTCAGTGACAAGACTCAGATCAGAATAAAAAGGCATGTTGCAAAGGAGTGGGTTGGGCTGGTTTTCCACAGTCAGACTTTGAGGCCCCAAGTGCATTCTACTTCCAGGTCTTAGGCAGGTGTCTTCAGGCTGGGAGAATCTAATTTGCATCTGGAATCCCATATGAAAAGAATCTGCAAATAATTATTTTCAATTTTTTAGTAAAGGAAAGACTGGAATTGATACTTAGGGCAAATTCATCTTAGCTGTGTTCCGCACAGAGCCCAGGGAAGGCCTGCTTAGAAAAGACACTTGTGTAAACAGGCTGACAATAGGTGTAGTTTCAATCCAAGTATTGAAATCCAAGCAGGAAGATACTATTCATTTGCCACTACTGGTGGTTTTTGTTGTTGCTGTTTGATTTGGTTTTTTGTTGTTATTTTTTGTTTTGTTTGTTTGGGTTTTGTTTGGGGGGTTTGTTTGTTTGTTTGCTTGTTTGTTTTTCATCTACTCCAGCTCTTTTTCTAGGTGGATAATTCTCATTACCAAAATAGCCCAGTTCTAAGCAGGCCACATGATGTCTGGATGGCACTAGGGCAGCTGACAGACATTCCTGATCTGCTACCAACATGAAACCAGAGTCAGCTAATGCCCTCTTGCTGGGAAGAAGCCCATTCTGCCAGGTAAATAAGAGGACCCAGACTTTGGTGACAAAGGTTGACCCCAGTAAAATTAAAATATGTGATCTCTTCTTAGCACTTAGCTCTTCAATCTTTTAATTGAATGAACAAAGTGAAGCCATTCTTTTAAGAGTTAGCATTTCAAACAGTTCTGCCCGTGAAATATTAGAGCCTGAAGACATTGCCTTACGCTGTCAGATTAAAGCTGGGCCCTGAAGGATGACAATGTATACTTCAAAGTCTATTCATAGCTTCAGTTGCTCTGTTGTTACGCGAGGGTAAAAGATATCAAGCACAAAGCAGTGACAGAGTTTCAACACCAACCTCCATGACTGCTCACAAATGAATAAATGCATTGCAAACTAAGATCAGCTCACAGGTTCAAGCATCAATTAATAAGATAGACGCTCTGCAGAGGTGAGACTTCAAATTTCCTGAATATGTGTGTATATGCACATGTGCCAGTGTATATATGTGCATGTGCCTGTGTGTATGTGCACATGTGCCTGTGTGTATATGCACATGTACCTGTGTGTATGTGCATATATGCCTGTGTGTATATGCATATGTATCTTGTGTATATGCACACATGCATATGTGTCTGTGTGTATATGCACATATGTGTGCCTGAGGATGCCAGACAAGGGTGTTAGATTCCTTAAAGATATGAGTTACAGGCGGTTGTGACTCTAGTATCTGTCTCCACACATGTAAATAGAGTAGAACGCACAGTGGCCTCCTTTGTGACCTGGCTTCTTTCAGTCAGCATCATGGGTGACAATTAGTGAAACCACGGTGAGCACTGCACACAAGTCCTTGTGCAGCAGCTTAACGTTGCTTCTTTGAGGCCCTCACTTCAGAAGGGCCTGTGTGTCAGTCTGTTTTTAAGCCATCAATCTATGTCCCAAGCACCTTACCATTTCATCCCCATCAATGAGGTCTGAAAGTGCTCATTTTTCCAAGTCCAGTTCAACACTTGTTACCCCCTTTCTTTTTGGCTTTAGCCGTGTTAGTGGGACTGAGAAACGTAACTAGTGAGGCTGGAGAGATGGCTCAGTGGTTAGGAGCACCTGTTGCTCTCACAGAGGACCAGGTTCAGTTCCCAGCACCCACAAGGTGGTTCACAACCATCCATCCGTAACTCCAGTTTCTAGAGGATCAGACATCCTTTTCTGTCCTTCACAGGCACCAGGCTTGCAGGTGCTGCACAAATCTACAAGCAGGCAAAACACTCAGGCACTCCAAAAGTAAAGTAAATGTTTTTAAAGAGACAGTCACGTCTTTAACATGAATGTTCTCAGTGTATATGTTCTTTGATTATTTGAAATTCCTGTATCTTATTTAGTGAAATGTCTATTTAGATCTGTTGACCACTTTTTGATTAGATTATGTTTCTTATTGTTGAGCTATGAGTTCTTCATATGGTATGGAAGCCAGCCCCTTATTAGGTATATACTTTTCTTCCAGTGTATAAATGTTACTTTTTATTTTTAGAAGGACCTCTTAAAATTCAAAAAAGCCTTTTAAAATGATTACTCCTTTATGGATTGTGCTCTTGCTATGGTCAGTTCCTTTCTGGTTCTCCCATGAGCAATGGCACGAAAGCGCTCACTATGGATCGAAACAAGAAGATGAGAGCCTAGGAAAGAAGGGTGTTGGTTTCTTTCTGGGGATGATGGGAAAACACCAGAAGCTTTTTGAAAGATCTTGAGTGCCAGATGGCTGATGGGAATGCAATCTCCTCACCTTGGCTCTTTCATTCCCCCTCCCCCGCCAAATGGTGTGGCGTGAGAATGGTTCATAAACTATAAAAAAGGAAGAAAAATGTGATACTTCTTGGTATTATATACAGAAAAATAGTGATGTAAGGAAACACCTCAGAGTGAGTAATGATGAAGATGAGGTTTATTTGGCTGCACATGGTTCTGGAAGTGCAAGGTGTGGAGGTGACATTGGGAGGGGGTGACTTCTTGTTTCCAGTACCCCAAGGCAGTGCAACCTCACAAGGTTATGCTTTTCATTCTGCTTATAAAGCGGCCTGGATTCTATCTCCACTTGACGAACACACTTCATCACAGTCTTTTTCCGGAAGCCCTACTCCCAAACTTCACAGTCAGGTTTAAGTTTCCACCTTCTTAAGCCTTCTTAATAGGGATCAGAGGTTTGCACACCATCGTTGGGTAACACTGAAAACATACCTGTGGTATACAAATGAGAAATATCTCCCATATGTTCATCTATCCGGACACTTCGTTCTTAGTTGCTGGCGCTAGTTGGGATGGTTATGGAGCCTTTAGAAGATGGAGCCTTGATGGAATAAGATTATCACTGTTAGCCTGGCTCCACTTCCTGTTCTCTCTCACCCTGTGTGTGGATGGAAGTGTGGTCAGCCAGCTTTCTGCTCCTAGGGCCATACTTTCCCTGTCATTACAGGCTCTCTCCCTCTGGAACTATAGGCCAAAATGAAAGCTTAGAGGCTAAGACTGCTGTAGAACTGTAGAGCCCTGGTCTGTGGGTTTCAGAGGGGAAACCCTCTGTGCGGGCTAGTCTTATGTCAACTCGACACACAAACTAGAGCTATCTGCAAGGAGGGAACATCATTTGATAAGATGCTTCCATAAGATCCAATTGTGAGGCATTTTCTTAATTAGTGATTGATGGGGGAGGGCACAGCCCATTGTAGGTGGTGCCATCCCTGGGCTGGTGGTCCTAGGTTCTATAAGAAAGCAAGCTGAACAAGCCAGGGGAAGCAAGCAAGTAAGCAGCTTCCTCTGCATTACCTCTTGCCTCCAGGATCCTTGTCCTGACATTTTTCAATGATGAACAGTGCTGTGGAAGTGTTAAACCGAATAACTTTTCTTCCCGCAACTTGCTATTTGGTCATATTATTTCATCACAACAATAGAAACCATAACTAAGACACCCTTTATTAGAAACAGAGCTCTAGGATACTTGTAATAATTTGACAAAAAAAATATGGCTGTATTTTGTCACCTCTGGAGAATTTGTGTGAGACTGAATTTAAGAGCATTGGACTAATTTCTTTGTCAGAGGAAATTCCAATATGGCACAACGTTGAGTCTGTGGGGTGGTATTTACTGATAGCTCTTATGCAGTTTATATGAAGAAGAACAATGAGTGGGCAGGAAAAATGTGCCATTTGGGAGCTTGGGGTTGCAGGTGTCTCAAGAGCAAGACATTACTAAGGTAGGCCTCAAACTTGTGAACAGAGAGCCCACAGTCTGCTCCTGGAAAGCAGCAGCCTAGGGATGTCTTTCACCAGCGTCAGCTTACAGATGCTAGTGCTACTACTCTGGTGTGATCTGGGAGATCGGCTCTATCCCAACCTGGCATCCAAACATGACAGAGCCATTTCTACCGTCCTAGCTCTGGAGACATAAAAGATGCAGGGTTGAGGGAGCCATGGACTCTCTCCCCATTGCAGTAGAGAACCACTGAGACCAGGCAACACACAGCAAGGAGGCCTCAAAAGGCCACAGAATGAGGCTGTGAAGGTGAAGCCTGAATTTCAGCAGAGGGCTCAAGATGTCAGAGACAGCAGAGTCAAGTCAAGCGGAGGTGGGAGAGCTTGTTGGAGGAAGTCTGTCACTAGGGGTCGGCTTTGAGACTTTGACAGCTTGTTCCCACTTCGTGTTAGCTCTTTTTCTGTTTCCTGTGAGTGGATAAAAACGTGATTCACCAGTCCTGTCACCAAACTTTCCCTGTTTGTTTCTATTTCTCTCCCGCCATGATGGGCCCTATCAATCCCTCCGGGACCACAAACCAAAATGAACCCTTTTTTCCCTTCGTTGTTTTTGATCATAGTATGTTATTAGAGCAGACTGTGTAAAACTGGCATATTTTCTGACTCTATCCCCAGCTAGCTAAATTATCTCAGGACACCTGAGCTCAGAATCTTGCTTCTTTCCCTTTAAAATAAAGCAGTAATTGCACTTTGGACGAGCCTGGGAACAGGAGCAGAGATACGTTTCAGAACGTACCACTACACATCAAGAACCTAGCAGACCCACCACACAGATTCAGAAAAATTTTGTGCCAGAGTGCCTTCAGGTGGAGTTACCTTGTGCTGGTTTTAGAAGCCTGGAGAGGAACTCATTGACCTAGTTAAAAAAAAATTGTGTTGCTACTGTCTACCAGCTTGGAGGACCCTGGCACTACATGATGTAGGGAGTTGCATCTAGGTGGTGCCCTGGGGGAGGAAGAGTGTTTTTGTTCCTATCTTAAATTTAGCTAGATTAATCGAGAGATGAATGATACTGGGAGGCAAAGTAGAAGCATTTAGTTTAAATTTGGGGATTATAATTAAGAAAAAACGAGGAAGATTTATATTAGGCAAATGAAGGCACTGGCAGGATTACCTGAGACTATGCCTTGTTTCTAATTTCATCACAAGGGGGATTTCATTGTACAACTCTACCCACCAGAAGAGCATCTAAAAAAGACAGGGCAGCCGGGCAGTGATGGCAGATGCCTTTAATCCCAACACTTGGGAGGCAGAGGCAGGAGTATTTCTGAGTTTGAGGCCAGCCTGGTCTACAGAGTGAGTTCTAGGACAGCCAGGGCTACCCAGAGAAACCCTGTCTCGAAAAAACAAAAACAAACCAAACTAAAACAAAAAAAAGACAGGGTGGCTAATGAGATATAATGTTGTCCTTTCAAAGTTGCCCAAATCACACTTATGAGAAACAGCATTTTGAGCGATGTAAGATGACAGGAATAAAGACCTCCCACCTGAAGACACTACCAGTACTTATGAACTCCTGCTACATTGTTGTTGTTTAGATTTTTTGAGACAGAGTCTCTTCTTTGTAATCCTAGCTCTGGAATTTACAGTGTAACTTGTGACTCCTGAGTACTGGGACTAAAGGTATGTATGCCACCATACCCAGCTCACATTAAAAACTATTAAAGATACAATGACGGTAGATTCTGTTTTCACAGAAACCCAGTTTTACAAACAAACAAACAAAAAAACAGAAACCCAATAAAAGCTGCAAGGGGTAGATAACTTTGGATACAAACACTGGACACATCAGTGGAGAGTCCAAAGGCTTTGAGATCTGTAAGTAGCTTATGGGAATCAGGAAGCTGACTGAAAGGCAGATCACTTAACCTGGCTGACATCTGAACTTAGAGCAGTACTGTAGCCCACACCTGTTAGGATTAAATAATAAATGCCATTCAAAGAGTATTTCTAGAGACTAGAAGCTTCCTTTCCAATTCTCTAGGTCTGTAAATCTAATTGTTAGCCCCCACCAGGGCATAGACCCAGCAGGCAGATTTATCTGTGGCATACACAATGGCTCTCAATGAGTTTTTTTTTTTTTTTTAAAAATGCATGTTTCAATCCTTGCACACAATTGTGTATTTAAAAGCAACTATTAAAAAACAGGCATCCATGCCTGTGCTGGCTCTTCTCTTTCTGTCTCTTCCACTCACAACGCTTATCCTAGAAGAAAGGTCAGTACAGAGGACAATAGATGACGTCAATCCAGCTACTGGCCTCTAATCTTCTGTGAGGACCCTGATATCCCCACACTTTAGTGAGAGGTCTGACCAAAGAACCATAATTAAATTCATCAGCCTTCAATGAGGGCAGGAGTCTTGTTTGTGTGTGTGTGTGTGTGTGTGTGTGTGTGTGTGTGTGTGTTGCATGGCTCTTTGCCTGCAGGTCATTTTCTGTATGTGAAATAATGTGTTTTATTGTACATCCCATTAAGTATAATATATATATATATATATATATATATATATATATGTACGTGTTTTATATACATATACATGTTTTATATATAAATATATGTGTATATGTTTATACATATGTTATATATTATAACTTCATATATATATATGTGAATATATGTATACATGTGTGTGTGTGTAAAGAGTCTGCATAACAAGAAGTTATAAAGTATCTGTTAAAGATGGAAACTACTTATGATAACCAGAGCTGCTTAGTGTGTGTGTGTGTATGTGTGTGTGTGTGTTTATGTGTGTGTGTGTAACTACAATAGCTCATATACAGGTTTTGAAAATGTTTTACTTGTATAGGGAAGGGATTGCAAAGTAGAATTTTCATTTGGCTTTCAACAGTATAACTGCCCACTTGGTTTTTTGTTTGAAGATTTATTTATTTTATTTATATGAGTACACTGTAGCTGTCTTCAGACATACCAGAAGAGGGCATCAGATCTCATTACAGATGGTTGTGAGCCACTATGTGGTTGCTGGGAATTGAACTCAGGACCTCTAGAAAAGCAGTCATTGCTCTTAACTGCTGAGCCATCTCTCCAACCTCTATTTGTTTTTTTTTTCCTTTCCTTTGTTTTGTTTTAAGATGGAGTCTCTCATGTTGCCAAATTTAGTCTCAAACTCATGATTTTTCTGCTTTAGCCTCCTGGGTTCTAGGATTATAAGTGTGAATTGCCATGCCCAGATCAAAATAACATAACTTTTCTTATTTCATAAAAATTTAAATTATTTCTGTATTCATCCTTCAAAGGGTAATGGTCACAGGACACACACACACACACACACACACACACACACACACACACACACACACACAGAGAGAGAGAGAGAGAGAGAGAGAGAGAGAGAGAGAGAGAGAGAGA
>JANHMN010000014.1:22046218-22064053 GCA_030674055.1 Rhabdomys pumilio | reverse complement strand
CCAGTCCATGGTACTGTTTGGGAAGGATTAGGAGGTGTGGCCTTGTTAAAGGAGGTGTATCAATGGGTGTGGGCTTTGAGATTTTTAAAAACGTATACCATTCCTAGTCTCTCCCTCCCTCACTTCCTTCCCACTCCCTCCCTCTATCCCTCTGTCAGTCTTTTTCCATAGTTGTGTCTCAATATGTGAGCTCACAGTTATTGCACTAGTGCCATGCCTGCCTGCCTGCTGCCATGATTTCCACCATGATGGTCACAGACTCTAACCCTCTGAAACTGTAAGCCTCATATAAACTCAATTTCCTCCATAAGTTGCCTTGGTCATGGTGTCTTTTTTCCCCATTTATTTATCTATTTATTTGCTTAAATTTTGATGGCAGCCTCCTTCCCTCCTCTCCTCCCAGGCTTACCCTGCCATCCCCTTCTTCTATTCCCCCCTCTCTGTCTCCTCAGAAAAGTGGAGCCTCCCCCAGGTACCAACCTGCCCTAGCACATTAAGTCACATCAGGACCAGGCACATCTCTTCCATTGAGGTCAGACAAGCCATCCTAGCTAGGGGAAAAGAACCCAAAGGCAGGCAACAGAGTCCAAGTCAGAGATAGCCAGGCAACAGAGTCCAAGTTGGAGATAGCCCCTGCACCAATTGTTAAGAGACCCACATGAAGACCAAACTGCATATCTGCTACCTATGTGTAGGGGCCCTAGGTCCAATCCATGCATACATTTGGTTGGGGGTTCAGTCTCTGTGAGCCTCCATAGGCCCGGGTTAGTTGGCTTTGTAGGTCTTCTTGTAGTATTCTTGAGCCCTCTGGCCCCCCTCAATATTTCCCCTTGACTCTTTCACAAGACTCCTTGAGCTCCACCTGATGTTTGGCTGTAGGTCTCTCCATCTGTTTCCATCAGCTGCTGGATGAAGCCTCTCGGATGACAGTTATGCTAGGCTCCTGTCTGCAAGAATAGCAGAGTTTTATTAATAGTGTTAGAGACTGGCTCTCTCCTATGGGGTGGTGTTGGGCCAGTCATTGGTTGGTCATTCCTTCAACCTTTGCTCCATCTTTATCCCTAAATATCTTGTAGGCAGGGCAAATTTTAGATCAAAGATTTTGTCCATTGGTTGGTGTCCACCTCCCTCCAGTGGAAGTCCTACCTGGCTATGGGAGGTGGCTACCTCAGGCTCCATACTGCAGTTAGGAGTCCCAGCTAAGATCATTCCAATGTCCTCCCAGGGATCATGTCCATCCCAGGTCTTCAGCTTGTCCCAGAGATGCCCATCCAAATAATAATGGCTCTAGGAGGTGACTGTGCTACAAGCTCCCACCCGAGACCCTTCGATCCACAGATAAAAGACACACACAGAGACACACACATGCACACACACACATACACACACACACACACACACACACACACAGAGAGGAGGGGGGGGGGAGGGGGAGGGGGGGGGAGAGGGAGAGGGGGAGAGAGAGAGAGAGAGAGAGAGAGAGAGAGAGAGAGAGAGAGAGAGAGAGGAGAATTCTTTACAGTTTGCCTTCTTGGAACAATTTCTGGGCATTACTATCCTCTGCCTGGAAAAATGTACCTTTACCAATTTAATACCTCTGTCTGTCCACCTGCCCTAAACTTAGTGGCTAGTCCTACCTAGCCCCGCCAAACATCCTTGGCCACCCACCTGTGGCAGAGGCTGCAGGCCCTAGATTCCCCCAAGACCTACACGGTTGCTGCATTCTTCTTCCTCCAAAGAATCGAGGAAAAGCCCCCTCTCTTTCCCGGCATCTGTTTTCGCCCCTGGGACCCGGAAGTCCCATCTGTACCTTCTGCCCAGCAATTGGCCCTGGCCTTCTTACTGACAAAACAAGAACCAATTGGGGAACAGAACTCTAGCTAGCATCAGAACCTCCTCGTATAATTTCCTTGTATAATTTCCCCCTTTTTCTTTTCTTATTTTATTAATTTGGATACTGTCGTCTGTCTTTTGGTCAGTTTGGCTAAGGACTTGTCTATCTTGTTAATTTTCTCAAAGAATCGACTCTTGGTTTCATTGATTCTTTGTATTGTTTTCTTTATTCTTAATTTATTGATTTCAGCCCTAAGTTTAATTTATTTCCTGTCATCTACTCCTCTTGGGTGTGTTTGTTTTAGAGCTTTCAGGTGTGCATTTAAATTGTCAATATGAGATCTTTCTAATTTCTTGATGAAGTTACTTAATGCTCTGAACTTTCCTCTTAGCACTGCTTTCATTATGTCCCATAAGTCTGGGTATGCCGTGTCTTTATTTTCGTTGATGTCTAGAAATAAATTTTAATTTCTTTCTTTATTTCTTCCCTGACTCAGTGGCCACTGAGTAGTTGTTCAGTTTCCAGAAGTTTGTAAGCTTTCTATTGTTTCTGTTGTTTTGAAGTCCAGCTTTAACCCAGGGTGATCTGATAAGATACAAGAGGATATTTCAATTTTCTTGTATCCATTAAGGTTTATTTTGTGTCCAAGTATATGGTCATTTTTAGAGGAGGCCCCATGATATGCTGAGAAGAAGGTATATTCTCTTGCATTTAGATGAAATGTTCTGTAGATATCTGTTAGGTCCATTTGAGTCATAACCTATGTTAATTTCATTATTTTTCTGTTCAGTTTCTGTGTCAGTGACCTGTCAATTGGTGAAAGTGGAGTGTTAAAGTTTCCCACTAATAGTGTGTAGGGTTAGATATGTGATTTAAGCTTTACTAATGCTTCTTTTAGGAATGTGGGTACCCTTGCATTTGTGGCATAAATATTCAGAGTTGAGATGCCCTCTTGGTGGGTTTTTCCTTTGATGAGTATAAAGTGTCCTTCCATATCTCTTTTGATTAAATTTGATTAAAATCTGTTTTATTAGATACTAGAATGGCTACTCCAGCTTGCTTCTTGGGTCCATTTTCTTGGAAAACTTTTTCCCTAGCCCTTTACTTTTAGGTAATATCTATCTTTATTTCTGAGATGTGTTTCTTGTATGCAGGAGAATGACAGATCATGTTTTCACATCCATTTGATTGGCCTGTGTCTTTTACTGGAGAATTGAGTTCATTGATGTCGAGACATATTAAAGACCAATGATTGTTAATTCCTGTTATTTTGATGTTGGTGGTGGTAAAGAGAGAGAGAGAGAGAGAGAGAGAGAGAGAGAGAGAGAGAGAGAGAGAGAAGGAGAAAGAGAGCCTGTGCATGTGTGTGTGCATGTGTCTTTCCCTTCTTTCGGTTATGCTGGTGTGGGGTTATTTATTTCCTGTGTTTTCTTGGGTATAGTTAGCCTCCTTGGTTTAGAGTTTTCCTTCTAGTGTGCGGGGCTCAATTTGTGAATAGATATTGTTTAAATTTGTCATGGAATATCCGGCTTTCCTCGTCTAAGGTGAATAACAGTTTTGCTGGGTATAGTCGTCTGGAGTGACATCTGTGGTCTCTCAGGGTCTCTAATCAAAATGAACATTAATATAGAAATATTTATGACATCAATTCTATGGATTTCTGATGTTTTGAAATTCAACTATCCATGTAAGATAACCTGGACTGTTGTCTGTTAACTCCTCTCTGCTATTTCTAAATAAAATATAGAAAACACCCTAACAATAAACTCAAAGTCATCAATTTGTTATAGTCCCTTAACTCACAGGCTAATCATCCCAAATCAGTTAAAAAAGTTAAAGAAGGACTGGGTCTAAGCCTTGTATTTCTAAATGTGTTATACAGGCACAATGCCCGTGAGAGTATCAATATTCATTTCACTTTCATATCAATAAGAAGCTCATACCAATGAAAACCTTAAATTTGAAATCCAAGTGAATTTTGTACCATTTAAGAAATTATAACTTCATTTTGATACTAAATTATACAGATTTCTACCAATAGGTTATGGCTATGCCATAAATCCTAGCTAATCCTCCCTGTTCCAACAAAACCGCTACTTTTCCCCAGAGAGGCAGCCCACTATTAACCACCTTAGTCCCCAAGCCCAGGGAATAGGGGCGCTGACTCTTCTTTAACTTCTTCAAGCTGATTACGGGCATTGAGATATTAGAAGAGGGGTGGGGGGAAGAGTAAATTGATAAGCTTCTGACGCTGTGTCTTCACTGCATCCAGATGGAATTCCTGGACACTGGAGGTTTGAATAGGTCTGCTCGTTTTTCTTGATGAGTAGATACACCAAGGCTGTGTATTTTGCAATATACAATTCTCTGGACAAGTTTTAGTATCAAGAAAAAAAAATTTTTCCCTAGAGGGCTGACATTTTTTTTTTTAAAGATGTTGGTTCTAACAACTTTTTTTTCCCCTTTTATGTAGTTGGTTATAATATTTACATTTCAAGTTTTATCCTCTTATCCCATTTCCCCCACCACCCAGGAACTCCTTATCCCATCCCCCCTCCTTATATCCCTTCTATGAGGCTGTGCCCGCACCTACCCCCCCACCCCCACTACTCCCTCCTCACCCTCACATTCCCCCCCATTCTGTGTTTGGTCATGGTATCTTAAAGCAGAGGAAAAGTAAGAGAGTTCCCCAAGCTAGTGGACTTCAATGCATTAGGATTTTAATGGATATGCTCAAACATTGATTTCTGGGTGTCTCTGACCCACAAGTCTTAAGGAACTGGGTTGGGCATTTTCATCTCTAACTAGTTACCATGTGATATTGGTGGTGCTAGTTAGGAAACCACAATGAGGTCCAAGTACTGTGAAGGTAGGTGCCAACTGGACTCCTGACTCTCTATTGGGACAGGATCTCTCTACATGTCCCTGGATGTCCTGGAACTCGCTATGTAGACTAGGCTAGCCTCAAACACATAGAGAGATCCACCTGCCTCTGCCTCCTGAGTGCTGGGGTGGAAGACATGTGCCATCAAGCCCAGTCTAAATTCTTATCTTGACTCCAATATTTTAATAGATTTATTTGTTGCATCTTTGCTATCCCAACTCCTTAGAGGCTGGGTACTCCCTCTCACTTTTAGATCTTCCAGAATGTTTCTAGGTTCTCATTACATTGTCAGATGTACATAATGGGACTTTCATTCATGGCTTCTGTTGTTATCTTCAAGCTATTCCTGTTTACTACTCACCTTCCCTGCTTTCAGATGCTAGGGACTTCCCCAACTGTAGTCACTTCACAGCGAGTTCATAGGGTCTGTGGTTCCTACTAAGTCCTTGTGCACCAGCTGCCAGTCTGTTCTATGAGACCTGGCCCATATTTTTCCTTTTCCAGTCTCCTCTAACCCATCACAGTTAAAACATAAACTTTTAGGCGACATCAACTTTCAAACTTATCTCTGTTCAGTTGACCTCTTCTTTCTATCCCCTTTTCTGGAATGACAGTCCCCATGTTAGTGTATGGCACTCAGAAACAACCAATGTGCTACATGACTCCTGACTACAATTCATTAAACCACTGTAGTCTTTCTACAAAACTTTTGGGGCCATATGCATGTACCAAACACACACACACACACACACACACACACACACACACACACACACACACTGGCATGGAGGCAAAAGGTGAACCTTATGTGTTACTTCTCAAAATGCTGTCCACCATGTTTTTGTGGATGCAGAGTCTCTCCCTTGACTAGAAACTCACTGATTCAGCAGGCTGGCTGACTAGTGAGCTCCAGAGAACAAACTGCTTGTCTCTCTCTCCATAACATGTGGAAGGATTGAACTTAACTTGTCAGTCATGCCTGCAAGTCTCTTCGCCCACTGAAATATCTCTCCGGCCATGCCTTGGCTTTTAAGACATAGGTTCTGGGGCTGGAACTCAGTCCTCACGCTTGCAAGGCAAGCGCTTTCCTGACTGAGCCTGCGTTGTGTCCATCTGCCCTTTGGGAAGCATTAACTTTGGGCTAAAGACTTGCAAATATTCTTCTCAGACCCGCCATCCCCCTTTCACGCTTAGGGAAGTACTTTCTTTGCTTGAGCCAGGACTTTACGCAAATGTTCATCTGGTTGTTTGTTTCTTTTGAATAATATTTCAACCAGTAGAGATTTTTTTCTTTTAAAATATGTCTTTTAAAACTATTTTTTCGGCTGGGCGGTGGTGGTGCACGCCTTTAGTCCCAGCACTTGGGAGGCAGAGTCAGGCGGATTTCTGAGTTCGAGGCTAGCCTGGTCTACAGAGTGAGTTCCAGGACAGCCAGGACACAGAGAAACCCTGTCTCGAAAAACAAAACAAAACAAAACAAAACAAAACAAAACAAAACAAAACAAAACAAAAAACTATTTTTTGTTGTGAGAGGAATATTTGTTCACTCCGAGTGTTATAAGGTAGAGATGAGCAGGAAAGAGACGAGCAGAAGAAGCATTCGTTTCTGTCAAGCCACCCACCCAGTCTTGATCATCATGAACACTTTGTTTGACGTTTATCTTTCTAGAACCTTGCTCAATGCTCAATGCCTTTCCAGTAACCCATAAATGAATACATTTCTGAACATGAATGACGCATAGAGGCGAGTTTGTGATGTGTTTGTATATATCCATTGTACAGGCTGCTCCTTCTAGCTCTGAGTCAGCCTCAGAGAGACTCCAGTATTCTGTGAGAGTTGTTGATAAAACAGTGCGTGGGGTGGGTAAGAACAGACTTCTGTAGCACAGCCCACCACCCACCCTCCCAGGCTTCTGACTCACCCCTCAGTGCTTACTGGGTGGGAGTTACCAGCCAGTTAGCAATGCACAGAGCTGGACTCAGGCACTTCCCACGCTTCTCTGAAGGATAACCCAAGGAGTTCTGTCTGTTTAAATCAGGTCTGTCACTGTGAAGCCTGCAAATATGGTACCCCCCATGTCAAAATTCTCATCCCACCAGGCTTGACACCGCATCGATTGTTTACAGATACCAACCCTGCTGTGCAAACTTCTTTCAGAAACAACCATGTTCTATCTGCAATTTTCAGGCACTTGCCCAGTTCTTTCTTATTTTCCAATAAACCCTTCAGGGATTCTCCATGTCTTTGGCTAATTCCCTCAGCACTGTGGGGTGAAATTCATCTAGGTCTGAAGAACCGAACCCCTTACAGGGACATTCTTTTCCTGTCTTGGTCCCTCTCGGACATCACGATGATTGTTCTACCCATCCAGGTTTGAAGCCTTCCACTTTGAAAGAGCAGACAGAAACTGGGAGCTATAAAAAAGTCTCCCCACCCCCAACTATCAGCTTTGGAATCTGAGCCTCAATGCACAATTCTGTCCAGTGTCCTTTACCTGTACCCAACAAAATAGTATTTTAATGCTTCTAGATGCTTCTATATACTTTGATTCTTTTATTCTCTTGGCTTCAGTTTTACAGGTATGACTTTCCTTCAGTGTCAGTCTTTCTCTGAATTGGCTGTTCTTTTCTTCCCCTCCCTCCCTTCAACCCCTGTGTGTGTGTGTGTGTGTGTGTGTGTGTGTGTGTGTGTGGTTGTGTGTGTGTGTGTGATCTTTTCTACTCTGATTCCATTGACCTGACCATTATGCTCCCAAATTCCTGTCCCTCTTCCTTTACTCCATGGTAATTTTTAAGGTTATTCATCTCTATATTTTCCTCAAATCTTAATCTATTTCTGCACCCATAGGTTCCAGCACTGTCAGCATCCTATCACTGGCCAGAACTTTTTGAACTTTCAGATGAATGTCTCAGAGCTCCCCCACTTCCCCCTTGGCTATCACAACATAAAACACCGTAGGGATTTCACATGCCTGAGTTTACAAGGTTCATAGCATCAGAGACAGAGTGAGGCTAAGTCAAAATGGAACTTGCTGGGAAGGTTCCAGAAAGTTCACTGTGATGGCAACCTCAGAACTGAGCTCCAAAGCAGTAGAACCAATGTGGCTCAGTCCACTCAGCGGAAACTAAGCTGCCCTTATGCCAATATACCTAAGATTAGAAGTCCTAAGAGAAACAGAGTCTGAATGGTCAAGGTTAATTCTGATATTTGTCTCTTGATCCGGGAAAAATGGGGAGCCTTAATTTGCATGTATAGTAAGAAGACTTGCAATGGAAGAGAGATTGTGTTCCTGGGAGGGACTGGGTTGACATTACTCCTAGTGGGGTGGACACATGAAAGACTATTGTAAAACAACAGATATCCACTACAGTTCCCAGGGTTCCCTTTAATTCCAGTTTACTATTAAATTCTACTTTTTGTTTAGAATTAAGTTGATTGTATTGCTTTTATTGATTTTTCTGATTCTGGGGAAATGTGTTACTAGAGAAAGGTACCAGATGCTTATCCAGTGCTTTCTTTTGGCAGAATGAGACTTCCTGCATGTAGTTTATTAGGAGAAATCCCAGGTAGCAGTAACCTCTACACCTATTTTAGGAACAATTATATAATATGTAATTCTATTACCCTGAGTACAAATAAGCAAATGCATTTACCTTATACTGACATAGTGAATAAGGGGCTGGAGAAATGGCTCAGTGGCTAAAGCATACTACTTTTGTAAAGAATCTGGGCTTGTTTTCCAGTCCTTGAACCTCATCATGCAGGTCACAATTGCTTATAACTCCAGTTCCAGGAGATCTGACTCTTTGCCTCATGTGGCTGCCTGCACACATCTGGTGCACATAAATTCAAGTAGACACAGACACACATAAATAAAACACATTTTAAAAAATATGGCATTAAGAAGGCTAGGCTAACCCCATGACAAGCTTCAAATTGGCAGTTTAGGAGACTAGGCTTAAGAACTGGGCAAGTCTAGAGAAGCCCAGATAAGTCAATTACTAGGAAAAAAAAAACAAAACAAACAAACAAAAAAAAAAAAAACCCAAAAACCCCAGGCGTCAGTCGGCTAGTCAGAAACTGCCCTGACCTCATCTGACCTGAGGCAAGGACAATGGGTCAGCAGCAGTTTCTAGACTTCCTCAGCAACAGTTTCCAGACCTCCCCAGCAAGTTTCCAGTCCCCACATCCCAGTAATGGAATGTCCCTAGAGATGGATTAAGATAAAGGTCACCTACCCTGGAATCCCCTAATGTGCTTTAAATCTAGCATGTAAGTTCACTTGGTTGAATTTCTATCTTGGTAATGGGAGACCCCAGCATGCTGGACTTCTGCAGAATGAAACACTCCAGGGTATCATCAGTGAATCATGAACCCTTACAAGATCACTTTAACAAGCATATTTTAGATTATTACTACATAGACACTGAGTATTGTTTCTAAACTTTATTATTATTTCTTCCTAAAAATTATTGATTTACTCTTGGAATAATTACTTGTCCTGTTAGCTCCCATTTGGTTGTATGGGATCTACTAGTCTTTAATCTTCCAGCATGTCAGGTGTACTTTATAACATTTGAGTTGATGGTTTTCCCTAGGCTCATTCTTCTTCCACGTTTCAAATGTCCCATTTCTCTTTCCCTTATTAAATATGTCTCTCTGAGACCTCATACTTTGAGTTCTGTCAGAAACTTACCCTAAGCTATGATAATCCATCCCTGTATCCAACCACTCTTTTCTTGTGTTCCCTTAAATGCAGATGTCAACAAGGATTAAAATGTATATCCAATGGTGACTCGTCTTTGAACTTCCTCATTAGAATTGAAAACAAATGTGCTTCTCTTGACTTCTCTTTTGTTCCCATAGGAGCATATAGATGCATGGTGACTGGCTTAAGCTAGGCTCTGCTTTCTAAACACCTCCAAACAGATATTATTCTAAATTAACCAGGTGGTGGACTGCAGGTAGCATCACTATGGATGACAAGTTCCATACAACACAGCATCCACACAGAACATTAGTGCACACATAGCTATTGAGGGAGTTAAAAGAATGATTGGAACTAAAGAATAAAAAATTATTAAAAAAAAATTAGTTAATAAGATATATACAGGCTTTCCTTTAGGTTTTTCTTTAAAAGACATGGAAAATTTCATGTCTGAAATTTCCTCTGAAATTTCCTCTGAAACGAGTCAGGCCAGTTTTGGGAACTGGCTGTACAGAAAAGGAAAGTAAAGAATGTAAGCCATCTAGGTGGGGCTGGGAAGCTAGTAGCGCCATGATGACAGGGCAAGTGACAGGGTAACAACTGAGAAATAGTTGGGCAGAGTGACATGACAAGACCACATTTTTGTGAGAAATGGATGTGCAGAATGCTTTCCACATGATCCTGTATCATTTAGGTTTGGGCTCCTCTGGAATGTTCCACTATTTTTATGTTATGTATCCTTGACAACCTCTCATCTCTCTTCCCACTCCCCTAGTTTGTGGTTTACCCCTTTAAAAATTCTCCTCAGACTGACTGGCTTGGTCAAACTCTACTCCTTCGAGAGTGTGCAGTTTGACCTTGGCTAGCCAACTCTCTCCCCAATAAACCTCTGCTGATTGCATCCAGGTACGGTGTCTTGAGATTTTTGGGTGGCCATGATTTCTCGACATTTGAGCAAGGGTCTTCCTAGTTTGGGGGTATTCAGAACCACTGATTTAAAGTCAGATGAGACTTTGTGGGAATTCTGATAGGAAGCAAGAAATTAATGATGGACCGTAATAACAGGAAAGAAGACTAGATCAACATTTTTCATTTATTTATTTATTTATTTATTTATTTATTTATTTATTTATTTATTGAGAGACAGGGTTTCTCTATATATCCCTAGGTATCCTGAAACTTACTTTGTAGATCAGGCTGGCCTTGGACTCACAGATCTACCTGCCTCTGCCTCCTGAGTGCTGGGATTAAAGGCATGTACCACCACTGTTCTGGTTTCAATTTTCCTAGTTTTCTTTTTCTTTCTTTCTTTCTTTTTAAATATTTTATGTGTAATGGTGTTTTGCCTGCAAGTGTGTCTGCATATGATATATCCGGTGCCCACAGATACCAGAAGAAGGCATTAGATCCCCTAGAACTGGAGTTAAAACTGTCATAAGCCATCATGTCAGTACTAGGAATTCAGCCCAGGTTTTCTGGAAAAGCTGCTGGTGCTCTTAAGTGATGAGGCCTGAATTTTCCTATGAATAAGTTTTCTCATACCATCTTGGAGCACTTCTGCTTTGCAAATCAGAATCACAGTAGAACTACAAGACTGCAAGAATATTCTTTAAAGCCTTCTGATTTCCAGGTACTATTTTGAAAATGAAGCAGACCACACAAACAATTCCAAATGTCATTTGCAGGAATCTTCAACCCCATGAAGGCTAAGCCACAGTGCCAAGGTGAGTTGAGTCCCCACTGGAATTTGACACTGGGATTTGTCACTGGAGTGGCCGTTTAGTTTCAAAGTCGTCTTACGTAGACATCTGAGACTTGCTCATCATTTAGCTTTCATTGTGGCCATCTATAATAAGATCTGAACCTGGACAATGAGGCATCCACTGAAGGGGTCTCAGGCTTTGGTACTTACTTTACACAGCAGTTTTCTAACTGTGAGGCTAGGCATATGCAGAGAGCTGGGGGTAAAATACAGTTTAGGAGAGTGTCAGTGTTGGGGAAACCGAGTCTGTGGTCCAGGGATTCTAGAACAATGTAAGAGGAGAAAAGACAGGAACATGGACATGCCTTTTCTGCCATGAACAGGGCTGGAGGACTTCATATATGAATCACTGCCTGTGTCATGGCTAGGTGAGCCCATGTTAAAGGCACCGGGTCATTTCTACAAGAGCCATTGTGTCCAAAGAAACTTGCTTTACCCGAAGCAAAGTAAAAGTCAAGACCCTCTGGAATCCCAGTGAGCAGTGCGCTCAAGAGCAGGAGCAGAAGTCAACAGCGTGGTCTTTCTTAAGGTATACCCAAATTTGTAGCCATCTTTGGCATTTTTATAGGGTGGTACTGTTAGCATTCTGTCTAAACTCCTTGCCACAGTTACCTGGCAATAGCCAGGTAGGCCTGGTGTACTATAAAAGGGACTGCTTGCTCCCTCCTCTCTCTCTTGCTCTCTTGTCTCTTGCTTCTCTCTTCCCCTTGCCCCTCTTTCTTCCCTTCCCCATCTCTCCATATGGTCATGGCCAGCCTCTACTTTTCTTTTCTCTTCTCCTCTCTCTCTCTCTCTCCCTCTCTCTGTCTCTAACTCCCCTCCCCATCCCCTGAATAAACTCTATTCTATACTATATGGTCATGTGGCTGGTCCCTCAGGAGGAAGAGATGCCTCGGCATAGGCCTGCTGAGACATTCCTTTCCCCATACCTCTCCACACACCCACAGAACATATTCTTTTTCTCTTTTTATAAACACACCAGGTACTGGGATAACAATGTTGTGGGTGGCTCATTTAAAAGTAGATTTAGTTGGACTGTGCACTATTTTAACAGGGTCTGACACTTGCTAGAAATTGGACCAGATGGCCAGAGAGAGACCAGGGCCTCTAACCCACTTTTGTATAACAGAATTCTTTCCTTCCACAATAGAATTTTTTACTTCAATCATGAGTAAGGCATGCTGGGAAAGATGTAGAGAAGACCTGTGCAAAGGTGCTTTTGGGGGGTATGGGTACGTGGATGGCAAAGGAGACTGGAACACATGAATACAGTGCCATACTACCTGGCCCCAGTTAATATGTAAAATAGATATAAATTATTCCCAAGAGGCTGCATTCAGTCTCTAGTCTACATTTCTACCTTTATCCATGTACATAGAAGTGAATGAAAAGAACGGTAAGGAGAAACACCAAAATAGAGATGAGTTCACCCCACCTTACTAAGGAAAAGAGAGAGGAACTAATTGCTGTCTACTTCCAAAAAGATACTGGGGAACGAATGGCAAGCTCACTCTCCATGCTCGG
Source organism: Rhabdomys pumilio (assembly GCA_030674055.1). Taxonomy (NCBI): domain Eukaryota; kingdom Metazoa; phylum Chordata; class Mammalia; order Rodentia; family Muridae; genus Rhabdomys; species Rhabdomys pumilio. Next base: position 22,051,340 of record JANHMN010000014.1, on the reverse strand, counting down.
AGAGGAATTAAAGCTCACTCTCCATGCTCCTGTAGAGTTACTGAGGGAAAGTAGGCTGCAGCCATTCTGCAGGGGAGATGATGGAGCAGGGTCACAGACTTTCCTGGGGCCGATCTAAGATGGCTCTGTGGGAGCTTTACCCATCTGCTGCCCTCCAGCCTCAGGCACCATACACATAGTCATCGGTACTAGGGAAACTTCCTTCCATCCTCTACCTGGTGTGGTGGGAACAGACCTAGGGGGCTTCTTAACCAGAATGACATGAAACACGTGCAGAATGACAAGATTATCCACTCTGCAGCCCGTGACCCACAGGAGAATAATGTCTATTGTGGCTGTTTTTGCACAGCCACCAGGAAATGATGTGACACCCATGGAATAGAAGGGACTGGAGCAGTTTGGACAAAGGAATAGTTGAACTCTGATATAATCTCCAGTGACCCTGTTAGAGTTTAGAGGCTGTGAGAGCCACAGTTATCCTTCTAAAGAACCAGAGGGACTCCATTTGTGTGGTAGTTTAAATAAGAATGGCCCCCATAGACCCATATATGTGAACACAGTCACCAAGGAGTGGCATTATTTGAAAGGATTAGGAGGTGTGGCCTTGTTGGAGGAAGTGTGTCATAAGTGGTGATCTTTGAGGTTTTAAAAGCCCAAGCCAGGACCAGTGGCTCTCCCTTCCTGTTCCCTTCAGATGCAAAACTCTCAGCTACCATAGTCTGCCTCTATGATCTCATGCTGTGCATGAGGATAATGGACTATACCTTGAAAACCATAAGCAAGTCCCAATTAAATGCTTCTTTTTATAAGACTTGCCATTACCATGTGTTTCTTCATATCAATAGGACACAGACTAATACATAGAGTCCATTCCATATGGGCATAGAGAGTATGTCTTTATTGTTTTCTCTATGGGCTATTTCATACACAGAACAGTAGGGAGTTATACTGGCTGGATTTGTGTGTCAAGTTGACATAAGCTAGAGTCATCAGAGAGGAGGGAGCATCAATTGAGAAAATACCTTCATGAGATCCAGTTGTAAGGCATTTTTTTTTTCAATTAGTGATCAATGGGGGAGGGCCCATTGTGGATGGTGCCACCCCTGGGCTGGTGGTTCTGGGTTTTATAAGAAAGTCATGGGAAATAAGCCAGTAATCAGCACCCCTCCATTGCTTCTGTATCAGGTCATGCCTGCAGATTCCAGCCCTGTCCTGATTTCCTCCACTGATGGACTATGATCTGGAAGTGTAGGCCGAATCAACCCTTTCCTCCCCTACTCCCTTTTGGCCATGTGTCTATGTCGTCACAGCAGTAGAAACCCTGACCAGGACAGGAGTGTGTCACTGCGTGGAGCTGGTGTTCAGCTTCCTTTCTCTAACAACTTCCGGGGATAATCAGCATCTAAAAGCAAGAGACACTTTGTCTCATTATTCTGGAACTTTCCATCCAAGGCTGATTGGTACTGTCATTCTTGGGCCTGTGGCAAGGCAGCACTTGATAGTGGCAACACATGGCAAATTATTTACCTCACAGCTGGGATGTGAAAGAGAGAAACAAGAGAGGGTTAGAGTCCTGTCATCCCCTTCCATGAGATACCTTATCGTGACCTAAGTCATCCCACTAGGTTCCATCATGCAAAGCTTCCACCATTTCCTAGTAGCTGCTCAGTCTAGGACTAAACCTTTTACAAGGGGGCCTAATGGAGAACTTATTCTTCATATTCTCTTTAGTCCAGAGCTAAACTATAACAGGTAGGTATCGTGGTTCATTTTGATAATTCCTCCTTGTTGATGGACATTTAGATTACTTTGATATTTCAAAGTATGCTTCAAAGTACACATCTGTGTGCTGGTGCATCTTAAAGTATTCAAGAAGATACAAACGACACAAAGACATAAAAGAAACAAAAAGATTTTAAAGTATTCAAGAAGATGTTAGAATTAGAGGTGCAGATAGCAGGCTCTCCATCCATGATTTTCCAGGAGTTACCAGATCTTTTACCCAGGGTCTGCCCACGGCTGCTTCTCACCTAATTCCTGACACTTCACTACTAACTACCTGGAGACTTCCCTGTACTCACTAAACAGAAGCAGAGAAACAACACCTAAAGATGGTCCAAGTAAGTTATATAAACTAGAACAGCCCCATTTCAACATTCTGTCACTGTGTCCCCCCATAGACATTGTCTCAATAAAAGTTCCCACTCACTGTGGCAAGGCACAGAGAGATAACCAAGGAAAGAAGGGTCTAATATTTGCTCTTCAAGGAGCTGAGAACCAACCCTATCCACTACTTGGGACGCAGAAGAGCTGAGTCTGCTATCTGGCCTTTTCCCCTTCCTGGCATGGTTCCAGTTATCAGAAGAGAAACTGGCAGAACATGAGGTAGACATTGCGGTAGGCTTTGCCCACCCTTTGTGCAGTGATGTAAAACTGCAAGGCATGGGCAGAAGTCATCGACTGAGAAACGGGTTTCTCTTATCATCATAAACTCTTCCAATCCTGAGTGAGTTTTGTTTGCTTCCATAGGAAATGCTGTATGTTTCTTCCCTGTTTAAGTGACTTTCAAACTTTGACCATAACCAACAATAAGAAATACTTGAACAATGTAATTCGTCTCCATCCCCGTATATCAAACTCGAACCTCATCAAGAGCACTTGGCTTTACTGCGTATGACATATTTCTGGCATTTTTCACTGAGGTCTATTTTGTTTTGCAAAAACATTGCTCTCAACCTACTTGATTTTATGGTCCATTAATGAGTCACGAATTGTTTCAAAACCATTGTTATTTATGCCACCCACAGGCCTGACAGATCATCCAGGGTTTGCCTGTGTAATAAAAACCTTAAAAGCCTCCACTCTCTGCCTGCTAAATTTGTTCTTCCTTTAGGAGTTAAGAGTTCCTCCGCCCAAAGTGTATCAGAATCAACATCTACCTGAAGATTTCTCCCTCCCAGCTGCAATAATGTGCTGTCATTGGGTGCGTGGGTGGGGATGTGGGGGGGGGGAGGAATCCACACGTGCACCTGGCAATGCCATTCTACTTGATGGTCTGTCACAGCTGGGGGAGCTTTCGTTGCAGAGGTCCTTTGATGCGGCTTGAAGGAAAGGAATGAATGCAAATTCTAGCCAGAAATCTATCCCACACAACTGACTGGGTTCATGACAGAAGGAGGCTTATGTTACTGTCACTCAGAGGAGTGATCTGCTTCAGGGAGAAGTCTGGTGGCATGAAGTCAAAGGAAAAGGCAGGAAAGATTCAGATGGGGTGTGGGTTCTTCTTTCTCTCTGCTTTCACTACAAGGAACTCCACTCTAGGGATTAAGTAAGAAAGGACCCAAGTGTCCATCAACAAATAAGTTAAGTGAACAAAAGATGGTATGCACATAGGATGGAACATTCTTCAGACATGGAGAACGGAAGGAATTGTGGCTTAGTCTACCTATCACACAGATGAACCCTAAAAATATTATGCCAAAAATAAATAAATAATAAAAAATATTGTGCTAAGTAAAACATGCCAGACACAAAGATAGTATTGTATGATTCATATTAGGTGAGGTGGTGTCCAGGCTGGTCAAGTTTAGAGTTAGAAATAGAATAGAATAGAAAATAGAATAGAATAGAAAATAGAACAGAACAGAACAGAACAGAACAGAACAGAACAGAACAGAACAACCACTAGGCTAAGGGGGAGAAGGAGAAGGAAGAGGAGGAGGAGAGGAGGAGGAGAAGGAGGAGGAGAAGGAGGAGGAGAAGGAGAAGGAAGGAGAAGGAGAAGGAGAAGGAGAAGGAGAAGAAGGAGAAAGAAGGAGGAGGAGGAGGAGGAGGAGGAGGAGAAGGAGAAGGAGAAGGAGAAGGAGGAGGAGGAGGAGGAGAAAGAGAAGAGGAGAAAGAGAAGGAGAAGGAAGGAAGGAGAAGGAGAAGGAGAAAAGGAGAGCAGGACTTACCGTTAGCCTTGTGAACTGTCGTGGTTGGTCTTCACTGTCAATTTTGATGGGGCCATATCTTCTGAATCCTTCCACTCTAGAGGAATAGGCTTTTGCAGCAAACCTTCTCCAGCAAGCCAGACAATATCCAAGGTATCAATGGCAGATGGAGCTAACTGTTTGAAACCTTTGGCAGACCTCCATATATGGATCACAGTAGAGACCTGTGGCTTTTGGAGAAAGGCCCTGCTGTCACCTGCAGACAATTACTGCCCTTTGAGAAGCAGATCTTGGCCTTAGCACAGACTGGATACTTGACACCATGTTACCAAATCACTGTACAACCTGAGCTGCCAGTCACAAACTAGGGTTTATTTGACACACCACACGCACAGCAGCAATCCTTCGTAAATGGGAGTGGTCTGTGTGGGTCAAGAAAGGAGTTTCAGTGTCAGTGGGGGTGATTAATCCAGATTGGGGGCCATCGAACTGCTTTCTCGGGATGGACATGGGAAGAGTGAGTACCAAAGATCCTGTAAGACACTGATCATCTATTTTTCTCATTACTATGACCAAACACCTGGCAAAGAGCAATTTAATGGAGAAAGGATTTACTTTGGCTCACGGTTTAAGGGTACAGTGGGTAGGTCATGGTGGAGAAGGTGTCACAGTGGAGGTGGAGGCTGGTCACATTGTGTCCATAGTCAGGACAAAGACAGAGACAAATGCTGGGAGTTGGCTTGCTTTGTTTTTCTGTTTTTCTTTTTTCCTTTTCATTCAGACTCAAGGCCATGGGTGGTGACATTCATGGAGTGTTGGCCTTACAGCCTCAGTTAAACCTCTCAAGACAAACCTGGGAAGGCTGTGTTCAGGGTGGTTTTAAATATAGTCAAGTTGGCAATGAAAATTAGTCATCACGGGACATGTCTTGGAAACTTCAGGCCCTCCAGTTAAAGTTAATGGAAACCACAGCAGCTTCTATCTAGATGTGATGATAAAGGACCGAGACCATTCAGGAATGAAGGTGTGGATCACCCCTGGGGATAAACAGTGATGCTGCTGAGGTGTTTGTTGAGGGCAAGAGAATATGGGTGGGCAGTAAAGAGTCATCACAGATGCTCCCTAAGGACACAGGACCAGTCGTGGAGACAAGGATCATCACAGATGCTCCCTAAGGACACAGGACCAGT
>JANHMN010000014.1:22031057-22046208 GCA_030674055.1 Rhabdomys pumilio | reverse complement strand
GGACACAGGACCAGTTGTGGAGACAAGGATCATCACAGATACTCCCTTAGGACACAGGACCAGTTGTGGAGACAAGGGTCATTACAGACGCTCCCTAAGGACACAGGACCAGTCGTGGAGACAAGGAGTGTAACTGCCAGGGTTCTTATTTGTTAAGGAGATGTTTGTGCGTATTTACTACATTGGTCACACCTAGAAGCCCGTATCTTGTTTTCCTGACTCTCCTATTCCTTTGTCACACAACACAACAAATGAGTCAATACCATCAATTACCTGTTGTTAAATCTATATTATTATATATAAACTACTGACTACTAAAAGAGTAAGCTTTCCTCGGGGAATTTTGCTATCTGTTCTGAGAGAATTAGCATATTTTCAGTTCGTGATAGGATAATTCTATTAGGTTAGGGGAATTATGACCTTGTTGTTGTGTGGATTTGGAGTCTGATCGTGGTATAAGGAGAGAGGGCTGGGTGTCAGGTCTCTAAGGAAAGCTGGTTTTCATTGTCAACTTGACAATTTTTAGAATCACTTAGGAGTCACACCTCTGAGCTTGTGTTTACAGAGATTAACTCAGAGACTTGTCCTCAAGGTGAGCAGCACCTTCGGATGGGCAGCCCAGTTATGAGGAGCTCCAGGGAAAGGCAGCACGTGCCTGACTTTGCTGCTTTTTTCTGAATAAGGGTGTCTACCGTTCCTGTCATTATTTGCCATTCTCCAGTGACACCACATTACACCCTTGTCAGCCTTCCAACATGGACTTGATATAAGTGAGTTCAAGGGGTTTCCAGCTACCAACACTGGATTGGGTCTGCTGAGGCCCAGACTGAGGGGCTACAGGGTTCTCAGCCTCCCGTGTGCAGAGAGCTAGTGTTGGAGTATCTGGTTCCTGTTATTTAAGGCAATTTAACAGTCTGCCTCTGTCTTTCTCAGACTGTCTCTCTGTCTCTCTGTCTGTCTGTCCCTCTCTCTCTTTTTCTCTCTGTCTGTCTTTCTCGGACTGTCTTTCTGTCTCTCTGTCTCTCTCTGTCTTTCTCTGTCTCTGTCTGTCTTTCTCAGACTTTCTCCCTCTCCCTCTCCTTTCCCCTTCTGGCCCCCTTCTTCTTCATCCCTCCCACTCTATCTTTTTCAGACTGTCTGTCTGTCTTTCTCAGACTTTCTATCTGTCTCCCTGTCCCTATCCCTCCCTCAGCTATGTTCCTTTAGAGAACTCTGCTTACTAGACAGTTACAAAGTTTTTCTTTAGGATGATACAAATTTCCTGGCAATGAATAGAGGCGACAAGGAGGGGACGGTTATAGGATATTGTGTGAATGTTCTTAACACCAGTGAACTTTTCACTAAAAACGGTCAAAACGGTAAAGGAGACAGTCTGTGTAACTCAATACAAATCCACGGCAATATCTGTGAGCATCATAATTATATTCACCATGCTGTACCACCAACACCACCAGCTGTCTCCTGGTGGTACCCATTTTCCACAGCACAGAGCCAGGGGAAATGAGCCTGCCAATTTTCCCTGGCACTTAGAGTACCTGTCTTTCCCAACAGACTAGGTGAGATGGCAGCCATTGAGGTCAGCTTCTTCCTGTGGATCTGGACCTGGGGCTGGGCTTTTAATGCCAATGTATGGCTTCCAGATTATAGAATAGCTTTTTCTTGTGGAACTGGGACATGGGACCTACCTCTTGGCTCACTGGAATCGTCTTCTATAATATTAAAATGACAGGTGACAAGCAGGCACCCTGTTTTGTTCATATAACCTCCCACTGTCCTACTGAGTTACTAAAGATTTTGTTGAAAAACTCTCTCTTATATTGTCCTAAGCCCTCTGGCCAGTTGCCAGATTTTGAATGAAGTATTTGCAAAGTTTTGCCTATTTTATTTGATGTCTGAGCAGTGCCAGTGTTTCTAGATCCCTCACGCCTCTATTCTGGAAGTTTCCCCAACCTCACAGAGTTTGAATTCACCACGTTGAGGGGCTAAGGATGTATTGCTCAGTTGGGCGAGTGTTCACCTAGCCCTGCATTTGATCCTAGCACCACATAAAGTGGGCATGGTAAAGCATGTCTGTAAATGTCAGCACTCGTGGGGTAGAGGTAGGAGGATCATTTGAAAGTTCGAGGCCCACCCGAGTTACAATAGATTCTGTCTCACAAAGTTATAGTGAATAGCAGGGAAAAAGTTCCACTTTAAAGTTCTCACAAAGTTATAGTTTATAGTGGAAGGATGTGTAGTTTTGAGTAGCAGCGTTTTGTGTATTCCTCTTGGGGACTTCCAGGTAAGTTCATGTACTAATCTTACCATCTTCTGAAAATACCCCAGGGAGAACCAGAGACAGTGGCTCTGGCCAACATCAAGTTGCTCTAAAACCAGGTCCAGCTCTTTGTCCAGTGAGCTAACAGTTAGGGTAAAGCAAACATTTGATCACAAACCGTAGATCAAACGTACAGATGTCCTGCAGCTACGTAAGGAGACGACCAGTGAGAGATACCCAAGGCCCTGACAATCCAGGAAACTGTCCGCATCTTCAGATGAGGGCTTAGGGTGAGTGCTAAGTGGCTCAGACTCTGTCATCCGTGCTCTCTTCAGAGAAATGTGTCATTGCTTAATGACCGTTTATTGAACACCCCCTGGGAAGTGCCATTGCCACAAGCAGTTTCTAAAGTTCTGTATAACCTCGCCTTGATTTTTGCTTTTTATTTCCCACAAGAAATTTTCCACTGCCAGAGAATTTATATTTCTTTTGTTTTCCAATTGCTTTTTAAAGCGTAAGAAAAGGCAATTGGCTCAGTCCTGTATGGATACTGTCTTGGAAAGTGACAGCTGAGTATTTTACATATTATTCTGACTTGAATAACCTGCCACTCTAAGTGCGGCCGTTTTCTCTGCTAGACTTGCTACAGTTTGGAAGGTAAGCCATCCGTACACCATAATAAGTAACACGGTGATTGTCTCTGCAAGTCTAGAATGATTAATTGGTTTTTACCTCATCCGTCCCCTCATCCCACACAAGATTGGATGGAGATAGTTTTACTCTTACCACTTTTTAGAAGAAGAAACAAAATTATTTGCTAGCTTAATATGATGAATTGCTACCTGGAAGTCATAGCTTTGTGATTCTTCCATATGCCTTTTAATATACCCATCTATTTTCCTTCCAAAGAGCATTCATTTATTAAAATCCACCGTGTGAAGAGACTTACTATACAGGCCAAGTATCAGTTAAAAAGGGTTCTACATACAATGCTCCCCCACAGTGGTCGCTATCATTTTAGGGATAATTCAGCCAACCCCTCACTCTGTCACCTGCCTTGCCTAGGGACACTGTGAAGAGGAAGGCTTCAGCTTGGATATGTTGTTTGAGTCGGGATAAGAGGATGTTCTTGCATTTTTCTCATCAGGGAATAAAGATGGAGGATGCAGGTTTCGGAGGTGTTAGAAATGAAGGACAATCGAGATTTTTGACTCGAGGTCATGGACTCTACTCCTCCTCTGACATTGAAATCCTATTTGTCCCGTGCTTGTCTGTGCAAATCACTTGGGCAGAGCATGACAATGCAGCAGACACACAAGGACTTTTCCCACATGGTACTCCAAACACAGCCGCTCTCCAGGGAGCATAAGAGAAACCTTTGGGCTTCTACTTCCCCTCCATTTGTTTGAAGGATCAAGAGAACACAGCCCTCTTTCAACAAAAATTTAAAAAAGGAAAATCATGAAAAGAGCCAGCCTCTTTTTTTCCTCTCCTTCCCCTTAATATATTGTTGCATCCAGGGAAGAGGAAGCAGTGAGCGCCACTGATACTGAGCCCCCAGGGATCCCATAAGGGTCACACCCCAGCTACCACGGGGGCTTGTCTTCCTCCATTTGCAGAGGGAATTTGTAGTTCTGGGTGTGGAAGTTGCTTTTGGCTCTGCACTGATGTGAAACAAAGAAAACACAAAAAGAAGAAAAAAGAAACATGTGCGTATTTGTGTATGTGGTGTGTATGCATGTATGTGCAATGTGTGTTTATGTATGTGAAGTGTGTGTGTGTGTATGTGTGGCATGTGGTATATGTATATATGTGTATGTTGAGTGTTTGCATGTGTGTATGGTGTGGTGTATATCTATGTGAGAGAGAACTGGAGGGAGAGAGCCAGAGAGAGAGAGAAAAAAGAGAGAGAGAGAAGGAGGGAGGGAGGGAGAGAAAGAGAGAGAGAGAGAGAGAGAGAGAGAGAGAGAGAGCTCTTCCAACAAAGCAGGCTGTGAATGCACCTAGGTTTTCATGGGGCAGCGAGTTCTTAGATGCAAGGCTCTGGGGAAAGATTTGGATAATCTTCAGCTATGTCCTGCTGGTCTCCACAGTCTGCCTCAGAACTATGTGTTCCTTAAGGGCGGAGACAAATTCCTTCCACATGTTTTTGTTTTTGGTTTCTTCCTAAAGTGTGGTCAGGATGGCCAGGAGCAATCGTCTCTGTGCCTTGTAACATAACAACACTGTGTTTATTCTCCACCTCACCAAGTAAGGTGTGCACTGAACCACATTTTTTGCATAGCTAGACTTTTGAGAACTATTTTTTTTTTTTTAATGAAAATGTTTTTGGGCCATGAATTCTCTTTTAAGAATGAAAGTGTTTTTGTGTTCTTGTTTTATTGACTGGATCAGAGGTAGCTTTGGGAGCTGGGGAGATAAAAGGACTCTTTCCAGCATCACAGGGTCTTAGGGTCTCACACTCTGTGCTCTGCCATCTCTTCCTGCCACTTGTGCCTGTGAAATTCTTGTTTGCTTCACTTTTCACCAACTGAAATCTAGAAGAAAACAGAAAACAGATGAACTTAAATCTGTACCACGCAGTACTTAGTAAGTGTGCCCTTCACCCACCAAGCAGAGAGCATGGGCACCGTGGGATCCACGGGCTCTAACTGATCCCTTTAGTCATTATGACAGGAGATGGACTGCACAGCAAGGGCTGAGAAAAGTATGCATTTTGTGTGTGTGTGTGTGTGTGTGTGTGTGTGTGTGTGTGTGTGTGTGTTTATATGTGCACATGTGTGAGGGCTATTTATCATCAGGTGCTAGGGACCTTGGTTTTTCAGACAGGGTTTTCTGTTGGTCTGGCATGGAGCTTACCAAGTTGCCTTATCTGGCTGGCCAGCAAGCACAGAGGATCCACCCCTCCCCTCCACTCCTGCTCTGGGATTACAATCACTACTGCATCCAGACTGCTGTCCCGGCCCCGTCCCATGCATGGGCTCTGGAGGATCAAACTTAGGTCTTCATGTTTGCAAGGCAGGCATTTCACCAACTGACACGTCATCCCAGCCCATTTTTAGTTTTTGCTATTAAATCTTCCTTGAGCATAAGTCAAAGGACGAGAGAGAGAGAGAGAGAGAGAGAGAGAGAGAGAGAGAGAGAGATAGAGAGAGAGAGAGAGAGAGAGTCTTTCAGATATCTATTTTGTAGCTCAGGCTGCCCTTGAACTCTCTTCATCTTGCCCTCATGAGTTCTGGGATTACAGATCTGTTCAGTTGTACCCCTTTTAAAATTGTTTGCTATCATGTTATCCTAATATTGTTTCTCACAGTATATTAGAGGAGACTCTTGAGTATCTCCCAGCATCTTTCAGGCTACCTTCCAGACCATCTCTTATGTGAGAACTAAAACAAGTTTCAAAACTGTGAATATTATGTTCTTTGTTTCATGATTTTTTTTTATTTCATCCTCACACTCATCTGTAGAGAAATGTGGAGGGATGGAGTAGAAAAGTCTCCAAATATTACTAGCAGAGATTTGCCATTGTGGTAGGATTTAGGACTATAAGACTATTTGGCGAAATGCAGAAACTGGAGGCCCAGTTCAGAGGGGTACAAAGACTCTCTCCAGAACTGAGCTACTGGCTACTCTTACTAACAGTGCAGTGGTATTCATTACCATCCATCTAGGACAGCTAACGAGGGTGCGTGTATGGAAATGAATAGAAGTAGGAAAACCTTTGTGTTACATGCTAACACCTAGCATGGGAGAGACATTCAGTGACACGGCAGATCAAATGACCTTGCCAGTGGACATTAGCCTCTGTCAGTAGCTTCTCAGTGCTGGAACAAAAAGCACATTGCATGAAGCAGCCATGGGTACAGAGGTGGAGGGGACCCTGAAAACTTGGCACCCTGAATTACACCAACCAAGGCCTAAGGGGTTTCCACCATTCTTGAATGGACCATTTGTGAAGAGTGATGACAAGCTCCCCACATGAGCCCACAGCTTAAGAACAAACAATCATTTGGTAACAGGTTTACCCTTCCCAAAGGGACAGCGGGAACAGACCCAGATTCCCTCTGTAACTTGTTCCTGCTGCTGCGCGTAAGAACTTAGCCCATACTATTGTGCAAGTCGGTTATGGAGCTCTGTTCTGCTAGCACAGAACCTCAGGCACCATCACATCAAACCATGAGCTTGACTTTACACAGTAAGTAAAACCAAGAGATGGGCCCACTGGCTGTATCACACATATGATACCCATGATTGAATGTTCCCTATGATGCTTTTTAGAGGAAACAGTCTGAGAGGGTTGGGTACCATTCTTCAGTTTATTTGTGGATCAAAGGCTTTTAAGGGTGTTACATACTCAGTAGGAAGACAGTGTGTGTCCAGAGACGAGGAGTCGAAACGGGTGTAGCCCCACACTTTGGACCCTGATACAGTGCAGATAAAGGAGCTGGGATTTCTTTCACCTTCCTCTTTTAAGATTCCCTCTCCATGAAAAGCCTACCAGAACCTTCCAGTGGAGGTCCATGGATCTCTAAAAAGTAATTTGGAGTGATGCCAGAAGCAGCATCACTGAGAGATACAGAGAAGATGCCACCAACCCCGGTTTTCCTCCAAGGAAAAACATGTAGCTGCTTGGAGAGAGCAGTTAGCAGCCAGTCCCAGATGTGTACCCCATAGGGTCAGTCCCAAATGCTGGGGTGTGATCTTCTCAGGGCAGCCCACCTCTGGTCCTGAGTGCGGGCTGAGAATAGTTGGATGGTGGTAGGGAAGACCTAGACATTCCTGCCCAATCTGGTCCAGCCCTGCTGGCTGGAAGGTCTTTGCCCCAGCTCTGCCTACCAGGACTAACTGTGGCTTAGAACAACACTGGAAGCTTTTCTGTCCTTGCTAGGTTTCTAATCTCTTTTTTTCACTTGTGTTAATCCTAAATAAATGTCTTACCTACCAAGTCGTCTTAGCATCTGCTTCCTGGAGAACAAACCTGCAACAGGTTTTGCACTTTGAAGCAAGAGAAACCTAAGTAACTATGTATTTTGGTAGCTTCCTTTCCAATTTTTAAGTACTGGCAAATAAGTAACACCATTCTTTCAACTTTTTTTATTTACTTAAATTAACAAAACACAGGTTACATGCCATTTCCAAGTAAATTGTCTGGAAACAGGAAGTAACATTCACAACTTGAGTTGCTAGATGCTTGGAGCTTTAGTTTTTACTGGTAAGCCCAAATTCTGTATAAAAAGCAACATTTGGTATGATGTTGTCCCAATATGTGAAGGATTTTAAATGTTAGCTTGGTTACATTTTGTTTCAGCAAAGCAGAGAAAGATCATAATTCAAAACATAACGTTAATATTTTATTGAATGTCTTTGGGGCTCAATAAATACAGAATGCGCAGTGACTGAGCTTTCTTCTACAACTACTTACATCCAGATATACCCATTAGCTCCTTTTGACTTGAGAAAGATTGGCTCCAGTGTCATGGCCAAAGGGAGATCCAAGACTAAAAAACATAAAAGGATGAAAGAGGGGTACAAATAAACTAAGGGGGACCATCGCAAGCCTGAGTAAAAAGGGCAGGAGTCAAATATGCCACTAGGCTGGATGGTTAGCCAGTTCAAAGTGATGATGGTCCAAAGGCTGGGAGTCAACGTGATGATGGTCCAAAGCCTGGAAGCATTTGGGTCTGACCTCTTTTCCAAATTCTATAATATGATGAAGGGTGTGACTTTGGAATGCTGGTGATCTTGGATGACTTTATTCTTTAGTTTGCTGAGGTGGGCTCCCTGAGACCTACTTCAGATTTGTATCTGGTTAGTCAGATCAAGGTTGGCCACACCTTTTCCAGTGTCTCACTCCTTGGGATGCTTTCGAGAAGCCAAGGAACAATACTAAAGGCTGTGTTAGGAAAACGGGTATAAATGAGAGCCGCTGCCTTCTCTACACGTGAAACCTGGGGCTGGCATTACTTTCAGGTGAGTGTTGGACTCTCCTTCAGGTTATAGCCTACCAAGTCTTTCATACTGGGGAGTAAAAGCCAGGGCCAGGCTCAGGGGCATCCAGACTACACTGCAGTTCTTTCCTGGGATCTTTCTTCTCCCTCCATGAAGTCTGCAGCTTTGAGTGAAATGGTCCTGGGAGCTGGCTATCTCCTTCCCCACCTGCTCCAGCTCTGGAGGGGCCTATGATGGGATATCCAACTCTCCAAAACTTGTTCTCAAACCGCCATTCTAAACCACTCTCTCTCTGACACAACTGGTTTCTCAAGCATTCCCACAAGATTTCCTCCTCTAGGTTTTCTTGGTTCCTTCTATTTTAATGTGACACCCAGAGGCACCTGGACGTAGGTGTAACTGTGGTCAGGCACAGCACATGTGCCTCAATTCTCCATCCATGGATGAGGCTTCCCGGACACTTGCATCTAAGACACACAAAAGCTCCAATCGCAGTGAATAGAAGGGATCTTGCCCATCTGAAGACTTTCAACAGTTCTTTGTCCTGAGTTGTGCTTGTGGCCACAGAAACCCAGGGTGATCTCCCCACCATCCATCACCTTTGCAGATGTTATGACCTAGAGATATGCACATCTGGAAGTAGGAAACATACCAGCCTTTTGTCCTTCACAGGGGTAGTCATGACAAAGAAATGAATTTTAGGTTGTTGGTAGGAGAAATGGCTGAGAGATTGTCCATGCACATAGGTAAATGGTGGGTCATGGAGAAGCAGCTTGGTAGGCAAGGAAAACTGCATCCAGTAGTAAGAGCTAGACTGGATCTCTTAGATGAATGTGCTGGGAATTTTGGGGAGGAGAGGAAGCAAGGCAGTCCCTAGAACTTTCCTTTACCAAGAATATTGACACTCTTAACCAAAAGGACAGTAAACCAAAGGTTTTACAGAAACACAGTCTAGAGCCTACCATGAGTCAGTGACATGAACAGCCCCATGCAGCGCTGCTTTCTATGGTGGCAGGGTCTAAGAAGGCCAGGCCAATAGCCCAGCATATCCATTATAATCCTCACAGTACACTGCAACAGCAGTTCACACATCTGGGTAAGAGTCATCAGAGGCCAGCCATGAATCTTTCAACACACTAAGTAGCTACAAACATCACAGGTGTTGTCTTCTAGTATACACACATACACACACACACACATACACACACACACACATACACACACACATGTATATTTACAATGTGTGGATGTGTGTGTGTGTGGTGTGTTTGTGTGATGTGTGTGAGTGTGTGTGGTATGTGTGTGTGTATGGTGTGTGTATGGTGTATGTGTGTATGTCTGTATGTGTGGTGTGTATGTGTGTGTGATATGGCATGTGTGTGTATGTGAGCAGTGTGTGTGGGGTGTATGTGTATGGTGTAGGTGTGCAGTGTGTGTGTGTATGGTGTATGTCTGTGTGTGGTGTGATGTATGGTATGTGTGTTGTGTATGGCATGTGTGTATGTGAGGTGTGTATGTGAGGTGTGTGTGTGTGTGTGTGTGTGTGTGTGTGTGGTGTATCCTTAGGAGGATGACAAAACAAGAACAAAGACCCAAGTCAGCATTGTGGTTGCAGGTCTTCTGCCTGCCACCTCACTGTATCTAAAGACAGAATCAAAACTATGTCTGAACAGTGGGAAGTCCCGGGGACAGAACTGGGTGAGGACTAGGTGAGACCAGTGCTCTTCTTTTTCAAGAGGCACCTGGAGGTGCTTTGGAAACTCCCAGTGGTGGACCCTACTCCAGGTAGATTAACCCAGAACCTTACAGGGGTTTGCTTACTTCCATCCTTTTTCTTTAAGAGAAGGTTTGACCTTATAATCCAGGGTGGTTTCAAACAGGCCATCCTCCTGCCTCAGCCTCCCAAGTACTGGGATTACAGTTGTGAGCTACAATGCCTAGCTAGGTCAGCGTTTTCCAAAGGATCTACCGGATGATTCTCACAAGTAGCCAGCTCTCAGAGGACAGCTCAGATCTTGCTTATGGTGATGAACTGGCGACCATCCCCCTACCCAAGTAAGTCAGAGTTTGTTTTAGGGAGCAGTCCTGGACCCCATTTCATAACCTAAGCTCCACTGCTCACTCTGACAGGCAGTTCTCCTTCCAGCTGCTTCATGGGGCAGGAGGCCTCAGAGCACGGTGAGGAAGTTCTTCTAGCGAAGGGGTTTGATCTGAAGAGCTGGGACTCCTCAAGCATCATCCAGATGTCTACAGGGGTGACCCAGATGTCCCATTGACCAGGAGAGCTGAAGCAGAAGAGAGGACCCAACCAGGTGTCTGAGCATCATCATCTGGTTCTGTCTTAGTCAAAATGATTCAACTTCTTCTGAAACCCAACCTCATGTTTGCAGGAACGAACTTCTTGAGCCTTCCCAACAGTTCATCTCTTGCGTCATTTTCTGTGTTTCTATTATTTAATAAAAGCTGTATTTTTATATTTGTATATATACAACTACTAATATTTTCATCTATGATACTGTAACCTTCATAAATGCACCTAAATAGTCACTAATTAAGACAACGTGAGCACCACAGTCTTGCAGCTAGAAAGACGTTTGCATCACTGTGTGTTAGGAGAAAACAATGTCTAAAAGCACCTCGAGGTTCAGCTTGCAGTTAGGTATCTAGAAGAATGCACAGTTCATCACGTTGGTGAGGTGTATAATAACACCAAAGGACTCCTGCACATGTATGGAATTGCCAAGTGACCAAGGAACGGCCTGAGAAGCGAGTGTTACCCACGCATTTAGTCTGAGCCATTTTAAAAGATGGGCGTCATTCTCCCGCCTGCAGCAAATGACAGTTTGCACGGAAAGCTATAGTTGAACTGCCTAGATCTCCTTTTCCAAATGTAATTTTAAAGCCGTTCACCTAGATACCCAAAAGAACTGCTTGTTTTTCCATTTTCCTCTCCAGTAATTCTTTTAAACCCTCATCTCTGTGCTTGAAGTATAAGTAATCAGAAAACGAGGGGCCCTGCCCTCCGCTTTGCAACAGCCCGCTGCCCAGGCGCTCGTCTCTGATGGTGCAGTCTATGTCTCTCTCCTCGCAGTCTAAGTCTCTGCCCTCGTGGTCCTCGCTACTGTCCTCCTGCTGCTCTTCCGGAGCATCCCGATCCCGGCATCCTTCTCCAGGGCTCTGTAGAGCCTGCTCCTGCTTGGTGGAAAGATCCTCAGGCGCGCAGAGCTGCTGGCTCTCCGGGGCCAGGCTGGGGCTATAGGGTTCCACTTCGTAGCAGTTGTCCTCTTCACCGGCCTCCTCATCGTCCTGGCAGAGGCAGCCCTGCGTGCTGTCCACTTCGGACTGGAACATTGGCCCCTTCGCACTGCGCTTCTGGGAGAGGTCAAACGGCTCCTCCTGCTCCAGATTCCTCAGCATACCAGTGGACTGCGCCAGGACGAGTCGTCCTCTACCCAGACCTGAAGGACCAGAGCAGAATTTATGTGTCTGAGAAAAGTTATGCCCGAGGCCCTTTAGGTATTCTCTTGTTCATTTTAAAAACTGGGGGGCCAAGAGGGTAGGGGGGTGGGTAGGGGGTAGAGGACTTGGGCATGGGAAACTTGTAATCCATAGAACTCTTTAAGGCAAACCTGGCAACGTATGGCCCAACTTAGCATGTCTCTACTGAGAATTTAAAATAAGAAAAATTAAGGGGAGGGGCGGGAACATAGAGTATTGTGAAGTTTTTTTATTACATTAAAAATGAAAATAATATCACCTAAATTGTGGTTTAAACACATAAATGGAACTACACAATGAACTTTATCTGGGTGATGAAAATGCCTACATACATGAGGATACATACACATATTCTCTGTATATTCTAAGTTAAAATATCTCTCCCTCCCTTGCCCCCCCCCCAACTTCTCTATGTCATTTTCTTCCCCCCTTTTCCTTAACAAAACTGTCTGGAAGGATGTAGGCTCAGATCTCAAAACTGATGAACTCTGAAGTGGCTTCTGAACTTTCTCTTCCCTTCTCAAGTATTTCTCATTTTCTTGTCACAGAGAACATTTAGTCCCCAGTAAATATTGAGGTCTCAAGACCTCAAATAAAGAAAGCCACAGCAAAGATAGTTCATCTTCAAACAAAGACAAACAAACCTAGGCAACTCCATAGCCTGTGGACCCTCCCTATGCACCCATACCATGGGCAGGGTGGTCTGGGGGTGGGTCCCTTTCGGCTTGAGTACCAAGGATTAGGGATTAGCACTGGGCACAGACTGCAGCTCATTTCATCTCCAGTTCAAGGCCACTGCCTGTGGTGACCCAAACCAGATTGTCAGACACAGCAGGGACACTGAAAGTTTGAGAAACAGGAAGGGAGGTGTCCAGGATACAGCAGGTGGCAGGCTGGAGTTGGAGGGAAGAAAGGAAGGGTCGGGGCTCTGAGGGACAATGATGCCTGCTGTTTATAGCTTTAATCTTGTCGGGGGGCCAAAGGAATCTTTTCATCTTTCTAATGATTTTTTTTGAGAAAAAATATTATAGATGAAGCCACCAAAATTGTTGAAAATTTGTTAAGTTTTTTTTTTTTTAAAGCAATCCTCTGATACACAGTGATGCTCTCCCAGTCCCACAAAATGACAGAGCCACAGTGTGCCTGTTAGGATATGAGCTCCAGTGTGAGATAATTCAGTGACCACATTGGTTTTTAATGGATGACTTCCTCTTGTTATGGCTGTTTCCCACCCAGGTGATAGAGCAAACTCTACTTTTAGAAAAACCCATGTCTTGCTTTGGAAAGGGCGTGGCAAACCAGAGTCAATAAATGATTAAAGAGAAAGGGTATCTCAAGGAAAGAGAAACATTCTCTTCTTAACCAGTATTGTTTTTTAAAGGTTTTTGCATAAACTCATTTGTATGATCATAGCTGACTTTGCGCCAGGGGTCACCATAAACAGAGGAGGTGTGGAATACAAACAGCAAAGAGATACAAACAAGTCAGCCATGGTTTTGACTGAGATGATGAGCGACTGTAGGCTTGACTCAGAAAACCGACCGGTTAGAGTCCCGGCTCTGCCTGCAAACCTCTGCTTGTCACAGATAGTTTATGTGACACCTGCAAGGTCTCCTCAGACCCAAAATGAGGACAGGCTCTCTTACTGACTTGGAAGAGGTGACTGAAGAGGCTGCTAAGTATTATCCTGAGCTATCACCATCTTAATGGTCAAAAAGCTATTGATGTCATTTTGTAAATGCTGCATGTGACTGTCTTCTCTTTCGGCACTCAGACCTAGAGGGCCCAGGTGCTCTCTCCCATTCTCCTGCTTTGTGTCTGCATAGGCTTGTGTGTGTGTGTGGGTGCATTCATTGTCTGTCTGTCTGTCTGTTTGTTTGTTTGTATATTTATTTTGTTGTTTGTTTTTGTAGGGTTAGCTGATGAGGTGACTAAGTAGCCTGCTGCACTCGGGGGACCTTCAACATAAAGTCTTCACTGACAAGGGCCTGGAGCTAAGGAGATCGAACAAGCAAGAGGTTTTCATTAGTTCAGTCAAGAGACACAAACCCCTGCTCATATGAGAGCTGGGGCCATCGGAAAACTGCCCTTGTGTGAGCAGAAAGGGCAACATCGCTCACTACAAACACATCTCTGCTGGTGCATGGGATACAGAGCCAGCATTTGATTTTGAAAATGGAAGAACCCCCCCCCACGTTATCTAGCTGTGTGACAAGTATATGTAATAATATAATAATTACTATATATAATAAAGTTGAAATGTAGTGAGGATATAATAAAGACTGAGTTGAAAACGCCTGAGTTCAAATCCTGAATCTGCCTCTTCTTTCTTTCTTTCTTTCTTTCTTTCTTTCTTTCTTTCTTTCTTTCTTCTTTAATTGAGCAACTATGGATGTCTCAGATTTCCAACCTGAAAAACGGGAATGATAGATCTTCTCTAGCTGGGAGTGACTGAGGACTTAAAAAAGCAAAGCACACCATGCACGGCCTGAGACAAAGGAGCCAAGGACAGTACCACTGCCATCGTCATTGTGTTCCAGAGTTGTTCGGTGACTCTTTTACTCTTGCTTGTCCTGCTGCTCTGCTGTGGTCGTTAAAATACACCCCCTGTTCTGGGCAAGAATAACCCCACCCCAAGAAGTGCCCCCCCCCATAAAAGCACACTGCTCTTCCATGTGCCGTTCCCTGGGCATGGCGGACAGGGCTTCCACCCACAGTGGAGGCAGTACCTTGGGAATGAAGGCCTCGCTCCATCACTCCATGCTTGACCTTCATGTGGCGGGTCAGGTTCCCCTTCAGCGTGAACTTACTGGGACAGTAGAGGCACTTGAAGGGCTTGCTGTCCGAGTGCAGGTGCAGGTGGCCCATTAGGTTGTGCATCCTGTTGAATTCCTTCCCACACAGCTGTGGAGACACAGACCAGGGCACAGTGAGCGTGCCGGGGAGAACCCATGTTCTAATGGTGTGGGGCTGGAGAGGCCTAGCCACACCTGCTCGGTGCTATGACTACTTCCAAAGACAGTGTCCCTCTGACAGGCAGAGAGGGGCCAGGTGCTACCTGGGTGTCAGAAGTAGAACAGGCAGAGTGGGTTGTGAGACACAGGTGTCCAGGATCTCTAAACTCAACACCCAGATTGCAAACCTTAAAATAAAGCTTTTTTGTTGTTGTTGTTGTTGTTGTTTTGTGGCGGGGTCTCATGTAGTTTAAGCTGACCTCAAACTTCTTATGTAGCTAGTTAAAAGAGACAGAAATATAAGAAAGGAGCCATCTTTTCTCTGGGTAGAGATATAAAGAAATGAGAATATTGTCAGATATAGATATAGATATAGATATAGATATAGATATAGATATAGATATAGATATAGATATAGATAGATAAAAGCAAACTTTTAGAAATGTATTCATCTGTGTGTATGTCTGAGTCTATGGATGTGTACCTGTGTGGG
>JANHMN010000014.1:21988665-22030957 GCA_030674055.1 Rhabdomys pumilio | reverse complement strand
TTTTTTTTTTTTTTTTTTTTTTTGGTTTTTTTTTTTTTGAGACAGGGTTTCTCTGTGTATTCCTGGCTGTCCTGGAACTCACTCTGTAGACCAGGCTGGCCTTGAACTCAGAAATCTGCTTGCCTCTGCCTCCCAAGTGCTGGGATTAAAGGCGTGCGCCACCACCACCCAGCACATGACATATCTCAAGAGGGGATCTGATACTTCTCCACAGAAGAAAATGCACAATGGTGACTCTGGAGTCTATTTTATCCCTGAGCCTCTAGAGAGCACCATTTTGAAGCTTCAGCTTTTCCTTGGTTGTGCAGTGCTTAGACCCGAGTGTTAAGTGATGGCAGAGAACTCTTCTCTGCCCTCAGTCCCTGAGAGAAACCACAGGGAGGATGTGAGGTAAGGCATGCCCTGGGGCTTAAATTAGCTTTCCCTTCTCACTGATAGAAGTCTTCGAGGCTGATGTTGAGGAATCTAGATTGAAATTCTATCACCAAAGACACTGTTTTCTTTAGGGAAGGGCAATGGAGCTAACCTTGGAAGAATGGGCAGAGCTGACAAGATTGACCCTGGGAGGCAAGGCAAAAGACTGTTGGGTGTATGAGGAACCAGCCTGCAACCATCCACACGAAAACTATGAGTGGCTGGCTCTGTACCTATTGGAGGATATGGAGTACATTTCTCTCCTCTAATTCCTTGCTAGTGAGAATGAATTTTCGATCCTAGGCAGAGTTCTTCTTAGCTCAGAGTAAGTATACACCATACACATTAGAAGACCGTGACCTGGAGATACGGCTCAGAGGCCCAGTGTTTGCACAGTATGTGTAAGCACTGGGTTTGAACCCCACCATGGATGAGGGACCAGCAACAAGAAATGACAGCTTAAGTGGAGGAAAGAGTAGGAAAGCTGACCAGTTCCAACTTCCACAAGAGAAGCCATATGTAAGATGAATACTTCCTTTATTCCCACTAGACAGAACTCATGAAGACACTGGCTAATCGGAGCTCAGTTTTGCACACGCCTAAAGTTGTTTTCTTTTTAAAGTTATAATAGTTACCTTAGCTTTCCTGCTTTTCTATTACAGCTGAGGAACAAATCTTCAGATCTAAAGATCCATGTTAGGCATTTGTAGTCCAAGAACATTTTAAGGAAAAGAAACACAGCTCATATGTTTTGTGGGGTGATCGCTTGGTATTTAGAGGTGTGTTGCTGTTGCAATTGCTGAGACCAGGACTGAATCAACACTGGTCGTATGTGCCCCACCAGGCAAACTGAGTGTTCAGGCTCTGCCTGCCTTTCGATTGCAACTTGCCTTGTGTATGCTTGACACATGGCAGGTCCTCTGTTAGTGGGTGGGGCATGTCGCAGTAGAAGAACTTGAGAAAAAAGCCGCTAGAGGGAGAGCAGAAGGTGTGTAGGAGAGAGAAACTGAGGGCTGACAGATGACTTCAGTCATCAAGTACAGCCATGCAGAGGCTCAGATGCTCCCCTGTAAAGCAAGCAGAGGTAGGTCAGATGCTCCCCTGTAAAGCAGGTAGAGATGGCTCAGATGCTCCCCTCTACTGCAAACACAGAGGCTCTAAAGCAGAACTGTATCACTGAAAGTGAAGGAACAGGCCTCTATGCTGGCTTCCATGGTGGGAGACATTCTTCTTCTAGTTACTCTCGTGCTGCCCAGGTATTAGACTCTGGATTGGCCTGGAAAATGCTTCACTAGAGAGAGAGAGAGATCTGGGGCAGCAGTTTAGTCGGTAAAGTGCTCTCTATGCAAGTATGAGGACCCAAATCAGAATCCCAGCACTGAGAGTGATGATAGACTGCTTTTGCAAACCTAGTGCTGAGGCGGTGGAGATGGGCAGGTCCCTGGGGCTCATTAGACAGACAGCCTAGCCTAATTGATGGCACTTAGGGGGGAGGGGGAAGAACCTGATGGCTTCTAAAGAATGACTTCTGAGCTTGACCTTTAGCCTCCACAGAAACATGCACCAAATACACACACACACACACACACACACACACACACACACACACACACACCAGGTAGTTCATCCTTTTCTTGAAGGATGTGTGGTTTGTCCTTACCTTTTGATTTGGCACAAGTATGAACTGTCTTCATTAATATTTGTAGACACTTCAGTCTCCCTTACACTACAGGTGAACTGCTGCCATTGTGAAAAGACTCAACTGCTTAGAGTTGTCATACCCATCATGCCTGGGACTCGGGGTAGGAAGAAATCCTGCAATTCGTCTACCCCAAGGTTCCACCCATCAACCTTCAAAGTTCCCTCACCACAAATCTTCCCTCAGAGTTCTATGTTTGTCATAATGGCCACCTCTGGGTGTCTTGCAGGTTCCTCTTCAGCCTCACACAAGTGTCCTGTCTAGTTTCATGTCAACTTGTCACCAGTTAGAGTTATCTAAAGAGAGGGAACCTAAATTAAGAAAATTCCTCCATAAGATCCAACATTTTCTTAATTAGTGACTTATGGGGAGGGCTCAGCCCATTGTGGATATGCCATCCCTGGGCTGATGGCCCTGAATTCTATAATAAAGCAGATTGAGCAAATGATGGTGAGCAAGCCAGTAAGCATCTTCCATGGCCCCTGCATCAGCTCCTGCCTCCGGGTTCCTGCTTTGACTTCCTTCAGTGATGGACTGTTACATAGAATTGTAAGCTGAAAAATAAACTCTTTCCTCCCCAAGTTGCTTTGGTTATGGCGTTTCATGACAACAACAGAAGCCCTGACTGGGATGATCCTTTCTGAGAGCCTGGTGAGCTGATTGTTCACTGCTACAGATTTGCTGGCTCAATTCACTCAACAGGAAACTTTTTGGGATATTTTAGTGGTATATGGAAACATTACGGCTTTAAAATTATATTGTCGGATCTGTGAGTTCAAGGCAAGTGTGGTTTACTTAATGAACCTCAGGACAGCCAGAACCTCATAGAGAAACACTGTCTCAAAAAACCAAAATGACAAAAACATACATTGTATTCCACAGTGATCCCAGTGGCCTGATGGAAAGTCCACCATGAGTGACGATGGGTCAGTTCTGAGTCTAGTTTCTGTGCTGTTGGCATGCTTAATTTTTTTTTAATAATACAGTTGCCCTGTGTAACTTGGGGTAGCCTGTTGGTTGTAACAATGTAGAGATACCACAGCGGTAAGTGGAGGTATGTCAACTCTAATAGGTTTTTAATGCAAGGGTCATCTCTATTTTCTTTGTAGCCAACTTCAGTATCAGGGACAAGCCAGGAAAATAGCATCACCTTATACAAAAATCTTAAAATACAGCCATTACTGGTTCTCCTCATTTCCCCACTCACCTGCACGCATACCCGTTAGTAAACTAAAACCCTCCCTGGCAGGAGGGTGGAGTCAGATCATAAAGGACCTGAAGCACTTGGCCTTCATTCACCTATCAACAGTCGCTACTCAGTGCCTTCCTCCACCTCTGACCTCAACAGAGTCCTCTGGTTCTCACTCAAGAGCATTTGCTTCTTTGCAGTTCCCAGAAGAGTGTCCTCACATAACAGCGCTAAGTATAGAGAGGTTTTGTTTTGTTTTTATGTCTATGAAACACAGAGCCATCCCACTCAGACAATGATGAGGGGGTCAGAAAAAGAGGCTGGGATCTGCTGCCAACAGAGTCCTGGAATGTCAGCTCTAAGCAGAGTCCCTGCAACTGGGGACAGAAGCAAGAGTACAGAGGGACCAGCAGAACTCACTTCTTCTCTGAGTAAAAAAAAAAAATCAGTAGCTGAAGGCAAGGCTTCCTGAATTGAAAATGTAAGTGCATCTCCAAACCAGAACTGGATGAAGGATCTCCTTCCTTACAAGGTCTGCATCAAAGTAAGAGAGACACTGGTGGAGGGCTGGGGATTCAGCTTCCATCTTTCCAGATGTGAGTCACCGCACCCCAACAAGGGTGCTGTGCTTTGCAAACATCAAAGGAAAGGAAAGGGATCTTCTGGCTGAACCCCTGCCAGGTGACCTGGGGCTGAAGAAAAGCCCAGCCCCAGAATTCATGGGTGGAAAGCAGAGATTCACTATAGATCACAGGGTTTTGGAAAGCCCACCATCTGTCTCTCTGATGTCCAGGATGTCCTTGAAACAGCTGGCATGTGTCCTCTTTGCTTCAGCCTCCTTGCTCTGGCCTCCTGGTGCCCTTCCCAACCTCCACCCTGAGATACGGGGCCTGGAGCTGCTCGTTTTCCATGAGGCCCTGAGGCAGCAGCTGCCACAGAGAGGTCAGCAGTGGGCAGAGATGGAGCAATGACAGCCACCACTTGGCTGAGTCCAGAGGCTCAGAAGGCCAAGCAGCCCTGGACCTGGCTACAACTGCCTGAGGTGAGCTTCAGAGCCAAGATGCACCAGGAAGCTATGTTTTCCTTTCCAGAGAGGAGAGGTCAAAGAGCTTCAGCCAGCCCAAGAGAATGGCCTCTGCTCAGCCGCCCTTCCCTTACATTCTTCTCCCTCTCTCCTCTTTAATAAGAAGGGTGTTCCTTTCCTCAAAGGGAGAGGGAGGGAGGGAGGGAGGGAGAGAGAGTGTAAACTGTCCAAAAGGACCGTGAGAAAACAGGAAGCTTTGAAAAGTACAAGAGAAAGCAAGATGAAATCTATTTGCAGGCGGGCCCCTGGGGACATGTGAGGCATTGTTAAACAGCCAGTTCATGCAGCTATATCCTTCCTTCTGCCTAGGAGGAGGGCTTTGCTGCCAAAAGGCTGCTATCTGGTCACTGCCTTAACCCCCTCCACACCAACCTGAAAACCCTCACTGCGGGCACTGAATCCCTATAAACTACCCTGTCTGATCTCCTTTCAGTGTGCCAAACAGCCCACAATCTGGTGCAGGAAGCAGAATCCCTTTTCAAGGCAACTACCTTCCCTCATCTGCCCCACTCACAGGCCTCCCCTCAGCCCTCCGCTGGAGAAAAGGCTGGAGATGACCTGGTGATTCATAACTTAGGCAGCTCTGGGCTTCACCCATCTCAAAAGAGAATTTGTCCCGGAAATTCTGGATGGTAGCTTTTCCTGGACAGGTTTTCCAAAGACGGCAGCTGGTTCTGGCTATTATGGAGCGCCGCCACTACACAGATAGTATCCAAATCAGGAGCTGCGTGCTTACACCAAATCTGGGAAGCATATCTGTGAAACATAGCTTAAGCCTACAGGCTGGGTCTCTGGACAAACTCCAGATGGCTGCCAGGAGCAAGGAGTCTAGAAGTCGAGCCAATAGCAAGAATCCAGAAGGGCAGTCATTTTTATATATATACAGAAAAAAGAAAGAAACATAGAATGGAAAACTGCCCTCTCCACTAATTTTCCATCCTATTGTTAATGCTCGATTCTACAGCCAGAGAACATTTCTGCTCACTGAGGACAGCTGTTTCCACTGAGAACTATTTCATGCTGCAATAGGGGGATTTATGTTGGGGAGGGGATTTTAATGGCAAAACTCCCAAGAAATCAGAATCTGTTGCTGAATCTTTCTTGTGGCTAATTGTTGGGGAAAGGCAATTGAGCTAGCTCAGGTCTGCAGTGTGGCTGCAGGAAGCCTTCCTCGCCCCCTATTTTTAAACCATCCATGTCAATCATGAGAAGAGAATAACTCTTTCTGTTATGACTATCAAACTTGGGTGTAATTGGCTGGGCTTGTTTCCCACCAGCACTATGTGGCTGGCCAGATATTTGTCTCAATTAGCTGTGATGTGTGTAGCAATGAACAAGTGGCCTCCATCTCTCGTCTGACCCTTCCAATACCCTACAACCTTTATCCAGGGACAGATTTCTATGCAGCTCAACATGGATAGGAAGCAAGGATCACAGGACATCCCAAGATCACTGGTTCCCAGGGTCTCGGGCTTTACAGATGACTCTACTCTATGGTTTTCAGGCATGTGAAGGAACCTGTTTGACACGGCACCCACACACACCAGGGAAGCCTGTTGACATGATGAAGAGTGATGATACCACAGGCTAGCCTAAAGGGTGCCACTGTGAGGAAGTGGTAACGAGGAGGAAAAAAACCTGACAACATGCTTCTGGAGCTTTCAGGAAGAAAGTCAAGGTGACCTACATGGATTGTTATTTCAGAAATGTCTAAGTGTTGGAGAAGGGCCAGCTAAGTTTGGTGAGAGTGCCTTTTATTCTCCAAATTGCTTTTCCTGATAGCAGACAATACTCTCTAGGTGAAGAGCTATATTCTGGCCTTCCGAGAGAAGCCGTGTAGAGGAGTCCAGCTCCTCTTCCCCGTGTTCAGGGTAAACTGTCTCTTCTGTCAAAGCTGGGATTTCACTTTCTTATGGGATCTGGTGATGGGAGCCAGACATCAAGAGCCTCAGAAACCCTTAAGGAAAGTAAAATGAAGTTTCTGAGCCACACAGCTGACTATCCCATGCCGTTGAAACCATGTATGCTACACAGTTATCAGGGTGGAGAAGGGCATAATTGTCTGAGAACAGAGGCCAAAAACACCCATTCAGGATGGGCCACTGAAGCATTAGGCCCCCCAGTACATAATATGGCCTTCAAACCACTGAAAGCTTGGAGAGAAGAAGGGGAAACAGGAGCAGGTAACAGGAAAGGAGTAGGGGAGAAGGCCCCTCTCCAGACAATGTCCACACGACAGCTTTCATGCCCTGGTACTACAGAGAACTTTCTGGATGTTCATGTACTATCAGGCCCAAGAAATCTTGTAGGCCTTTGAGGATAGGAAAACAGAACTGTTCTAGGAATGCCCACACTGCTTAGACTTGCTTTGTCCTGACCTCTATCTTAGGGGCTCCCCCTAGGTTATGTCTGCTTTGACCCACACCTCCACCTCAGGGGCTCCCCCCCCTGACTAGGTCTGCTTTGACCCACCCCTCCACCTCAGGGGTTGCCCCTGACTAGGTCTGCTCTGACCCACCCTTCCACCTCAGGGGTTGCCCCTGACTAGGTCAGCTCTGACCCACCCCTCCACTTCAAGGGTTCCCCCATGTCTAGGTCTGCTCTGACCCACCCTTCCACCTCAGGGGTTCCCCCAAGACAACATTTCTATCAAGAGATCAGAATAGATCCAGTATAGATGGAAAGGTGGCTGGAATGAGCAGCTGTGGGTTTCTTTGGAGAATAAACTAAGAGGTAGCTATCTGCCTTTGTATAATAACAATTGTACTGCAACCAAGAGTTGGTGAGATAATTAATGCGGTTCATGTTTGACGTTCAAGTGTAAGAGAGCCTGCTGGCACTTCCACTACAGGAGACAGTACATCTCTGCAGACAGAGCAGACTGCAGTGGTCAGTCACTGAGGGGTGAGGTTGATGGAGTGAGAAGGAAAATAGAGGGGTGTCTGAGATGAGAGGGAAGGGGTGTTTGTAGAGTCCAGAGAGTTAGGGGTGCTCACAGGTTTTTTGTCAGGAGGGTATCGGGTCTGAGTTAATGCTTCATTTGCTCTTGAAGTTGCTTAAGCCCTGTGAAGAAGCCTTGTCTTTCCATTCCACGCTAGGCCCTGACGCACACCTATTGGCTGCACTGCCTTCTCCTCCTTTAGCTCACACACTCAAGACGGACATAATATGGCCTTCAAACCACTGAAAGCTTGGAGAGAAGAAGGGGAAACAGGAGCGGGTGGCAGGAAAGGAGTCGGGGAGAAGGCCCCTCTCCAGACAATGTCCACACGGCCTAGGGAAGCTCTGGTTCCTGACCTTTCACCCTGTAGAGAAGCTGCCAACACAGGAAAAAAAAAGTCCACTTCACAGGGATTCCTTCAAGTGGGGGCCACACTGCCGAGGGGTTAAGCCAGCAACCCCTCCCGGAAGAAGAGAATCCAGTTGCAGGGATGTGGACTTGCAAGTGAGTCACCCACATGCTCGTCCACATGCAGTAGCAGAAAAGGAAAATTTAGGTTTCACACAGACACACTCCACTGTCTGAACACAGTATTTCCTCTTCCCCCTCTGCTCTCTCTTCCTGACTGGAATGATACCCACTCCCGAAGTCCTCCAACTACCCAGGCAGGTCTAAGCAACTCTCCTGGAAACAGGCATGGAGCAGGGCAGCCTTGGACAGCCACGGTCTCGTAAGGTCTCTAGCTCACACACCCTCTCAGTGATCAAAGTATAAGTAATCTGATACAGCTACTCTGATACCAGAGCTTAGGCCCTGGGCCACATGGTACTCGGCTATAAAGAAGAAAGACTGCAGAGACTCAGTTCACGTTTGCTCCGTCCAAGCATTTCTGGGTCCTTTGGAGGGCTAGCCTTGGATCCTTTTGTACTTTTTCAGAATGTTTTGAATTGACATACAGTAACTATTCATCTATGCTGGGTACAGTACATCTAGACTCGTGTGTAGACTATGTAGTGAGCAGAGCACGCTCATCAGTAGACCATCACTACAGAGGTCCTGATGTTGGGGTGCTCGAAAGCTTTCTTTCAGGGAAATATTCGCTAATGCCTTCATAACTAGTCACCCTGCTATGCTATGGAACACCAGACCATATCCCTCCCATTTAACTCCATTTCTGCACCTAACTAACCTCTGTCTCCTCTCCTTCTTCCCTTCTCAAGCTCTTGCAACCACTCTTCTCAGCTCTACTTCTATGAGGTCAACTTAGCTTTTATGTATGAGCTAGAGCATGCAATTTCTCTCTCTCTCTCTCTCTCTCTCTCTCTCTCTCTCTCTCTCTCTCTCTGCCTTGTTTATTTCTCTTAACATCTAATCTCCATTCACATTTGACATAGATCCAGGGTTTTGTTCCTTTTATGGCTGAATAGTACTCCATTGTGTATATGTACCAGCCCCTCTTCTCCTGATCATCCTCTGATGAGCCCGTAGGTTGGTTCCCCAGCTATCGTGAATATTGTTGCAACTATCTTAAGAACTAGCGATCTGACCATTGAAGCTCTATCCAGGGACCATGAAGTCAGCATGCCAGCATCCTCTTCGGGAGGTCTGCGCTCACATTGTAAGACTGAGCCCAAGTGTCAAGACAGGACAGGGGACATGTGTTCGATTTTCAGATTCCTTTTTGTGACTATTCATTGGCTCATAAGAGCCTAGTTTCTCCTCTCTGGTCTAGTGTCCCCCGTCACCTTCATCCTCTTCCTAGTTATTCTATAATGAGCTTTCTATGCTTAGAGTTTTCATGACTGCCTGACTACACCCTGCTCCCCCCGCGCCCAAGCGTTAAGGCCACAGTCACACGAAAAGGACCCATAGAAGGACTGCTGAGAGCTCGGGTGGCAGAATCAGGGTCAGAGTGGTGGGGTGACTTGGACTGGGCCACAGACCTCCTCTGAACCTCATACTACTGAAGCAATCTGATAGAAGGTTTCCCAGGGTCTTGCCTGTCAGACATTCGCATCGCCCCTGGAGTCCTTCCTTCTCCTCACCTTGCACTTGAAAGGCTTCACATCCGAGTGGACGATCATGTGTGCCTTGAGGGTCTGCTTCTGCACAAAGCTCTTGTAGCAGAGGTGACACTGGTAGGCGCGGATGTTGGTGTGGATTAGCATGTGTCTCTTCATGTTGGCCAGCAGGGTGAACTCACGCCCACAGATCCCGCATTTGTGCTCTTTCACACCCTGTGCAGAGGCAAGAGGCAAGACCAGAGAGGGCTGCATGTTAACCAGGTTGTCGCGAATGTGATAGGCTGCTGCTTCTTGACACACAAATCCACAAGTAGTGGGGAGATCAAAGTGAAGTCTTAAATGACACAGCTTTAGCCGTGTTAAATTATGATTTCCTTGGAAGGGTTCATCACATAATCTACTGTTTTTCTTTCTTTTGAACACCATAAACTAGCCGACCACTAGAATAAAAGAAAGCCTCCGTTGTTCCTGCTGCTGCTGGGTTAATTCTACAGCAACGGGATGAGAGGATTAATATGATTTTGGTAAGAGCACTGTAAAATGGTATGTGAAATGATCTATAATCTGGCTTTCATGAGGATGAAAAAAAAAATCTAAACTGATAATGTCGTTTCCCAGAAGGAAGCCAATGTCTCACCAGTTCTCACTAATGGATTCAAAAGTCCCAGAAGAGCCATGCATCCTCTCTTCAGTCAATTACAGCTAAATAATCACCCTCTCCTGTTGGTCCTCTGGGTTCCCACAGGCCATGACGACCCGTGGGCCATAACTCCAGAGCCTCCTATAGTCCAGCTGCTTCTGTTGTGGAAAATTGGCATGGATAACCTTCTAAATTGGAAAATAGAACAGAAGGTCATCTGGTTTCCCCACTGTCTAGAGAGCAGGGTTTAAATGCTTGGGTCTTGAGACCTTCAATTCAGAGCCTTTCCAGGGACTCACAGACAGAATGTTAATAATCTCAACAACCTTCATTTCCCAGAAAAAGCCTGTGCAAAATGTCTCCATTCACAGTGACTTAAGAACAGTGTCAGATTTTTTTATTTTATGTGTATGAATGCTTGTGTGTATGTATGTATGCATGCATGTATGCATATATGTATGTATGTATGTACGTATGTATGTATATTATCTACATGCCTGAGGATGTCAGGATAGGGAATCAGATCTCCTGGAACTGGAGTTACAGATGGTTGTGAACCACGATGTGGATGCTGGGAAACATACCCAGGTCCTCTGCAAGAGCAAAAAATGCTCTTAACCACTTAGCATCTCTCCAGACCCCTAGTGACCCTGATACGAGGCTTCACTATGTTGCCGAGGCTAGTGTTGAAATCCTGAATTGAAGCAATCCTCCGGCTTCAGCCTCCTGGTTAGCTGGGATGACAGGTGTAGACTGTTCTTCCAGGCAAAAATGACTTAAAAAGGGAGATTCAAAGAACCTTGGCAC
The DNA here is from genome assembly GCA_030674055.1 of Rhabdomys pumilio. Lineage (NCBI taxonomy): Eukaryota > Metazoa > Chordata > Mammalia > Rodentia > Muridae > Rhabdomys > Rhabdomys pumilio. The sequence goes on along the minus strand of JANHMN010000014.1, from coordinate 22,020,159 downwards.
TAAAATAAGGATTAGAACAAGTTATCAAATTAGCACCTCAAGGATCCATACTGTCTGGTATCCGTAAGTCATCTAAGGAAGGAGGGATTCCAGGTTAGCTCTGACTTTAACCATACCCTCACTTAAGTTGGGGGCACAGTAAGAGGTTAGCAGTCTTTAGTTTAGTGATCTCAAAGCACTAAGGGATGGGTTTATGTCTCTGTCCAATCATCTACTGATTATGAAACCTTAAAGAATTAAGTACCAGGGTCTTTCCTGGTAAAGATTTGTCTTCTCAAGATGAAGTGGTGGGGGCTGGGCACATAACTGTTGGTAAAGTACTTGCCTTGTATGCATGAAGCCCTGGGTTGGAACCCCAGCCATGCATAAACAGGTACTGTGGCACATGCCCATATCCTAGCTCCCAGGGGGCGGGAGGACAGAAAGTTCAAGTTTACTCTCTGCCTAAAACTAAATTTGAAGTCAGCCTGGGAAACATGAGACCCTATCTCAAGAAAGGAGTCTTTAGACTCCTTGGGTTCTCTCTGGTGCAAAGGCTTTCTATCCTAAATGATTGCAGATAAGGACAGGTTTATGTTGCTAAAAAGACCTGGAATCAACTTTCTCTCAAAACTAGGTTTTAATGCCTTCCGAGAAAAGTTTTGTAAATGACCTCCATATTCAGTGCATTTAAAATCATAAAATCAACAATTATTTTCTTGATGGGCTTTCAAATTTACTATAGCAGCCTTTTTCTTCTGGCCTGCTGTTCTGTGGGGCTGAGTACAGCTCAATGCTTGCACGCCTAAGTCCATAGGTTCAATTTTCAGAACCTACATGTAGTGTGGGGACAAAGGAGAAGAAAAAGGAATGATTTTTCTCTGGGCTTGGGTAAGATCCAGTTGTCCTGGAACTACAGAGAAGGTATTTATCACTGTCTTGGAAATACTTTAGAGAATTTTGTCCCCAGACTAGGATTCATAAACGGCTGGCATAAAAGACAGAGAAGAAGAGATGGACACACTGGAACTTAAGAGAAACTACTGCCTCTCTGAAAGTACCAATGAAACCAGACAGAAGAAGGAGGCTGTGAGAGTGGTTAGAGCCAGGAGACAGTCTTGATAATACAGTGTTTAAGAATTGGGTGTTGGCTGTTCTGTGGTGGTGCATGTCTTTAATCCCAGCCCTCAAGAGGCAGAGGCAGGTAGCTCTCTGTGAGTTCGAGGTCAGCCTGGTCTACAGAGGGAGTTCCAGGACAGCTGGGACTACACAGAAAAATTTCATCTTAAAACCAATAAAATGAAACAAAAAACTCAAATAGTTCAATGTTGGGTCTAGGGAGTTAGCCCAGTGGGTAAAATGTCCAGTGGGCAAGCATTCACAGACCCCACAGAAAAAGCCACGCATAGCAGGGGTGTCTGTAATCCTAGTACTAGGAGGCAGAGTTCGGAAGGTAGCCAGAGGCTCAGTGAGAGAACCTGTCACAAAAACATTATGTGGAGAGTAACGGCAGACACCTGAAGTTGACCTCTGGCCTCTGTGTGCACACACTGTGCATTTTGCACACCTAAGCAAACATTCGCAAAATTAAAATAAATAAATAAATAAATAAATAAATAAATCAGACAAAGCTTTAGCTGCCGGTGCTGCTGCTCTGAGAGACAGAATCATGTCTTGGTTCTTCGCTTTCAGTCAGAAGCAGACCCAGCATCCTTGAGAATCCGTAGGAATGAGTGCGAACCACCACAGAGCAAGCAACCTGTGTTTGCCCATGTGGCTACCAAAAGCACACCTTCTTTAACGATGTGAAGAAAACATGTGTTGGACAACAGGTTGTTTTTCCAATTTGAACTTCATTTTCTATTACCCAAATCCATATGGACTGAATCAGTAACCTTGGACTCCTTTCCCACACACACAGGAACCCCTGAACGAAGCCAGCAGTGCCTTTGTGGCCAAATCGAAGTCTAAGTCCTCTGTCGATGGTTCCCTCACTTGTCAGCCAATTCCTCTCAGATGTGTCTATGAATGCCTTTTGTCCAGCAGGAAGTACATCTCCGCTGCAGTGCCAGAGAGCACTGTGTTTTGTCCTAACCTAATGAAGGGAACTCAGTAGAGCAGAGCTGCAGCTGGCCTCAGCTGGCCAGCCCTCTGATGACCTTTGGAAATAAAGGATGTTTTAAAGACTCTGGTTTGCTACAAGTCTTTCTTGCCAAGAAAACCACTGAGGTCAAGGATAAGACTAGAGGTCAGTAGACGCAAAAGTCCTCTTTTGGCAGACCTAAATGAAAGCTCAGTTGGGTAAGATCTCAAGATGCTGCCAGGGGCTTGCCTATTCCTCTGGTGGACTCCAAATCACTAGTTACAAATGAGGCAGAAACTTGAGCCTTGGATCTGCATTGTTCCATGAGATCTGAGCCCAGAGAAATTAAAACCCAGAAGAGAAGGGTACTTCCTTCTGCTTCCCAGAAAGATATAACAGACTACTGAACCCAAGCAGACAGAAGTACAGGCCCCAGGAGACTAGGCTAAGCTCTGCTCCAATTTATAGCCACCTGAAGGAAGCAAATGTCACAGCAGGGCCAGCCAACGAACCAGAAATAGGCCCTGCTGCAGCTGGAAAGGGCTCTTATAGAATTCTCCAGAAAGAAGGTTTCACTGGTATAGCCCAGGCATGACGGGTGATGATCTGAGGTTTCATGACATGCGTGTTGTTGTTTGTTTTGTTTTTCCTCTAGTGCCCTAAAAGAAGTTTCTAGAAACAGAATTCCAGGGCTTCTTGGGGGCTAAGTAGAAATATCACAGCAGCCAGCTGCTTCCTTCATCCTTCCTCACTGTCCTCTCCAAGAGTCTGCATTGGTCATTTCCAGTCGCACCTTAGACTCTACGGCTATTCTGGGAAAGGGCTTAATTGATCGCGTGCTGGCCTGTTTCTCACTGTTTGCAATGTGAGGTGGGAAAGGGTCTCGGGGCTCAGGTTAAGCGAGCATATAAGCCAGGGTCACAGAACTCCTCTGCATTTTAGTCATAAAGTCCCCAGCTCTGTTCCTTTCCTGGTGACCCAGCAGCCCACCCGTGGTTGCCACCCCGTTCGCCCCACCCCACCCCCACCCCTGTCTCCTATACCTTGTGGGTGAGTGAGTGTTGCTTTAGGTGATGGGGTTGCACGAACTCCATGCCGCACTCGGAGCAGATGTAGGGGCGGATGTCCTTATGCTTCATCATGTGATTCTGCAGCTGACTTGGGTACTGGAAGGTCTTGTCGCACTCTGAGCAGTTGTACTGGATGGGGCCCCGATGCGTAGTGAGGTGCCTTTTCAGCTGAGCCAGGGTGGGGAAGTCGAGGCCGCACTCCACACAAATGTTCTCGCGCCCGCTGGCGTGTTTGGCCTCGTGGGCCTTGAGCTCGCTGGGGTAGGCAAAGCCCCGGCTGCACACGCGACAGTTGTGCGGCTTCACCTCACTGTGCTGCATCATGTGGCGTTTCAGGTGGCTGGTCTGCGTGAAGGCCTTGTGGCACACCTGGCATTTGTGGGGCCGCGTGCCCTGGTGTGTCAGCATGTGGGTGTGCAGATGGCTGAGTTGCTTGAAGAGCTTCCCGCAACGGGAGCACGCGTGCGGCTTGATCCCGCTGTGGCCCAGGATGTGGGTCACCAGGTTGTACTTGGAGGTGTAGGACTTGTCACAGGTGGGGCACTGCCAGCGCTTCTGAGCCCCACCCACATCCACGTAGTAGCTGTCATCGATCTGAACGTTCACGTCCACCCTCTCCACCTTCTGCTTGGTCTCCTCGCTCTCCAGGGGCTCCACTTTGCGGGGTAACACTGGCTCGGGGGGCTGCTTGGGCAGGAAGGTGTGTCTGCTGAAGGGGAAGGGCGAGGACGAGGGCACGAAGAAGGGGAACATGAGACCCGGGTGGACTTTGGGGTAGTAGGGGTAAGGCGCAGGCAGGAAGGCAGGAGGCGTGGGCTGGGGCCACATGGCACTGGGTTTCACCGGCTCCTGCTTGACAGTTTTGCCCCCCAGGTGCTCCAGGGTGCGGTAGAACTGCAAGCCCACATTGCACAGGTCGATCATCTGGGAGTCGCACTTGGGGCGCTGTGGCTGCGGGAAAAGCAGAGCGAGGTTCGGAGGGCCCAGGCTCTTGCTTTCCTGAGCAATCGAGGCTTCTTCTGCAGGGTGATTGTAAGGAACCTTTGTGGGCATGCTCTTCCGTTTCCGGGACCCTCCTCCCTCGAAGACCTCGGGGAATCCATCAAGGTCTCCTGGAGAAGGTTCATACCTAAACTGGGAAAAGGGGGCCCGGAGGGCTTCCGGGAAGAGGTGTCTTTGAGAAGCCTTTCCTCGGGAAGCCTCGGGCTGTAGGCAGTGTGGAAAGGAGGGCATGCTTTTCGCAGCAGCGTTGAGGGGCCCGTCCTCGTCTTTGACCATCTTCATTGCCTTCTGCATCCTCTGCAGTTTCCCTTTAAAGAGAAAGAAAACCGTTGTGTGGTTTTGCTTTGCTTTATTTCCAATCTTCTTTTCTGAATTTAAGGGGTTTGGTTAAGGATCAATACTACCTTATACAAAGTAATACTTGTTTCTATTGACCCTCTGAGTTCTTGCAAATTCAGCTGTTAATGTGACCAGCCATCCTAGGGCCTGTTCTAAACTACAGAACCACAGAATTTCAGTACCATAGTGACTGGGAGTGTGGATGTGTTCTGACAAAACCTGAAAATTTATCTGTCCCCTGTGTTTCCTCCCTCTCCTCCTGTTTAAAGCGAGGGCCCCCGGGGATGAAATAATGTGTTCACGGTATACAGCTACAGCGGGAGAGTCAGAACCGGGATGCTGTCTGCAGCAGTTCTCAGTCCGAGTTAGAGTTGTATCTACTCATGGTTGTTTTAAATGTCTCGTTGCTGAGTTTCTTGAATATGAAAACCAGTTTCTACGGCTTGTGCTGAGTCTGTGCTGCACCAGGTAAGGATAGTCCAAGACCACAAAATGAGATAAACTTTAACCCTGAGTTCACTTTGAGAAAGGTAAGCTACGAAGGTACATCGAGTCGAGGAAGGTGAGAGGAAGAGCAAACATGGGCATTCCCATGTCCCCAGTCATACATTCTAAACCATCAATCAGAAGCAGTTTCAAGGGCGGTGGAGTTTAGGGAGGGGGTATTTCATGGTTATGACTCTCTAAACCCTGTGCTTGTGTCTCTCCCTCCATACTGATGTTCAAGTCAAGGACAGCCTATGGCGCATGACATCGTCATTCCTTTGCATATGGGCTTGGTAACCAAATATTAAATGTATACTATTTAAAGGTCTTCAGCGAATTGACCTGAGAACTAAAATAATAATAATAAAATAATAATAATAACTATTATAGATGATAGTATTAATATACTATTTATATACTATAATGATAGTATAGTAATAATAAATAATGCCTACTAGCATTTATTCTTCATTCAGCGAGTAGGGAGTATGCCCCTGGTTTCTTGTTCTTTCTATGGGCTTGGGGCTTAGTAATTTAGAAAGAGAGCTTGTGTGTTCAGCAAATGCAAGTCCTGCTTCCCTCACATAATTCTTATAAAATGCAGGATCTTTCAGCACCGCAGGCAAATGTAGGAAGTGATGAGGGTTGGGGGAGATGCCTTGCTTTTCGTCTCTGGGAACATGGGTGGGCATTCAACAAAAGCGGGACACTGTTGCTGCCAGAACATGCAGACTGGAGGTGGGGACAGTAGAGGCTCTTTGATGTGTTTCTGTGTTGGCTAGGTGGCCAGCAGGCTCTGATCTCTGGATTCACAGAGGAGCAAGGGTTTTCTCCATTGGGCTTCAGGAAAACTGTGGCATTGGACAGAGCAGTAGTGATTCTCTGGACCTTCATGTTGGCTGCTGTTGCTTTAGGAAGCCCTTTAGAGATTCTGTTTGGCTTGGCAGAGAGGCTATTGAGACTGAGAGGGATTCCTGGAGGCTGTTAGTGCCTGCCACTATCTGAAGAGCCTACCCCAAACCAAAGTGGTTTTCTGTTTTACTCCAATGTACTTAAAATATACATTTACTCCTAGATCATGCTAAAGAGTTTGTTGGAGAATGTTTAGCTAAGGGGCTTGCCAGACGACAATGACTTTTGGGCGATACATGGCTCCTCTGTCACACGCTCTCTCTTACATGTGGAATCTTGGACAGGAACATCATCACAGAGTTTGGAACTGAAGATGTTTTAGTTTATTCCCACTGTTATTATCTTGTTTAATATTTTTGTTTTAGCTTGGCATCATGAGTCAGTTGACTCCTTTTTATGTATTCATAGTGACATTCCTAACACAAAGCTAACCTCAAAAGCACGTTTGCCTTTTTAGGTTGCCACCGATAATCTGGTAACTAGAAGAAATACTTTGAGCAAAGATTTTTATTTTAAATATAAATGCCATCATTACGTTACCAAAGGCAGAGATTTCATATGTCTATATCCTAATATCTTACTTAGTTTAACATTTTAAAATTAATTTCCCACAGTTTGGGCTTTCTATCCTCTCAGTCCTAAAAGAGTGTTTTGTGTGCCCTAGAATAGATTTCAGTGACCCCAGGAAGGTTTAAAGAGCAGGGGATCCACCCATGGATGTTTGGTCAGATCTTAAAAACAGAAGGCCCCTTCTGCCGAAGAATCTTAGGGAACATGGCCAATCCCTACAGAGGCCAAGGAGCATTAGCCTTGCTTCCCCCTTGGCCTTCTTGGAGAGCAATCAACTGAGGCTGCTGTTAGCTACTAATTCCCCTGTCTCTGAGGGCCAGGTGCTAGGAGACAGATTTGGGAGGAGAACAACAGAACTTAGACTTTGAAGCAATGCTGGGGATGGATGGCACTGAAGGGCGAGCCCACCTTCTGAGGAAATTCATCTTGAACTTAGCTGAGTTAAAATTCTGGGTGTCCTCAGCAAAAACTATTATTAATAGATCCTAGAACACCCCAAATACCGACCGCCCACACTCCCTTCTCTAATTCTAAAAATACATGCACAGGCATCCAGGCAGCTGCAGGATTCCTGTGCTGGAGGCAAGAGAGACTTGAGTGGTGATTGACTGGGAGCCCTGTATCTGGGAACGGCAGAAACCATCTATTCGGTGGCCATTACAGGCTGCTTCCTGAACCTTGAAGAAACTCTGCAGGCTGTAAGGCAGTTTCCCACCTGTTATGTATGTGTTGAAACAACACACAGAAAGAAAGAACTGAAATTTTCAAATGGACAGCTGCGGGATTATGGGAGGAACATTACTTTGGAGCCTGGGGGCTCTGGGCTTGAACCCTGGCTCGATGGTGGCTGAGGAAGACTGAGCAAGTTAGGTCTGCTGTTCCCATCTGTCAAATGGGAGCTTGGATATTCCCCATATGTTTACAGGTTTAAAACAGAGTGTGAGAAAGGTGTGCCCTCGAGGGGTAGGTGACCACGATCAGTGGATCGATACTGGTAGTTACTTCTATTTTTCCAGACAGACACCGTTGATTACCACTGATTGGCATCTTAGCCTCTGATCTACAGTTTCAAACCCAAGGCTTTAATCTTTTCAGGCTGTGTTGGTCTTGTCACAAGGGCAAAGATGTACACACTCAAAGAGCCAATGAGTTTATTAATTACATGTGGCGATAGCTTTAGAGTTTAAGACTTCCTCATTCTCCCCCATGCCTCTTTCCCTGTGTGGAAGATGCTTTCCTGCCTACATTCATACCTGACTGCTTAGGGAAGCAGAGTTGAAGAGAAGGATGGGAAGCTCCTAGGAGCTTTATTAGCTTGTGTGAGAGACTGAAAGACCGTCCCTGTCTAACACTGAAGGTCACTTGCCTGGGAAAGCCAAAGGTACAGATGCTAGGACAGTGCTGGATCAACACTGACAGACCAGTGCTTGCAGTTCTTTCTAGACCAGTAGGTTTTACAACCTGTGGGTTGTGACCCCTTGGTGGGGATTGACTCATCCTCTCACAGGGGTCACCTAAGACCCTTAATATTTACATTTACATTACAATTCATAACAGTAGCAAAGTACAGTCGTGAAGTAGCAATGAAAAGAATTTTATGGTTGGGAGACACCACAGCATGAGGGACTGTATTAAAGGGTTGTAGCATTAGGAAGGTTGAGAACCTTTTTTTTTCTTTTCCGGTCCGATGCTGCGTCTCTAGAATCTACCACAAGCTTGGCTCCAAGTATCTTCTCAATAAGATGCTTTGAGAGAAGAGACAGTTCTTGTATGTAAAACCCCCGTATGAACCCTAAATGTGTGCACTTTTTTCTTACATGATCCAGGCTATGGCAGACTTTTGGTATGTGATGAACATGGTTGGTAATATCCTCACAAGTTCTAGGGGAGACCCTATTCCTCCTCTCCTATCTACTTCTTAACCCTCAAGGGCACACACTGTAGAGCTAGCTACCACAGGTGGTACTCTGCACACAACCCCCTGTGAGCAGCTGTCTCTGGCTAACCCTCACATGCTGCGTTGTCTACAATGATGGCATTCTCCAAGTGCCATGAAGTTCTCCAGCCCTGCCAGGGGGAGATTCCTGAAAAGTTCAAAGATCTTGACAGACAGGCCCTAGGAATGGGCTGCATGCTCGCTCCGCACTCTTTACCCTAGGAAGTTAGTCTGTCCTTTGTATCAGCAGGAAAGAAGACTACCAAATGAATACCTGTCAGCTTGTTTCTTGGAGCAGAGAATAATTTGCTCTTAACACTATGAGCTCAGTCGCCGGACTCAGTGGGCACTAAATCAGGAAGCACAGTTTGAGGAGGAAGGTATTGGGGCTGATTTGTCTTAAAGCGGTCTGGAACTCATATCTCCTCTGAGAGGTCACAGTCACGGGAGTCAGTTATGAGGAAATAGGGAGTGGATGAATTTAAAAAATAATGGTAAGCACGAAGCACAGAGATGAAACTGTGGAATTTGGAGGGAAATGCTTGTAATAATGCCCTTTCATTAGGAATTCACCTACTGTACCAAAATATAAATATTCCCCCAAATAAAATTACTGGTATTTTGTGGTTCTCATTTGAATTGAAGGCCATTCTGGTTAAGTGGTATTGGAAGAGTCACGGTGAGTCAGCACGCCTGGGACAAATTTATCTCACTTTTCCTCACTGACTTCTGTCCATCCTGAAGCAGAGCAAAGAATATTCACGCTCACACGTAGGAGAGGAACTGTGCTCTCCATTCCGTGGGGCTTGCCAATGTTTTTTGTGGCAAGGCGCTCCATGTTAAGAAGCCCCGCGGTTTGCTCCTGCGGTTTATCCTTGAGCTCTGTTCTCAACAGGGGTGAGGCAGGGAGGAGATGAGGATCAGGAAAAGTGTGAGCATGAGGAGCAGTGCCAAGGGAACAGAAGGAGGGGTGTGTGGAGAGAACAACAGGAAGACAGGACGGGGTAGGACACACTGACTGTCCTCTCCTTATTCATAAAAGGACCTCGTTATGGGTCCCTCTGGAGTGAGGCTTTAATGGTTTTCCTGTTCTTTCTGAACCCAGCTGGAGTCTCTGAGACTTAAAATGCAGTTTCTAGTTGCCCAGCAAAATGAAGCAGGAGTCTGCTGAGCTTCTCAGTGCAGGTAATGGTGGACGGTGTCCTGGGGCTCGCAGGAAGTGTGGGGTCTCCACGTACATCCTGCTGGTGAAACAGTGTGTTCTCAAAGCAAAGAATGCTCTGCCGTGTCACTCCCTATGTCAGCAGTAAGGCCTAAAAGAGGTGACCAGGTGCCTAGGGACCGGACCCTGGCAACCCTCCACATGCCTTTTTGATTCCCATTTAGCTTACAAACTTCATTTCTCTCACTGTGTAAAAGAAATAATCTGTCTGCTGATAGTGGCCAAAATATACTATTTTGCTATAAGACTTGGTCACATGCAAAACAGTTAATTGAATGTGCATCAGAATCTTCAGTGTGGGGCTGATGAGATAACCCAGTGGTTAAGACACTGGCTCTTCTCCCAGATGACCTGAGTTCAATTCCCAGCACTTACTTGGAGCTCACAATAGTCTATAACTCCAATTTCAGGGAGTCACGGGCACCAGGCATGCATACACACTTTCTGGCCTCTGCAGGTACCAATCCAGGCACACTCATGGTGTACAGACATACATGCAGGCAAAGCACTCAGACATACAAAATAAAATCAAAATTTTAGCCAGGACTGATAGCATACATCTTCGATCCCAGCACTAGGGAGCAGAGGCAGGTGGATCTCTGTGAATTTGATGCCAGCCTGGTCTACATAGTGAGCTCCAGGACAACTGGGGCTTTGCAGAGAGATCTTGCCCTGAAAAATCAAAATCAAAACAATTTTTTTTCAGAATCACCAAGAGACAACTGAAGTTTTGAATTGCTTGAAATCTCCAGAACCAGCATGGATAGATACTATGTTATACATGTATTTAAAAAGTCTTAAAATTGTTTTACATTAGCTCTTGTGTGCATGTATTGCTCAAGCACAAAAGTGCATGTGTGGATCTGTGTCATGGTGCACACTTGGAGGGCAGACTACAAATCTAGCAAGTTGGTTCTCGTGGACTGCAGGGATCCAGCTCAGGTTATTAGGCTTGGCAGCAAGTGCCTTTACCCCTAAGCCACGATGCCAGGCCCCATCTGAAAGAACGCCATCATTAAAACCAAACCAAACCAAACAACAACAAAAAAAACTTTAGTGGTGAATTCAGACACTAACTTGTACAGCCGAAATGAGTATAGGTTCTATATGTCTGTTTGGGGCTACTCTCTGAGCAGGGTGACATGTGGCCTGGGTACTTGGAGGTTTGGGGTTATCTCCGTGCATGTGGCTTGTTTAAAGGAAGGAAATGAATTGAATGGCTAAGCAGTTCTCTTCCCAGGCTTCAGAGTTTGTGTGTCACATTTGGTTGGAGCTCGTCTCCAGCTCTCTGGGGAAAGCGTCCTCAGGATATCTGTCGGCTTTTTGTTTTGCTTTATGTTCACAGATCAAAGGAGCTTAAAAGACGCACTTGTAGGTGAGCAAACATGTACATGCGTGTCAGAAAGATTTATTCTCCCATTGGCAAACATGGCAGTATGCTGTAGGAAAGGTTAGAAAATATGACCTGCTGAGTGACAATCAACTGTTGTTGGCTCTGTTTAGAAGAAATGTATTTTGAAGATGTCATTCAACACAGTGTTTCTCTGGCAAGGAGACGATGTAACGCTTTGCATTTTGATTGTGGAGTTACACAAGTCTGTAATTGTCAAAGCTGATAGATCTCATCTAAGAAATTATCCTCATGTATTTAGGTATATACATATATATATATATGTATATATATTACATATAAATATATACACATATATAAAGCAATTAATTAGAGAACTAGTATAACAACTAATTAAAGAAAAAGAGGCCATGAATTTGAGAGAGAACAAGGGGCTTGGATGAGATGGATTGGAGGGAGGAAATAAAAGGAAGGATGTAATTATGATTTCAAAATATAAAAAAAATAAAAATTATGTTGATATAAATTTCAAGTAAGTTTTACAATGCAAAAGAAATACACACAAAATACCACTCCATGTGTGATTATTAAATGAATAACTAAAGATATTTGTCAAATGTCCAACAGTAGTCATGGTAACAAAGACTTCTTTAAGAAATTCTTGACTTTGGCGTGTGTCTACCAATTTGCATATGGTTTATAGAAATGAACATGGGCTGCGTCATAATTCAACAGTAGTTATTCCTCTTTAGCTCAAAGGCAAAACCTTAAACATGACATATACTAGCAATGTATGTGCATGTGTATGCATGTGAGTGTGGTATGTGTGCTCACATGTGAGCGTGTGTGTGTATGTGTGTGTGTGTGTGTGTGTGTGTGTGTGTGTGTGTGTGTATGTGTGTGTGAATATAAGGCAGAGATGGTGTTCTTTACTTGAAGGGCTTCTAACCTCTGGGCATTAATTGCATGCTCATAAGCAATTTTGTCTAAGTGCTCCAAGGGTCTTCAAAATGTAAAGTAGTCAGCCATGAGTGGACAAGATCGTTTTGATCATTAGAAGATATGCTTGTGCCCTTGTTAATCACCTGACTGATAATATTCAGGCCTGCCAATCACTCTTGTTCATTACTCTTTGAATCGGATTAACTAAGTCCTATCATAGGAGTGGAACTCATACATCTATAAACCCACAGGCCACATGCTGAGCCCCGCAGTCATCGGCAGGCCTTGTTCTCCTACACAGCTTATTGGAGCAGCCATCTGTCCTAGTGTCTTAGCACCTGGTATTGATGTATCTAGGTCTGCAACATTCTGGGAAGGAGATGGATAGAGAGAAACTCCCCTCCTGGAACTAAGAAGTAAAACCTTTCTTACCATAATCCTTTTCATCTGTGAATTCTGTCACGGGCAATTCTCTCTCTCTCTCTCTCTCTCTCTCTCTCTCTCTCTCTCTCTCTTTCTCTCCTCTCTGACCCCTGTGTGTGTGTGTGTGTGTGTGTGTGTGTGTGTGTCTCCTACATTTGTAACATAATATACTTACAAAGCTAGAAACTCCGTAGTCTATAAATGTGTGGAATCGGCAATTTCTCGGCAATTTACTCCGTAATATCACATTCTAGCTTTCTCTTTTGTTCCTTGATCCCAGGCAAAAATTCAATGTTCTCTGAAGAAAGGACTAACTGTTCATCTTTTCCTGCAATCTATCTATATTATCTTATTCTAACTAATCTCATACACTGCCTAATAAGGCATAAACCGTCTCTAATAAGGAGGATACATTGGCCAAAGTGTACCTGGGACTATGGTAACTGTTCAGAAGCTCCCAAGAGCCTCTGCTCCATCTTGGCTTGGATTCTTTGGTGAACATACACCATGATTTTTGACCTGAATAGAATATTCTATCTCGTTAAAGTAATAGAAATTAGTGTGGAAGGTCTTTGGAAATACTCAAGGTAATGGTAGTCAAATTCCACTGGGCCTCTAAGACAGTGTGTCACCTGCTGTGTCCCTGGAGGGCAGGCTACAGTGATTGGTCTCCTTTGGGCAACAGCTATAGCTTCCTATGACACAGCATGCGTGCCTGTCAGCTCTGGGGAATGTCCATTGGAATGGTCACACTGAGACCCTACTCTATCCTGTTATTTATGTGACTTGAGCCCCTACACCCTGTTTCTACATTGATGACAGCTCGTCTATAAACCTTTACCTCCTCCGACAACCTTTTACTTCAGGATCCTCTCCCTCGTCTACTTCATAATGACTTTTTCTACTGTTTCTGCTCAACAAGCTTATTTTAAATGTGTATGTGTGTGTTTTTAAAAACATATATGCACATCTTCTCAGGTACGTGTGTACAGAGTCTGTCCCTGGAAGGACATACAAAAGCCCGATTCTCTGAGGAGCGGTAGGCTTGGAGCTAAGCAGTAGAGTGACTGACTCCAGAAGGAGCTGCTCCTGATCACAGGAATGACGCCCTGAAGTTGAGCAGTTCCCTGGGTGGAATTATTTGTGCACATCTCCAGACAACGCTTTTATACACTGGCAGTGGCTTAGCTCTTCAAACACGTATGCATAAAATGCAAGTTCATATTGCCTGTCCAGCATCAAACATCCAGACAAAGTTAGATATAGCAACCCCTTCACATCTCAGAAGAATCCCCTTAAAGCTCTTTTTTCAGACAGTTTATCTTTGATTTTCTTCCCCAGGTCTTTTGTTATGATGATAGAGTTCGCCCTACCTTATTCTGTGAGTGTGCAGTATTGTGACCCAGGCTCAAACCGTTAGGGAAATAAGTACAAATTATCACTAAGATTCAGACTGTGAGGAACCTCTCCATAGAATCTGTTGAGAAAGCAACTCTGAGCCTCTGCCCTAGGATAGATTCTAGGAACAGAATGTCCTCTCAGCCACTCATGAGGTCCTGAGGAACTCCATGGACATCAGGTGGGAGAGCAGAGGCCAGCCAGATGTGAACAAACATGTTGTAGGAGCTATGGTGGGAGATTGTTGACCCGAAAGCTTGATTTTTTTTTAAGACAACAGAACCAGAAGCAGAACTCTGTGCCTTCAACTCATTCAATGAATCATTTTCTTTCCAAATGTCCCCTTCTTTAAGCCTAAAATGTAAGGACACCTCGTGAAGGATGGAGGGAGGGTTTCTAAAGGTGTGAGAGGAAAGAGAAAACCTTCCTCCCTCCCTACCCAGTGTTCCAGCTTCACTATCTGTGTATTCTGGACAACAGAGGAAGGCCTGCATTATAGGGCTGTCCGTGGGAAGCCATGTTTGTAAAGGAGAAGGACAAACGGCCTTGAACCCTGAGCACTCAGACAGATGAGAGCAGTCATCTGGTCTCACCTGGTCAGGGCCTAATTACATACCAGTCAGATCACTAAGCCAATCTCTCCATCTTACACATCCTGCAGCTTTTCCTTAGCAGAGAGAACTCTGGGATACTACGGTGACACCCTTGAATCTCTCGTCATGTCAGATCCTCTCCCAGGGCTCTCACATCCCCAAGACAAAAACTTCTTTCAGGCTAACATTAAAAAAAAAAAAATTCCAAACTATCTGTGCAGCTACTGAATAGCTAAATGCTAAAGTGTCACGTGTACTTCACCCCTCGGCTGGGTCGGTTCCTCCTTCGATCAGCTTCCATGGTCTGTGTTGAGGGAACTTCTGTACTGAGATAAGCTGCCTCCTCATGACCCTGGGTGTCCCAAGACCAGAAGCATCTTTTAGCAGCATCTTTTAGCCTGTCTGTGTCTACTCTCTCTAGTGCTCTGGTTGGTACCTTTTAAGGGATATGTTTTCACAGTCCAATAATTTTCTAGCCTTAAATTTGTATTCTGTTCTTTTATAATTAACTAGTAAATAAAGCTACAAAAAGAAGGAGAAGGAGAAAGAAAAGATGAAGGAGAAGAAGGAGAAGGAAAAGAAGTGGTGGTGGTAGTCTGTGGGATTCCTTCCTTTCCTCCTTTCCTTTCACTCTGATCTGATTCCTGCTGATAGGCCCAGTGCTTTCTTTGTTCTGGCTGATGAGTCATGGAAAGGAATGTGCCTTGTTTCCAAGCCTGATTCTTCTTAAACACAGATGTGCTCCAAGGGTTTGCTCACTATATCCCTGGAAAGAGAAGCTCGGTTTCCAAGAGGGAGGATTCCTATAGAATCCCCTCCATTGGGCTTACTCATCCTTTTCCTGTCCCTCAGATGTTTTCTGTGTTAAAACATTGTAACACTCCAGGGCTTGTTGCTATTACAATGTTTCTAATTCTGGAGTTTTCTTTACCAGCTTCTTCCTTCCAGTAAGTCCTTTCCTATCTGTCTCCAAATGTTAGCTTTGTGGATAGAGAGAAAATAGTGGGCCAGGAAGTCAATTTATCAACACCATCCACCTTGTCTACTGCTGGGCAGTTATCACAAAATCATGCGATCGTTCTTGAGACACGGATGATAGTTTGCCTCTCTCTTGGCATCATCAAACCCTGAATGCTAGTCCAGATGTCCACTTCATACCCTGCTTGCTGTCAACATTTTCTGATCATCCTCCAGGGTATGTTTCCCTTGCCTTCCATCTTCCTTTCTTGTAATGTCCAATCCAAAAAATATGTTGTTACTTTTTCTAGGCAGCTCTTCTGCTCAGGCATCTATAATGATGTTAGCTTATTGGGGTGGCTAGACATTGTATCTGGAGGTAGTTGATTGTGCTCTGATATCCATTTTCCCTCTTCCTTAAGAAACAGAACCCTGATTTTTCTTTTGGTGGAAATGCATCTGAGAGAAACACCAGCCTTCCCCTCCATCCTTTCAGCCATGAGTGCCTTGCCCCCAGCAATACATAGAAGACCGCCTGTGAACGTTCTCATCATGTACCTCCCATAGCAGAGGCTTTCCCCTTTCCTGTTTTCCTTCTGTCTGGGATGTGAAGATGAGGCTGAGAGCAGAACAGCCACACTGCAGCCATGAACAGCCTGCTTCGGGATAGTTAAGGTAGAGGAGGGAGGGGAAGAGGCCATGTGAGGCTCATTTATCCAGGTGGAGCTGTCATCCCACTCTTGGGGAAAATGAACCCTGTACTGTGTTGAGCAAAAGCATTCCTCTAAGAAGAACGTGTATGTGAGCAAATCAACTACAAAGTCCCCATCCTGGCTTTCAGGGGAGAAGGAGATCGTTCCCTCTCACTTTAGGTAAGCCAATCCAGTAGGTTACCATCTTAACTGTTCCATTTGTGTAGGCTAGATAACCACTCAGGGTTTTGTGGTTTTGATTGATTCGCTGCATTCTTTCAGGATGATCAGAAGCCTTTGCTCTAAACTCTCATGCCTAATTATGTCTCCTTTCTTCCAAATCCTATTGTAAACCCTCCAGTGCTCGCTCTCTCCTCTCTCTCTCTTTCTCTCTCTCTCTTTCTCTTTTCTCTCTCTCTTTCTCTCTCTCCCCCCTCTCTGTCACACACACACACACACACACACACACACACACACACACACACGCGCGCGCGCGCGCACATGCACTGAACCCAATATTAAATACAGGTTCTCCCGCATGTTGCAGTCCGATTAATGGACAAGCTTTGATTTTCAACTATTGATTAAGTTCCCAGTGACCTGAAATCTATGATTTTGATCTCCCCTTCCACTCTTCATTGTGCTAGTCACCAAGACAATTTTGCTGCCTGACTTCTATTGTCTTCCTCTATGCCTTAAAGCAGATTTGTCTAAGGCTGTAAGATCATAGATGAGTTGCACGTTGTTTCTTCCTCTGATAAGTGGATATTTGCATTGATTGACAGTTCAGAGTCAGGATGAATTAACTTGCCATGTGGAGAAATATGCAGCAGCCCACGTTATCACTGTGTGTTATTTGTTGCCATGAGAATAAATAACATGTTGGGATTTGCATACTGTTTGTAGGGTAAATCTTGATGTTGACAATAAACCTCTAACTCCTTAAATCTGGGTGAGTTTTTGGGGTGTTTTTGTTTTTGTTTGTTTGGTTGGTTTGGTTTGGTTTTGGGTTTTTTTTTTTTTTTTCACCAAAGAGGAAGTGAGATCAACACTTTGGCATCTTGACATTAAAAAACAAAAACAAAAAATGACAAGGACTGGAGAGATGGCTCAGCAGTTAAGAGCCCTAGCTGCTCTCCAAGAGGACCAGTGTTCAAGTCCCAGCAACTACCTGGCAGCTCACACCTGTCTGTAACTTCAGGTCTAGAAGATCTGGCATCTTCACACAGACATACATGCAGTAAAAACACCAATGCACATAAAAATAAATCTTAAGAAATAAATCAACAGACAAAACCCACAAAAGTCTTTGAAAAGACTCTCACTGCCTGGCTCCTAGAGGGCCTGGGGCAAGACCAGCTTGTGAGCCATCAATTCCAAGGGCTAGATTTCCCTCTTATGCAAATGACCAGAGAAGAGGAGAGAGGGGATGAGGCCCCACTGATTTAACCTCTCAGTTTAAGCTCCGAAAACTGATTGAAATGAACACAAATCTGTTATCTTAAAAAATGTTCCTTTGTCCCTCGGGTTATTATAACTTCTTAGTTTTCTGGTTTTCTTTTTTCTTTCCTTCTTCTTCTTTTTTTTAAATGAAATATCACTATAGTCACATTCTTACTTTCTTCCCCTCTTTCTCAAATATGTACACACACTCACATACTCACACACTCACACATACTCACATACATACGTACCCACACACTCGCACACACTCACATACTCACACATACTCACATACATACTCACACACATACATTACACACACTCACACACACTTATACACACACACATACATATACACTCACACACTCACACACACACTTTAGGAAAAACACATTTTATATAACTTGCCATATTGTTTGTGTTAAATTAACAAAATTTGCTATTCCCTTTGAAGATATAAAAACAAAAAAACAACAAAACAACAAAAAAACCCCAAAAAAACAAAAAACAAAAAAAACTTGCCTGAACTTCTCTCTGCATGGAGTCTCCTATTACCTAAAGTGCAGAGCACACTCGATTGAAATCTGCCTTACTGAATAATGGTCCCCTAACCTAAGGATGTCTAATCTCATTTTTTAAAGGAAAGAAATAGTGAGGAAAAAAAGTTTACAAGAAAGAAGTTTCTTTGAGAAATTTCTTTCCAGGGATCATAAATGTTGTCAATAAAACATTTCTTCAGAGGGTGGTCAAAGAAGTTTGCATTAGTGGAAGAAACAAGTGGAAACTGCTTTTTTAAGGAAACAGAATAGTTCAGGGTATTCGCAGTTTGAAGTTCACTAGGTGAAAGGTAAAGTACTGAGGCATCCTAGAGCCGAGGTCTTCCCTGTGCTATGACTTACTGTTCTGAGTGTCCTTGCCAGCAGCATCTATAAAGCGATGAAAACTGGGCTGGGGAAGGTAGGGAGGCCAAGGACCCCGGGCTAGGAACATGGCCTTATAGCTAGTCCTGAACACTAACAGAGTTCACCGAGCAAAGAAGCAAATTTTTGAGCCAAGAATAACAGTCCAAGCAGAACTACAAGATAGCCTTACCCCAGCCTCATTCTTTTATAGCCTAAGACTCTCTCTCTCCCTCCCCCCATATGTGTGTGTGTGTTTGTGTGTGTGTGTGTGTGTGTGTGTGTTTTCGTGAACAAGCATGCTCGTCTGTTGCATTATCAGAAAAGAATATAGAATATCTTGACCATTCACTTTTCATTTGACTTGAGACACTAGATCAGACAATTGACTAGGTTCTCTGTTTCATTCCCCTAGAAGAGACCAGCACATAGTAGGTCTCAATGCATTATGACCACTTGGAAAGTTTTAAGCATACACTATTTCTTGCCCTCTTTTCCTCCTTAGTCAATGACCTGAGGGCCTTAGGCATCCATGTCTTTAAAGAGCTCAGTAGCTGACTAGCATTGTCACCCATGGCTGGGAACTACTGAAGGGAATGCTCACTAAGCCCGCCCCTCCCTCCCTCCCTCAATGTAAATGGCAGAGTCTAGGCAAAAAGAAAGCAAGCATGATAGGGTATTCAAGTGGTCGGTCAGTGGTGCCAGCAGAGGCATTCTGAGTAAGAAAGCCTTCAGACTTCCCATCATTCCTGTCTTCCCACAACCCACTTAGACCACTGAAGACTGGGCATGAGGGACAGGATGTTTCTCTGTGCCATATCTGAGCTGATGAAGTATACACTCTGGCAATGGCCATTCTGGGCTGTTTGATCCATAAATGGAGGTGTCCTGAGCCAGCCTTGCTGCACCCTGATGCTGGTAGGGGTGCCGCAGATGTGTTGCTTTTGTGTGCAAGAGTCTTCAGCTAGAGACATCATCATACCCAAACCCTTCTTTTCCCCACAGGCATCCCTTCTTTACAAAGCCATGTCCTCCCCATGGTAGGAAGCCAGGTTGGTCTAAGGTTGGCTTTTTCTAATCTGCAAAGGTTGACAAGGAGGAAGGTTTCTTTCTGCCTGACTGGGACACTTCTGAAAGGCTGGGCTGTGGGATTCTGTTTTCTTTTCACTTCTCTCTTGGAAATCACCCCTGTGTGTGGTGGGACTTCAGGATGAGCCATGTTTTTTACATTGAGCAAGCATTTCCCACTGTACTGAGGAGGCAAACGGAGGCTGCTGGGGGTTTCAGCTCCCTAAATAGCTTTCGGTGCTATTTGTCAAGAGGTTGATTTTTTTTTTCTCCAAATTTTTACCCCACCCCCAAGCAACAGCAAGTAATTCAAACTATTCTCTCATTCTTGGATTGATGGCCACACCTTTTAGAATATTTAGGTCTTATTTTGAGAAAGAAGCAGCTGGCAGCCCTGACATTTCATTCTAACAGACTGCCTCTCTCAGTGCCCCTCCTCCAGATAGGATGCACAGACTACTGGGAAATATTCAGTGACACCCATCCAGATGTCTGCACGGCGTGTGGAGGAGTGGGGCAGGACGCTGAACTGATAGCATTGAGATGTCTGATCTTAAGAGATCACACTGGTGGTAGGGAAAGGTGACTATTTTAGCTGCAGTGATATCTGCTGGGAGGACTTTGAAGACCTGGCCAGGGTATTTTACACAAAAAGATTAGCTGTCAATCAGTGGCACCGACAATACTTTCGATGGCTGTTGCCGGCTGTGGGTTAGTGCATGCAAATCTCTTTACATGAGCCATCCAGTTTTAACAGTATACCTCTGCTTGCTTTCTCTTTCTTTCTCTCTTTCTTCCTTCCTTTCTTTCTTTCTTTCTTTCTTTCTTTCTTTCTCTCTCTCTTTCTTTCTCTCTCTCTTTCTCTCTTTCTCTCTCTCTCTTTCTTTCTCTCTTTCTTTCTTTCTTTCTTTCTCTCTTTCTTTCTCTCTCTTTCTCTCTCTCTCCTTCTTTCTCTCTTTCTTTCTTTCTCTCTCTTTCTTTCTTTCTTTCTCTCTCTCTTTCTCTCTTTCTTTCTTTCTTTCTCTCTTTCTCTCTCTCCCTCCCTCCCTTCCCCCTCCCCCCTCTCTCTCTCTCTTTCTTCCTCTATCTCTCTCTCTCTTTCTCCCTCTCTCTCTCTCTTTCTCTCTTTCTTTCTTTCTTTCTTTCTTTCTTTCTTTCTTTCTATAAGACCTTGCTATGTAGCTCAGTTTGGCCTCCAACACACCAGGCAACCGAGGCTGACTTGAACGTGCTCTGCCCTCTGAGTGCTGGGATTATAGGTGTGAGTTAACACACTCAGCCCATCCTTTTTATCCACTAGGAATCAGAGGCCCTGTGAGTATAAATGATCTGTGTAAGGTCACGTAGCCTGATAGTAATGGGGCTTCGCCAGAAGCTGGCAAATTTTGCAGTAAAAGGACAGATGGTAAATATTTTTGGCTTTATGAGACACATGATCTCTGTTGCAGCTGATCAAAATTGCCATTGAAAAGAGAGAGCAGCCAGAGTAATCAGTAAACAAATGGGAGTGTCCGTGTTCTAATAAAACTTTATTTATAAAAACCGGTAGTGGTCTGGGCTTGTTCTGAGGGCTGTTACTTGCTGACTTCTTTCTGATTTTAATCTTGACACCAAGCTCTCTTTGGACACTTCTGAAATCTTTCAACGGAGATCTTTTATGTCTGTATGTAAACTCTTGTGAGCAGTCACAGAGCTCAGAACACAACGTCTACTGGGAAAATAACTGAGCTCTTTCAAGTGAGTCTTGTTTTTTTCATGCATCAGGCCACAAGGTGTGGGTACAAAACCACACAAGGACCCATCCAAGGAAAGCTTCCAGGGCATCTTGGGAATTTCATTCAATGCCCACTGGATGCTAGATTCCATCTCTACAGAACCGTTTCTCCTTAAGTTCCCAGCCAGCATTCAAAACTGCACGATGGCAAAACAAGTAAATGTAAGAATCAAGGGAAATAAAATATTGCAAAACTGAGGTCTTACATGAATCCTGCAAGAGAGGTGCCATTGTTCCATTCTGTAGAAGAGAGATAAAATTACAGAGTGGAAGCTACCTTCCTGAGGTCAGAGTGTGCAAGGTTGAACTGTGTGTTTGCTGTATGGCTTCCCTTAGGTCGTGCCAGCTCTTTAGAGCAGATTGCTTACCCTGCCTTACCTGTCAACTCAGTCACCACCACATGAGCTCCGAAAGTCAGTTATAGTTGAAAGTCTCTTTCTTTTTACCCTCTACAAAAGGACAGGAAGCCCCGAGGTGCCCTATGCCCTTTCCATGGTTGCTAGAACAATCAAAGTCTGGTACGTGAAAAATCTTTACAAGGGGAAAACTTGATACACATGTTAAGTAGGGAATCTGCGGGGGAACTGGCCGTAGGTCTCGGGTCAGCCTTTGCTTCCTTGTGACATTGCTGGCCCCAAAAAGGATTTACCCACTCACCCCAAAAAAATCCCACCTCTGAAGCATTCAGTCTAGGAAGAAGTTGTCTCTCTAAAATCAGCCAACACTCAGGGCTTGATAAAGGTTAGAGGACAACGTCACTCAATCTCTGGTCACCTGACTCTAAGTCATGAAGTACGCGTGCACAGGCATCGCCATCACAACTTCCCCAGCGACCACTTCTCACTTCCACTCTTCCTGTTTCAGAGGCCTCCTCCTCCCTGAGATGAGCAGAGCATTAACCTCTCCTCCCAGACCCACTCCCTGCCCCGCTGTTTGGATGACAGTGACCCACAATGGGATACTGTACCAACTTCGTCCACCTCAGACTCTCTGCTCACTAGAAAACAAAACACTGGGGTCTTTGTCTCAAGCCTACAGTCTCTGAAACCCTTCACTAAAATGGGAACTAGAAAATTGGATTAAATAAATACTTTAAAAAAAATCACATATGCCCCAAAGTACATAAAATCAATAAGAGAATAGCAGATAAAAAGATGTTTACATCATTTGACAAATGTGATAACTCACTATGTGTGGATGTTTAGGTCAGGGAAGGGTCTTCTGTTAGCCATAAAAGATTATGTCGTCTGCTGACACTATAGCCGTAGAGGCTTGTGTAAGAGCACTCTGTGATGTATGCAGGTGATGAAACTGACAAGCTACATCTTTTTCAGAAAATATTGCCACTGCTAAAGGACATGACAGTAACATGCAACATCTAAAAATGTGCACAAATTAATTACAAATATAACTAAGGTGGAAAATTGGATAAAATGAGTCAAACGGCAAGACAATAGAACAATATCAATGACTTGTTAAAAAAAAAAAAAACTTTTAAATCAGATCTAGTGGTACCAACCTGAAATCCTGTTGACTCAAAAAACTGACAAGCAAGATGGAAACCTCAAAGCCTGCCTAGCCTACAGAGCAAGTTCAAGGCCTGGCTGCGACTGCAGCTCGGAGATAGTGAGCCTAGCACTGAAAACAATAACAAAACCTTAAACTCTTATACATTACACACGCACACACACATACACATATAGGGGAACATGGAGGATTCTGGGAGGAAGGTGCCAGCAATTCCATGGACTGACTTGTCTTGTAGCAATGTATGGAACTTCATAGAGTCATCTCTAAGGTGGAACCACCAGAGTGAATCCACCATGCGTAGGAATCTTTGCTTGGGGAGTGGCATTCTGTGAATGCAGACTAAAACCAAATCACAAAGAGCAAATCAGTGCAAAGTTGTGAAACAGCTGGATCTGGACAGAGCCAGAAGTACATGAAAAATGACCACGGTGACAATCCCGAGACACCTGTTTTGTAAGACCAAATAGCCATAAGGCTTCTATTTGTCCTGTGCAAAAACTATTTCAATGGAAGTTTTGGCTAAAGAGAGAGTTCTCTTAGAAATTGTATTCTATATGTCATTTGTTTTCTAATTCTTGGCATATTTTAATTTTAAGTAGTTGAGACTGATTCTCAAAAAAGTTGTATTAATTTCAGCCAATATCTCCACATAAACCCCCTCCAGGCTAGTTCTATTAGATTATTAGCTGTCTCTGGCTTTCTTATGAAAACAATCTATCTGTGGTGGAAGTGGTGGGCATATAACTATAGGCTATATAACAAATAGCTGTGCCTTTGTGAAGCTGAGGCAGGAGGATAGCCATGAGTTCATGGCCAGCATGGATATTAAAAAAAGGAAACAAAGAAAGAAGGAAGGAAGGACAAATGAAAGAAAGAAAAGAAAGAAGAAAAGGAGATGTAGAGGTATTCATTTGGTGGTATTTGTTAATAATAAAATATTAGATTTCTAGTTTACAGCAATTTTCTGAAACTTCTGACATTCTCGTTGTGAATAGCTATTTATCAACGAGAAATTCAGTGTGAATGTAGTCTTCCAGGGAGGATTGAACAAATCGAATTTTACAATGACTGTTCCACGGGGAAGTCTACCCTTGAAGAAACAGACTATGAGCTAATTAATATCATGTGGACATCATGGGAAGAACTGGTATATAAAAAATAGAAGGGAGAGGCACAATACAGACATCCTAAAACCAACAGGTAACTCAGCTCTCTGGGTTTTAGAAAGCTGCTGGCAAAAACCACACCAAACAGAACAAAACAAAAAACAAAGAATAACAATAATAGCAAGGCTGTATCACAGAGATACATATAGAATCTTTCCCCACCCAGAATGATGGCAAACAGAAAAGGCAGAAATACAGTTGAGATACGCCAGCTATTGATCATGACATATTAAACCCCAGAATGTGTTAGTAACAGCATTTGATTATGGTAAAGAATTCCACATAATTCTTATATTCCACATAATTTAATTTTAATGACCTTTAAATAATATAAATCCATTACCACTGTAAAATTTAATACTGAAGAAGAAAATTAAAATAATCAATAATCTCAAAGTAGCGATGTCAATATTTTGGTTCGTTCCTTTTACTATGCATGGATATGTTTTTCTGACAGCATTATTTAATCTAAATCTCTATGCAGTATACAAATAAATATACAAAATAAACAACTTCATCCATAAGTCTCTGTGGAATATCATTTCCTCAGACTCGATTCTTTAGAACTAGAGTTATGGAGTAAAAGTCTGTGAGTTTCCAGGTCTTGCTACACAGTGCTAAATTATTTTATAGATCAATCTAATTCACATTATTCTTTTTCTCCTTAGATGTATCTTTCTATCTTTTTTTGACTATGTTCACCATCTACCTGAGATTAAGAAACCACCCAAATGTAACCCAATATTGAGATTATAGTAGTGTGGTGGCCCAGAGCTTTTTCTCAACACATTCGACCTGTCATGGCCACAATAACATCTGATTCTCACAAATCTTCCTGAGAAAAAGATTCTTGTAGATGGTTCAGGGCATAGGAAAGGGTTTCTGATACCATCTTATTTAGATTTAATGGATGTTTCCATTTGACACACTCATAAAGAAGATATGAAGGTTTTAATATTCTAGAACTCAGCTTTAAGAATCTCTTCTGCTCGAGCCAGGCAGTGGTGGTGCACGCCTTTAATCCCAGCACTTGGGAGGCAGAGGCAGGCGGATTTCTGAGTGTGAGGCCAGCCTGGTCTACAGAGTGAGTTCCAGGATAGCCAAGGCTATACAGAGAGACCCTGTCTTGAAAAACAAAAACAACAAACAAACAAACAAAAGAAGAATCTCCTCTGCTCATTCATTACCTTACACTAGATCACTGGTTCTCAACCTCTGGGTCAAGACCCCTTTGGGGGTCGCATATCAGATATTTACATCACAATTCATAACAGTAACAAAACTACAGTTATGAAGTAGCGGTGAAATAACTTTATGGTAGGGAGTCACCACAACATGAGGAACTGTATTAAAGGGTCGCACGCAGCATTGGGAAGGCTGGAAACCACTGACCTAGATGATCATGGCTCTAGCTTGGGTCCCTGTGAAGCCCTGTGGCATTCACCATTCCTTCCTCCCCATACTGACTAAGAAACCCACCAGGAAATACATGACTAGATTTCTTTCTGTGGTTCAGGTTCAAGCTCAGTGGTAGAGAGCCCGCCCAACAAGTGTGAGACTTCTCCCTCTCAGTGGTAGAGAGCCCGCCCAACGAGTGTGAGACTTCTCCCTCTGTGACAGGAATCAGAAAGAAACTGGAAATCTGGAATCAGAGTCAGAGAAGTCCAACAGCCCTGAAATGAATGTTAGCATGGTGTGGCTGATTTCCCAGGAAGATCCCCCAAGGGCACACAGATGAGCCATAAAGCCAGTGATGAAGAGTCAGCTCTGAACTCAACATGAACTCGGTAAAAACACAAGCTTTTCAAGGGAATTTTGGAAGAACACGTGTAGTTTCAGGCCTGATGTGTTTGAGTGTCAGACAGCTGACCACAAGGACTACTAACTGCTGGGTTTGTGAGGCAGGGGAAGTTCTTGCTTCTGGCTAATTCTCACCTGATCACCCAAAATATGCGGCACAAATGAGTTCTTTCAGTAGGTCATGAGATGTGTCGAAACTGTCTATGATCCTTCCAGCACAAAGTTCTGAACCTTGGCTCTGTCCAGAGTTGTAGGTCACCATCTGAATAATTAATGACAGGATTAAAGCCTAAGACTTAGAAATCCGAGCAGCACCCTGCAGATGCTGGACTTTCAGCCAAGTGATCCATCCTGAACTCTAGTCAGAAGCTGCCTCATTTGGTCTCAAGGGTCAAATCCTTTTATAGAAGCATCACAGTAGCATATCCACGGTTCTTGTGTTCAGTTTTAAATTTGGAGAAATCATTTCGGAAATGTCTGACATTTAGGAAAATCTGGCACTACACTGCTACCCACGGAGCCAAGTGTCCTGTGCATGGAAGGAAATACAGCTCCGTGTGCTGATGGTGCCAAGATACGCTTAACATCAACACTTGTGCCGTATGCTGGTACCCTAAACCCAATACTCCTTTGGTTGAAATGCAAAAGGATAACCTTCAGACTGAGTCCTGTTCTCTTTCTGTGTAGACCCTGTTCTAAAGACACCAGCAATGGGACTCCTTCATAAAGATGATGGCCTTCTCTTTCATTCTTAGGGAGAGCTTAGGCACAGGAGTATGCTGACCACAGAAAATCTAGGTTTGCCAGCCAGGTTTCCCGAGGTATCTACCTGGCCATATTGCTCTCTGCTCCTGATGTATTGGTGTCATTCCTCAGCAAGTCTTGGGTCATAACTTGGAGGCAGAGGCCAGCCAGCCTCCTCATCCCCCACCATGGCGTTGGAGAGGTCATGGTGAACAGGAGGGCAGAGTATTTTCACTGAACTCACCAACAGCTTTATGCCAGCTACTCAGACAATGCACAGGCGACCAGGATGAAAAGAATTCTGTGCGCACCACCCCCCCCCCCCCCGGTCCCCAAAAGCTGGTCCTCTGAGAGAGATTCTGAGCTCACATTCCTTCTGAGTTCTTTGCTCAGTAGGTTCTGCCCATCTCTATAACCTGCTGCCTCTGAAATGCAAAGAGGAAGCAACGGGCAAGTACCATCCACGTACCAGTCAGTGTCTTCCTGAGTGTAATTGCTTTGTCCAAATCCGTGCTATATTGCTGTGTTTTTGGGGTTCCTGTATGCCTCTGATGGTATCAGTATCTGTGGCTCTCCTTCAATCACCAGAGCATAGCCTCCTACTTTAAATATTGATCTCAAACAGTTTCAAAGGGAAGGACAATGAGGATTAAACTGGTGCTCTCACTAAAACTAGTAGAGATATGTAAACTGTGATTAGAGTCATATGCCTGGCGTCCATTGCATGGCACTAGGTAAGGACTGTGCATTTCCGGAGACGCTGCAGCTTTTCCTGCAGTACCATGAGGTATACACAACACTGAAGGTGAACAGTCGAACTCCAACCAGTAGTGCAACCTAAGAAAGCCCAAAGAGTCTGATTTTTTTAACTATATTTTATTGGGGAAACATTCAACCTGTGAAAGCAGAGAGAGTAATATAATGGATACTCGGGTCTCCATGCAGTTTTAATCTATGACGGATTTTGTTTAAGTCCTACCTACCCTATCTGCCTTCTAATTAAATATACAATCTGGAAGTTACATCCATGACATCCTGTCAGTTTACCCATAAATACGGCTACCCCTAAGTATCTAGAGGAGATTAGAGGCAAGAGCTCCCCAGTTATCAAACTTCCCTTAAAATGACACAGTCAGGTGGGCATGGTGGCCCATGTCCTCAATCCCAGCACCTGTGAGGCTGAGGCAGACAGATCTCTGTGGGGTCAAGGCTAACCTGGTCTACAAAATGAGCTCCCGGCCAGCCAAGGCTACATAGTGAAAGCATGTCTCAAAAATGAAAGAATTAATTACATAGGATACTATTTGTATATAACCTACATTACCCTCCCATAAACATACTCTCTAGATTACTTATTCTTGGTACAACATGGCATGGAAACTGTTATGTTACCTAAGAAATGGCAGTGGGGAGGTCTGTCTGTATGTGCTCAAGACAAATACAATTTGAAGACTTTCTTTTTAATAGCCAAGGTTGGTTGATCAGCGGAGGTAGAACCTGAAGATGTGGAAAGCTGATTCTATTTTCATCAGAGTTTTTCATCTGAAAACATTTGCCACAGTCCTGTAGACACAAAACCAAACCAAACAAACCAAACCAAGAACCCAATAGCTTCGTTAGTCATTTAAATGCTTAGTTGTATTCAAATTTCCCTTCACAAAATCCTTTTGTTGCTATTTGTTTTGTTGGGTATGAAAAGTCTACTGGGGGAGGGGTGGCTCTGCCACGTTTCCTTTAAGAGGCGACCCTCCACTTTTTAATTGTCATAGAGGAGTTTACAAGGAAAGATCAGGACCAACAGAAAGCAAGCTAAGACGGAAAAACCATTCGAACTGCCTTAGCCTAGAGCGGAGGTTCCCAACCTGGGGGTCCAATGACCCTTTCACAGGGTTACCTGAGTACCACGCTATAAATCAGATAATTACATTACAACTCCTAGCAGTAGCAAAATTACAGTTATGAGATAGCAATGAAAACAGTGTTATGGTTGGGGGGGTCACCACAACATGAAGAACTGCATTAAAGGGTTGCACCAGTCAGAAGGCTGAGAACCACTGGTCCAGAGTCCGTGATGGGAACCTTTCTTATGGAAAAACTGAGCACAGAGCCCTACATTTAAGCCCACACATTCTACAGTTCATCGATGACAAGGTGTTCAATGTTTAAATGTGAGAGGGACTGCTACTTAACTGCTGGGGAGGGGCCTGCACTTCCGGTACTTAGAGCACGGAGTCCAGACTCTGTGATGTCTGTTGAGTACAGGGCTCCGCTGTCCAGACCAGGCCTCTGGCAACCTGTGCCTTTTGAGCATACCAAATCGGGGCATTTCATTACTGAGACATGCCAATGTTGGTGGAACACACCCTGGATTGCAAAGATTTGGGAAAAAGAAGTAAAATCTCTCATTCTTGATAATCCTATGAACGACATCCTGAAATAATATTTCAGATTTATTGGGTTCAATAAATAGATTATTTGAGTTGCTTTCACCTGTTTCTTTTTCACTGGGTTATACTGCTACAGAGACAAACTAGACTAAGTCAGGGCTTTCGTAAGACAGGTGACAGCACTGGGGTATACGGTGTTGGATGCAACGTTCTGTGACCTCATCTCACAACATGCTGTCAGGTAGGAGAGGGCTGGAGCAGCTGTCTGCCTCACTTTATGTAAGGCTGAACACCATGCCACCTGAGAGTCCATTTTTCTTTTAAATTCTGGTAAAAAAAAATACTTTTCAATCCTCCCCATGGTTAGCCTAATACAAGCTCTAGATGTAGGGGAGCCGCAGGCACGGTTGTGCTCTGGGAATTACTCCTCAGTTTCCCTCGGTCAAACCTCATGGCCAATCTAAAAGTGACAGGTGAGCTTGTCTATAGGCAAGACCCTGCCCTTCCCCTGTCCACAGTAGCTTCTTGCTTATGGAGGGATATAGTTCAAAATTCATCCAGGACCCTGTAATTCTAGCACTGAAGTAAGACAATGTCTTTGTGGTTTCAAGGCCAGTCTGATCTCTATGGTGAATTCCAGGCTAACCTGGGCTAGTCTTTAAAAAAAAGTCTCAATGATAACCTACAAGCCCACCTGGTCTGGCCCCCATATAGTCTTATTCCACGATCCCTAAATCCACTCAGGGCATCGCCAATCTCAGTTCCCCTCATGTTCTGTTTCCACTCTTTCAGAACCTTTCTATCATCCTTCTCACTGTCTACAGCACCATCCCCGCCTCACCAGCTTCCTTTGGCTGGGATGACACTTAAATGTTTATGTCAGAGGTTGGTCTGGTGCTGCTTATATTCAAAGGCTAAATTCTGTACCCCAAGATCTGGTTGTTCCAAGACAAGCAGATCCTCACGGGTACCAGCCTTTGCGGTGTGAACCTCGCTCCCCAAGTTAATTGGTCAATAAAAGGCTAAAGCCTGTGGTTGGGCAATAGATAGAGGTAGGCAGGTTTTCAGTTACCTGGTTGAGGGTGACAGGGTGAGAGAGAAGGGGCAGACAGGAAGAGGCCACCATGAGAGAATATGGACCATGAGCACATGGCCAGGAGAACCAGTAAGTAACAGCTCCAGAACCTGCCCAAGCTAGGCTTCCAGCTTGTAAATAAAATACCTGGATTGTGTGCCTTTTTTATGGGCTAACTAGAATATTTAATTCATTTTATATGTTCGGATACTAGTTCGAGCATCCCTTCCTCCTGAACCCCCAACCAGGACAGACTCACAGGTGCTGATACTTACACACCACAGTGGTGTTGTAACATTTATTTGGGGGTCAGGGGAAGATTGCTCACTTAACCTCTGGCTCTCTCAGTAAACTGTTTGCTCCATGGGGGTAGGGATCTTGTCGGTTCGGGTCATTTACTGTCTGATACATAGCTGACTCAATGAACAGGAAGAGACAAAGGAAGGAAGAAGAGATGTGTCCCTTGCAACTGATATATCTTCTTCCTACATTCCTCCAAGGCAGAGGGGGCAGACAGCCTTCATAGGCGTGTATCCACAGATCATTAGCCAGATCCTGGTCAGAGCACCTGAGATCCTTTGTATATAGGCAGGCAAAGCTCTGCTAGAATGTAGACTCCATGAGCACATAGACATTGTTTTTTATTCCTGCCTCATCTTGAGCTAAACCTCCCATCCTAGACACACAGAACAGGCCTGTATCTTCAGGGGGACCCACTTCAGGAAATTTAGTAGCTTCCTAAGCTCAGATTGGCTGTCCAATCTCCCAGCACTGCACTGTGCTAATTTCATTCCAGACAGACTATAAAGGACTCCTCTCCCACATCCTCTCAGGCTCCCTTTCCTCGTCCAACCTCAAACAAACACATCACACAACTCCCTTCTTTCCCAAGGACACAATTCAAGCAATTTCTGAAACCGAGATTCTAATCCAAAACAGTAGCCAACACGCAGTGAATCTCTCTGTTCACAGGAAGACAGGAGCCTCTGAGCAATTTCCTGAACCTAGGTTTTTCCATTCCAGTAAATGAAGCCCTTCTTCAGCTCAGGAATCCGACAGTGGATGCAGCCAGTGCATTAATGTAGCGTGTCAATTGTTACAACCTGTCTGGTGTCTTTTGTTCTTATATTTTTTTCCATTTTTAGTGAACAACAATTGGATTCTCTGCCCTGGAACTTCTAAGTGTTGATGACTCGTTAGAGCAATGGACTGTGACTGGAGAGTTTCCTTCCTAAGAAGCCTTTTTTGTTTAATAATACATGATACTTAAATCGCACCCTTCACCTTGAGAGAGTTTGTGCTTTCATGCTTCATTAGGTGGAGCAGCCCCTGAGTTATGGATTGGACATAGCAAGGTTAAACCATTTGCCGCAACCCATAGCTTGCTCTGCTTCTAACAGAGCACTTTGTCTTTTTTTAAATTACAAAGGAAATATAATGAATAAAAAATGTAGCTCTCTAATGACTGTGTTAATCAGTAAATTGGTTCAAAACTATTTTCGTGTGCTTTCTTCAGCAATGTTTGGGGCTCTCTCCTTTTCTGTACTGGCTCCTTTTTGTCTGCTGATGTCATTTAATAGTCTTCTTTCTCTTCCTCCTTCTCCTTCTCCTTCTCCTTCTCCTTCTCCTTCTCCTTCTCCTTCTCCTTCTCCT
>JANHMN010000014.1:21965396-21988655 GCA_030674055.1 Rhabdomys pumilio | reverse complement strand
CTCCTTCTCCTTCTCCTTCTCCTTCTCCTTCTCCTTCTCCTTCTCCTCCTCCTCCTCCTTCTCCTCCTCCTCCTCCTCCTCCTCCTTTCCTCCTCTTCCTCCTCCTTTCCTCCTCTTCCTCCTCCTCCTCCTCTTCCTCCTCCTCCTCCTCTTCCTCCTCCTCCTTCTCTTCCTCCTCCTCCTCCTCTTCCTCCTCCTCCTCCTCCTCCTCCTCCTCTTCCTCCTCTTCCTTCTCCTATTCCTCCTCCTGGTCCTCCTGATCCTGCTCTTGGTCCTCCTCCTGCCTCTCCTTCTCCTCCTGCTTCTCCTTTTCCTGATACACTACTTCTATGCCTTATTCTCTCATGCTTTCTAGGTTGCTGTGGCTGCTGAGGGGTACATCCATATCCCATAAACCTGAAAGCAACCCTTATCTTACTCAGAGATCCCACTTTCAGAAGATGAATATATTGTCATTGCTGAGATTCTGGGGAAGGGATGGTAGAAACCGCAGAATCTCACAGTCTGTAGTATTGATTAACTTGAAACCTTTTCATTGTGAATTCAAGTATATTACAGAACAGAACATAGGAAACACAGACACTTTAAAGTTAAATTCGCCAGTTACAGACAATGCAGGGTTTCTTCTCCAGACTTTCACTTCCATCAGGGATACTTGGAATAGAAAAGTCAGAGACAAACTGACGTAACTGATGTAACTGACGAAACAGAGCACTTCCTCTGTGCCCCAGGGAGATGAGACACTGGGGTGCATTCTCTAAGAGCTGGTCTTGTTGTTTTACTGTTCAGTTGAACAAGGGTTATTTCCCTCTAGAAATTGTTCTTCTAAAAGTAACTTAAGACTGGCCACTTTGCTTCTGTCTCTTAAAGATCCACCAGGCAAGAGCCTTGCTGAACTGAGGAGAAAATGACTGTTCTCTCATTACTGAGCAAACCAAAGCAGTAAACAAACAAACCTGTGACACACAAGGACTTGAGTTTGAAATGAAAGAAAAACATGTCATGTTTTCAAAACTAAAGATTCTGTTATATAACGGTTGTATATCAGACGTGCTGAAGTCCTTGGAAGGGACCCAAAATAGAGAAAATGATTCAGTAGCAGGATTGCAATGATTTCGAGTTAACTTTAATGCAGACAGTCTCAAGCACATGTGCCTATGCCCTCAAACCCCATGATTATTCTCTGAACAACATTATACGGATATGGACCAGGCGCCATGTCTGAGTTGCTCTAGGAAGCCACCTACCACAGAGGAGCAGAGAGCTCAAGAGATAACATTACAAACTCTGGCTTTGAAAGCCAGCCTACTACCTATACATCCCCATACTTCAGTAAATAAGAATCTTAACTCCCCAGAATACCTATTCGATAGGTGTTTGGGTTGGTCTTCCTTATCCACACTATAAGTAGGCATGAACACACACACACACACACACACACACACACACCCCTCTTGCTTTGGCCAACACAATATAAACACAAATGGCAATGACCATTTCTTTAGAATGTTTGAGAAGTAGTTTACGACTCCACATCATTTTCTTTCCCTCTACCTTTGTGACATAAAACATTTTCAATGACAGTTATCAGTTTGGCCTAGGACTCAAAGTTAAGACGCCAAGGTCAAAGCCATGCTTTATTCATTTAATGGTTGTATAGTGAAGCAAAGAGTAAATTCTTGGTTTTCTCTCTCTTTCCCAGCAGAGAACTGGAGCTTTTTTGTATTGAAACATAGCCTAGTCTATCCTAACAAATAAATACACTTTGGATCTGCAGGAATATTAAATGAGATACCCAATAGTTACTATGCACAGTAGGAGGTAACGGTTAAGTAAATGTTAGTGCTTTTTTCTGTTAGCAAGTGTGGTCCTTGCCTGCCTGTGCTTACTGGCCACAAGCTAGGCTACCCTTCCATGTGCTCTCAGTTTAGGAAGAATGAAAATAAACTCTAAGACCTGCTAAACTATTCCGTAAAACCCTTTATCATAACGAGAGAATCTTAATGGAAAGGGGATTGGGCATTCCTATCCTGGGAAGAGAATTTTTCTCTTTGAAGATTACCAAGGGGATAGGAGCTATGGGTCTTCTCAAGAGGTTACTCAATAGATAAGATTCGGATTCATGGATGCTGAAGGTACCACAGAGTATCTACTGTGAGGCACCATGCTCTGTTGCACTGAGATCAGGGAGTGAGCATCTCAGGGGCAAAGTTCTGCCTCTTCCCTGATAGCTCGTCTGCCCTGTGGGAAGCTGGTGTCCTTGGCCGGCTTAACATTCATATTCCTCATATTTCAGCAAGCACCGTAAAGACTGTCAGATCTCAATCTGCAATATTTCCTGGGCTCCTCAGAGGGAGAGCCAGCACTGGCTTTAGCTACATCACTTAGCAATCATGGATTTACTTATTCAGTGGTCAATATAATCAATTAAACAATCCAACCAAAACATTTTAGAGCACTTAAATCTACTTTGGAGAAAAAAAAAAGTCTCATACCTAAAATTACAAAGTCATGTCTTTGATCCATACTAAAAAGGGTAATCTCAATTGATCAGTTTAGAAGACTGTGAAGGGACACTGTATTCAGCATGGAGGGACAATGCCCAGAAGGCAGTGGGGGCCCTGACCTTCTCAAGGGGGCTTATGTTTCACCATGCTAGAGGATGATGTGCATGGCAAAAAAATGTAACACCGTTGCCCACCACTAATGACTACATGCCAAGAGTATGTCATTATGATCACCAAAAAGCACACTTTGCACTTCTGCATGCCTCCTGGGAGGCTACGTTGCTCCCAGCTGAGAACCGTGAGCCTTAAGTATGAGAGTTGTTGAAAGTGATGCAACACAAAGCTCTGAGCGGGTCACAAAGGACCCCACTGAAGAAGAAAGAGCCAAGGAAAAGCCCACCCTAAGACTACCTTCATCGCTGCCTGCATCCTGCATGGCCCATGAGCTTGGAGTTCAGAGAAGGCAGGGGCAGCGTAAAGTTCTATGGAGTCAAAGGACCAAATTCAACTGCATGCTGTGAGCATGGAACAAAATGAGTTAGAAGGGGAGAAGGGCAAGTGTACGTTGTGGGTGGGGATGTTTAGATCACGTTCTCCGATGTTAGAAACCAGCTGGCCTAATATCTGAGGCAGGGACCTCGGAGGCTGTCCTACAGAAGAGAATCGGGCCAGTCTAAGTACCATTTCAGCATTCATGGTCTCTGCCCACCTGGGGACCTGCCATGCCTGTTGGGAACTCTGCCTGTGTTTTAGGTTATTGAGATTATTTGGGGAGAAGAGAACAGATGATGCAATAAAGAGAAAGTAACACTTACGGTGTACCTAGTATGGCCAGACAAGGTTCTAAGTACATCCAAGTGTCTTACATCACTGAGGTTGATAAAGAGGGAGCACGCATTCAGAAGGCGGGGGGCTTAGATCTGAACTCTGTCTTCTTACCAACTATAACAAACTGTTTAATCTCTAAGCCTCAGATTTTTGTCTTAATGCAGAAGAAAAATGAGTAGTGGAGAAAACCAATAACTCACTCTTAGGGTGATTATAATATTTCATGAAGTAAGAAAGATAAAGGATATCCAACAAGGAGAAGTTCCACTGGTATCTGATCTTTCCTAACACTGCTGGGATATTCTCGGGGCTATGCACATGAAGGGGGAGCCTGGAGACAAGGTTAGGGCTGGAGATTAAGAAGAAAAAAAAAAGATAAATCTCTAATTCTCACTCCAAGCTTCTTCAGTGCTTTTAAAGAGACAATCACAGTGGTTGCTTTAACTTTGAAAAGGGGCCCAGGATGCTTGTCCCTGTTCTTCACTGGTTAAGACTATTAGAACGACAAAGGGTAGGAAAGGATCTGGGTCAGACAGAATGGACAGGACAGAGAGAGAGCATGCATGGGAATACAGGCTGCTGGTAGGAAGACAGAGAGCTACCCCCTATGTACATGGATGTGGTCACCCAAAAGTTATGGAATCATGTTAGAAGCCTGGAAACTTGGTGCCTTACTTTCAAATATTTTAAGAGATGACACTTAGAGAGTGTATGGCAGTGGGCAGAAACAGGGCTGGTGGAAGTGTTCATTTGAATTCCATCCCAGATAGCTACTAATTTTCTGGAGGCTTTGAATTCAATCTTATTTATTTGAAGGTCTGTAGCACCAGCAGGGAACCTCCCCAACATGAGGTGGCCAAAGAACAGTAGGAGCCATGGTGGTGAGAATAATTGTTCTCAGTATTCAGAAAGAGTTCTCAGACAAGTGACTGATTCTCAGAAATGTATTATTTCTCCATTAGCCGACTTGCCTGCAAGTCTGTTTTTAAAAATGATGTCAGCCTGTACCGAACTCAGGACAAAGTGATCCACTTTTAAACTCTAACATTGGGCTCTTTTCTCTCATATTCAAAAACCTCAAGTCAGGTGATACCCCGTTATTATGTGCAATTTTTA
Source organism: Rhabdomys pumilio (assembly GCA_030674055.1). NCBI lineage: Eukaryota > Metazoa > Chordata > Mammalia > Rodentia > Muridae > Rhabdomys > Rhabdomys pumilio. The sequence goes on along the minus strand of JANHMN010000014.1, from coordinate 21,984,204 downwards.
TGTATCAATTAGATAAACTTAATTAACAATTTAACCCCCACCATTGCAAACACTGTAACACTCAGGCTAACTGTTTCTACGAAGCCAAAAGTTTACTAATATAAGGAGCTAAATATCCAACCATGAGATGATATGGAAGTGAAATTATCAGCTGGCTAAATATCGAGTCTGCTGTGCAACGGAAGGTCACTTGAGACCTTAGACCCTTGCTTAGCAAGTTTCCCTTTGACCCTCTGGTACTGTGGCCCTCAGCGTTTGGTTTGTGTCAAGAGAGCACCATTCTGCTTTTCTCTTCCAGTTCAGGAAGAGCCCATGGGCCCATGGGCATGTTTCCTCTCACGGCCACTAGTGATGGAGACAAAAGTGTGCCACAAGCCAGCTCTCTAAGCCCAAGCTCAAGTTGTCGGTCCCTTGCGTGTGGATTTTGGTGCAACAAATACATCAGGGACATGAACTTGGAAAGTCAACTGAACCTGAAGACCCAGAAACATGTGTGTCCTGTGGGCTGAGCTTCCCCAAAGACTCCTCCAAGGGAGCGAGCATCTGCACACAGCCTGTCTCTATGCCTGGCTGGAACCAAGGAGCTGAGGGTGAGGAACTGCACATCCCCGGCTGCCCTGCTTCCTTATTCACGTTTTCTCTCATTAACTCCATGTCAGAATGTCTACTCAGCCTCAGCCATGTGTCAAAAGCAGTGACAAGCGGCTCCTAAGCAGTATTTGCTGAGCGTTTCCTGTGACAAGACCGTGTTAGAGATACCAAGTGTGCTTGTTCATGTGACTGTCACAGCATCTTTGTTTGTCAATGAGGGAACTAAACCATGAAGAGAGTGAAGGTTGCCCAAGGTCACATACTCAGTGAAAGAAAAAGCTGTGACTTTGGAGATGGTTTGAAGATAAAGAAAGAAATAGAACAAGTACTTCTAAACAGTTCGGTCAAACACACAAGGTAGGGAAAGCTCTGAGTCTTCAAAGTCATGCTCCAAAGCAGACCTCTACTTCTGTGTTAGTAAACTGCAGGCTTGGTTTCAGAAATGGATCCCAGACTTCTCAGCATGCTGACACTTCATAAATTTGAGAACTAAATCTATTTTACAAAGCCCTAAGGAGTCTGAAAAAAAATTGAAAGCTCTTTTGAATTTAACATCTTTACATTAAAACAGCTTGTTCATAGATGCTGGGGAGCTGAAACCTGTAGATCCTCTGAGATCCACTGTGCTAACCTCTGCTGAGCTACTTGTCCTCTCTGAGCCTTGGTTTCCCCATCTCTTAAAGTAGGGATGATATGAGATGATGTTTTAAGCCTCTCACAGAATTTGTGTGACATCATCATGAATCGAGAGGACAGTATGAAATGGTTCACCATACAGTCGTTGGCCTATCTAGTTCTCATGTGGTTAGGGAAAACAGACACCCTTGAGAGAACGGGTTCACAGAACAAAGCCCTAAACGTGCCTTTTAAGTTCTAGTTCAAGAATAAGACCTGATAACAGATAAAGTAGAGTCTGTGTCAAAGGGGCCAACTACAACCTCACAGGCACACAGGGAACATTCACCCCCACTTAAAAGGCATCAGAGATAATCCTGTTGCAAGGGGTATGTGTTGAGGTGGACTGCTGTGTTTAGCGAAATGCTTGAAGTCACCGGGATCCAGAGAGAAGCAGCTGGATTGAGATAGTCTCTCTGCAAACTAAAACTGCAGTTGAAACAGGAGGTGCCCACCTCATAGTGAGAGGGGATGTTTGGTTCAATTCTGTTTGATTTGGAAACATAACTTAGACTTGCTGGTGACCACCGCGGAGAGGTTACACACAGTCCTGACACGAGTGCTTGACAGTATTTCACACTGATAAAATTAAAGGCACATTCGGCTTGCAAACTGAAACCCGTGGTCACCTAGCTGCCTCAAGCCTCTGCACAAAGTCACAATCTCATAGCTCTTGGCCACATCCAACTCAGTTCCAGGCTGTCACAGACTCCAAGAGACAGACTCCTATAAGTCAGTTTCCCTCGGTAACATCAGCTTGATTGCAGCAGAACATATTGTAGCCTCTTCCTTTGCTTTGTGGGAACGCAAAATAAATAAATAAATAAATAAATAAACAGAATTAAGTCACCCCATCTACCTAAGGAGCTCTAATTGCAGGTCTAACGAGTCCTCAGACTGACTTGAGGCCTCTCTTTTCTCTTGCCCTCAGCAAAGCAGCCATTTCATGGACAAGGACAGTTCCATTTCATAATCAAAGGTCTCCAATATAGCACTCAGATGTGAGGCCCTAACTGCTCTAAGCGATCACAAGATCCTGTCCTCTCAGTTGTCATCTAAAGAGCACTGTGCTATCCAATTTTTGCCATTTGAGATACCTGAGAGGTGAACAGTCTGTGGTTACAGTGCTGGCAAGCAAGATGGCTGCTATTCATCTCAAGCAGCTAGCCTTAGCCTTAGCCTGTGCTTGGGATTCTTCCTGTCTTGCTGCTGTGCCCCCTGGCTTGCTAGGCTGCCAGCTCACCCAGATTTTGCATGCCAAGAATACAGGAACCAATCGACAAGGAGGTTTTGCCTGCTTTAGTTACATTTTGTTACATTTTACATTTTGTTACATTTAATTGCATTTTGTTACAAGTTGGTGGCAAGAGAAAAAGAAAAGCATGAGGTCATTCTTAAAGAATGACAGGAATTAAAGCTAGATGCATCCTTAGACATTACTGGTCCAACCTGTTCATTTTTCAGCTGAGGCATGGCAGCTGCATCACGTGGCTAAGGTCCCGGAATTAGTAACATGCCATGCCTAAGGTGGAAATCAAGACTATATTCTCTCTCTCTCTCTCTCTCTCTCTCTCTCTCTCTCTCTCTCTCTCTCTCTCCCCTCTTTCCCAAAGCGAAATTCCATTAGCAAGTCTACCATATCTTTCTAGAGATATCCTATGCAAACAAAAACTAGACTTTTGTTTTTGGTTTGCTTACAGAAATGATCCATCCACAGGACTGAGGCACTGTGGCCTTCTCCTGAACCATACAGGTTGAAGATTGTTCTTTTAGGAGGACAAAGAAATTTGCATAATTCTCCCTGCTCTTGTTATTTATTCAACTTTATTATGGTATATTTTACATCGTATAAAACTAAGTGTTCTTAAATATTGAGTGTGATGCACTTTAGAAAGCCCAACTACCACTAAAATCCAGCTTTAGAGTAATGTCATCAGTCTCAAACATATCTTTATACCTACTGTACATCCAACCCCATCTCCAGAAAAGGGCAAATCAAATTTCTGTCTCTATCATTTATGTGTTTCTAGAAATTTCATATGGATAAAAGCTGTCAGCATTTCTTGTATGTCAGTATCCTTCAGTAGTATTGTGCCTGATCCTTTGATTCAGGGGATGATTCTGAGATTCACAGTACGGGCTGTATCAGAAGCCGTTTTCCAATCCTGAGCAGTATTCCATCGCATAAACATGGCAGATTCTACTAACCAACTGATGGCCCAATGGATTATTGTTAGTTCGGAATTCTTATAAGCAATTCTCTTGTGACTAGGTCAAATTTTCATTTAAACATGTTATGAGTTCTGTGGTGGATATGTATCTTATACTGTTCCCAGCATGTCAGTGCCTTTTACATTCCCGCCATAGGTGTTCAGCAAGAGTCCAGGCTGCACACCCTTGCCTACTCTGTCCATCCTCTTGGCTTGGAACATTTAAGTTTGTGCACAAAAGCACCCCAGAATGAGTCAAGTCTGCCAGTGCTCTTCCATTTCTGTATTTCCTCTTTAAGTACACATTCAGAAAATGTCATCCATTGTTAGTGGGGCTGGTGTATCATTATTAAATTCAAACAGTACTTTTGTTTTGTTTTGTGTTTTGAGACAGGTTTTCTCTGTGTAGCCCTGGCTGTCCTGGAACTCGCTCTGTAAATCAGGCTGGCCTTGACCTGACTCTGCCTCCCGAGTGCTGGCATTAAAGGTGTGCAACACCGCCTCCTGGTAAAATCAGTTCTTTATATATTCTGGAAATAAAATCTTTAATGTCTGATAATGTTTTGAAAATATTTCCCCTCCTTTGTGACACATCATTTTTCTAATGCTATCTTTTTCTTTAAGGGCAAACTTTTTTTTTTTTTTTAGTTTTTGTTAAATCCCAACTTATCTATTATTTCAATTGATTTTTTTGTGTGTGTGTGTCATAATAAGACATCTTTGTCCAACCAAGGTTACAAGCATTTTTCATTTAGAAATCTGATATTTTTAGGTCACGGCAGAGTCCAGACACAAGTGTGGTAAAAGTGTTATCTGTGTCAGTCATATGGGTGGAAACTGACATCTGGGTTTGTATTTTCCTATTATGCAATGGGTTGTGTATTGTTCACTTTTTACATGTTTACAAGTCAGCTACATCTCATTTTATGTGCAGTGTGTGTTCTGTGCCGTTTCCTCCTGTTTCTGTTTCCGCAAAGCATTATGTGATATACTCTGCAAATGTTCCCACAGGTTTCTAGTGGTTTGTTTATTGAGTTTAAGACTGAAGACGCTTTTTGTTGTGATGCAATAAAATGTAGAATAAGTACCCAGACTTCCTCTGGGTCAAACTGGAAAGAGCTTCCCTAATATTGGATTAAAAAAACATGAATCTCTCATTTGTTCTAATGTTTATGCATACATGTAAGGGTTAAAAAACATTTTTTGATATAGAGTCTCATTATGTGGCCCTGGCTGATCTGAAACTCCATATATAGGCTAGGTTGGCCTTGAACTCACCGAGATCTGTCTTTCTGTGCTTCCCAAGAGCTGAGATTATGTGCTTTAAAAAAATTTGTGTGCGTGTGCGTGTGCGTGTGCGTGTGCGTATGGTTTTATTCACTTAAGTGCAGTATCCATGGAGACCAGGAGAAGTGTCCAATTCTCTGGAGTTGGAATAACAGGCGGTTATGTGCCATCTGTTATGGGTAGCTTAGGTCCTCTGGAAGAGCAGCAGAAACCCTTCCTTAACCCTTAAGCCACCTTCCCACTCCCTGCTCTTTCAGTTTTAAAAGACAACATGGTAATGCAACTTTAGAGTCATAGTATGTTTTGATTTTAGCGGTTGATATCTCTAGTCTATTTGAAATTTATTTTCATTTGAGAAATACAGCATGAAGTGGGTTTACTTTTCTCAAATAGCTGTCTGATTCTCACGACTCTTACTCTCTCACATCTGCCTCACACAGGAGAGCAGATGAAACACTTTATGAATTGTTTACAGGAGCCCTTAGCTCATCTCTGGCCTTTTCCTGGCGCCTCACGATAATGAAATTCAAATTGTAGCAAAGGCCACCAAGGAAAATGCAGGAAGCTTGGTGTATAGAGGACTAAGAATCAGCAATTAAGAATTTACAATTAAATATGTAATTTATGGTTAATCTTTGGGTTCTTCGTCTTCTATGGAGGCTGGTGATTCTGAATAGGTATGTGCTCTCAGAGACGGTGTGTGTGTTTGTGTGTGTGTGTGTGTGTGTGTGTGTGTGTGTGTGTAAGAGTCTGTGCCAGGTTCCCACGGGGCAGCAGTAAACCAGGTCTCCCTTCCAAGACAGCCAAGGCAATTGCAGAACAACTGCATTTAGTATTTTACATCCAGAAAATGGAGTGGGATTGGCTCCATGGGAAACATCCTCCAAGGCACACACTACAGATATAACCCCGAGACATTCCTCTATTAGGAGAGACTGAGGGCCTAAGGGAGTTAGCGTAAGTCACGCTGCAGTGCCCTGTGACAGGGAAAGGTTTTGGAGACAAATGGAATGGGTTCATCTTCTTCCAAAGAGTGTGTTAGGCAGGGCCTTCTTTTCTAAAAGATAGGCCGAACCTGCAAGCTCAGACCTGGGGCCTAGGCTGCAGCCTGGAGACGAGACTCTGTTTCTGAAGTTCTCTGATCCATGACCAGAGACAAGAGATTGCATGAGAAAGACCTGGTGTACCATGAAGGCTCTGGGCCACATGGGAGGGGATATCCAATTGCATGTGCATTACGGGTGTTCCATAGGGGGCTGAAAAGATGATAGCCACAGTAGATGGGCCTTGTAAAACCTCCCCACCAAAAAAGCCTTACGACTTCACGCATTCTTCTCATCCCACAAAGCCCCATTCCAGTATTTTAGGAACTTCTTCTCAACAGACCAAGCACAGAACTCCTGAGTGTGCGCATTTTTATCTTAATGCTAGAAGATCCTGCTCTTTGTTCCTTTACTCCCATTGAGAACCAAGAGGTAGAGAGGGATGCCCAACTAAAGATCGGTCAGAAAAAAAAAAATAATAAGAGTATTGGGCCCTGCTGCAACAAATGCCCCACGGGAGATTTGAAACCCCCAAAGTTCCTCTGCTCCCCGCACTGCTGTGGACGTGAGCCAGTAAAAGAGGAGAAGCCACTGGGTCCCTCCAGGCAGAGGCCTCTTGGTCCCAGCTGCAGTAGCAGCGGCTCTTCCTGTCCTCTCCCTTGCTCTTTCCGCTGCTCCCTTTCCCCACCCTTCCAACAATAGCCCCTTCTTGACTTCTGAGAGAGAACGGTGAGTCCCCAGCAAAAAGGAAACTCTAAGGATTCTTTCCGCAGACTTTTCTAGATGAGGGGAGTGAGGTATGTGTCCTGGCATCTCCTCTTTGGCTCTGATACTGGACAAAATCAGATACTTCTCAGAATCCCTGAGAAGCTGGTCTGTCAGCGGTGTTTGATGTCCTCATTCCGAAGATTTCTAGAGAAAGGACAACACTAGCAGCACTCTCTCCCTCTCCTTGTCCCTCTGTCTGTCCTCCTCCCCCCTCTCTGTCCCCCTCCTTCTTTCTTACTCCTCTCCCATCTCTCATTTTCAGCTGTCTTTTTCTGTGCTGGAAATTAAACCCAACAGTTTTATTCGATTGGTTCTCAGACTATTGTAATGGCAGATCTCCTTTTTAGAATATTGTATCCCCAGATTGTCACCACTGCCTGGCCTTTGGGTTTCTCCTTCCTGGGTTGCTGGCTTGGGCAACCGGCAAAGCCTTGCTTTGCTTTCCCACACCAAATTCCTGCTGTCTTCCAGAAGGGATCTGCCTGGGTACTTCGATTTTTTTGGCACCTAAGGCACATTAGAAAACAGTACCCTGGACTGGTACTCCCTGAGGATTTTGATCTTTGGGGAGGAGTCTGTGTGCTTGTTGATACCACAACATGCACATCAAATGTTGCTCCGAGCCGAACAGAAAAGAGACCTACCTAGTAATAGGGCTGTTGAAGCACTGTCCTGTTGTCTTAGACAGGGTCACAGTTAACAGATGGTTTGGTAATGCTGAAACAGGGGCCTTCATCCCCCTGTGTACAGCAGTAAACCCCCTGTACTGGTGCTGCCTGGATGAAGCAGAATCATGTGGAACGGTGATTTGGGGTTCAATGGTTAAAAGAGACCAGCAGGTCTGGGGCGGGACCTGAGGGTCCATATTACTAACAGACTTTTGGGTGATGTTCCTTCTGAGGATCCTTGGGCCACACTGCAGGGTCCTGCCTGAAGGAGTGTGCCAATTTTTAAGTGTGCCAATCTGTATGTCAGCTACAGATGCCCTTCCTTTCTTAATGAGGAAGCTGAATACAAGTGACATCACTCTGGGGAAACTCTCAGGTTGAAGATGAAAGAGAAAGACCCCTGCCGCCTACAGCAGGAAGCACTGAAGCACACGGGGCTGAGCAGGTCCAAACCTGGTCAGGACTCTGCCACAAATATGATCTCTGGTTACATCAGCCCCTGACTTGGTACCCACAGACACAGAGAAGGGGGTCATCATGGGGCCACAATATATAAAAGAAAACAGGTGAGTGGACCAGAACAGCTTTCGTGTGTTGACCCTGGTCCTAAGGAGACAGGATTCATCAACACAAACAGACAGTGCTTTTTCAGGCCCTACTATAATAGTAGAAACCCTGGGCCCTGTTGTCAGATGTAATGAAATCACCTCCAATCCCAACTGGCTGATAAACATTTCTGTTTTCTACTCTAAATTTGCCAAATAAATGTGAGGCTGAAACCAGCCATTTTTGCCTGTCTTGACAGGTTTTCCTTGTCTTGACAGGTTTTAATGAAGTGAAACGCATTCAACAAGGGTCTCCCACTTCTCTCCTGAGTTTGCACCATGGTGTGCTGTGCTCCCCAGCCACGACCTCCTTTAATTTGCATGCACAGCCTTGCCTTCAATATTCACAAGAGTGTTGGGCTCATTCTCTCAAGGCGGAATCCTGCCTCAGAGCTCTTCAGTCCAGGGAAAACAAACAGTCGTTCTTTCCCTTGCCAAAAATAATTTGCTAACCCATCATCTGCCCAGAAGATGAATGGAATATAAAATGCAGCCAATAGTCTCTCAGTATCTCTCCAATAAGTATCTATCTCCCATGAGCAAGTAGACGGGTTACCTGCAATTGTGACCCTTTAACACACACACAGCGGCTCCTTACATTACAGTAGAAAAAACCCGTAGAATTCCAGTCTGCTCCAGTGTGGAACTGCCAAGCTGGCAGTGGGAGGTTAGCTAGACCTTCCCTTGGCCCAAAGCTTGACCTGTTTTTTATTCCCTTAACTAATTAATCACTTTATTTGGCATGACATAAAGAGAGCTCATTCCACTGGACAGCTATTCATTTATAATTCATCTATTCAACAAATATTTGTTTTGCATGATTTTATGCTATGTGCTCTTCTAGACTCTGATATGACAAATGACAGAAGCCGGTCCCTCTCCTGTGGTCCTTACCTACTCTCATCTTTGACTTTATCCAGCCCTATCATCTCCACACAGAAAACAGAGGTCCAAGCAAGTAAAGAAGTCTTATAAGAGAGTGGCAGAGGCTGGATCAGAACACACATGCTCTGGCTTCTGATCTGGCCTTTATCTTTAACACCACTCCACGATGAAAGGCACTTTTCCACAGAGGTGTGGAGTGCCCAGCTCGAAATTGTTTTTCTTAGGTTGGTGTCCGAATCAGTCTCCATTTTATCAGAACCTTTATTCTAACGCAAGTGTCTCAAGAACTTAGGCTTTGGGTGGTAGAGTCTGGCCCATTTCCGCGCTACCTGTTTTGTGTTTGGAAAGTAGAGGGAAGCTTGGAAGCTAAATAAAAGTATCATTTTTACTTGATGAACTAACAGACTTGCTGCTGGTGAAGCTTAGAGAGAAACAGAAACAACGGTTGGTTCACAAGCACCTCCTCCCCGACCCAGGGCACACACCCAGTGCTGGCTGACACCTTCCTACTGATGAATCTGAGGGTGAGAGCTTGCAGCTGATGGTTAGGAAGAGGGAGCAGCTCTTTGTGTCGCTTCCACTTGCTCATCCCCCCCCCTCCTCTGAGTTGTGGCATGGCCACCATCGTCTTCAGAATGAGTGTCTGCAGTCCTGCAGAGCCAGGGAAAAGGTCACCGCAGTGAAAACCATGAACATGGGGAAGTGGGTGGAAGGAAGCACAGATGTCTGCAGCATCGTCCAGCTCTCTTCCCACGTACATCTCAGTGCAGAAGTTTGGTCCCAGAGGAAGCCTTTCCCATCAGTGAAGCCTGGAGTGCAGCTGTCACTATATGCAGCTAAGGTTCACCGCACTACTGCCTTCAAGATAGATAGAGATGGACCATTAGCATGTCCAGCAATACCAGACTTCTGTGTCATGCGATTTTAAGGTTCAGAATAGGTGTATTCAGTGTGTGCCTAACTTGAAAATTATAAGGAATGATCTCTTCTGATAGATTTTTGGCATAGTATCAAACAAGAATAAATACACGACAGGAATTTAGTCTCCCAATTGGTCCAAACACAAGCCACCTAAATATTAATATATGACTCTAAAAAAAGATCACAGCCAGAAATGGCTGACTCCTGAGAGTTCCTGAGTATTGGGCTAGCTGCTTCCTAGCCATGATTTCACGTAATCCTCAGAACACACTGTGTTAAAGCAGTTTTACATCTGGGAGACACAGACTTAGGTTAGAGACCTGATCCAAACCCCTCCATCAGTGAATGACAAATTTGAAACTCAAGCTCAATTTGTTTCTCTGTGTCCCACCCTCTTCATACTCTGCTTGCTCTGGCTTGAGACACGCATGCACACATAGCCCTGTCGGGTACAGACCATGATGTGATCTAAACAGTATTTAACTAAGCATGGGGCAGAGACTAGGAGAAGAACATGTACCCAGCACACACCCTAAGTTCAACCCATAACACCCCCCAAATGCAGATGACACACTGGTAATTTAGCCATTGGTACTGTAATTTAGCTATTATTAAAATGGTACCATTTTGGCATAAAATTAATTAGCGACCTAGTGTATGAACTAGGTTCTGGATCATTCTGAACTGGAATTTCCCTTGCTATCAAAAAGGAGCCTATGATGTCCCTAAAGAGGAATTGATCTGGAAATTTCCACAAATGTCAACTCAGTCTTTGGAGTTGAGGAAAAGATAGATTGAGTAGCAGTGACCTAAGCTAATGTCGCTGAAGTATTTTTTCCTGAACCCCACCCCCACCCCCACAGTATCCAGCAGCTATTCTGGCAATGACCTCACGACTCCCAGCTTTAGTCTTGGCCCCCAGGAAGGAACACAGCAAACGTAGTCTTCCCCACATTTACCTGACTTGTCTTTAAATAGAGTGGCCCTGAAGCTGTTTGTCTCTCCATTGCATCTCATCGGGCATGACATTAATAATATCAGGAGAAATGAAACCGAAAGGAGCCAAGCAGGATTGCATGCTGCCCCGCATTTTTCCTGGGGTCACAACTGGCGAATACTAATGCAAAATGTCCTGGAAGCTGCTGCCCTGAGATGCATGGGCAGGTGGTGGGAGAGTTGGGCATCACTGGCCGCTAGTCTCCTTTGCATCCTTAAGGGGCAACTGCTAATCCTGTTTCTTTCTTTCGTGTAGTTTGTTTTATAGGGATTTTAGGGAAAGTCTCTTTAAAAAAAAATTCATCTGTTAACAGAACAAACCCTACAATGACTATCCAGTTCTACTAGACTGTCTCATCTTCATTAAGTTGACAGCTCAGTTTCAAATAAAGATTAATTACTCAATTGTGGTTAAAACATAATCTGGCCAAATTAATTTTAAAATGTCAAATTACTTTTATTATGTTGCTCATAGCCTGAGGATTTCAACTAGTATATACCATAGGAATGGATGGTTTGAGAAGTACGAATAGCCACTGCCTTCTACCCATCCAGCACCTCACTGGATTAAATTATTAATACCAGCCATGCCCCAGTCTTGGCTTGACCTTGTTATAACCTATTTTTGACAGCGTGATGCCGACTCCCTCTTGGCTCACCATAATAAGTTCTTGGTAACATTATCCTCACTGACAAATGCAATGGAAACATCTTAGACATCTAACCGCTGGTGGCACAGTGTGTGTATAAGCCCAACTACCTTTCTGTGTTCTATTTGGTGCTTTAGAAAAGCAGACTCTGGGTGACTATTTTTCAGTTGCATCCGTGGCTTAGCTTCTCATTCTTCCTGACACACGCAATCAATCTAAATCCTCCCACTCCAGTCGCACAGTGATTTCCAAAACTGAAGTTATATGCCCTCAAATCCTTGTCCTGCTTTGTGTGACACACGACACTCCGCATTGACAGTGGACAGTACATTTACGTTTAACCTACATGGGGCACCTATCTCTCAAATCTCCAACACGCACTATCCCAAAGAGGTATTCCCTTCCTTTCCCTCCTTCCTCAGGGACAGAGCAACAGTCATATGTGAACACTTCTCTTTGGCGAAGTGAACTACAGAATGGAAAGAAAAAAATCAGGAGAAAGATACCTCAAGTCAGACAATATACCAAAACCCCTGAGCGAATCATAGTTCTCAACAGACACCCCAAGAGGGTTCCCAGGATGCAATCCTGGGAGCAGTGACCCACTCCAGTGGGACACACCACATGTCCCAATGGTTCCTAGTTAACCCAAGTTGCCTGTGACAAAACAATTCCAACCTAACACAGCAACTTCCTCAGCCCCAACACAATTCCATCTCCACTTCTGCCAAGCCTCAGCTCTGCAAAGTATTATATTCTCTTCTGCAAAGAGGCATGAGTGCACACTCTAGGCCAGCCATCAGTCACACCTTTTGATTAAAGAGCAGACCAGGGAGGTGGTTTCTGTGGAAGATGCCAGGTCAGTCTCCATTGCAAGGACATTGAAATGAAGGTAGAAAGGAAAGGAATACATGGTCACTTACCAGCTCCTGAGGGCTGAGAGGCAGCAGCCCCACTGCTTTACCTGGTCTCTCGCTGTCTCTGTCTTTCCCTCTCTCTCTCTCTCTCCCTCTTTCTCTTGTGTACCGATTGCAGGGAACTTAAAGAACTCGCAGGGACAGTGTTTCAAATGACTTAAGAAGGAGAACAGGAACAATACTCCGTTCTCTTTTTCTCAGATGAGTACCTTCGGGAAGAAGGAAGGAAGGGAGGGGAGAGGGCGGAAGTCAACAACCCTTCGCTTTCCTGAAAAAAAAATAAGGAAACAGAAGATAGACATCTCATTTTCTCTTAAACAAAATGTTGGAAGGGAGGGGGAGAAAGAAAGAAAATCTTTACAAAAATGAATTCCTCAAATATGCTCTCTGCCCTGGGAGCTTTCATGACACAAAAACTCCTGAGTGGTCCCGTCCTGTTCAAACAAATGCAGGCTCTCCTGGTCACAGCCTCTGGTATTTGGCTTGCAGAACTGACATAGCCCAAAAGGAGCAAATCATGTCGTGTCAACTCTGACACTAAGCTGGGGAAAGTTTGGACTGCTGTGCTAACCGAGAGGGAACCTGCAGCCTTTACCAAAGGGCACAGTGGCTGACCACTCAGGCCTCTTTGACTTTTCCTAGCTGCTTTGAAACACCAGCATTGCTCCAGTTCCTTGGCCGGCTCTAGGTCCTTCAAGTTCCTCACACTCAAACAGCAGACTTATGCAGTGCCCACTGAGCTCCGTGCACTGGGCCAAGTCCAGTTCCATCTTTGCTGATGGACGAAAAAGGAAAAGAAGCCACTTAGCGTGGTGTTGCCAGCCACGGTTCATTCCGACTGTTGTTTACACTGTCCTGTCCTTCTTGGCGGTAGTCACCTCTGGAGCACTGGAAGGAGGGTGCTAATTTGTTTTGAAAATACTGTGAAACAGCTGAAGTCTTAGATAAATCAATCTCTGTTTTTGGAAGAGGAGGGGAAAGCTGGGTAGGGGCAGAAAATTCGATAAGCATTGTTTACTGAAGATGGAGCTGGGGCTCAGTGGGCAGGCCTGGGCTCTGTGAGCAATGCTGTACTTATAGAAGGAGTTAGGGCTCAGTGGGCAGGCCTGGGCTCTGTGAGCAATGCTGTACTTACAGAAAGAGTTAGGACTCAGTGGGCAAGCCTGGGCTTTCCGAGGGATACATGCACTGACAGAGGGAGCTGGGGCTCAGTGGGCAGACCTGGGCTCTGTGAGGGATACATGCACTGACAAAGGGAGCTGGGGCTTAGTGGTCAAGCCTGGGCTCTGTGAAGGATACATGTGCTGACAGAAGGAGTTAGGGCTCAGTGGGCAGGCCTGGGCTCTGTGAGGGATACATGCACTGACAGAGGGAGCTGGGGCTTAGTGGTCAAGCCTGGGCGCTGTGAGGGATACATATACTGACAGAAGGAACTGGGGCTCAGTGGTCAAGCCTGGGCTCTGTGAAGGATACATGTACTGACAGAGGGAGCGGGAGCTCAGTGGGCAGGCCTGGGCTCTATGAGCAGTACTGTAGTGACAGAGGGAGATGAGGCCAAATCATTTAATTAGCTTTGTGAGTCTTGTGCCCTCCATTCATTCAGTTAAGACCATTGTCACCACAAACAGGAACCAGCAGTTGTGTGGTTCTTTGTGGTGACACAAGAAACATTGGTCATAAGCTGCTTCCTTGATTTACTTGATAGTGAAAAAAATGGAGTGGGGACCATGCCTCATGGATTGCCATGGGAAGGGTGGGTTCACAGAAAGTGAGGCTTGGTTAAGAATCCATGATATGCTTTAACTGGGTACTATGGTCTACAACATTGAGTGCTTGTACCACATTTTCTGAGTATATCTTCATTTCCTTCTATCTGCTTGCCTGTGTGCCTCTCTGTCTGAACATGTGAAAGACTAGAGAAGCCACGTAAGAAGGCTGCTCTGAATGTTTATGAGAACTGGGCGGGCTTCATTCTTGACATTTGACATGCATCCAACTCTGGCATTGAGACTTCTGCTACGAGTGGCCCTGTCCCCACAGGTGAGAGCACCAACAGCCAGCAAAACCAGCTCTGCCCTTCAGCCAAAATCACACAAAGGAGTGCAAAGCAAGCACTCATCTGCCTCCTGGGTCCTGTCCTGTGTTCTTGACCTCTGCTGGCTTCCTCTGCATCCTGCCTCTGCAGGGAGGGAAGGAGAAGGAAGCTGGAAAGTCAGAAAAACCAGAGAAAGACACCAGAGAAGGGAGGTGGCCAGAATAGCAGAGGCCTTCAGAGGGGAGGAACATGGTGCCAACCTGGGACTAAGCCCGAGGCTTCATAGCATGGAAGCTTACCATACTAGGTGGGTTGTGAGAGAGAGGTGAATGGGGAGCCACAGGGAGAGGGTGGGCATCTGTCATCACAAGAACAGAGGGATGAGGACAGACAAGAGTCCCTGTAGCCAAGAAATCTTCATCACCTAAAGAACCAGTCACAACCATGGCCCTTCCTATTTGTTATTCTTCTTGTAGCCTCAGGCCAAGCCAGGCCAGCCCCAGGAGTCCAGTCCCAATCCAAGGGTTTCCCTTTCAAGTCTTCAGCATGTGGGGACAGTCACGTTGGAGCAGATTGTTTTCTCACAGCGAACTGACCCACCCAAAAGAGCATGAACAGGGACAAGTCCACTCCGTGTGCCAGGCTTTGATTCCAGCCACCAGCCTTCATAGGGCTTTAGAGTTGCTCACAGGGCTCCCTGAGTTTGGTCTATGCAGACACCTGACTGTAACCTGCCTGCTAGAGCCACAGAAAGACTTCTTCCTCTTTCCCTGCACTGCCAGTCATATAGAAAGTCACCTACGATTCTCATTCCATCACCCAGTGGGTGTCAGAAACTGAAAATCCTTCGGTCCCTCCCATTAGGCCTCCTGAGAGAGATCTGAGCCAGGCCCTAAACTCTGCTGAGCTCCTGGAGGCTGTTCTGATTCCCACTGAGGAAGAAGGGAACCGGCACTTGTGCCGAGCCAATGTGAAGATGCTCATGTGGTCTGGATGTAACTCGGGGATAGACTCCCTCCATAATCTCCACATAGTATGGCTAATGATAGAGATCATTGGACCTGGCCAAAAAGGGCTGCAGGCCCATCATCCTGGGAGAGAAATAATGATGGGACCCAATAGTAACCTAGCAACCCAACATCAGACCCAGTTTGCTCTCTCCTTATGCTCACAGCTCATCACAGCTTCCCAATTCTAAACCATCTCAACTTGGGCATCTCTAGCTACAGTGACAAGAACTCCAGGGCTCTCTGTTCAATCCGGTAGTAATTCAGCCCCAGATCCGGAGGTGGGAGCCAGTATTAAAACAGAATGTACATTAGAAAAAGTATATCAAATGCTTCACATACTGGCCAGAGAAAACTCCAGAAATCTGAGTGGTCACTGTTCATAGCCAGAAGCAGGACTTTCATGCTCCTTTGACTGCATGTGTCTTTGACTGCATGTGTCTAACATTCCTGCTTTTGAAGTTGCATAAAGTTATGAAGCTGGTTTTTGTTTATCTGCTCAGGGGTTTCCCAGCCTTGACATTTGCAAGATTCCTTCCCAGGGTTGAGTGTGCACTCAGTTCATTCCTGTCTCATTGCTGCCTGGTACTTTAAGCTGGGACTACACCACAATTTACATGTCTGCTTTCCTGGAGATGGACTTTTGAGGCATTTCTAAGTTACAGCATAGCATCTGTCCCTAGCAGATGTCTTCTGAAAGGTCAGAGATAGGACTCATTTCTCTCTGAGAAGAGATTCTGCTCCAGTGACTCAACATTTTGTTGGTTGGTTGGTTGGTTGGTTGGTTGGTTGGTTGGTTGGTTGGTTGGTGGTTGGTTTGATTTCCCTTGGCATCCAGTTCCTCACACATGGGATATATGACATTCAGGGTTTCTTTCTTAATCATATATATTTGTTCTGAGGACATGATGAAACTTTGGAGACCCTTGCAGGGTGCCTGAGAAGCCTGAACAAGCGATCAGGGTGCTGTTCTTACTTCCTGTGGGATCCTGGAGAAGATGGCTCCTGATCTCCAGCCCCATGGAATAAACTTAATGTCCTCTTGGGTTTCTGTGGACAGTGAGTCTCCGTTGACCTCTGCGTTCCATGTGGAGCCATTTTAAAGTGCTGAAGGGTTGATCGAATGCCCAGTCTGGAACTACCTTGAACCATCCATTGTCTCTTTGGCTTATTGTCTTTCTCATGCCAAGCCAAGATGTTTTTTAAAACACAACTCTCAAAACAACTAAAACATTCATTTCTTTCTTCCTTTTCAGTTTTAGTTTTTTTGTTTTGTTTGCCCAAAAAGTGGTATGAAGGACTCATTTGAACAAGTTATTGGGGAAGGAAGTCTATCCTACCCATCCAAGTGGCTTAGCTCTATTGACTATGCACCAAGGATAACACTGTTGGCTTTTTGCATGTCAGGACCTACCTAAAGGCACAACAGCCCTGTAATGTAGGTGCCGCCATCCATCCCTCTGTGTTTGAGAACATGTGGTTCTCAACCAGTAAGATCTCAAACCCCATGAATTCAGGCTCAGAGCTCTAATTTTAAGCCATGGAACCCAGTGGCTTAGCTCTCTACACAAGCAACACCTATCAGGTAGTACAAACACAACACAAGATCTCTAGAATTGGAGAAATTGTGATTTATAGTGTAGATGCAAAAAAAAAAAATGCATAGCCCAGAAGTTCACCAGGTGATTATTTACTGAGCAAGTCTGAGCTCCAGAAGGCTCCGGGCTGTGAGTGGCTAATGGGTTTCTAGGTTTTGTCTGGTAGAGGAGAAAGATACATTAAGCAAATGAAACAAGCCGTGCCTGGATACCTAAACAATCATCATTCTTTAGACAGTCTTTTCCAAGGAAATCTGCGTGTCAACGAAGGCCCAAAGAACAAGCAGGAGCCAAGCAAAGATGGTGAGGTGAAACTCGTGTAGGGGACAGCATGGTAGGTGTGAGTGCAGACTGTGTACTTGGTCACAAGAAGGACGGAAAACCATCAAAACTTTCCTAGGAGAGATGGGATTGCCACGTAGGTGTTTCAGAAATACTAGCTTGGACACTGTGCAGAGGTGGGTTGTGGAGAGGCAAGAGTGAATGTAGATGGGCCACTGTATAGGCTACGTTGATAGTCCTGATGAGGACTAGGAGAAATCCAGCTGGGCATGCTAATATCTGGACTCAGGATAACCATGACAACCTGAGAGATGGGTTGGTAGGTTGTATGACAAGAGGAAGAAGACAGGCAATGTGTGGTGTAAATGTAAACATCTTATGAACGTCTGTCAAATAAGGGCATCCACCATGACTCTAATCACATCCCCGTTTTCAAAACTGAGTACTTAACTTGACCGTATTCTGCTCCAACTTGCTATCTGCTCACTGGCTTACTGTCTCAATATGTATTTGTATGCCTAGGCTTAATAATCTCCACCCAGGAGAGTTGGACCCACCCAGTGCTGTCACCAGAAAGAGATCAAGCATTCCTAAAGATTGCCAGAAGGTGGTGAGTGTGAGGGATGGATTGAAAGTTGATGAAACTACTGGAGTTGAAGAGAATGCACGTTAGCTGTTCCATGTTAGAACTAAGGCTGACATTTCTCTAAGCACACGCTGACCAGGTGCATCCGTAGTTTAGAACTGGATACACATAGTTACAGAGATCATCTTCAACTAAGGACAAAACAAAACAAAACCACACTCAACTTCTCTGACCACACAAATTACTTACTGTCTTCTCAAGCATGTAGGAACCAGGCGCTAGTGGCACACACCTTTAATCCAGCACTGGAGAGGCAAAGGCAGGCAGATCTCTGTGAGTTTGGGGATGGCTTGGTCTACAGAGCTAGTTTCAGGACAGCCAAGGCTACACAAAGAAGTTCAGTCTGGAAAAACCAAACTCTCTGACCTGCCCAAATCCACAAAGAAGCATGTGGGGATGTTTCCCTACACACCAAGCAAACAAACATGTCTGCATCAGACAACAGTGTCCTCCAATTCACACAAATCCAGACACAGTCTACGTAGAGAAAACATTTGATCCCAGAAGTTTGTGAGCCCAGTCACATGAGCCTGTTCACTGTCCCAGGTACCAGTTGCAAAGCTGCAGGTTGTTTCTTGTGTGTTTTTAACCAACTGACGGTGAACTGGGTTTTTCCATAACCCTTTCTGGGGCTTAAATAATTTGTCAGAGCAGCTTTCAGAACTCAGGAAAGCACTAAACCCTGTCTACTACTTTGCTATAAAGGAGGCAACAAAGATTTGTATGAAACCAGATAGAGGAGTAGAAATGGATACATAAGAAGGAAACAAAGTGTCCACCCACTGTGGGCACACCATTGTCCAGGAACCTCTGTGGGGGCTATCTGGGAGCTCTCAAACCCCACAGGAGGTTCATTTATGTTTTTATTGTTGAATTATTGGCTACTGGTGAACAACAATTCTTCAGGAATAATTTTAGGATATACATTTAGGAAACTAAAGAATACCTATGTGCGTGCACGTGCGCACGTGCGCGCTCACACACACACACACACACACACACACACACACACACACACACACAC
>JANHMN010000014.1:21899195-21965386 GCA_030674055.1 Rhabdomys pumilio | reverse complement strand
CACACACACACACACACACACACACACACACACACACACACACACACACACCTTCTGAGCTTCACATATCTAGTATGAACAATATGAGGCAGCATATCCCTACCTGCATCCTAAAGTCACTGGGTGTATTGTCAGGCCAGAGGTTAAGTGTTTTCATATCCTCCAGGATTCACATCTGTAATTCAGAAAAGCCAACTCCAATGTCAGGATCGTCTATATTACGATACTCAAGAAACAAGAAAACCTCTCTTTTGTATACAATAAATCACCTGACAGCTCTGTGTCGCTATTTTTCGTTGGTCTCATATACTTCATTGAGTTGTTCCAGACAGAAGGAGCAAAAGGAATTAGCACTGAACCTTGGACTGATCTGGGCCTCAAAAGCTGACTGGCTTATTTGTGGTTCTGAGCTTTCCTCGTCAAGACTTGTCATAGGAATGTCTATTTGGAATCCCAAGACCTATTAACTAACCCCAGAACCTTCTCCTCAGAAAAAGACCCAAGGTCACTGACACTCTGATAAAACTCAACTCCCAGTTGAGCTTCTCTTCCTACTCTTTTGAGACTCAACTCATAAGGATCAAGGTCTTCTCTTCCCCACTGAGGCGATAGTGCCCATCGCAGCACTAGCTCTAGACTATGCTAGAATAGACATGCAAACACTTGAATGAGTTGAGCAGCTAATACACATGTGTAAAAGAATGTTCATGTGTAGTGCAAGAGGGTGTGATGGGGAGCAGGGTTAACTGTAGAGTCACAAATTACCAAAGATGCTCTATATCCCCGGGAGTACACAGCCCTGGTGTGATGAGATCTTGTTATTTAAAAATCAAAAGATAGAAATAAGAACCCCTCTGTGGAGTCTCTTTCAAAATGCCAGAATCGCAGGTAATTTCTTTAGGTTTTGTGGAACTATCACTAACTTTGTAGGTGATAATAAGGAGAGAGCAGTTTTAAATATGCAGTAAAATATTAACAGATTAAAAATGCTATTTGGGGCTGCTGGATAGATTGCTCAGCAGTTAGGAGGATTTGTTCTAACAGAAGATTTGTGTTCAGTTCCCAGCACCTACATAGCCACTCACTACAATTCACAATTCCAGTTCCAGGGGTTCTGACACTTTCGTCTGACTTTTGTGTGTACCAGGAATGCACTTGGTGCACATACGTACATGCAGACAAAACACCCATACACATGAAATAAATAAATCATATTTTAACTAAAAATGCTACTGTGCCTGTAGTGTGTTATAAAATTCTCTAAGAAAAAAATAAATTTTATATGTAAATAAACCTAAGGATAGTCTTAAAATACGCCTACAAATTTTTTGATATCATTTTATTTTATTTGCTCTAAAACACCTGAACCTCCATCCTTTCCCGTGTCAGTACTCTGTGATTTCTTTTTCCTAATGAAAAAAGACTAGGCAATAGTGATAGTGAGTGACCTAGGAGACAAGGTCATTAAAGTAGCAGGCTGTCACATCGGCACACTCCTGTCCCATTGCTTGCTCTGAGGAATCAGCTGATTGTCACAACACCCAAGCAATCTCTGGAGCACAGGGGACAGTGGAGGCCATCTGCTGGCTGTCCTGGTGCCTTCAGGTGACAGCAGCCCTTGCAGCCCATCATTTCCACTGCACCCTTATGAGAGATTCTGAGACAAAACATCCACACATTCTAAATTCCTAATCTACAGAATCTAAGAGATAATAATTACTTATTATCCCCCTCCATTTGCTACTGTGTGTGTAAGACACAGTTTATTTAGCTCTGTTTTACAGACTCTAAGTCCGAGCTGAGGCAACTATAGCTGGCAATGACCTTCCTCTGTCTCAGCCTGACAGAAGTGAAGGCCAAGCCAGCACTTGTAGGAGAGACAGAACACAGAGGACGTCCCAGTTCATAACAGCCCAATCTTGAGGTGGCCGATCTAGACCTGTTAGAAGAACGTCAATCCATTCATGAAGGCAGGCACCCTTGACCTAATTACTCCTAAAGACCCCACCACCTGCTACTATTGCCACACTTGGGTCTGACTCCCTGCCACATGAGTTGAGGGAATATATTCAGGTCCCAATCTCATTGTTTTGTTTCTGCTTTCATGGCCGTTGTTTTTAATGGCAAGTTTCTATTCAATTTGCTACACAGCAGAAGATAACTAACACAGTAAGTACCCAGGAGGCTTCTGGCTTAGTGCTTTCGGCTCTGCCTTTTTAAACCAAATATCCCAGCTGAGACTCTTCATAGGCTCCTCTCAAAGTCTGACTCTGACAGTAGATTAGCTGCTAAATCATTGCATCCTGAACACTGACCAAGGAAGGTTGAGCTCAGTCTTCTCGGAGTTTCCAAACACATGAGCTATGGGACAACAGGTAGACACAGTGCGGGACCCTTGGAAGATGACAGGCTGAGCCTCCTCCAGAAACAGTGTTAAATCCAAGGAGTCGGGAGAACTAGATGAGACACGCTCAGGTCTGCCTTTGTCCCCATCTTTCCTGTTCTGGCCACAAGGCCCCAGCAGGAGACACCACTATTCTTCGGTTCTTATTTCTTCTTCTTTCAGCCTTAATATCACAGGTTTTGTAACTCTGGCCCTGGCTTCCTTTTCTTTTAATACCCACCCTGATGAAGGCAAGTTACCACTTGTGCAGGGCTTTGAAGCTAACAAATGGGAGCCCTCAGAACGATGTGACCACAGGCACACAGCTTGGCAGGTGACCTGCTATGACTGATGTTTAAAGTACTTGTCAGTGAATGGGAGGTGGCCTGCACAACGGAGCCAGCCAAAAATAACGCAAGAGGTGAAGAGAGAAACAAGAAGAAGAAAGAGCCACAGCAGGGCAGCCTCTGGGATCACTGTGTCTCCTCCGGTCTAACCTCCTCCCTCCCTTCCTCCACCCAGTCCTCAAGCGACCCCCTTCTTCCTCCTCCAAAAGAAAAAGTTAAAAGCTTTCTTTTGGGAACAGAGAGGATTGCCCAGACTTCTGCTGTTTACCTTTGGTAGGACAGCCATTGGTGGCAAGTTCAAACACAGGAAAAGACCTCTAGTTACAGGAAGAGCTGCAGACTGGCTGGGAGGCTGGTCTTGGCTGTGCTGGGTCCTTAGTCTCTGAGGTAGTGTTCAACTCTGGGATCTGACAGCAGTCCCTTGTCTTGATCGACACCAGTCCCTTGTCTTGATTGACACCAGTATACAACAATTCCTTGGATTATTTCCTTCCCTTAGGGTTATTGCTAAAAGATAATACTGCTGAGAACTGGGGAGGTGGGATTGGGGGAAGATAAGCCTCATATTACAAACAGATACAACATTACTTTTCTCTCTCTCTCTCTCTCTGTGTGTGTGTGTGTGTGTGTGTGTGTGTGTGTGTGTGTGTTATGTGTGGAGGGCTGTGAGTGAGTATTCATGTTTGTGTGTGCATATATGCTTGTACTTGAGTATGTGTGTGTGTAATATGTGTGTGTCAGTTCATGTATGGGTGTGTAATTGCGTGTGTGTGTGTAACTGTGTGTGTGTGTGTGTGTGTGTGTGTGTGTGTGTGTGTGTCCAGTGCTGGAATCCCATGCCATGCTTCTCTAGCAAATGCCTCTACCATCCCCATTTCTCCAGGCTTTCCCGATCTCATATTAAAATCAACATCACAAAAATTAACAAATTTAGGAGTTATATTTGACAGCATGCTATTTCTTTTCATTCACTCAAATGGGACTCCATATACTAAGGAGGCCACAGTCATCAAAACTGGGAGACAACCCAGAGAAACTAACTTCTCTGTAGCACTCTCCAGCGCTGTGATTTGTTGGGGAAAAGGGTAGGGAGGCTTCCACCTTCTCACAGTTCAAAGCTCCTGCTCAGGAAACCTCCCTAGACTGAGGAGGGATGCAGCAAGCTGTGGAGGAGGGAAGGGAGCCTACTGAGAGACAACTGCTGTGAAGTAATCAGAGCCTTCTGGGCTTTCCCCACTCCACCCCAATTTCTCTCCTCTGATTCCATTGCAGAAAACCCCTGGCTCCAAGAAGCACAAGACTTTCTGGACAGGTCATTTTCAAGCCAATCACGAGGATCTCACTTCTCTTTCCCTAGTGTTTCTCTCTCTCTCTCTCTTTCTCTCTCTCTCTCCCTTCCTTCCTTTCTTTTGACATGGTTTCTCTATGTGGCCCAGACAAATGCATATCTCACAATCATCCTGCCTCAGTTGCTCAGATGGTAGGAATCATGGGCCTGTGCCATTCTTTTTTATTCTGATTTCAATTATTTGTTTAAAAAAAAGTCATTTTTCTGTCTTCCAACCAGCATACAGCTTCCTGTCACCACAGGAAGGCATTCCTCCATCAGAAAGCAAGTGAAGAGCTTGAGTCTCCTCCCTGACTATGGGGGGATTGCCTGATGCCCTTCTGACACTGTACTGATGGTTTCATAAGAAGCAGTGACTTTTCTTCCATGGACCCATTCAGGAAACTTGTGCAGTATTTTATTTAAGATGGAGGACTTCTGTGTTACTTTAGACTTTTGCCTTAACTTGGTTTTTTTGTTGTTGTTGTTGTTTTTGTTTGTTTGTTTTTTGTTTTTTTTTTTTTTAGCAATTTACTCCAGATATCTCTCCCTTTTCTCATTTTGCTTGGGATTGTCTCTCCTTTAAAACAATTTTTAAAAAGATGTTATTTAATGTCTCTGTGTATCTTACCTGAATACACATCTGTGCACACATCTGTGCAATGTCCTTAGAGGTCAGGAGAGGGCATCAGAGTCTTTGGAATCGGAGTTAGAGTTGTGAGCAGCCATGTGGTTGCTGGGAATTAAACCCAGGTCCTCTGGAAGAGCAATCAGTGCTCTTAACCACAGAAACCTCACTTCAGGCCCCTCTCCTTGTGTTGGTATGGACATCTTTCTCTACATGTGGATATTTTCCATTTTTAGACAGATGAGTAAGAGGGAATGCTACAAGAACACTTGAGCTCTTCCCTGGAAGCACACACGGTGTCATTTCTACTGTGTCATGGTCTGAATATGATGCCCTAATATGATTCACACTTCTTACTATTTTGGAAGCTTGTGGAACCTTCTGAAAAGTGGGGCTTTGATGAAGGAAATGAGTTATGTGGGTCTTGGAAATTATGGCCCAGCTCTACTTCTTGCTCTGAAGAGATCTGCTTTTTATTCTATGGAGATGCAGCAAGGTGAGAGAGAAGTCATGACTGGGGGGCTGCTCCCACCTTCATACCTTCTCCAAAATGGTAAACTGTGCTCTCAAGCCATGCGCCAAAATAAACTCTCCCTCCCTTGAGTTGTTTCTGGTACTTTAAATCCTTTGTATGTGAACAATGGCTGAAAGGAGCTGAAAAGTTTACAATCATGATGTGAGAATAGAAAACCAAGATTTTCCTTTAAGATTGTCTGTAGAAACTTCAGTTTCTAGTAATTGAAGACTAGGAAATCTGGACAAGTCTCACATTAAAGGTGCCCAAAGAAATGGATGAAGACTTTTGAGTTGCTTAAAGCAGTGAAATATTAACAAGATAGTGAGAGTTTACAAAATGAAAAGTTAGATGTGGAAAAGCCAGAAAACAAGACTAACATTCAGATTGGATTTCATCCTAAGGGCGTTTGCCAATCCTTACAAAACTGGTTAGTAACTCAACTGTACTTTTGTGGAATGTGGGTGCCAGCAAGAAAAAGCCAAGACCTGCTATCTACCAAAGGTGAAGACTCTAATTACCCACCCTACTTAAAGTTGTCCTTCCAGAATGGCAGCTTCTTCAGACAACATGAATTGTAAGTAGACAATTCCTGAAAAGAATTTCTGTCCTGATTTATATTATACAGGTGGTCGAGAGAGCCATTAGCCTTGGCCTTGGTTTGATCTGTAATTGAAGTGCCTCAAGGATTTGTTAGAAGAAAATGAAAGTTCTCTTTGGAAAAAATGCTATGGCACTCACAAATACCTTAAAACAGGAGTGTCAAGAATAACCACTCATACACAGAGACAAACACACCGAGGAAAATAAAATACAACAGAAACAACAGACAACACAAGCAGACCCAAGAGCACTGGAGACAGCAGTTCCTGGTGTTTTTAGTCACCAACCATAAGGTAGTATAAAAATTGAGGAAAGACATAAATCCATAGATCAGGAACACTAGCATGTCAACACATAGCACCCGTAGATATAACATACTGAAGCCACAGGAACTGATGGTGTGTGTATACACAGGGAGAACATGTTACC
Source organism: Rhabdomys pumilio (assembly GCA_030674055.1). Classification (NCBI taxonomy): domain Eukaryota; kingdom Metazoa; phylum Chordata; class Mammalia; order Rodentia; family Muridae; genus Rhabdomys; species Rhabdomys pumilio. Next base: position 21,959,155 of record JANHMN010000014.1, on the reverse strand, counting down.
TTCAAAAGTGTAAAATAGCTGATTTTTCAAAGTCAACAATGGAAGTTAAAGACAACAATAAAACTATATAATCAACAGTGAAAGAAAACATACGCACACTTGGAATCATAAAATTCTAGTGTCAAAAATTCTATTATCATTTGTTTAAATGAGTTTGGAAGCCCCAGAACTCATACTTAAGAGTGAAATAAAAGCCTCCAAATGAAAGGCCCAAAGTCCAAGACCCAAGATGCAAAAAGAAATAAAGACAAAAGTATCTAGTAAAAAAATTTTTAAATTGCATAGAATTATAACTTGATAAATAGCAAGTTAGTTGAGATGTAAGTGAATGGGTTTAAAGTTTTGATATTACCAAACTACATAGAACAGTATTAAGGTCAATAATGCAAGGTTAAAATAAAATATTAGGTAGAAACTATAGTTTTAGACCAGCTACCAAAAATAGGTGTTTCTAAAATAACAAAATCTCTAAACAAATAAAAGAAAAAAATAGTACTTTAAAAATTTAGCCAATCCAGAAGAAGAAGCCAAGGGGAGAGGGTGGGGAGGGGGGAGAGAGAGAAAGAGAGAGAGAGAGAGAGAGAGAGAGAGAGAGAGAGAGAGAGAAAGAGAGAGGATAAATGAGGTAGACATATTCTGGAATCCCCAAATAACATGATAGACTAAACCTCCAAGACACAAGTAATTATATTAAGTGCAAATGTGCTAAGCTTACTCTTTACTTAGTAAATGCACAGTTAGACGGCTGTGGTAACAACCAACTCTACACTGGGTTCATGGTAGTCTAACTTCCAGTTCATAGCTAAGCATCAACAGAACATGGGATTCTGAGGAATACCTACATAGGAAATGAGGTCCTTAGGTTGGATAATGAGTGTGCCTCAGCCCATTCTTTCCAATTTTGAAACTGTACTTACGAATTCTTTTAGAGTCTTAGTCTTCTGTGACTAAGAACTGGTTATAATCCCAGAAGGAAAGGACGCCCTCTGCTGAGATAAAATGGAGTTATTTTAACTTCACTTGTGTTATGGGGCAAGATATCTGAGAAAGCTCATGGAAATGGGATTTGTGAGAGGTGTCTGGGAGAAACATTGCCAAGACACCATCCCTTCTGAAAGAGATAAAGAAAGGCAATCTTTGCATGGTTTTATTTCCCCTGGACATTGACAACATCTGGGTGTGACCCTTAAGACGTCACAATCCACTGACTGAGCTGTGCCAGATGAGGGCAGAGTGGGAACATGACAAGCATGTGTCAGGACCCACTGAGATGCTAAGTCAATAACCTTCATCCTCAAACTTTGGACACATCACATCTCTGCTCTTTTTACTACTTTGGGTGGAGATTATGTTCTGTGGACTGGAAACCTGCCACCTGATGCTGCTACCTGCTTCCTCGTGAACTAGTTGAGAGGGTCACCTAGTCTGGTGACAATGGATACAAATAAGCATGGATGATACATATGAGTTCAAGTGTTCTTAGTGACCACATTAGAAGGAAATTCATTTCAATTATATATTTTATCAATACAGTGTGTGTTAAAATATCATCATTTAGACACAGAATCAACACAAATATTGAAGAAATGCTTTACAATCATTTTTACATTAACACCTCAAAAGTGTTACCTTTAGCACATGTCTAGCCAGATATCAGGTGCTTAAATGTTGTATGTGGCTAGTGGTTGCCCATCTAGATGGTTCTCCACAGCCCGGGGTGGCACAGCCATGGCCCTGACACGGCTGCATCCAGGGTTAGCAATAAATGAACAGCATAACCATTTGGAGTGCAACTTGCCTAGCCAGCCTCGCATGCCTGGGAAGCCAGGGTGTGCTTACTTTTCAGCCATGTCAAAGCTTCTCCCACAAATGCCCGGGGTTGGGAGTGTACCCAAGTCATTTGGCAGGCTGTGGATTATTCTGGCGGGACTGTGTTTTGTCCTGCCCACAGACTGCAATCGTGACTACACTTGTAATCACAAGGAGGAGCGATCTTGCCTCTCTGTTTCTGTTACAGTTGATCTTCATTGTCAATGTAAGCGATTTAAAAGTGACCTAGGAGACAAACTCGTTAGAGTGTGTTGCAAGGCATTCCCAGAGGGCACTAACAGCAGTGGGAAGACCATCCTTGATTGTGAGTAGCACTAGCCTATGGAGGAGAATCTTAGACTGAATGAAAGGACAAAGAAAGTAAGCAAAGCACCCATGCCCATCCCTCTCTGCTTCCTGAGGCAGAGGCTGCGTGGCCAGCTGTCACACACCTGTGACATGCCTTAGCGTCATGATGAACAAAATCCCTTCTTTTACACTTATCTATACACATTATTAAGTAGACTTTAATTTCTTTAAAAAAACTACTTATTCTCTCACAGTTTGAAATGTATGTCACTATTTTGATTATGTTCACCACTGTTTCCCCCTCCCACTGAACCCCTCCTTGTCAACAGGGCCTCCTCTCACTTCCGGTGTCTTTTTTGCTGCCCACTGTGTTTAATTATGGGTTGCATGGGTAGGGGGTTGTTTATTTGAACAAAGAAAACTTACACCACTAAGGAACGTGACTCTACCTCCCCTAGCCCTCATTAGCTGCCTGTAGCCCTTCAGGTAGGATGGAGTTTCATAAGCCCCTCTCCCCTTCATGAAATGATTCCTATCTAACGTAATTCCTGTGTAGGCAGCCACACGTGCTGCATGTGTGTGGGTCTAGCAGCCAGGTCAGGTCCACAGGACAGCCACTGCTCCACATTCTGTCCACCTCCTTTGGGGGTGGGGTGATACTTACGGGCTGAGCACTCAGCGCTCACTTATTCTCTTCCCTTGGAGCAATTATGAGTCTGTGTGAACTGTCTTCCAGTGCAAACCGAAGCTTTTCTGGCCAAGACTGAACGTAGCACCAACACGGGTATACACATAAATATTTAGAAGAATTTTTTTATACAATGTGCTTCAGCAAAGCAACAGGAATGTATTACCATCTGGGACCTATCACTTCGCTGGACTCTTGGCGAGGTTTACAGGACTGGGCACACAATGGTCATATCACCACTGCACTGTGGGGACCTCTTGCCCGGTGCATTGACACTGCAGTCTTCGATGTTCACATCGGGGAACAATAGCTGATGCTGTCTCTCCTCCAACACCTTGCATAGCGCCATCCAGCACTGCAGAAAGCCAGCCAGGTGGAAGCTGCCAGCTCAGTTGCAGCTTGATTTCTTTGTCTGGCAACCAAAGTGTTCGGTGTCTTCTACGATGGAGTATTGTCACTATCCTAGTGGGCAATCAAGAACAATGGCAACTGGCTGTGCTGTTCTGGGGGGTCTCTGGGAGGTCCCACATGGAGCGATGGGATTTTCATGTAATAACACAACTTCTAAGAACAGAATTGTCCACATATGGAGGGAACCTTCCTTCAAACTCACTCCCTCTTCCTTCTCCTCTTCACTATCATCTCCTCCTTCTAATATATTTTTAATTAGGTTATCAAGTAAGTTTCCACATATCTTAATTTTGATTAGCTTTCCCCCTCCAGCTCCTCTCCCATTCCGCCCCCCATCCTCATTTAAACTTTGCATTCCCGATACCCTTGTCTTCTTTCATGTAAGGTGTTCTACTTTCGTCTGTCCCGTAAGACCCCTCTCCCTTTGCCCCTCCCATCCCCCCCACTTGCCCCCCCCCTCGGCTCCCTTCTAGCATCTTCACCTCTACAGACACTCCAAGTTAAACATATAAATCTGAAAATTCAAAGATAGCCTCACATTTGAGAAAAGACATTTGTCTCTAAGGAGCTTAGTTACATGACCCAGGAATAATGTTTCCCATCTCAATCCATTTCCTGCAGACTTAATGATTTTATTTTTCTTTACAGTTGAAGAAAATTCCATGGTGTAGGTATACTACATTTTTATTATCTATCTGTTGATGGGTGCCTAGGTTGATTTTATTTCCTAGCTATTGTGAATAGAGTAACAGTGAACATTGATGTGCAGGCATTCCCATAGCAGGTTAGAGAGTCCTTTGGGCTATTTCCAAGAACATTCAAGCTGTGGTATATGGTAGCTCTCTTGTTGTTGTTGTTGTTGTTGTTGCTGCTGCTGCTGCTGCTGCTGCTGCTGCTGCTGCTGCTGTTGTAATGGCTGGTGATATATGGGGGAGACATTGCACGCTCTAATGCATATGTGGCAGTTAGTGAATAAACTTCATGAGCCAGTTTTTTCATTCCACCTTGTTAAGGCTGAGTCTCTGCTGGTAATCCTGTCATGCTGTGTATTCCAAACTAGCTGACCCACAAGCTTCCAGGAAACAGTGTCTCTGTTTTGCATCTGCTGGTACAAAGACAGGGTTACAGCAGCATGCCAGTACATCGGAATTTTTTTTCTTTCTTCTTCTACTTCTCTTTCTCCTTTTCCTTCTTCATGTTTTGAGAGCCAACATTCATTTCTACTTTTCTCTTTTTATTTTCTTGATTTGTTTTCATTCTTTGAATAGTCTAGTTACTAACGCTGTGACAGATAAATAGCTGGTTAATGTTTTCTCCCCTTCTTGAGATAGTGTCTCCGCTCCCTTGCTGTCTCCTTTGTTGTGCAGAGGCTTTTCAGTTCCGTGAGATTCCAGATGTCCAGTTGTTCGTTTTGAGAAGCTGGAGGTAAATATGAGGACAATTACAGCAGCTGAGAGGTGAGGGGAAAAATTCTTATAAGAAACATCACAGAGGGAGAATCTCAAAATCAGCTTATAAACTCAGCTCATCCTCCATCTGTCTCCGGATCTCCCATGTGCTCAGACTCACAGCAATCCGATTAAGGCCAAACTGACCTGATATGTAATACTTTGCTTCTACCTGCTTTTTTTAAAAAAACCAATATTCTTTGGAAGAACACAGCAAAATCAAATATTTCAATGATGTGTTTCTCATGGTGCTAAGGATTCAATAAAAGTTACTAGATATACAAAGAAAGAAGAAAATGGAACAAGAGTCAAGAGAAAAATAAGTTAAGGGAAGACAGGGTAGGGTAGCCCAGATGAAATGTAAAGACAAGGGCTTTAAAACCACCATTAAACTATGCTTGATGACTTAAGGAAACAAAGCTCTCACATGGAAAAACAGCCAACTTTGCTAGATCTGTGGACTGAACATACACAGACTGGGGTAATTTTGAAGACTGTCAAAATATTTGAGGTTATAGTGAACCTAAAATTTCCTAATGTTTACCAACTATTTGGGGGGGAGGGGACCAGGAGGCCAGAGTGAGAGCATCATCTACAAGATGGAAGGTGTTCACGGGAAGAAGCAGGCTTGCCAAGCAGCAAGTACAGGCTGGCTCTGCTTGTTTGTAGGTGGTTGCTAGTGGGAAGGCAGCGTTGTACAACTATCATAAGGAAATAGTTCACTGTTTCCCACAAAGGCATCCGAGGGTGTTTGCCAAAGCTCATGACTGTGCAAAGAATTTCAACAAATGCTCATGGTGACTTTATAGCTCAAAACACACAGTAACCCATTTTTTTTTAATCAATCAAACATTAATGAATATTTTAAAAGAAAAAACTGAGGCACATTAGTGTGATGGAATAATATTGAACAATAAAAGGGACAAGTTAATGAACACGTTAAGGACAATGAGGCCATTGAAAGCAATTTGTTCTCTAAGCCTCTAAATGTTGATGACCTGAACCTTAGTACAGCTGTGTTTGTATACCGTGACCTTTAAGAAGTGAGGCCTAGGGAAAGGTCCTTAGGTGGACTGGAGGTCTCTCTATCTCTCTCCCCATATGTCTCTCTGTCTCTGTCTCTCTCTCTTTGTTTGTCTCTCTCTTTGTCTGTCTCTCTATCTCTCTCTCCCAGTCAAACATCCAGAAAAAAAAGATAAACAGAAACCCCTGATAATATGTATTTCTAAATCCTGAAATGATGTGAGGAACCACAACAGACGTACATTTTGGGCTCGTCTAATAACAGTGAGCCAAGAGAACCCTCTCTAACACGGAAGCGTTTGCAGCAACGAGCTAGGCACTTAGGTTGGTGCCTTTTCATTCATGGCTTCACTATTTTAATTGAGACCCTGAAATTTTTTAGGATTCGGGATATTTTTATAAGCTGATGAAAAAAATACTACTATGTCTTTCAAAGCTGACTTGGAAATTTTTAATCCGTTTAAAATTGTAATGTACTACACCTATGCAACCTATACTCAGCATGATCATAAAAATTCTACACAGAGGAAATGTAATGTGTTTGTCAATGTGTATGGTTTTCCATATTCTGGTCAGAGATCTATTTATTTGCTGTCTTACATAGAATCTGAGGCAAGGATTAGAAGGAAATATACTGGGGACACTCTGGGGTCCATTCATCTCCTAGTGGGTGGGGTCTGGGATATTTACACTACTGTCAGTCATCCACAGAAATCCCAGAAAAACAATGTAGCTTGGGTTTCGAAAGATAGCACAGGCAGCTCTACATAGAGGGGGAAGTTGTTTTGGGGGGGTCACCTTTTCCTCTACAGAAAAGGCAAAAAATTTTAAAGGCATAGAAAAGGGAAATAAAGATCAGTAGAATAACAGAGAAATTTAAAATAATAATTTCTTAGCAAATACCAAACAGAAGTTAAAATCATTTTGATGCCAATAAAAAATGGGATTTACTGTGGCAGAGCCAGCCAGCGCAGACAGCTGGGATTCTCTGTTCTGGCCAGCTGGCCCAGGCTCTTTCTTCGCTTTACCAACTGCATCCTCCAGGGCTTCCTGCCCCATTTTCCCATGGTTCATTTTTCTCTGCCTAGGATGCATTCCTTAGTGGACAGCATCTTAACGTCTACATGTTCTTGGTTGGAGCCTGTTTACTGAGAAGCCCAACCACTTTCAAGCACATACAGAATGCTCCCCGACAGTTTCCCATCTCGGATTTCTCTAACAGCAGTAAGCTCCGCTGAGAGGGAACACCTGCTGGCTTTACAATAAGCATGCCATGGGCACAGAACTAGGAACAAAGTAACCAAAAGCTGTGTTAAGTGTGGTAACAGAAGGCAGGGGTGTGACTTGGTGAGTCTACAGGAAATGGTGGCCTCAGAGTATAGGTCACAATCCTGACTGGTGGTCTATAGCTTCTGTCTGCTCCCTTCAAGTTTCTACATCTACGAAGAGGGAAATGAAAATGTCCCATCACAGATTCACAGTCAGAGTCAGTTAGATAAATACACAGCAAGTACCCTCCGCAGGGATTAAGCCTTACATGTTTCCTTCTCCTTTCTGCTAGAAATCGACAAGTCCCATATTAGGGCAGAAAGTCAGCTCTTAGGTTGTAGTGCTGTCTGGATTCCTTACTAAATCTGATACTCCCTTTGCTCTGGGTTTTGAGTATTCACACAGACATTTCCATTTATATTCTCTCCTTTCTCCAAAACAAAATCCTATCTCTATGTAAATTGTTCCGAGAGAGAAATGTTTATTCTGACTCACCCTCGGTGTTTGAGGATAATCAGAACATGCTCATGTGTCAGTTTCTAAAACATAAGAAGGAAGGAAGTTTGGTCATGAAGAAGGAAAATGACCACTGGAGCGCAGAGTTTAGGGGGATTTACAAGGTACAAAGTAGGAAAGACGTCGGGTGATTCTGAAAGCGTCCAATTCCACACAGAGTTCTTTGCTAGAACATTCCCATCTTTCCCTCCCTCCCTCCGTCCCCTGCTCTCCTCCTGTCTGGTTCATTTAATACAAGGTCTTGCTCTGCGGCCCAGGCTGACCTTGGACTCACATTTCCTCCGGCTTCAGCTCCCAAGCACTCACTGGGACTGTGTTGTGTGCCCTACAGTGCCTGGCCCTGAACTTCTATGTCCATTCCTGCCAGACTCTGTTCCAGAAATCTCTGATTTGCTTTGATTTACTCTCCCTGGGTGTCACTGTCACGTGCTTGGTCTGCCTTCACCACTACACGGGACCAGGAATGAAGCCAGCCTCCCATGGCAGCAAGAGAAAAGCAGCCTTGGGTTACGGTCTTTGTTTCAGCAAGTTCAGGACAATAAATGGGCTGTGGGTTATACCCGGTAACAAGGAAATGCCCAAGGGACCAAAATGAAGATGCATTCTGACTCATCAGTAGCAAGGTATGAGACAGACAGACAGACAGACAGACAGACAGACAGACAGGGGACAGAGAAACAGACAGAAGTCATCAGGGTTTCTTTGGCTGGGCAGAGCTCCATTCATACATTCCCCACTGTACAAGGTTATGGTATGGAAAACTCCCCAACAAAGGCCCAAGGTTTGGAGTGGGGAGAACCTTAGTTGGTCAGGCCTATTGAGAGGCACTTAGGTGACTGTGTATGCTCCTGACTTGGACTATGTGGCCCTTTGGCTTCCTGGCTGATGAGCTGATATACAGTTTTGCCCTTTCGTCACATGCCAGATGCCACCTCATCATAGATGCAAAGCAATGAGAGGCTAATCATGAAGAGGAATCTTCCAAGCCATGAGCCATCTAAACCTATCTCCTGTATAAATAGACAGCCTTGGGTATTCCATCACAGTGACAGACAGCTGACTAATACACACCAGCTCTGGAATAATCTAGGGTTTCCTGCCACAAGTGGCCCTGTCCCCATAGGTGAGAGCACCAACAGCCAGCAAAACTAGCTCTGCCCTTCAGCCAAAATCACACGAAGGAGTGCAAAGCAAGCACTCATCTGCCTCCTGGGTCCTGTCCTGTGTTCTTGACCTCTGCTGGCTTCCTCTGCATCCTGCCTCTGCAGGGAGAGAAGGAGAAGGAAACTGGAAAGTCAGGAAAGCCAGAGAAGGACACCAGAGAAGAGAGGTGGCCAGAATAGCAGAGGCTTTCAGAGAGGAGGAACATGGTGCCAACCTGGGACTAAGCCCGGGGCTTCATAGCATGGAAGCTTACCATACTAGGTGTGAGAGAGCAGTGAATGGGGAGCCATAGGGAGAGGGTGGGCATCTGTCATCACAAGAACAGAGGGATGGGGACAGACAAGAGTCCCTGCAGCCAAGAAATCTTCATCACCTAAAGAACCAGTCACAACCATGGCCCTTCCTATTTTATTCTTCTTGTAGCCTCAGGCCAAGCCAGGCCAGCCCCAGGAGTCCAGTCCCATTCCAAAGGATTTCAACTTTTGACTTAACACCAGTCCACTGTGGGTTGTTGTTGCTGTTGTTTACGGTTTGTTTAAGTAGGTGTGTGTGTGTGTGTGTGTGTGTGCTTGTGTGTTGTTATGCAATGTGTTGTGGGTCTCTGAAGAGGCTCAGCTCTCCTGGAATTACAGATGGTGAGCCACAGAAGTGGGTGCTGAGAGACCTCAACTCCAGTCCTCTGTAAGAACACATGCTTTTTAACTGCTGAGCCATCTCTTCAGCCCCAGTGAGATTTTATTTTTAAATTTTATTTTATATTATTTTATTTTTATTTTTATTTTTATTGTTATCAAAATGCTCCCAAATCATAGTCACACTATTTATTAGTTTTCCTGGGATAAGCACAGGTCTGTACATTGTCTCTGAGTTCAGAGACAGAGCACTGCAGCACTTGGAAGTCCCTGTTCATCCTTCTCAGCAGCCCCCTCCCTGGGGCTCCTCACTGACTTCTGACCATAGCAACACGTTTTGTCTGTTCCCGATTTTAAAAGAATGGAATCACGGTTTATGCTTATTTATGGTTTCTGTCCATGAGCATTGTGCATGAGACTCATCTGCGTTGTTCGTTATTGCAGCTTGTTGACTTTTGGTGTGAACATTCTGTTGTAAGTCAATGCTTTAGGTAGTTTTTAAAAATTTGAACTAGCAAGGATTTTGGCCAATACAATTCATAGAAACTGTCTATCATCTTAATTAATTTTAAAAGCTGTTCTCAAATTAAGTAGCAAAACCAGGCTTACCTTCATTCACAAATGCCTTTTTGTCATTTAAAAAAATATCTTAAACAAATTATATATATATATATATATATATATATATATATATACATACATATATATATGTATATATATATGGTTATGTATAATTAACAAAGTGTATATATATAATTAAACAAATATATATATATGAATATATATATACATACATACATTCCTTGGCAATATCACGTATAAATTATAAACTTCATAGATAGATAGATAGATGGATGAATGGATGGGTAGATAGAAGGGTAGATGGGTAGATGGATAAATGTATGAGTGGATGGATGGATGGGTGGATGGAAGGGCAGATGGGTGGATGGGTGAATGGATGGGTGGATGGAAGGGTAGATGGGTAGATGGGTGAATGGATGGGTGGATGGGTGAATGGATGGGTGGATGGAAGGGTAGATGGGTAGATGGGTGAATGGATGGGTGGATGGGTGAATGGATGGGTGGATGGGTGAATGGATGGGTGGATGGGTAAATGGGCAGATGGATGGATGGATAGATGGGCTGATAGAAGGGTAGATGGACGAATGAATGGGTGGATGGAAGGGTAGATGGGTGGATGGGTAAATGAATGGGTGGATGGAAGAGTAGATGGGAGGATGGGTAGAGACATATAAACTCACAAGGTCGTTTTCATTCAAATGAAGCAAAATATCACACCTTTAATATTGCCTCTCTAATTTGCTTCTTCTATGTTACCCTCTAGAGGGTGTGCCTTCCTCAATCCTTTGTTTTGATTGATGTCCAGAACACAAAGACAGCAAAACGCCACAGTAAGATCAAGAGTGTGAGAGAAGTCCAGTTTCCTTTATCCCAAGGTCAGGCCAGAGAAAGGGTGAAAGGTCGATAAGAAGCTGTGCTTAAAAGCACCTTGCTCTAGACCAACTTGCTATAAACCAGCTATGCCTAGACCAACTTGCTATAAACCAGCTATGCCTAGACCAACTTGCTATAAACCAGCTATGCCTAGACCAACTTGCTATAAACCAGCTATGCCTAGACCAACTTGCTCTATGCTTTCATAATTTCTCAAAACCATGCCAAAAAAAGTGTTTGGCATTTTGAAACTACCGGTCATCTTATTTTCTCACACTTCCAGGCCCATTTCTGACCCCGAGTTCCACTATATCAACTGTAAATGATGCACAGCAGGACCCACGGAAGGAGGACAGAGAACAGACCACCCAGTTCCTCATGAAAATGGCCAGTACAAGGTTTTCTAACCACACTGTTTACCTGACATGTTTGGAAGTTTAAAATTCCCCCTTTGAGTCATTTTTTCCATTTTGCTTGTTTATCCTGAGTTCAGGTGTTTTCTAGGCGGTGTTAGAATCAGAACTATTATTGTTTTATAAATATCTAACAATTTTTGTTTTGTTCATTACTTGAGGTCAATTTTTAAATTGGGTTGACTTGTCTGGAAATTTAGCACAATAAACATCTTGGCTCATTTGCCCCCTGCAGCTCAACTGGTTTGAGCTTGTGGGATGAAAACTAATTTTAAAATAAGCAAGAGAGTTGAAAGGCAAGCTTTTACTGGCAAAGGAGAAAAAAAAGGAGTGGAAAAAGAAGAAGCAAAAAGAAAAGAACGCAGCATTAGTAGCCTGCTGGTATTCTCAAACATCTGGTGCTCTCTATTCTTCAGAAAAACTGCTAACTAAAATACCTCCCAAAGGCCTCTGGGAGTGAGCAGTGGTTCAACTCTGGGAAGATGAAAACCTTGACGGTTACACAAGATGACAAGCAGCAACTGGCTCCTCCCCCGGGACAGCAATGTCTCTGAAGACCGAGGAAGGCTCATTGAGCACGGAACATCGGGAGTAGCAGTGGGGTCAGAAGGAATGGAGAAAGTGATTAGCAATACAGGCTTAATCATAGGAATGTCAGTGACTCTAAATAAACACAAATCCCCCAAGAGCGTGGAGAGACGCTGTAAGAGTCATACCTGACCCAAGACCCGAGCAGACAGGGCATAGCAGCTGCCTGACCCTCAGAGTACAAATTATGAGTCTCCCTTCTGCAGGAAAGAGCAGAGATCTCTTGCCTGTCAGTACCTCAGTCCCCCACCCCCAGCCAGCCCTGTGCCTGCTTCACCTCACTGGCTACACCTCCTCACAGATTTGATCACCTACCCCCCATCATGGATTCTTCAGCCCCAGCATTTGTCTCCAGTTTTCCTTCTCCTTCTACTGCAAAGTTCTACCTCTTTCCATGTCCAATTTGATCACTGAGCTTCCTGTTTGTACAAGAGAGCTTTTGAGGGCAAACTATAGGCCTCTACTCATTGACTCACTTGTGGACTGACTCCTGTTGGAAGAGGTTTCCATTGTAACCAATCACTTGTAACCAGGTTTAGGAGAACCATATGATTCAAAACGTGGTCACCCTGGACCAATGGTTCTCAACCCGTGGGTCACAGCCAATACATCTGATGTTTATATTGTAATTCACAACAGTAGCAAAATTACAGTTATGAAGTAGCAGCAAAAATAATTTTATTGTTGGGGGTCTCCGCAACATAAGAAATTGTATTTAAGGGTCACAATATTAGGAGAGTTGAGAACCACTTACCTAGGCTGCCACTGGCAGAGACTGAATTGAGGAAGCATTGTAAAATATGTCTAGTGAGATCTGGGACCTCCTAAGAATGCTAATTTGGTTTAATACACATTGTTTACATGTAAAAAGGGCCCATATAATCCAATGAAGATTAAAGTTAAAGAAAGAACCTTAAGTTATATAAAAGTTCCCTTACTCCAAGCATCCCGTGCTTGAGACAGCTGTGGTTGCTATTCTTTCCTGGGGATTTAGAAGATTTATTAGCATTTTTTTTCTTTTACCCATAAGTTAAAACAAAGTAGCTGTAGTGACATTCACTCCTTTTCTCCTTGATGCAGCTTCCTTTTCCAACTGGAATTTCCAACAGGAACTCTTCCTGGCAACATTCCTAAATCCATTCTGCCTGCAGCTTGTTACAGCTGCCGGGAACACGACTCACATCTTTTTTTGCACCTTCAGTAGGATGGAGTGTGGGCTGAATCTACAACGATCACGCTACAGGAAATAAACATATACACCCATACCCAAGAATCCTAAATTGCTTTCTGTTAACTGGAATAAGCATGGTGACCAAAGACAACTTAGAGGAGGTATGGTTTGTTCCGCTTTACACTTCAGGTCACAGTCTGTCACTGAGGGAAGTCAAGCAGAAACTCCGGGGTCCAGAGGCAAAAACTGAAAGAATGCTGCTTAGTAGCTTGTTCCTTCTGGCTTGCTCAACTTGATTTTTTTTTTATTCAGCCCAGGCTTTCCTGCCTAGGGATGCACCACTCACAGTGGGCTGTCTCACCCTACAGCAATCCTCAATCAAGACATTTCCTCCACATATACGACTACAGGCCAATCTGATAGAGGCGATTTCTCAGCCAAGTTTCCTTCTTCCCAAATGACTCTAGTTCATGACAAATTGACAATTGAAATAAGCCAGTATACTGGTCAATATGGTAACACGTTTCTCCTCATCCTTTCAAAATAATATCACGTTCTTACTAAAGCCATGAGCATCATTTAAAGGCCAGTGGAAATGAAGCTGGTATAAAACATTAGCATTTTCCTGTCTTCTCCTGTCCCTCTGACAAGCCATACCTTCCAAAGCCAGTCAAGTGCCACTTGGTCTGTAAAATTCCTAGGATAATAACAGTTCAAATAAGAAGCACAAAAGAGAAAGATGCTAGGAGGTTTTGGTAGCTTTGAGAGGCAACAGTAAAGAATGGTTATAGAAAATGTCTTGGTGTTCTATTGCTGTGAAGAGATACCATGACCAAAGCAACTCTTATTTTAAAAAAACAGTATTTACTTGAGAACTTGCTTGCAGTTTCAGAGGTTTAGGTCATTATCATCATAGCAAGGAACATGGTGGCCCACATGGCAGTGGAGCAATAGAGTTACATGGGCCATTCTTGTTCAAACACCACAGGGAGCTAGATGGTCAAGGTGTCAGGAGGGAGCTAGGCAGGCAGCGGGAAATATCCTCAAGAGCAGATGCTCGGCCAATCTTGGAAGCTCTACACAGAAGGAAGAGGAAACAGAGGTCCAGGAAAGTAGACATCAAGGATATCAATTCAAAAGATAAAGATCCTAGTCTGAACCAACAGAGAGGAGGATAGGATGCTGGGCTGCTAGGGACCAAAGTGAGGGTGAATAGATGCAGGCTGTGAAGTCTGAAGTGTGGTGAGCAGAAACAGTGCAGCAGAGTATTTGAACCTGTCACCCAAGTTTGGAAAATAGAAATGTAGACGGATCGAGATTTTTCACTGACCTCTTGTCTCGGGTCTCTTGTGTGTTCTTACTATGCACTAACTTGATCTCACTTTGTCTCCTAATCTAATCTGGGCACTAGATTGCAAGGGCCACTCACCTATTCAAATCAGCTCAAGTCAAAGTGATGCTAACTGAAGGAATTCGGGAAGTGGTAAGACTCTGGAGGAAGAAGCCAGGGATTGGGGCCTGCCACTCTTCTCTATGATGATAGGTTTGTTGCTTTGCATAAAGATTCCGTCATCAATATGCCTATTATTCTTTACCTACTCCAACTGTACTTCCGATCTTCAGATCAAACGGCCTCAGTTACCTGCTCAAATCTCACATCGTGCTCTCTCCTTCAAGAGCTCATCACCAACCTGCTGAGTGTCTCTATTTCTCAAGGATAGCTCTGTGCTAAAGGAACCCAACAGACCAGGGTGTTTGTTTCTAGAATGTTCCCAAGACGTGGGCAGCTGACTGTGGGCTAGGTACTCGCTCAGGTGACCTGGGAGAGGGGACAGAATTCTTTGATTCTAAATGAGGTGTTAGGACAGAGACCTGTGTATGGCAGGTAAGGCTTGTGGGGGTTATATTTCTAGGGCATACTCTCAATGGGCTGTAGGATTCTGGAGGGCTGGTATAGCAGTATATCTGAAGTACATGTGCAGGAGAACCTCTCTTCACCAGCCTCCACTTAGCTGTTTTTATAAGCTTATTTTTTTCTCTATGTAAAACTAATCACCCAGTGTCCACAGAAAAGAGAAATACCTCAGCCAGTCCCCTCCCAGATGTCCCCACTCATTACTACTGGTTTGAGTTGTGAGCTTGCCAAGGATCAGCCTGTTGTAACTATGCCTGTTTATACTGGCTTTTCTTATAATAATTGTGTGGCTAATGAATTAACGCCAAGCACTGATAGAAAAAAAATAATAGTTTCTATGAAAACCAATTTGAGTGCTTTAAAAAAGACTCACTAAATTGAATTGAACACATATAAAAAAGCTTCACTATAAATTAGGTATGAGAAAGACAGCTCTTAGAATATTGAAGGGAATGTATGCAATATATCACATACACACATGTACTCTGTACTCTGCTTTCTTAAAAACTGATTTTTAAGTTATTGATTCACTTGAAAAAATAAAAAAAAAAATCATGAATGCCTCACTCACTACCAATAGGATTTATTTATTATCCAATCTGCCAATCTAGAATCAATGCAAAGGTTTCAGCCTTCATGAAAGAGCAGTATGTGGATTATATGCATTTTATATATTAATTTGCAGGCATATTACTGTGCTTTGGATGTGAAATGTCTCCCATAGGCTCAGTTGTTGAGTACTTGGTTCCCAGCTGCTGGTATTGTCTGGGAGGTAATAGAACAGATGGCTGTGGTCTAGCTAGCAAGGGTGTTGCTAGGAGTTGGCCTTGAAAGTCATACCTGCTTCTGGTTCCCACCACCAAAGAGCTTTTAAATCCATACTGTGTCTCATGATTCCATTGCTAGAGATGAGCTATTCCAGCCAGCATGCCTTCTTCACCATGATGGACTGTCTCCTCTGAAACTATGAGCTGAAATAAACCTCTGCTGTCTGGAGTCACTTCTGTCAAGTATTTGGTCATAACAATGAGAAAAAGTAGCTAATTCATATAGACACAACTCCATGGGTGTTGTTGTTGTTGTTGTTGTTGTTGTTCTCTTCAATAGCCACAAACCATCACTACAGGCAGATTCACTAAGCAGACTTCTACAGTAATTTTAATTTTAGTCAGCGCTGGTATCTAACAGTCAACAATAAATCCTTGTTCTTTGGCAGGCTCAAAGGAAGTATATAAGGCAAACACTGAGTAGCAATGCTTTAATCACCTTACAACCCAACACTCCTAAAGAACTGAGGTGACTGCCAATACCAACAAACTGTTGTGTGGGTGGGGGTGGGGGTCTAGTGATGGCTTGCTTTGAATTACTTTTTAGATATGTTTACCTTTGCCTGGTGTAGTGGCACATGCCTTTAGTCTCAGTACTTGGGAGGTAGAGGCAGGCAAGTTTCTGTGAGCTCAAGGCCAGCCTTGTCTATAGATCGAGTTCCAGGATAGCCAGAGCTACACAAAAAGACCTGTCTCAAAAACAAGCAACAAAAGTAATGCTTGCCCTTTCCAAGAGAGAAGGACAGTTACCTGTAAAGACGAAGTGTCTTTGTGCCTTTGCTATTTGTAATGCAAGACGCAGAGATTTTTGTCAGGGCCAGCAGCCAGCCAACCAGGGACTGAGGGGTCTGCTTCTCTTCCTATAGTTATCTAGTGTCCCCAAAAGTCATTCCAACCCTCCATTCCCCTAGAGTCTTTCTGCCTCTGTCACCCGATCTGAATACACGCTTCCAGAGATCAGTTTCTCACCTTCTCAGAACATGTCTCCTGAGAAGACACAGGAAGAGCCCCGAGCTCATTTCTCCTGAAGCTTGCAGGTCTTTTTGTTTCGTTTCATTTTGCTTTATCATAGAACATGTTTCTTGTTTCTAACATTTTTAACTCAGAGCCCTGCTCAGCCACTGCTGTGATCTCAAGAAAATCCTTGGCAGGTAGTTTTCTCACGGACAAATGAGACTTCTAAGGTCCTATAAGGCTTTGACGTTGGAAGATGATCCAAGGAGAACTAGCTTTGGTATATTGTACAAAGCCACCCTAATGACAGCATATTGGGTTCCGCATGCAGTTTCAGGGGTCCCTGGAGGGTAAAATCTGTGGGGTGTCACTAGAAAAAGGAGCCAATCTTGATCTCTGATTTCTTCCATCCTGGTCACTCACATGTGCACCTGTTTGTTCTTCATGTACACATGGAGCAGTGATGGTGGCCGAGGTGGGGAAAGAAATGGACTTCTGTGGGTTTAAGTTTGAAAGGAGGTTGTTAAATTTTCTCTCGGCTATTAAGTGATAGCTAAGTACAGAAGCACTGAGGTATCCCCCTTAGAACATCCATTTATATGGACTTCAATAAAACATAGTCACTGGCTAACAAACTTAAGGCAATCTTGAATCCAGGTCATTTCCTTCAGCTGACCTACGAAGGGCCAAGCACAGGCTGCTATGTAGCATACATGATTAGATCCATACAGGAAACAGCACAGCTTCAGAATCATATGTGTGTGACCTTGACTCCATTTCTGTTGGTTTGTGTCTGGCTGACCTTGGAAAGGTCTGAGCATCTCTGATTCTCCACATTTTCTATTAAATAAGACAGTGTCTCTTATCCCATGTATCTCAGTTAGGACAGCGCTTGCATAACTCTCTTGAAGCCCCAGGATTCACTCAGTGGGTGAGGTATAAAATTGGTCAGAGCAGTGAGATCTATAATCCCAACCTCAGGAGGGGTAGGCTGGAGGATCAGAAGTTCACGGCCATCCTCAGCTATACAGTGAGCTTGAAGCCCGCTTGAGTTACATGAAATTATCTTAGGGGGAAAAAAAAGGGAGGGACGGTGTTAAGGAAGAAAGGAGGGAGAGAATGAAGTTCCTTCAGAATTATTAATAGTGAATAATTTACTTCTCTTGGTTTAACACAATAGCAGTTTGTGAAGGGAACTCAAACCCTGGGTGGTCCAGGAATCCAGCATGGAGGCGTCCCAAGTTACACCTGCCACCAAAGCTGGCAGGAGCCAGTTTGCGCTGCCTGTCCCAGACCTTCAGGGCAACACCTTGGTTTCCTGCGGCTGCTCTGACCCTTCTTAGGTCCCCAGATCAAATGGAGACACCTATGGGTGCCCTCTCCCATGCCTGCAACTTCCTCACTGGCTCTGGGAACAACCTTTACTCTCATTTCTGGGAACAGAACGGTGTGGCTTCCTCCTGTTCTCTGCTTTCCCTGTAAGCTCACTGTTCCATCCTTCAAGCCCCAAGTCACAGCCTCTCCCGGCTCTAGACCTTATAGACAACCTTTGGACCACCTGCTGAAGTCTCACTTCTTGTTTGAGTCGAGTTTCTGTTACCAGCTGAGTTACCATCTGGGTGTCTTTTTTTGACTCAATACCCAGAGGTGTCTGAGGTCCAGACCTGTGGTCTCAGCCTTGGCTGCACATTTGAATAATGGGGAGAATGTGGTCCAATTGATCTTGAGCAAGTCCAGGTGTGAGCATTTTTAACAGCCCCTCAATTCATTTCAAACGGGAACTGTCTCCTGAAATCCCATCAAGGTCTAACACCAAAAACATTAAGCACAGAGTAAAAACTGAAAATGCAATATCAAACAAGAATGAAAGAGGGTAATACATTCCCTACCTCTCATAACTATACTCAAATATTAGCTTCTGAATTGACAATTTTGCAAACAGGGGCTGCAAATAAGCCTTTTCAGGCTTTTGCCTTCTAGATTTGAAAGTCATCTGAATTCTCACAAGGTCATTGTCATCTATTAAGATTGAATTTAAATAGAAATGGGAGGGGTGGAATACTTCCAGAGGCAAGTTCTGCTCCCAGCTCTCATGTTCTGTGACTTCTGTCAATAAAGCTGGTTCCAAGGACTTGATCCCTCTCTGGCCTTTTCAGATACACACCTCTCTCCTTCTCTTTCTCTTTCTCTTTCTCTCTCTCTCTCTCTCTCTCTCTCTCTCTCTCTCTCCCTCTCCCTCTCCCTCTCCCTCTCCCTCTTCCCTCTCCCTCTTCCCTCTCCCCCTTTCTCCCTCTCTCTCTCAGACACACACACACACACACACACACACACACACACAGAGAGAGAGAGAGAGAGAGAGAGAGAGAAGACAATTTTTAAAAAGGAAAGGGGAAATGAAGGAGTAAGGGACTCTGGGAGAGTGTGACACCTGGTTTGGCTATTCAGTCTTTCTGAGACAAGGGGGAACTAACAATTTTTAAATTCTGCCTATTTCAAATGTTTGGTTCACTCAGTAATGTGAACTATCTGATGACAAACACAATAAAAGCGATATAAGCTAGGAAGTTCCTGGGTGTTTAATATTCCTGGCTCCAGGCACCTCTTGCCAATTATTATGGGAAAAAATAAAGCGGAAGAGAATCAATAGGCCCCACCTGCCTATTGATTAGGTTCCATAAAAAGCAATAGAACAGTGGAAAAGTCTGGAAAGAGCATCTGAACATGGCTCTGTTTGTGCACAATAAACAGACCACCCAAGTTGTAAGGTTATAAGGGGTAACCATGGGGACCATGGACACACTTTGTTGCTGCTTCATGAGTGAAAACCATAAGGTCTTACCTCAGATTGCCATTTAGAATATAAACTGGAAGTATAAAGACACTGGGAAACACACGCATATCACAGAATTTGGTCCAATTAAAGTGGAGTGGGGAACTTGGGGGGTGTCTTAGGGTAGAATTCAGGAAAATCACAGGAGGAAGAGATGCACACGGCACAAAACTGTGCCCTTAACTGGAAACCGAGGGAGCAGCACATATTTCCTTGCCCAATTGCAGTATGAGAATTATTACATCATCATTCCCCATGTCCGTTCTTTGATCTCATTGATGGGAGGGTCACGATAACCACAAAAGGAGGGCAAGGATTTTGGTTCCAAACTTTGCAAGTAAGAGTTTTTGTCTAGTGTTTACCACTCCAACAATGTACCAAGTCTACCTCTGCGGGGCCTGTGCCATAAGGTTGGGCCTCGCCTTAAAGAGACTTGTCATGTGAACTTAGGGAATCATTGAGAGCTCAGCTAATTTTCACAGATGAATCCCATGCACTCTGGTGGGTAGAAAACAGCATCTGTCTCAGCCACTCTCAGGATCTAGCAATCTGTGTCACTGGTCTGCCGGAGCGGGCCCTTTCCCTTGGCCTGAAATCGAGTCTCTTAGCAGAACTTCTGCCTTAGCAAAGTCCTTCCCCCACGCCCCTGGATACCCAGATGGACACAGCGTTATGTCTCATGTTCACTACCTCTGTTCCTGGTCTATTTTATAGGCCTGTATGGTTATTTCATTTATTTCTGCATCCCTGTGTCCTCTGCCCGCTACCCCTCCAAAGTGCGCATGCTCTTTAAGTTCCAGCACTTGTCCTCCTTTCCTAGGTCCTCAGCACGATCTCAGTGCTCCTTCTCAACAAGTCTGAGCAAATGCTGAATTCGTTTACCATCTTGGCTCTAAAGAGGTATTTTTTTCCCTCTCTGCAAGGAAAGGGAAAGCGGGTAGAACTGAATAGCAGAAAAAGGATAAGCATGTTCAGTCAGTCACCGCCTCTACAATTTCCTGCCGTGTCCATTAGTAAGACCCCGAAGTATTTTCAGGATCACTGAAGGAAACTTTTCCACCTTAAATGTGAAAGCCAGTAGCTACAGAAGCCGCTGAAGTGCGGAGGTCACCACAAAGGGCTGGGAGTTAAACACGGAGTGATTTTTCTTTCCTTAGAGAGAGAAAGAGAGAGGGAAAACTTTGAAGCAGACAGATCTAAAAATCTCTTGATCTCTTTAAGGGGAGACAGGCTGCATCTTTTTCTCCTTTACTATTTTATCATTTTGATTTCAAACTTGAATTGTTCCCTTGGCTTCCAATTAAACCACAGTTTGAGCTCTTTGTGCCCCTCCCCCTCCCACCTCTGCAAGCAGCTCTTAGAGCTGAAGGGCTTTGAAAAGAATCTTGTCAATCCTTCTTTTTTGTTGCAGAAAAATAAAGAAGGCCAGCCTTTGCTGAGAGAGGGTCTCTAGACTCCCAGTTACTCCTCCATAGTCCATTCAGCTCACACTGTCTCTGTCCCTCCAGACCAGGGCTTCATCCCAGTCTCAATGCAAAAGCTCAGAAGGTGGGAGGCAGCCAGCCTCTGCCCTGTCTACTCTGAAAGCCAGGACAGCATCCCAGAGGTCAGCCAAGAGTGTCCTTTTTGCGGCTGCGCTAAACAAGCCTGCCTTTCTCCAGTCAGCACAATCCATCCAGGAGTCCAGCTGTGCTGGAACACACTTGCCTTGCTCGCTCCTTCATCAAGCTAGCTGTGTGGTGGCCTCTGTAATGTGACACGAAGTGAGAACAGGTTTGGGCTCAGGAAAGCCCCACAGTTTACATCCTAGCCAGAAAGCCTTGCTTTGGTTTCCTTAGAGTCCTAGGGCCAGGATATTCCCTACCCTAGAAGGAAGGGAGAAGAAACAGGCTCCCATAAAGATTTTGATAATGAGCATGCTGTGTAGAGAGGAGGAGAAAAGACCATGTTCCCCTTTGTGGCTGCCGGGAAGCCCTGTGGTGGACTCACACCCCGGCTCACAAGTGTGTCAGTGAGACAGAGGTGAGGCACATGACACTTTGTCCTCCTCTGTGTTCGTGTCTATAACATGAACTGAGCCAGACAGCTGACATCTTCTCCTCTCCAGAACTCTGCTCACTTCCAGTAACTTTCAAGAGCAATGAAAAGAGCTAGTTTGTCTGTCTGTCTGTCTGTCTGTCTGTCTGTCTGTCTGTTTGTTTCACTTGGTTCTATATAATACCAGGTCCCGCTATGGTCTTGAGGTTTTGTTAGTTGGCCTGGCATGTTTGACAGGGGGTAGGGGTAGGATTTGATCCTTTAAGACGAGGTTTCTCACCCTCTTCTCAGTCTAAGAATGTCTAAACTCAATTTTGTGCCACTGGGCTGGCTTGTGAAGTACTTGAACAGTTTCACCTGTTTAACATTTTTTATCCGTCCTGGGTCTCCCGTTCTGTTTCCTTTTTGCTGGCGATCGTTGACATTCAGGTAGGTCTACCTGCAGCTCCCCCTCCGAAGCTGTCCATCTCGGGATAAATGTAGACTTGGATCGAGCTCTGCAGACTAGGAAGTCTACTTCTCCAGGGATGGGAACATCCTGGCAGTTGACGGCACGCTGAGACTGAACAAGTATGCCGGTTCAGCTGTCTCTTCATCTTTTTATAAAACCATTAACATTGCCCTCATGACTTCTTCCAAGACTGTCCCTCTAAACAATACCATCCACAAATACATTTTGGATTAGGTTTCCACACGCAGTGACTTTGGAGTGTCGCATTCTAAATTACACATCCGTCCAGGCCCTGGGCCTCTGTGGTTCCGTGGTTTCAGATGCTCTTGATCTGGAAGTCCGATTATCACCCACTGTCCCCACATTCCTCCCCTTGCTCACTTAGTCTTCTTACAGAACGCTCATAGGACCTTCATTTTAGAAACTTCCAACAGCTTTGTATCAGTCATGGATTTTAAGAAGTGTCGGCACCGGTTCCAGTCAAGATGGTGTTGTGAGCTCAAAAACCAATGTTTTGTTTTACTTCAAAGGCGTTGCTATAACGTAACAAAGAAGAAAAAAAAGAAGACTTAAAATTCATTACCTCATTTAAACAAGATGAATACAGTATAGTTTAACAAAGAGAAAAGCAAATGAGTGACTGTGTTCTAGCTCCTGGGGTGGCATGGGAGCAGAGGGGGGGATTGAAGCAAAGGCTCCTGAGTCCTTTTCTAGGAATCATTCTGGGCCATATTTGGGCCCCCCCTTACCTTACTCATTGAACCAAGAGTGGGAGCTCTCCCCCATCCGGTCCATAGGAAACTCCAGTCCCGCCCCTCCCACTCCAAATCGCAGTCCATATATATTTAGAAGTGAGCTCAAATTGCACTGTAGGATTTCTGGCAGCTACATAAAAGCCAGAATTCTTCAGGAACTTGTGAAACCAGTTCCCATCTGCCAAAAGAAGGCACTCCAGTGACTGACTGTAATTCTGGGTCCTCAGTTCTGAAGATAGTGTTAAATGAATGGCCAAATCACAGAGTTCTCCAGACCTCGGCTACAGACGGGTAGTGTTTCTCCAAGGAAAATCCCAAAAGAGCCCCCACCCCACACTGTGTTTGGACGACTCACAGCCGCAAGCTTTACAGTGCTACTGCTCCAAAGGGCAAACCAGGTCAGGGGAGCCCATTGCTAAGGGCTGTCCCTTAGCCCTGTTCACACTCTGCTCCTGTCTGTTTAGCCCTGGTCTTACCCACTGTGAAGGAATCCCCATGGTGAGAATCGGCACCACTGGGGCCAATTGAAATCTCAAGTTGTTCGATAGACATGAAAGCAATACAGTCTCTTCCAAGTCCCTCGGTTCCCAGTTTTTCCCGGCCCCCATCACCAGTTTCAAGCCTTAGAGACAATGTCTTTTCGAAATAATGTAGCCTGGCTGACCTCTGGGGTGTATGTTGGGCCCTTTCTCCCTCTCCCTCTCTTCTTCCCTCTCTGCCTTCCTCCCTCCTTGCTTCCTCTCTCCCTCCTGTACTATCTTCCTAGATTCCTATCTAATCTCCAAAGCCAGGAGTTGCCTTCTATGGCATCCATTAATATTATTGTGTTGATCTAGGCATGGCCGTTCACACCTACATCCTAAGGCTCTGGAGGCTGGGGAAGGAGAACAAATTGGAGTCGGAGGCAGGTCTGAGTACAGAGTAAGTAAGACACTACCTCAGAACTCCAAAGTAAATAAATGTACACAATAAATCACACACACACACACACAGAGAGAGAGAGAGAGAGAGAGAGAGAGAGAGAGAGCTGTTGCTGGTCATTTATTCAATGTCCAGTCAACTTTGAAAGGCATAGTCTGTTCAATATTTCACTAAGGTCTAGCTTATTACACTGTACTGAACTCAGGAGTTTAGAAGAGGATGAATATGTTTTTAAAACAAGTTCTGCCAAAGAGAGCAGAAGGTTTATATCATCTTCTCTGAAAATCGAAAAAGAAAAAAAAAATGTTTCAAAAAAAGAGTGTCAGCTTCGTAGTCTTCAAATAAACCTGTCACTGCTTCCCTGGTGGCAAATGCCCCTGCATCTGGTTTCAGCCTTGTAAGCATCATGTGTAGTCCACTCATGGGTAAAAGTTCATAGTGCCATCATTTGGTGTGCAAAGCATGTGACTGGAAATACGTTCGATTCTTCAGGATCCCAGCATGCATTGCCTCACCACACTGAAGAATGGCAGTCTATATTCCCAGACCACAGTTGAACAATCTGTATGGTACATGTAAAAATAGCCCAGTCTTGTTGTTGCAGAGACTGTTATCTTTGGCATCTTCCTCCCAAGACGTCCTGCTACCACCTCCTACATCCCATCTGCCTTCCCGCCTTGGGGGGGGGGTCACTTTCCTCCCCAAGCTTGACTGCTTTCTCTTCTTTTCTTTTCTATCTCTAAAGAAATTTCATTGTGAATAAGGACTAAAATGGATGGCCACGTGTCATGGAGAACGAAGTCTCGGCCTACTTTGTCTCCTGGGTGCAACAAGAAGGCAGCCTTCTACTCAGATAGGATAGACTTGCATGGAAAGGATGGTCCCTCACTCCAGCTCAGCCCCCACACAGCAGCTGTTGCCACTCCTTCTGCTCTCAGTCTTGGTGAGATTCTCTCCAGCCTCCAGCTTCGGGGTCTTTGACTATCTGTTCACTTAGAACCATTGTCTTTCCTTAATACCAGTTAACATGGATCAAAACACATCCACATCTGTGTCCACTCCAGGAGTCTGTGGCATCCACAGACATGTTTATCCCTGACTACATCTCGTGATAGTGAGATGGCAGGGGGAAGATGCTGTCAAAACAAACAAACAAACAAACTGGTGAATTTTGTATTAAACCAGGCTAAGCACATTTTATTACTGGTAGACTCTACAAATTTTAAATGCTGTAATATTATACTCTTGGGGGAGATTTGCAATAACTAAAAGTATATCACTTATATTGAATAGCATAAAATATATAAATATATAATTCTTGCTGTAGTTTTAACTGTGAAGTATAGAACTCTAGTATTTCAAGTGACTTCCTCCAATCTATTATGGAAAGGGAGAAGTCAGAGAATAAATGGAGAAATAATTATTTTAAGTTGAGTGGGTAACAATGTTGTGACATTTATGAGTTTACTGTGCAAAGGGTTATCTCCTGGAGAGAACATAGTTGAGTGGTTCTCAACCTTTCTAATGTAGTCCCTCAGGTTGTGATGACCCCCAACCATAAAGCTATTTTTATATTTACCTCATAACTGTATTTTGTATTTCTACCAGTAATAAAATTTGCTTAGCCTGGTTTTATACAAAATTCACCAGTTTTTTTTTTGTTTGTTTGTTTTGTTTGTTTATTTGGTAGCATCTTCCCCCTGCCATCTCACTATCACGAGATGTAGCCAGGGATAAACATATTAGGTATCAAAATATAAATATCTAATATGCAACATGTCTGATATTTGACCCCTGGGAAAGGGTTGTTCACTCTCCAAAGGGCCATGACCCTCAGGTTGAGAACCATGTATTTAACAGGTAGGATTTCCTCCTGTTTCTACTCCCTTCACAATACAGGGCCTGATCACATGTGAATAAGGGAAGAAAGATCTGAAACCGTGTTTGGAAATGAACACGCATTTGGTTTTGTGCTTTAGCCCTTCTACTCAGGTGGTTGCTTTTATTGTCAGGACTCAAAATAGCAAAGGGGTGAACTTTGATTTTTCATGGAAAAGAGAGTGTATATGTCAGTTGTGAGACTCTGAAGGCTCTGGCCAGTCTGCACCTGCTTCTGAGGACAGGTAAGGTAGGACGGGGCGCAGGTACCTGGTACAACACTGGGAAGAGGAAGGAACTTTGCCAAGAGTTAGGCTGTGTGGACTGGGCTTTCTGTGCTATCTCTGGAGTCCACCCTGCAGCTTGCCTTCAATTCCTCTTAAACGTGGTTGAGCTGCAAATGAAGACAGCCCTTCAAAGCGATTCTTCACACTTGGATACAAAGGGTATTGAGAAGAGATTTGCTTTAATTGTCTGTGTTCCTGACCTGAGGCTGTTTCTTTGAGGTCTGAGCTGGAGAGCCCCAAGTTCTACGTAAATGTTGAACCCACCTGAAGTGGTTCAGAGGAGGAAAGAGTAATTGATCTGCCGACTGGGCAGAAATCCTGTCTGCCTCACTCCCATCTTCCCAGGCTCAGGGAAGTCCCTCAACCTACCTCTGGGTCACTACCCATGCCACAGTGATGGAAAATCTAACCTTTTCTGCACCCTTGACCTCCAGAGGCACTACCCTATCTAAACATCCTCAGGGTTCAAAAGCATAGATACTTTCCCCTGCCTGCTGTATAAAGTTGAGCAGATACAGTGTACATGAGTGCAGTGTGTATGTACATGTGATCATACGCATGCATGTAGGCATCTGTTTGTATGTATACAGACAGTGCTTGTGCACTTGAGCATATACATGCATGCATATGTGTGTGTGCATGCATGTGCACAGATTGTGTGCACTTGGGTCTTTGGTGCACACCTTAAACAAAGGGAACCGTGGCACTGGACAGAGAGAGACATTGGATCCAGTAAAGCTTTGTTACCACTTTGAATCCTGTATATGAGGGCTAGGCGTTCACTGTATGTTCAGCTCCTGGTCTCTAAATAGATAATACTGCCCACTTAGCTGAGTCCCAGAGACAAGAAAAACTCAGCCTCAGCCTTCCGTCCAGCACCCACACCCTTCGGACATCTCTAGTTTTTGCTAGATGTTCCTCTGACCTCCTTGTTCTCAACCTTTCCAAGAACACCTCTGGAAACCATTCCAAGCACAGTCTTGCTACAGACACAGAGCTGGAAGGGTCTCCCAAAAAGCCATAGCTATGGTGAGATATTCTTGTCCCTTCCAACAGAGGCAGCCTAAATCCCTTCCAGAACAAGGCCTCTAGAACAGAATAAGATGTTTAGGTCACGTCTTTAAGAAAATGGTCTCCCCCACTTCCTCTTCATTCTCTGATCCTCAGCCCCCGGCCCCCACCGCCATCAATAATTTGATGCCAAGCCTCATGGCCATGTCTGAAGCATTCTAGGTGTTTCCTATGGAAACCGCTGCCTCCTAACCTTCTGCAAGCCCCTTTGAAGAGAGCCAAGCTTTTCTCTTCCTCTTATGTTTCGCCAGGTTAGTCAACACAAAAGAGGACACTAGGGTTAAAGTGTCTAGCATTGAAGGTAACCTGCAATTCTCCCTCCCACTTGCTCACCTAAGTCAGTTGTGGTCAAATCATCCTGTGGTCTCCAAAGCTCCTGTTGTATCATCTCAGACCTTTACATTTGAGATGTCCACAGAGGAACATGTCACCGTGCAGTGTCCCTTCAGCTCCGCTAGCTATTTCCTTACACACACACATTCAAGCTTCCCTGGGAGCAGCACTGGGATCTCAGGCAAACCTCTGTGGAGACGAGAGACAGGGTTAGGTTGCCATTCTATCACAAACCAACACCAGAGCCAGTCCCGGAATGCTGCCACAGTCTGTCTGCTATCTTCCTAGCCTTGATTTAGTACCAAGCTAAGCAATGTTCGTTTGTTTATCAGTTTGTTTTTGTTATGCTTGTGGTTCAGGTCAGCAATGTTAAGTATCTTTATGACCTATGTTCTGTTTCATTCAAAGTGAGTATTACTGACTTCTATAAATGTATAAGAAGATGTATTTTTAGAAATCTTTTACTGATTCTTCATGAGTTTCACATCATACACCCCAGGACCACTCATGTCCTCATCCCCTCACATCTGCCCTTTGTCTTTGCTAACTCCCTTCAAAATAAAACACACAAGCAAGCAAGCAACCAAACAGAGCATAGAAAACATCTCACCCTGGAAGCTGTGGTGTGTCACAGTGTGTCTCTCTGTCCACACATCTTCACTTGCAAATATTCACTGCAACAAGTCATCGGTCTGGCTTCTGCAATACTAGCAATACTGGCTCCTCACTGGGGTTTCCCTAGAATATTCTGTTGTTGCCCTCTGTCATGCAGATCCTGCAGCTTTGCAACAGCAGGACTGGCCCTTTCACACATCCCAACCATTCATAGATGATATAGATTTGGGGGTAGGTCAATTCAGAGCCCTGGGTCTGAGTCTGGCTGGCAGCTGAGCTGATCAACCTGCCAGCTCTCCCTTATCTGCACCAACAGACAGAGCTCTCTCTCCAGCAGTGCTGAGGCTAGACCACCCAATGCTGCCATCGGCTGGAGGCAGGGTCATCTCTCCTACTCTCCTGCTCCTGGCTCGCCCACACCCATGCCTCCAGAGCTAGCTCTAGTGTGTTGCCCAGTGTGGGCACACTCTCCCAAGTGCTGCAGCCTGTGAGGAACTGGGACAGCTCACCTGCTTTCATGACCCCAAGACCAGTTATCTCAACTGCATCAGGAGCTGAGGCAGCAAGGGCATCACTCCTGCACCTACTTACACCAGACTAGTGGAGGGGCCAGCTCTCCTGCGCTCTCATCCTTGGGCCTGGCTCACCTATGCCCCTGCCAACAGGGGCGGTGGGGGGGGGCGCTATGCTGTTCAGGCGATGTTCAGAGTCATTCCTCCCAAGCTGATAAGGAGCAGGGCTAGCCCCAACCCCCAACTCTTGACCCTGTGGACAGCTTTCCTGACTGCCTCAGGTGGAGGGAGTGGGGGGAATCATCTTTGCTCTCGTGCTACCCCACAGCATATGAATAGTAGGGTCAGCTTCTCCCATACTTACACTCTTGGGGGACTCACCCACACCCCACCACCAGGGCCAACTCCACTGTGCTGCTACTGTGCCTAGACAAGGCACAGGGTGCCCTCTCCCGAGTGCTGCCTTTGGTCAGAAATGGGGCCAGCTCTCCAGAATGTGGCACCCAATGAGGGACAGGGCCAGTTACACATAGCTTTTGGACATTCATGTGTTCTCTAGAGGCTGCCCCAACCAGAGACATTCCATATTCTCTAGTGGTAATATGAGCCTCAGGCCTCTACCCCAACCCCTGCTGCTATATAACCATAGACTCAGACATGGCCCCCAGTGACCACTTGGGCTGGAACCTCACCATGGTAGGAGGACTCCCCACTCATAAGAGGTTCCTCCTCTCTACCCTCAAGTCTCCAGTCCCATCTCTCTTCAGCATATTCAAGCTGTTCCACTTCTCTTTCTATCCCACCTGACCACCACATACTCATACCTTGTGATGGTTAGGGTCCCTGGATGACAGTTCTCCATCCATGCTGTGTGACATAGTGGCAAGCAGGTGTGTATGACCCACCTATGCTGTGCACTGGAGGGCAGGTCTATGGGTGGCATGGTGGTCCGCAAGTCTCTCTCTGTCTTACTCTTCCCATGCTGCATTGCCTGAATTTGATTTGATTTGATTTGATTTGATTTGATTTGATTTGATTTGATTTGATTTGACTTGACTTGACTTATATGAGTCCTATGCATAAGCCAGCTTTGGCCACCAAGCCAGGATGAACAAAGGACTGCCATCTGCTCTGCCCCTGACTGATATAAGAATCACACCACCAACAAGGTGCCTCTTTGCCCATTGCCAGGGGGAAGAATATGCATTCTTTTGTCTTAGCTTATTATAATAAGTAAAATAAAAGCCAATGAAAATCTGTCATAGCCTCTTAGGCACCAACTATCAATAGATAGGTGTGTGAGAAGCAGCCGCATGTAGAAAACTCTCTGGTCTTTCTAGTCAAATGGAACTATGGATTCAATGGAACAGAGCAGTGGGCACCTTCCCCCATAGAAACCTGTTGTTGGCATGTTTCCAGGGAAGCCAGAGATAACAGTCTTCCAAGCCCTTTCTCGAGCCGCCATTTCCTTCCCCAAACTCTGAGGAATTTGAAGGTCACCTTGGGAATCAAGTTTCTGGGGCATCTGGATTCCAAAGCAGCCTGGTGCTTTTGTTCTGTCTATGCTCTGAGTAGACTAGTTCACCATCCCCGGGAAGAGACACAAAAACTACATGGTACAGGGAAAGCAGCTTCCTTCTTTTATTTTGTCCCCAGAGGCCTACATAGCACTCAATGAAGAGGCAAAGGGACCCTTCCTTCTAACTTGCCATTCCTGGAGGTTATCTCTCTTTCTACTTAACCGGAATCCTCAAACTATCTTAATAAGTTTTCCAACATTTCAATTCATTTCATTTATCTCCTCTAGATAAGATGAGGAAAGTTTTGAAAATGACCTCAGGGCCTTTTGCTCCAACTAGATAAATGCTCAGGTCTGTGAGAGGTTAATACCACATAGTGCTCTCTCTCAGGCATCCCACCAGGGCAATTGTGATCTGTCTCATATCAACAAAATGACTACAGTGCTTTGCAAGGAGTTATCAACTAATTTCAGAACAGAGGTTTTTTTTTTTATTCTAAAAAATATGCAAAGGCTCCTTTCTAATTAAAAAAAACTCACTGAGCGAATTTTGTTAAAATTGAGTTTCCTTTTTTAGAGCAAGGACTAGCTAAGTCCCCAAGGTGGGACAGTGGGTGATAAATGAGTTTAGGTGATCGTGTCCGATGATAGTCTGCTCACAGATGGCATGCCAGCCACCTAGAGAGTTATTAAAATAGGACTTTAATTATGTTTTGGCCATGTTTTGGTCTCTACCCTGTCGATTGATTCCAGAAACCCTATATGAAGAATAGATGCTGGCCTGAGACAGTGGAGTGGAGAATCACAAGGCTTCCACTCCGGCTAGCATCATCTGCATCACACTTCTAAGAGCTAGAGTTGCATTCTGTGGGCTGAGGACCAACACTTATAAACAGGAGAAAGAGAGGTAGGCACTGACATTACTTCCTGCATCTTGGCTGTAGCTGCAAGGTGCCCAGTCACCTCAGGATCCCACGGCCATGTCATTGCACCGTGATTGACTGCATCCCTCAATCTGTAAGCCTAAATCACCTCTTTTCCTCTTAAATTGCATCTTGTCAGGAGTTGGTGGCAACCAGGACAAAAGAACCTACGACAGTGGCTAAGCAAAGAGAAACGTATGTAGCTCCGAGAGACAGAGCTTTAATCTGAACTTTCTGCTTCCTTATTCTGATCCCCAATAGGCCTCAGACATGGAACTGCTTTTCTGTCTTTGATTGAGCATGTCTGCCCATAATATTATCCACTTGATCCTTCAGCACTCCTTAACCTGAACTAGCTTGAGCGGAAGAACAGAAAGAGACACTATAAAGGGACTGGGCAGGCAGATCACAGAGGGCCAGGCAGGCCACTGTAAATCCTGTGGCTTCCCATCTGTTTGAAATTCAAGGCCATCCAGCGGGTTTCCATCAGAGAAGTGACAGGCTGATTTTCTTTCAGAAGCTTCCTCTGACTGCTCCACAGAGAAAAGAGAGATGTGCTTGTCAGGGACCCAGCCGATAACGCTTACTATGAAGGGGAACAGAGAGAGGGAGATTAAAGAAGTGTCTCACTCAGTTACGGAAGCTGACGATGTAAAATGCATCTAGTGAGACAGCACGCTAGAGATTCCGTTAGGAGTTGCTGGTGAATTCATGAGTCCCGGGGCTGGAATTTTTGTGTCAGGCTCGAGGCCCGATTCCTTCTTTAGGAAGTTCTGGTCTTTGGCAGTAACCTGGTTGGCTGTCACCCATGCTATGTGAAGTAATCTGTTTTACTTAGTGTTTCAAATCTCAGTTATATCCTTTTAGATGCCTGGACAGTAACATCTAGACTGATATTTAACCACAACAATTGAGTACCACAGTGTAGCCAAGTTGCCAAGTTGAAACAAATGCTGCTTGACCATCACAAGGAGAGGGAAGACTCAGGGAGAGCAGTGAGGAGGCAATTAGGATAATCCAGATGTGCAACAGCAGCTTAGAGCTCAGAGGTGAGCATCGAAGCAGACACAGTTTCGCTGATTAAGCTGACAGAATCAGCTAGTAAGGTGTGTGTGTGTGTGTGTGTGTGTGTGTGTGTGTGTGTGTGTGTGGTATATGTATGTATGTGTATGAGTGTGTGCTGCCTGTGTGTATATGTGTATGTATGTGTTATGTGTATATATGTATGTGTGTAATATATGTATATGTGTGTGTGTATAATGCATGTGGTATATGTGTGAGTGTGGTGTGGATGTGTTCATGTGTGATATATATATATGTGTATATATATATATATATATATATATATATATATATGGTATGTGTGTGGTATATAATGTATGTGTTTGTGTGTGTGGTGTTTGTATGTAGTGTGTGTGTGGTACGTATGTAGTGTGTGTGTGTGTGTGTGTGTGTGTGTGTGTGTGTGTGTGTGAAAGAGCAAGGCTCTAAAGTTATTTGCCTGAGCAACAGGTAGACAGTTTTCATCAATTGAGTTGGAGAGGACATTAGGAAATAAGTCTGTGGAAGAAAGATAAAAATAAATGTCTCCGTTGGAATGTGCTGTGTTGTGATGCCTTGGTAACACTCAGATGACAGGCTGGATGGTTAGATGTGTGGTCTGGAGTTCAGAGAGCAGTTTGGACTGGCTAGGGAAAAGTGCGGGCTTCAAGACACGGCTGCAGTATTGAACCATGAGACCTGTGATTTTTTGACAGGAGCTGCTTGGGGAGGAAGATGGGCTGGAGAGTCTCAGAGAATGAGAGAGGAGGAATAGTAATGAGACTGTCAGCCTCGAAGTATTTCACAATAAATGTGTTTAGAATGTTCATCAATATGAGGAAAGGACTAGAACCCACTAGACCAAACGGAGTGTTTTAAAGAAAAGAGCAGAAAATTTGAGGCACCAAAAGAGAAAGTTTAACCAACAAAAGAGTTGAGTTTTGTTGTTTTGTTTTTAATAGAAAGAGAATCTTCTGGGTAGTACGGAATGTATCAGGTAGAAAAGGTTAAAGAACCATCAAAATGATAAGCTGTAGATTCCTGGGAAGGCTTTGTGGATTATAAATGTCATCAATGTTTGGCTTTTCCCAACCCCTGAGTCTAAGTAGGCTTTCTTGGCAGCTTTCTTTCCCATGGGACAGCTGTTCACACTGTCCTACTGTCAGCTTTTGAACACTCCCATTGCTTGCAGACCTACTAGGATCGTCTCTTTTGTGGTCAGCCTCCGTGGGACTTACCTTAAGGACTCGCTCCAGCCTCACCGCTCCCTGGTCTGTTCCTCAGCTCTAGCTTCTGTCTTTTACATTCTCCTTCCCTGTCCTTCAGTGTCCCTTACCTGACCTGCTCTAGATGACCTGCAGAGGTGACCACTCTTTTACAGACCATCTTGGAAGTTTTTCCAGGGTGGTGATCAGCCCCTTCCTGCTTTGCTGAACCCCTTCCTCCGAGGGCATTACTTTCAGGCTCACTGAATGCACACAAGTGGTTTTTCTGCTGATTGCCCATTCCATCTAAAACCCAGAAAAAAAAACTGAGTGGGTTCAGGTCTGCCCACTAAAAGGAACGGGAAGCATTGAACCACAGTGCTAGGATAAAGTCTCGGGGTACCTTGGCAGGTTGGGGCGAAGGCTAGGAGATCACACCATACAACAGATCTCTAACATAAGAGGTTTATTGGAGGAAGTGAGGGCGAGAGACAGAGAGAGGAGCGGAGGGAGAGGGAGAGGGAGAGAGAGAGAGCAGGAAAGAGAGAGAGCAGGAGACAAAGAAAAGGAGAGAGAGAGAGAGCTGTAATGTCCAGAGGGACCTTTTAAAGGGTGCGTGTGATGCATAGGAAAATACACACAGGAAAACAACTCCCACTGACAGTGGAAACACCACACCTGACTGAGGTCTGTGATGACGTCAGTTGCTGACACTGAGTCACAGAAAGGCAGGCTGGCAAAGCCGATGGGCCTCCAGGCTGATGGTATCAGGACTGGGGTCTAGGGAGCAGGATGATAACATCTAGAGAATGACTGGCAAACTGGCCACAGGAATGTGAGAAACTGTTAAGCCTGAAAGTTGAGATGAGAAAGAACAAATCCAAATGGTTTAACTAAAACAAGTTTTTTTTTTTAGAGGTACTCCTGGCACTGGCCAGCTGGCTGTCTCACCCTTAATTGGAATTTTAGAGAGTGGCCCCAGACATGAGAAAGACGAGGTTTTTATATAGCTCAGGGTAAGGGGATTCCAAATGAGGGATTTGACAGGGAACATAGACGGAGTTACAGGAGCAGAACACAGCCATAACAAGTCAGTCAACAGCCTCCTGAAACACAGACATGGCTGCCACTCCTGCAACAGGCAGTACAGAAACATTAATAGTTAAGGTTCTAGGGGTGGCATCGCCCAATCCTTGAGAAAACAGAGGTTCCATCTTAAATTGAATGAACCTATTTTGTCTTTAACATAAGATGGCTCTTAAGCCTAAGATGGAGACAGGTGGGTTCTTCAAAAAGACCATCTCTCCACTAACCCAGAGAGGAGGTATTCAGAGGCAGTTTATCAGGGGAGGACATCCAAACTTAGGAGTGTGTCATGCCAATATATAGCTGCTGAGAGATGCAGCCAAGACTCTCACCCAGACTGCCAAGATGAGCTTCACCCTCCTCCCCAGGCTGTGCCTTCTCCTCTGCCCCTTCTGTGTCCCTCTTGGCCTTTATTTCAAAGGAGATCTGAGAGGAGGGTGGAGAAGAGACACATAGTGATTATAAAAGGAAATGCTATATGTGAAAACACTTCAAAGACGTAGTGCTGTACAGATGCTAGAAGCATAGCTATTAAATGTGGAAATGGCTCACTGAATTATCCTTTCCTAAGATGGTCAAGCATTTTCATTTTCAGTTTCATTGTCTGCCTTCCCCAAGACCAACTATTGAAAGAAGTCAAATGGGGATCTATGCTTGACACAGGAATGCTCAGAGCAGTAAAACAAAACTACGAGGAAATGAGAAACCCACTTGTCTCAAAAGCACCTCGCAGTACAAGAAATGCTGACCATTCAGTGAGAAGCCAGTCTCCACAAAGGGGGCTCTGTTCATCTTGTTTCTTGTTTTTGAAGTGGTCTGATTTGGGACCAGCCTACCTAGCAGAGAAATATTGGTAGAGAAAAATCACGAATCATTTTGATGAATAATTTGCCTCACAACCGAAGAACTAGTTGGGGTCGTGTGTGAAAGGAAGAAAATAACATCAACCCAAAGAAAAAGCCGATAGAGAAGCCTGGCTTCCTGCCCCGCCCCCATCCCCAATGAACCAAAAGGGAAACAGCACAAAGCCCATTCAAAGTCCTTTCGATGAGAAAGCAGATCATGCATCCTCTAGCTGCTCTGGGCCTTCTCTTGAGGAAACAGGCAGATGTGTTTGTGAGTGGTTATCTGAACGTGACCCCTAGTGTCCAACTTGGACAGCGCTCACAGAGAAAGACCTTGGTTAAAGGAGGACTGGAAACTATAGAACCATGCAATATCACTGGGGCTGTGAGACAGTCTGCCTAGTTTCCTGTTTTACAAACAAGCAGTTAAGGTCAGAGAATGGTAAGATGACTTGGGGGACACATAGGGGTAACAAAGCTGGCATGGAGTCTGGATCTTTTAAGGCCCAGTCTAGTTCAATCTCTTGAGAATGTTTGTCATAGAGAATGGTTGACACTAGTTTGTGATGAGATCCGACTACAGAGGAACGTGAGAATTAATATTTCGTTACACAGGCTGGAATATGGAGTGGGCACTGATACCAGCTGTAGACACTATGATCTGAAACCATTCTAGTCAATAACTAAATTTTAAGTTGCTCATCTTTGGTCCGTGTGTATTTGTGAGTGTGTGGGGGACCATAGTCATGTGGTCACACTGTGTGCAGAGACCAACTTCAGATGCCCCTCCTCGGGTGTTGTCCACTTTATTTCTCAATATTATTAAAGTTTGGTTTTGTTTGTTGTTTTACAAGACAGGGGTTCTCTGTGTAGCCATGACTGTCCTGAAACTCACTCTGCAGACCAGACTAGCCTCCCTCTGCCTCTTGAGCACGGGGATCATAGCTGTGTGCCACCACTGCCCAGCTGATTTTTTTTTTATTCAGTGTAATTTTTTTATGCGTATAAGTGAGTGTGTTTGTGCACCACCTGTGTTTGGTGGCCACAGAGGTAAATAAAACAGCATCTGATCCTTTGAAACTGGAGCTACTAATGGTTGGTAGCCACCATGTGACTTACATGTAACTGAACCTGGTCCCCTAGAAAAAGCAACTACTCTTAACTGCCTGCCCACCTCTCTCAAGTTCACCCCTTAGTTTTTTTTATGACAGAGTCTCTTCCTGGAGCTTATTGAGTAGGATAGGGTGGCTGGCCAGCAAGCCCTGAGTATCTGCCCGTCTCCTCCTCCCCACTGCTGGGATTTTAAAAATCAGGCAACCACACCCAGCTCTTTTATGTGAGTTCTGAGAGTTGAGTTCATGTCCTTGAACTTGCAAGGCAAGCACCAGACTGCCTGAGCTCTCTCCCCAGCCTCCCGTTAGGCTATTGAAGATTCAGACCTTTCCATATTTTCTCCATTACGCACCACACATTTCAGTGACAAATTATGCCATTTCTTCTAGGCCCAAGGTTCGTAATGATCTTCAAAGGGAAGAAATGATATCATGTAACTGGAACATTCAGTAAGAATGGGAATCAGATGGACAGAGTCTCCTGAGATCTCCAGCTATGGACATTTGTGTGCACAGCTGTTACATTCCATCCATTTCCTGTCCTTCTGCTCCCAGCCTGCTGAGCAGTGCCAAAGGACATCATGTCCTCAGGCCTGCTGATGCTCCTACAGACCCAGACGATCTAACTCAGCTAGCTCTTAGCATCCAGAGGTATTTGGGTCACTCCCTGTCAGAGTCCTGCCAAAAGCCCTTCCACATCCCTCTCTCCTCTCGATCTCCTCCATTTCCCACCCCCATCCATAGAATGATCAAGATCACTCGGTGAGACCTGACAATACACCTTTCTTTACCCATCCACCCCAGACCATGTTTCACAGGTGGAAATACTCCTTCCTTTTCAAGGTCTTTTCTTTACACTTGAGAATTTTTCCTAGATGCTCCTCCATCAGTCGCCAGCTCACTCCTCTGTTTCTGTTTTTCCCCCTCCTCTTTCCAGCTTCTCTTGCCCAGAAAAACACTCGGCTTTCCCTTAAACTTAGAAAAAAGGCTCTTTTAGCCAGTTGCTCAAGTTAAAGCCATCTCTGCCGTTTGTTTTATTTGACGTTTGCTTGGTGAGCTATATCCCCCTCCCAAGTCTTTAATCTGTGCTTCTCTCAATTTGTTTCCAATGCTCTCCTAATACCACATGTATAGAAAATTTAAATATTCAAAATTTGATCCACTGTGGACAGAGAAGATGCCACTTACGGTAGCGGCCACCAATGTAGAAAGGCATGGCTGGTGAAGAGAGGCATGACTGGCAAACATGGTGAGGAAGAGACTTGAATGCTCAGCCCTAGGTGAGCCATCTTTATCAACCCTACCCCGGCTCCCCCGAGGCTCAGGAGACAGAGGAAGAGCAGGTAGAAGGTGAAAGTTATTCTCTGCTGGTGAAATGAGCCAATTCAAGTCGTCATATTGAAGTATATAAAGGGGACTCTATAGAGACGACCCTCTCGGGTGACTTCAGGGTCCCAAAGAATGAGGTCAGGAATGAGGGGAGGAGAAAATGCAGAGAGAGGGGTGGAAAGGGAAAGGGAGAGGGAGAGAAGAGAGAGAGGGGGGACTGAGGGAGGGAGAGGGAAGGAGGGAGGGAGGAAGGGAGGAAGAGAGAACAAGAATGAGAGAGAGAGAGAGAGAGAGAGAGAGAGAGAGAGAGCACAAAATATCTGGATTATACAGAGAGGAACTTCTGGGGAAGAGGAAGTCCAGCCTCTCTCTGGGCTGTAAAGTTCAAGGCAGATGGCAAGGTATGCCCTATAATAGGTAGAGACTAAAGGATTCTGGGAGAACCTGGAACTCCGTCCACTGTAGTATGTAAAATATGCATCTCAACCACTTATCCTGGGTCTGAATTCAATCAAAAAGAATGTAAGAATTGGAGAATGGGAAGGAGAGATGTGAAATATTGTCTTCTGGATCCAAGATGGCTATCACACTCATAAACTCGGGCAGATGTGGCTCCCTGCACAAGATGAAGCCAGATAGATTTCAGGTGCAGAATTGAGGGGGTGCTTTTTAGGCCTCACCCCCTACTGAAGAGCTACTGGGGGAAGGAGAACCAGCTTTTTGAGGGCGTGGTCACTGGTATGTTTTCTAGTCCAAGTGGATGGCCCTACACACACGCATATATATATATATATATACATATATATATATATATGGTACTAATTGAATCTAGTGAGGAAGAGGGAGGAAGACAAAAGAAATGAAGTTAGGAGAGGAAAGTAAGGGAGGACATGGGGGAATATAGAAAGATACTGGCATGATATGATGGTGTTTCATGTGAGAAATGGTGTATACATGTGAAAAATTCTCAAGAATAAAGAAAATTATATAATTATGTAATAAGCATAATAATATAGAGAGGTCTAAATGGACTCTAATAAAAAGAATTTTGTTTATTACACTCAATGCCCGACTGTTCGTTTTCCATCTTTTCAGACCTTGGCACAGAGTTTCTCACGTGCTTTACAGATGTGTCTGATCATCCAAGTTAGACTGTGAGTTCCTTTGAAAAGAGATCTCAGCTTCTGTTCCCAGTTGTGCCCAAGTGGTTCTTGTAAAATCTTATGATAGTCAGCCTCTAGATGGCCGCATAACTCACCACCTAGTGGTCATGGCCTTGTGTCAACCCTTCCCATACTGAGGAGGTCTAAGCAACTGGTGGGACAGGAAGGAAATGATTGTTGTGTACTCTAAGGCTAGGTTACAAAAGACATTACAATTTGGTCTTGCTATCTCTTGGATTGCTCTGAGGGAAGCTTACTTACAGGACAGCCCTGTAACAGAGGCTTCCTGGCAATACCCAAGAGAACATCTTGGCACTGGGTCCTCCACCCCATCCAAATCTTCTGATGACTGCCATCTTCGTTGACATTTTGACTACAAATAAGAGAACATGAGCAAGAAGCCCTCAGCTCAACTACTCTCAAATTCGGAACCCACAGAAATGTGTGAGATACCAGCTTCTTCAAGTATTAAGTTGTTAGTACTTTATCATACCACAGTAGACCACTAACACAGATTTTGGTAACAAATATGCAGCAAGACTCCCTAACAAAATCCTCACATACTGAGATGGCTTTGGAGCTGGGAAGTATACAGAAGTATTAGAAGAAAACTGTCAGACAAGCCTGGAATCCTGAAGGTCCAGTAGGAGCTTGATGGTCTTTAGGAGACGGCAGGTCAAAGTTTGAGGGAAATGATTGAAAACTCAGGGAACATGAATCCTTCCCAGGAAGTGGCAGTACGTTCAACAGGGTTCTGCAAAGTACAAAGCACACCAGTGAACTTGACGTTCAGAGGACAACCTGTGGGAATAGGTTCTCTCCTCCCACTATGTAAGTTCTGGGGGTCAAACTCAGTCTGTCAGGCTTGGTGCCAAGCACCTTTACCCACATAACCATCTCATGGGTCCCCACTGATGTCTTGACTCCAGCCGAATCCCAGCTGAAGTGCTCCTGAGTTCCTGTCCCTTATGTCACATGAAACAATAAATGTTTGTTTTGTTTTATGCTGTAAAGTTTGGGAACCTATCTTTTAATCCGAAAGTAGATAACTAATACAGTATTTGATAAGTGTTTGTTAATAAAGTAAAGAAATAATATCTCATAAAGAAAACAAGTTCTCAATGTGCTCAGTAATTGAGACCACTGAAGCCCCTTCAAGTATATACATCCCTAGGCCCTTGACAGGGAGAAAAGTTGACTCTTAAAGCAATCATATTCCCTCTTCCTGGGTGTGTCCTATGAGGAGAAAGCAAGCTGGGCTGTTGGGATTCACTGCACTGTTGACCAGTATGGACATACATACCAAACGTGCAAGGAGAGGCCACTGAAGACAAGCCGGGATCCAGGAGATGGAATCCTGTGAGAGTTAATACGCATCACTCCCTCAGCCTCCCTCCTTCCCACTCTCTTAGGCCTGGCTTCATCTGTGGCGTCATGACTCACTTTCCAAAATTTCAAGAGAGAGGTCTAAGTATAAGCGCTGTGGCTGGCACGGCCCATCTTGTTCTCGTGCATTTAGATGTGTTCTCTAGAGCAGGAGGAGGTTTAATGCTAAATCCCATGAAGGAGCCATCAAGACAAGTCCTGTTAATCAGACTAGTCTAGTGGGAGACCAGAAAGTTGTCCCTCCCCACAATGAAGAAAACTGTCAGAATGATAAGCCAGAGAGCCAATGAGACCTGTGCTCACCTCAGACTGCATTCCCATGGCCTGCCCTGTGCTCTCCAGAGAATCCCATGTGTGAACATTATGAATGAAAATTGGTACCTGCAAAGATGCGAGAGCGTTATTTCCCTACTAAACTCAACGAACAGCCTTACTCAGGAACTCTCCTCTAAGCTGAAAAGCGCCAAAGGTCAGCTTGTATTTGAGTGCAAGCTACAAACACTGCTGAAAACACTTTCCAAAGACACGGGCTCTCCTCTTGGGTGACAGGGCAGCTGGAGGTACCATGAAGGCTTACCTGGCTTCCTGTGCTACCAGCCTTCAAGCATGGTTACTGCGTCTCCACAAGGGTGTTTTGTTCATGTTCAAAGCAGAAAGAGAGGAGAGGGGACAGAGAAGAAAGTAGATGAACTTGAGAAAGCTCTTCCCAGCAACTCCTAGCCATGTCTCATTGGTCAGAACTGGTCACAGGATGACTTCCTGTCCATAAAGAAATCTAAAGAGGAAAATGAGGAGAAGCAAGGTGACAATCACCGGGGGGTGGGGGTGGGGGTGGTCACCTCCTGACTAACCTGCATCTACAACAAGAGGCCTTGTGTATAACTCTGTGTGTTTGACTGTTGTGGTTTAAGAATTGCCCCCCATGGGCTAGAGAGATGGCCCGGCTGTTAAAGGCTAGGCTTCCAACCAAAAATATAAGAATCGTCCCCATAGGCTCGTATGTTTGAATAGTTGGTCCAAAGTTGATGGGACTGTTTTAGGAAGGATTAGGAGGTATGGCCTTGTTGGGGACAGGTTGTGGCAGTAGGGCTGGGCAGTCTCAGACCAGTCTCAGACTCTCTCTGCCTCTAACTTGCTGATAGGACATGAGCATAGCTCTCAGCTACTGCTCCAGTGCCGTGCCTGCCCGCCTGCTACTGTCAAGATGGTCAAGGATATTATCCTCTGAAACTGTAAGCAAGCCCCAATTAAATGCTTCTTTTTCTAAGTTACCTTGATCATGCATCTCTTCACAGCAATAGAACAATAACAATAATACTGGTGTTCTCCCACAAACTAGGTTTCTCTTCACACATAACGTTCCACCAGACTGTCCAGGAGGGCTAGGATCTAAACCCACCCCTTCATAAAAGAACAGAACAGTGAGATTTGCCTTACTGTTTACAAGACATAGCTGGGGATTTGCTTCACCTGAGGCCAAAGCTGAGCTCTCAGCAGCCAAGGTGATTATTTTTCTTAATTACTATTGCTTTGTGTCTTGTTATGTGAGCCATCAGTGTCCTAATTTAGCTGACGACTTCTCACAATCACTTTAGATTTATTTAGTGCTTAATTTACTTAACATGGCTTTTGCTGTGAACGTTAGTCAGAGGTCCAAAAACTCTTAATAAGCCCAATATTTTACGGAGAGTGTGCCGCCCTGGGGAGTGCTCTGTGGAAAACAATGACAGAGCAGAGTCGATAGCTTTCAGAACTAATAGGTTAGTGACTAATGAATTAAGAAGGCCTGACCTTCTAGCTCACTGCAGGCTTTAAATAGCACATGCAGAGCATTGTCATTGCTAGTTTTTACTGGAAATTTTCCCATTAACCCAGCAGGCACAAGTGGGGGGTTCTCTATCACCTTATAAATGAGTAATGAACATATACCATTCAATAATCAAAATTATGTAGTTTGCCAGAGCTTCTCCTGCTGTTTCTATTGAAATAAAACTTGAATTTACATGTCTTTCCCTACCCTAACTCTTGATGTAAGTAGGGGAAGAATGAAACTGACAATAATGTGCTTTGGGAGATCTCTCTTTACATTCACCAATTAGAGATGACTTCAAACCACAGGACTTGTCCTTGTATAATTTGAAACCAAAGACCAGAGAAATGAATACACAGGGATGTAGGAAAAATTATGAAAAAAATACTTAAAAATGTAAATGTACATCCCCATCGGCTATAAGTACACACATATTTGCTGTAAACCCTTATCTTTCAGTATCTAGAAAGTGTCCTTGCAAAAAGGTGGCCAGGGAATGTTTGTTGGATGAATAAGTGATGTTAACAGTGGAGAGAAGGATGGGACTAGGCAGAATAGAATGTGTTGTTTGATTGCATAAGTCATTCTCTTTCCTGCAACAAATACTCGACAGAAACAACTTAAAGGGAAAAGGTTTATTTTGTCTCATGGTTTCGGAGATGTCTCAGTCCATCACTTCAGGAAAAGTCTGGCATTGGTGGTAGCTTCATCCTTACTACTTGCTGTTCATATTTCACAAAAAGATGACCGAAGGCACAGGCTAGAACCAGGGACAGGGCTGGGTTAAAGGCCCACCCTTAGCAACCCACTGCCAGCATGCAGGCCCCACATCCTACAGGCCTGTTCGCTTTCAACCAGGACTCCAAGCTGGGAGCTCCGCCCTCGACCCCAAAGCAAAAACAAGGTCTTACTTGCTCTACCTGTTTGAAAGAGCCTGTGAGGAGTCTGTGGAATGAAGTGGGGGAAAGTCTTCCAAACTTTCAATGCATTATGTTCACAGAGTGAGTCCTAGGAAAGCTAATCTGAGCCCTGGAATAAGGGAGCAGGTGGCTCTATCTACGGTGATAATGAATGGGGGACAGACAGTATGTCACCAGGCAATTATGCCCAGAGATATAAATGGCTACTTTAAATATTTGCTCTGGGAGTCTCGGGTGCCCTTTGTGCTATAGGACTCTACATTTTATTAATTTTTATTTAGTGTGTGTATGTGCACGTATGTGTGTGTGCCAGCGTGTATATGTGTGTAATATATGTGAGTGTGTGTGTGTGTGTGTGTATGAATATGTATGTGAGGTGTGTGTGTATGTGTGGGTGTGTGTCTTTGCATGAGTGTATGTGTGTATGAGTGTGTGTGTGTG
This sequence comes from Rhabdomys pumilio, assembly GCA_030674055.1. Lineage (NCBI taxonomy): Eukaryota > Metazoa > Chordata > Mammalia > Rodentia > Muridae > Rhabdomys > Rhabdomys pumilio. The sequence goes on along the minus strand of JANHMN010000014.1, from coordinate 21,916,093 downwards.
TGTGTGTGTGTGTGTGTGTTATCAGGCCACATATGTGGAGGTCAAGAAACTTATAAGAGTCAGTTATGTGCTTCCATCATGTGGGGCTCAGGACTGGAACTCAGGTTGTCAGGCATAGCAAAAAATACTTTTACACACTGAGCCATGCCACCAGTCCTAGAATGTACAATGTACATTCATTCTTTCTTACTTTTAAAATGAGTTGTATGGATGTGTTTTGCCTGCATGTATGCATGTGCATGATGTACATGCAGTGCCCGCGGAAGCCAGAAGACAATGTCTCATGTGGAGTTACAAACGGTTGTGAGCTATAGGAGCAGGGAACAAAGCCCAAGTCCTCTCTGCAAAAGCAGCATGTGTTCTCATTGCTCCAGTCACTGCAATGTATTTCTTAACAGCAAGACTTCACAGGGAACGAGGAGCCTGGGAGCCCTGAAGTTAGTCAATGTTCTATTGCTGTGAAGAGACAACATGACCATGGCCACTCACAAAAAAAAAAAAAAAAGCATTCAACTGGGACTTGTTTACAGTTTCAGTGGTTTAGTGCATTACAGCCATGGCGGGAAGGATATAGGCACACAGGCAGACATGGTGCTGGAGAAGTAGCTAAGAGTTCTACATTCAGATTGGCAGACAGCAGAAAGAAGAGAGACACACGGGCCTGACTTGAGCATTTGAAACCCCAAAGCCAACCCCAGTGACATACTTCCTCCAGCAAGACCACACCTACTCCAACAAGACAACACCTCCTAATCCCTGTCAAACAGTGCCACTCCCTAATGACCAAGCATTCAATATACAAACCTATGAGTGAAGTGGAAATTTATGGTTTCTTTGGCGATTCAGTTGTGTCATATGATGTTTTTCTGGAAACTGTCTTATGAGAGGATGTTTTTGCTGAAGCAGACATGTAGGAGGATGTTTTGCTGAGAATAGGTACATGGTGTTTTTCTGGAAGATGCCTTGAAAACGGGCATGGGATGTTTTGCTAGAGCAGATGCTTGAAAGAACCCATAATGTTAGAAAGGGTATAAACATAGCCCAACACACAGTGGACAATGCCTGCTGGCATTGGTTCGCCTTGCCACTCTTTGCTGGTATTCACTGGGCTTTGCTGACGCTGGTCTTCGACGACAACACTGTGGCACTGGTTGCTTTGTCTTCTTGCTGATCATCGTTTGTCATGACTTCGTAGAGAGAAATGCACCAAAGAGCTTCTGGTGGTGAACCAAAGGCCTCTTGCCGGGCCAATTGGCAAATCCCCACAGTTTCTTCTGGATCAAACTGCTATTGCTGATTCGTGAATGGTGTTTGCTAGTGGATCGAGCTACTGCTGCTGATTCCTGTGAACTGAATTGCTGATATCCTGATGATGCAGATTGGATTCACCCCCAAAGGACTATTTAAAGAGGTTCACATTCTCCTTTGCCCTATCAACCTTTCCTTTCCACTATCTCCATTGGGTGGTGGGCTAGAAGGGAGGTTAAAACATGTAAGTACCCTTATTAAGGTAGGTTTTGAAAAATATAAACCTACATATGGGGCCATTCCTATTCGAACCACCACACAAGGCATATCAGGCACACCCTGTTAGTTAACTGCAGAGCTGGGGCAGGAATTTCTGAGGAGTCTAAAGCATCATTTATTCCAGGGAGCCCTGAAACATGAATTAAACCTCACACCCAAGTTGAAGAGTAAGCCTAGATTACATCACAACCTCACTTGAGAGACATTTGCTGAGACTGTAAAGCACTCTCTCTACCTCTAAATTGGTTTCCAGTTGCTTCGCAAGTGCAAGTCACACTTGCCTGCTCTCTGGGGAGAAACGTGAGTGTCTATGACCTCACTGTAGAGAGCAACATGGTGGTATTGACAAGCAGAAGCCTCTCCATGAGCCAGCCTGTACATACTGCATGGGGAAAGAGCCAGGCCTATATTCACCTGCAGAATTCTGTTTTCTAGATTAGCTGCAGTGAGATGAATACAATCCTTTATCTGGAAGCTAAGAAACACATTGATTTAGGTGACAATGCTAAAGAATTGTGGGTGGCTTTTCCCTCTAGCTTTGTCTATTTGGCTTGACACTGACTCTCGATAATCATAGCCCTCTATGGGGTGTGAGCAATGGCCCATTGTTTTATTTCAATTACAGAAAACAATTTCCTTCTGACTGAAGAGAGAATGGGTTGGATATGTAACAAAATAAGTGGTTTTATGAAACAAACTGTTGAAAACATACTGTCTGATAGGTCACCTCCTTTCCCCTTCATAATGGAAGTAACTGTTATCAGAGCAATTTTGTATTATAAACTTAGTATCAGGGACTTACACATACATAATTTATTAGTGTGTACATATCTGTAGACTTTTATGAGCCCTACAAAACCAACCTGGAAATAGACTTCTATTGCATTTACAGTTCATTACATATTTAATTATGCAATAATTCTTTCCATACATTAATTTTGAAAGTCCTTAGATGGAAAAGGTCAAATACAAAACTTCTCTTGTGCTCTTCATACGACCTAGCACAGTCTTCAGCATTGTAGGTGCTCCAAAAGAATTTGTTTAACTGAAAAACAATAGTACTTTAATGAAACTTGACAAAAATATGCATTAGAAATGTTCATATGCAACTCCTATGAATACTTTTTGCTTTTATTATTGTCTCTGGTTTTTATTAACTATAATATTTTACTTATTCTTTAATAATTTCATACAGCTATACAATGGATTTTAACATATTAACCTCCCCCAACTCCTGAAATACCCCCCCCACACACACACACATGCACACACACATTTCCCTGCCAACTTCAAAAGGTGATTTTCACTGGTGATTTCAACAGGTAAAATATTAAGCCATGGGTATTAATAATAGCTGAAGTGTAGGAAGGCTGGGTTGATAAAGAGCTGTCAACACAATGTCAGAGAAGGTGAAACCACTCGCTAGCTCAGAAAAAGATTGGTGGTAGAATACAAAATGAGGCTCAAAGAGGCAACGGGATGAAGAGAGAGTGGTACAGAAAGTATTTTTGTTTTGGAAGATCTCTGCGGGGAAATGTCTAACTTACAATCCTGATAGGGGTATGAAGCAGCTTGCAAATGCAAGAGATATACTAGTGAGGTCCCGCTGAAGATTGCAGTCCCACTGTGGTAGGCAGGAAGTGACTGCAATGACTTCCGGGTTTCAGGTTCAGGCAGTTGTATCATTAACAAAAATGGAAACCACAGCCTGATGAAGAGATAGGAAAACTAGACTTCTGGGTTGAGCCTTTTGAGTTTGGAGGCCAGTAAAAAATCTAGATGAAAATACCCAGTGACAAGTTAGAGCTGTGGGGGCAGAACTCCAAGGAAGGACAGGAGGTTGGGGTGGAAATGAGACTCTGGCTTGGGAGGACATGGTCGTGGAAGACATGTGCATTAGTGAGACCAGCCATGAACAGGATAGGGACAGTAAGGAGAGACAAATGTGGTGATCTCAGGCAGGCTGGTGACTGAACTTGACAGGTAGCAGGAGGGGACCAAAAATGTTACCCTAATTGTTCATGGAGGCAAGAGCTTAAGATGGCAACTAAAGGTCCAAGGTCCTAAGACATCAAAAGGAAGATGGAGGCCACTAATCAGGGCTCCGAGGTGGGGAAAGGTGGCAGCGGAGACTTGAAGGATTTGAACTCTGGTAACTTAGCTCTGCCTCCTGACATATTTGCCTTAGTTTCAGACTTCCTCCTCTATATTTAATTTTTCTTTTTTTACCTGAACTTCTCTCTGATAATCTTACTACTCAACCATAGTCTAATTCATTCTTATACATAAACTATTTGTTCCTGATATGATTCTGTTATTCAAGTTTGATTGGGTTTATTAAATATGTATTTAATACATTATATTGATATTAATTAATATATTTGTTACTATATTGTTATATTATATATTAATATAATATATATCAAATATGTATTACAAGCCACAGCAAAAATAATAAATAGCAAGAAATGGATAGATTATAGATGAGACAGACAGATCATAGATAGATATAGACAGATGATAGATTGGATAGATAGATAGATAGATAGATAGATAGATAGATAGATAGATTGGAAAACATCATCAGACTGAGTGTTCATAACATTATCAGAAACCAAGTGAAGAAGTCCCAGTGAAGCAGTCACCTGCAGGTCCTAACAGACAGGGTCCTGGGCAGAGCAATGCCCTCCCATGACCTTGTAAGATTTTTAAGTAAAAGGTCAAATGGCAGCAGACAGAAATGATATCATCAAATCGGGGGCTCAGCTGGAATTCTACTTATGGGTGAGCTTCCAGATGGCTGAAATTTTGGCTTTTTCTTTTCCACTGTAGACATTTTCATATCATGGAATAAACAATAATAATGTGTGGTAGAAATAGTTTACCTTCTAGGTGTTTTGAAGGACACAATGTTTTTACTCTTGAATGGTTTTGCTCCCCTTATCAGAAAGTTATGGGGGCCACTCCATCCCCAGACAAGGGACTTTGGAGGGCACTTTGAGACAAACACACTTGGTCTGAAATGCTGCTGGGGGCAGGGCAACTCCACTTCTAGAGCCAGAGTCTCAGTGAACTGAAGTAACACATGACAGTTTGCCACCATAATATCGTTACAAAAGCTGATGATAGATAGGTGTCAAAACCTGTCAATATAGCAGTGTGACAAAAGTGAACATACATTTAGCCTGGAGAAGAAGCAGTGTGAACGAGTAGCTAACAAAATCCATTAATATTACCACAGTTTAAAAAAAAAAAAAGGCAGTATAGTGACTGAACCGTGTCAGGCAATGCAATCTACCTAAGTGTTTTGTGTTATTTCCTATAATGACTATACAACTACTAACAGATAAAGTAACTAATTCCTATCTATCACTCAAAAATGCTTTACCACAGCTCCACAAATTAAATATCATTATAATCTACGTAGAAAAGTCAGGCACAAAGGCCTTAGGAACCCATTCTAGGTTAAGTCGGTAAATGGAAGAGCCCAAGTTTGACCCAAAGTATCTGGAAATCAGAGCCCAGCTCTGATGGCTCTGCTTCACAGTATCACCACGGCCGTTTCCTAGGTGAAGAACATAGAGTATAAAAGAAAGCCATGGCCCCAGTCACCTAGCTAATGCCAAGGAACTATGCTAAAGCAAGACTTCAAAGGCCTTAGAAACCAATGCACAGCTAGGCCAATTGTGCCTGTAATTGTGGTAAAGACTTACCTAACTACCAAGCTACATAACAGTGAGACAGGCTACCCATGGGGTTCTGAGTCCACTGAGCCCAGATTCATGAGGATGGGGTGTGATAATATTTACATCACAATTTAGAATTACTAAGGTGTTTTCTGGAGAAACTGCTTTATTGCACTTTGGATTTGATACCCTTCCTAACCCCTGACTCAGGTCAAATAAGAGTCAGGCTTTTCAGTTGGTGTCTAGCAATCCCAAATGAGCTTTCCCTACTGAGCTACAGTGTATCTCAAGTGTACTCTGGGTCTACACTTCTTATCTACTCTACTCATCTAACCACTGTTTTCTGAGGACCTGGGAGATGCTGAGGATATGAGAAGGTACAGTCCCACAGCAGAGCCCAAAGGTGGCATCTGTACTCAGAAGGTCACCAGGAGACAGATGTGTGCAAGCCAGAGGCTCAGAGCCTCTTCCTGTCTCCAGGTGGTCTCTAGTCATGGTCCGACTGGTCCTTTACTATAGTTTGGGTATTTCAATGATTCTCAGCAGTCCATGTGTTAAAGACTTGTTTCCCCACCCTATCTGTGGGCCTCCTGGGAAGTAGTAGACCCTTCAAGAGGTGGAGCCTAGTGATAGGTTCTTGTCATTGGGAGTTGGGGTGCTTTGAATGAGAATGGTCCCCATAAGTTTATATGTTTGAGTGCTTGGCTCACAACTGGCAGTTGGTGAACTGTTTAGGGAGACTGAGGATATATAGTCCTGGAGGAGGTGTGGCCTTGTTGAAGGAGACATGTCACTGGGGGTGAACTCCACTCTGGGTCCAGTCTCTCTCTTCCTAGAACCTGCAGATCAGGATGTGAAGCTTTCAGCTACTGTTCCAGCACCATGCCTGTCTGCTTCCCACCATGAAGATCATGGACTAATCTTCTAAAACTGTAAGCAAGCCCCCAACTAAATGCTTTCTTTTATAAGGAGTCATAGTATTTCTTCATAGCAATAGGAAGACAGGGGGCATTTTTTTCTGGGGGTTGTGGGACCCTCAATCCTTCTTGTTTTTCTTTTTTAAATAAATACTGTTAAACTTTTAAACCTATTTTAGTTTTACATGTATGAATGTTTTGCCTGCATGTATGTATGTGTACCATATGCATGCCTGATGCTTGTAGAAGTCAGATGAGGTCAACGGATGCTCTAGAACGAGAGGAATGGACAGTTGTGAGCCACCACGTGGGTCGTGAGAACTGAGCTCCCGTCTACTGTAGCCCCTCCCTTCCTATTGCTTTATTGTGTTGTTTGTTCTTACAGAGAAGTGAGAAGTCTTGCTCTGCCACACACTCTTGCCATGATGTATGGCTGAACCACAATCCCAAAGCAATGCAATCTGCTGATAACACATTCGAACCTCTAAAACTCTGAGCCACATTTAACCATTTGTCTTTATGAGCACATACAAGAGGATTCCGTTACAGTGATGGAGAGCTACCATGGGACAATGTGAGGAAGGCTCTTTGCAGAATGCTCAGGCTCTCTGACTCAAGTGAGCCTCAGAGCCCACAGGGCAGACACCATAGACACTTCCCCCACCTCTCTCTTCCTGTGTCCTTCTCATTTCCTTGTTCCCTCCATCTTGGGATAATTTCTAAACAACTGCTTGCCCAGATACTCTAGGTTCTAGTTTTAATTCTGTTGCCATGACAAAACAACTTGTCAAAAAGCAACTCAAGGGGAAACACAGTTCTTTTCATACCTCACTTGTAGGTGATAGTCTCTCATTACGGGTAAATCATGGGGAAAAAAAAAAAAAACAAAATAGCCAGTCACATTACATTTACAGAGCAGAAATAATCCAATGTTTGCTTGCTCGCTTGTTTGCATGCTCATTTTAGCTCAGTTTCTCCACTTACACAGTTTAGAGACCTCTGACTAGGGAATGGTGCCACCCATGCTGGACTGGGTCTTTCCACATCAATTAACTTAACAAAACAATCTCTCACAATTGTGCCCACAGGCCAACCTGATGTAGACCATACCTCACTGAGATTCTCTTCCCAGGTGATTCTAGACTGTATCAAGTTGACAATCAACTCTTAACCATCATACCCAGATTGAACCACCTTTTGGGGAAATCTATCCTCATAGGGATTCTGACCAGACAGTTAGGACTGACAGTCACAAGCAAAATATACTGAGATCAGCGTGCCTTCATGAACACATACTGCAGTTGTTCCATCCAGAGCTTTTAAAAGGTCGGAATTTACTGAGACAAGGCAAATCCAGGCCCAAGTACCATTGCTGGAAAGGGATACAATTCCAGGTGGGGATGGAATTTCTAGGAGGTCTATAGACATGATTATTCTGCACCTGTGCAAAGGGGACAGAGAAAGGGATAGGAAGAAAAAGACAATTGCAAGGTGCCTGTAAGGAGTTCATTTGAGCCATTGATGTCTTCAAGTAGGGAGCATTTGTCTTCAGTAGGGAGCATACACTCCCTAACCCAGAGAAGTCTATAGCTCTTAGGAAGGTTTGGGGTGGTGGCTACCAGAAAACCTGGATTTCCTATTCCCCATAGGACAGTGTTTAGGGGGAAAGTTTTAAGATGACAGAAAGTTTTTGTCCCAATGACATTGGGACACAGACTTAAGCATTATTAAGCCATGAACACAACCTTCTCCAAAGCTATCTAGTGTCCTTTGTCAGGTATACTTTGTCTCCTGAAGGCAGTGTGAGAGCTTTAGGGCCTGCTCCCTTCAGAGCTTCTGTTCATCTTAGCCCTAATTAGCAGTGTTGGGAAAAGTTTCTAGATCTTTCTATATCGTACAGTAAATGCATTGTAAGTAGGAAGAGGTCTTTGTTATCCCCTGACTCTGTAGCAACTAGAACCCTCTCACTTGGTTAAGGCTGCAGACTATCATGATAAGGATTAAAGGGATTCCTCAAAAGGATTCTGGGAGTTCCCAGGGATCCTTCAGGATCTCAGAGTAACAAGCAGGTATTTGTGATTGGGACAGATTTGTGTCTTTTACATGGAGGTCGGAAGAAGAGGCGAGACTGACAGAATGGGTGTCGAGGTTAACATAGTATGAAGGGAAGTGGGAATTAAATTTGCAACTGAAAGTCACTTAGCTCAAAGGTTGGGAAAACTATCGAAACTGTGTATTGATCATTTGAACACACAACAGAGCTGCAAGTGGCACATGCCAGAGTGCCAGGAGAAGGACAGACACATGGTTGTGAGTGCCACTAGGTCTATAGACAGGATATGGCACACAACTGCTATGATTTAGAAATGTGTCTCTTTCTGCATAAAACTATCATACATGTGAAACGTGACCATCAATAGTCCACGCCATATAATGTGATTATCTACCACTGGTAGATGCATCCGCCACACTCATGTGGTACTTTCTTTCCTTTAATAAAGAAAGGCAGGGTTGCTCCCACCATCTCACAGAATGCCCAGATAAAACACACTTCGCCTGAGGAGTGCCAGTCTAATGATGATATTAATGGCAGCTGTGACCAGTGTTCCTGCTGTTTTCCATGCCTGACCCCATTAACCCACTGTGGGACATTCTGCTACCCATTTTATGCTAAGAAACTATTTGGGAATGATACCTTTTGCCAGACAGGTAAAAGAATAAAAGGGTCCTGGAACTTTTTTTTAGGAAAGATTGTTCAATTTTCTATCATTATTTTTAGGGTTGGTTTGCTTCAGCTGAGAGAAATGCAAGACCTGGGGGCCACTCATACGCATGAACAACTGGGACGTGACCACTGTCTGTCTTGCAAGAAAGGGCTCACTGAGCAAATCAGGAGAAGAATGAAGAGCTTGAGTCTTCAGTCTGTCCTCTGAGCCCTTTAATGAAGTAGATAGGAAACCTACATTCTGTCAGATGGACATGAGTCTTGGGTGTTAAAATTGCCCTCCGAATCCCAAGCCTACAAATGAAGAAATTATTGGCTACATTCATTACTGTTGTCTTTAGCTTTGTGGTCAGTTAAAGTCTGTCCTGTGCTGAATGAAAGTCAAGATGGGCTCTTAAGATAGGAGATGGCAACCTCGCTGGGGCCCAGTTGGAATGGCTAACTTTATTTACTGGAATCAGGTGGCCCATTAGCTTTGGGTAAGCTTAAGCCCCTGCAGGCTCATCATTGGTAGTCATTGGTAGTCACTGGTAGTCATTGGTAGTCACTGGTAGTCATTGGTAGTCACTGGTAGTCATTGCTAGTCATTGCTAGTCATTGCTAGTCACTGCTAGTCATTGCTAGTCATTGCTAGTCATTGCTAGTCATTGCTAGTCATTGCTAACCTCACAGCCACAGGCACGAGGCTGCTCTTCTGATTCCCTTTTATCTTTCCCTTCTTTTCATTCTTCAAAACAGGGTTTCTCTGTGCAGCCCTGGCTGTCTTGGAACTCACACTGTAGACCACGCTGGCCTCTAACTCAGAGGTCCAACTGCCTCTGTCTCTCGAGTGCTGGGCTTAAAGGTCTGTGTCACAATCGCCCAGCTTCTGATTCACTTTTAACTAACCAGCAACGAGCAGCTGGTGGATTGTTTGCTAAAAGGTTAGCATTTGGATGTTCCCAGAAGCCTTTTTGTCAAACTGCCTCCCTTTCAAGTTCCCTCAATCCCTGCCTAGCCTAGTTGGAGGCTCTGTCCAACAGACTTCCTGATTCTCAATGTGTGGAGATCATTCAAACCTCAGAGTTCATAGCAACCTTATCTACAAGAGACACTAGCATCTGTATCTCCCGTGGAAAGTGCAGTGCTTGGCCCTGTCCACAGCTTTCCTTACACTGCAGTTGGTCAGTCACAGTCTGAAAGCACCACATGCAAATTCCAGAACTAAGGACTTCATAAGCTTTCAGTGGCAGACTCTGGGTAGCGGTGAGATCTCACACTACTCCACTCTGTCTCATCCAGGGTGTGAACTGTCTCCTCTGTGAATGCTCTGGACTCTGTCTGCCCACTGGTCACTTGAAAGAACCTGGGAAAAAATAACATGAGCAAGAGATCCTTATATTTTTTTAAAGGATAAACAGGTTTTTGCAAGAAGTGGAGTGACTGACTCCAAAATGGATAGATAGTCTATAAATTATAACCCTCATTTTACTGAAGAATGGTCCCAAAGCCGATGGCCCTGATGACTTTACAGGAAGCAGTATGTTGCTCTAATTATTTATTCTATTTCATTGTCAATTATTGTCATTAATATCTTACTCTGCACACTTTATGAATGAAGCTTTATCATATATGTGTATGGACAGGAAAACATATCTGTAAGGACAGGTACTGTCTATAATCTTAGAATCCATAGCATATCCCCACAGGTAAGGAAGTCTTGGGTTTATGGACCAGCAGTAACTATAGAGAGAATAAGAAAGCTTATTCTGGAGCCAATTATGAGTGACTATGACCCAAGAACACAGATTCAGGATACCCCAAATGCCATGCTCCAGTGAGGAAATAGTTTGGGGAATTTTTTATAACTATTAACAGGATAAAAGAGTCATAAATTAAGGCTTGTTTCAAATGCATTGGTAGAAGCACCAGGTTGATGGTTTCAGCAAAACAGGAAAATCTCTGATCTATGTTTCAAATGCCATCTAATGACATGTTTGGCTCTAGGACTCATGAACTATAGTAAGATGTTAAGTTAGTACATCCCAAAATATTTCCTGCCATAGTCACAAAGATGTTAGTTAGGTCACACAGAGATAATGAACAGCTATCTATGGGGATAAGAATAACCCAAGATAATTTGGCTCTGGATCAATAACATTCCAACTCCCCACAATCACAAAGATCTAATCAATGAGCCTTGTAGACACTTTAACTTAGATGTGCCTTTCTTTTCTGGGATCTTCCTCCCACGTCACCATTGCCCATGGACAGATTACAGAGGACCGTGAGGTATGAAGGCAATGACCTTCTCTCTGCCTCTGGCCAGAAAGCTTGGCTAAAGCAAATCAGCACAGATCGGTGAGGGCACAGAAGTAGGTATCATGTCAGCCCTTACAGAAGGTGTCGAAGTAGGGAGCAGCACCGAGAGTCTTACCTCTGAGGGAAGAGGGGCCCACACTTCAGAATGAGATCCAGAGAGACACGAAGGATGCTTTGAGTGACCCAGCAGGCCTCTTCTTCCTCTGAGAAAGCAGAAAGGTGGGCCTGAACAGAGTGGAGGTGGAGTCCTGGAGAGTATTTAATGCAGAAAGTAGGTTACATGGGTGTCTTGATCCAGGTTTTCCAGGAGATCAAGAGACGAGAATTGGAGCACAGCGGCTCTGAGAGAAGTGAAGCCAGGAACGAAAATGGAGAAATTGAGCCAGGTGTGGCCAGAAAGCTCATGTAAAGGCACATTTGCAAGCTCAGCCATGGCCTGGAAGGACCCGAGAGCCATGAGGGAACATGGATTGGGTCAGTACATCCCAAGGAGTGAGAGAGCTGGGCTTTTGGAGTCACAGATGCTTCTGGGAGCCTCAGCTCTCCAGCTGCCTCTGATCATGCGCCTGTGACCAGAACCAAAGCCCTGAGGCAGAGGGCATCTGTGATGGGCGAGTTGACTTCACTTGTAAAGTAGGTGCCATAGGAAAGGGACTGCACAGGGGACAGAAGAATGAGGCAAACAAAACACGGAGGCTATCCTGAGCTAATCCGGAGATAAGTCACAATGGAAAGGGTCTGCCACTTCTAACCAGGATGGACAAAAATGAGAAGCCATGTTTCTACGATCCCATGTACAGAACTACATGGCCATAGGGACAGAACAATGAAGAAGACATATATATTCCAGACACATTGCCAGACATGAGAAGGGACACAGGCTTGGTTTCTCCTTCCTCTGTCTTCTATCCCTTCAGTCCCTCACCTGGGAGCCATATATCAGATGAGCTGACAATGGAAGTAGTGTGGTCATATGACAGTCCTCTTCTGTGTCATGTCCCTTCCTCTGTACCAACCATGATATAAGCAAAGCAGGAGTAAGGCAGGCAGTGGGTCTGGAAGCAACCTGGCCCAGGTTGCTTCATCTGTTGTACCTGCGAAAATAGAATGAAGAGATCGTTTAGGAGATGTATGTCTGTCCTGCAGTGACCCCTAGGTCCTGTGTGAGTTGGTGTGTCCTGGTTCTATAAGGCAGACAAAGCCAGTGACCAAGTGGTCATTGGTCATATGAGCGCACGCACACACGCGCGCGCACACACACACACACACACACACACACACACACACACACACACACAGATAACATTTTTCTATAATTAAGAACTATAATTTCACAGATAACTTGCTTACAGCCTTGACGAATAGCCTGATTTCAGGTTATTATTTCACATAGTTAAGAAATAACTTACTAGGATAATATAATAGATTACATATTAAAGCAAAGACAATAAATTTATTGGGAAAGAGGATTGACATACCGCTCGATTTAACTCACGCTCCGACTGCAACCCTAGCCTAGATTGGCTGCAGAGAAAGTGAAAGGCAACAAAAGTGTGTTCAAGAATCGACGGGCGATATGAAATTTACAGTAAAGAGTGTTAAATATTTATTTCTACTTGGGGATTGTGAAATACGCTGTTTATATCAGTCAACTTGAGAATAAAGATATATGCATTGTTTCCCTGAGAGCTGATGTGAAGCCTGGCCTAGCATATGGGCATCAGATGCATCTGTTCAACGGTGGTTCTGTTTTATGGTTATGCTGTTTCAGGGCCCTGCAGATGTCAGATGCTCCAAATATCTCCTATATTACATTTATATAATATAAAATCCACCATCTTAACCATTTCAAAGGGGTCTGAGTCTGTGGTTTTTAGTTTTCTTTAGTATTGTACTGCCATCTCTACCATCTAGTTTCCCTGAAAGAGACCTTGGACCATTAACAATCACTCGCTTTCCCTCTTGCATTCCTGACCTCTGTCAAGTCTATCTTCTGCCTCTATGGGTTGATCTGTTAGGCATTTCATAGCAACAGTTCCTCTAAGGTATAAATATTTGTGTATGAGTTCTTCTGTTTTATTTCTCTAGGTTTTCGAGTTCCACCATGCCAGAGTAAACTACATTGTTTCTTTTCTACTGCTAAACAGTGTCCCTCAGGGTGATCACAACACATTTCATCCAGTTGGTGCACATCACTGTGCTGAGTACACAGCTAAGTAGCATGAGTAGGTTTCACTCATGGACAAGTTTCTGTCTTCACGTGGTTTGGGTTCTATTGGGTATGGAATACCTGGGCGATCTGTAAATGACTAGACAGTTTCTACAGTGGCTGCCTGACTGCATCCCACTGTGCTCCACACTGTACCCCACTGTGTCCCCACTGTACCCTTCTGTACCCTACTATACCCCACTGTGTCCCACTGCACACCACTGTATCCCACTGTACCCCACTGTATCCCATTGTGCCCCACTGCACCCCACTGTGCCCCACTGTGCCCCCACTGTGCCCTACTGCACCCCACTGCACCCCACTGTGCCCCACTGCACCCTACTGTGCCCCACTGTACCCCACTGTACCTCACTGCACCACACTGTGTCCCACTGCACCACACTGCACCACACTGTGCCCCACAGTGCACACCCATCAACTGTGCATTAGGAAGATGTCTCTCTTTCAGATTGGTGTCTAAGATCTAAGAATGACTCTCAAGATGTCACTGTAGAGCATGTTAGAAAACTCACCCTCTCCACCAACGCGGTATTCCTTACATTCATCCAGACGTAAACCTAATGAGCTTTTTCTGTCTTCCAACAGGGAAGTAGTCATTGTAAAAACAAAACAAAGCGAAGGCAGTTTCATATTGATAGGAGGACGTCTTCAGAAATCAGAAAATCCAAGTGATCAGAACCTACCTTCTTACACATCCCCTAGTCAGCACCCCTCTTCCACCCAGTGAGACAGTTTCACAGATTTCTGCTCCGTTGAAGCTAATTCCACCAGCAGCGAGTAGCCTGACACTTGGAACAATATGAACGCTGGGCAAGTGCATTTTAAGGAACCTTCTGGGCTGTGAGCCTTGACACCTCCAACCTGCTGACTACCTACCCTCCGCTCCCCACCCCAGCTCCTCTTCCCCTGACTCTGCTTCATCTACTGCAATTTCTAACTTTTTCTGAGTGTAGTTTCTCTTGTCCGTTTCCTGCATTCCATTGCCTCCCCAGGATTTCCTTGTAACTATCAACTATCCACACGAGGTCTTACCACACCACTTCCCTATTGTGAACAACGCTGGTGACTTCCCAGAGTTCAACTCCTTAGTAACACACTAGGCCTTCCTGGGTTAAGCTCCACTAACATTTGGGTTTAAGCACACACCACCTCACTTTCAGCCAGACGCAAAGGACGACAGCGCTATCATCATGTCCCGCACATCCATACTTTCAAGAGTTTTAACAACCTGAAGTACAATACTGAAGCCAGGCATGGTGGCGCACACCTTTAATCTCAGCACTCAGGAGGCAAAGGCAGACAGATCTCTGTGAGTTCGAGGCCAGCCTGGTCTACAGCGTGAGTTCCAAAGCAACCAAGGCTACATAAAGAAACCCTGTCTTATAAATAAATAAATAAATAAATAAATAAATAATAAACAAATAAATAAAGCAAGCTACAACACCAAAAGCTTTGAATGTGCAGTCTGGGGATCCAGATGAATACACTACCTTCTTGCAAAAACAGAAAGTCCCAGTCACCAAGTTCAGTGACAGCTCCATTGCAAACAGACTTCTAGTTAAGCAACTTACAACAGTGGAATCTGCAATGTAAAATGGAATCAGACTGAATCTGATATGCTTAGAAGTGCAGAAGGAGTCCACAAAGGGCTTCAGAGGATGGGCTCCCAGAGCAGGGCTTTGGAAGATGAATAGGGGTTCACCAAGAGAACATAAAGGCAAAGCTGAAGGACCAACTTCTGAGAACTCAGATGGCATAAACCAAAGGCTTATGAGGGAATTCGCCGACTCCTCTAGAGCTCTGAGTGGAAAAAGACAGGCTGGAGGATGGCAGGAGACAGCCTAGAAAGATCTGTGTGTGGCAAAAAAAAAAAAAAAAAAAAAAAGGCTGGGTCAGTCACCGAGTCTGTACCTTACCCCATAAGCAGCAGGAAGTTTTCAGCAAAGGAGGGACTGGGTATGTTTACCTAGATCAGGTGGCAGCAGAGGAAGTAGATTTTTGAAGGGCCCTAAAGAGTGGCGGCCAGGAGTCTCTCACCTCAGAGGAAGAGGGCTGTGGGATGCTGGGATATAGTGGGGAAACTCACTTGTCTTTCTCTCCTGGAAAACCACCACCTCTCAGAGCTCCCCGTGTGGGTTGTGGCGGGGGTGGGGATCCGCATGGCCCCTTCTGTTGTCTAGCGCTAAGGATGGACTTCATCGCTGCTCTGTGGAATGGGTGCACGTGTAAGTTGTGTATCTTTGCCTGCCCTCTATGGAAATGCTGATCATATGCTCACAGCATTCAGATTGTGCCTTTCAAACTTCGAGAAGATGTAGACTTTGGTCAGTGGGTGTGGGTAGAGAAAGAGTCTGAACTTCTTGGGGTGGGAGCTAGAGAAGTTTGGGAGCCCGGGGATAGAATCCAGGACAGTATTCATGCTAAGTGAACACTCCACCACTCAGCTGCATCCTCACCACTGCAGTGCGCTTCTAACCAGCTCCCAGGAAAGACACAAAGGACACTTGCTGCCTGGACAAAAACTAACTGCTCCCAGAGTGGAGGCTCCCAGCGCACACACGCCCAACTTCTGCTTCCTAGTACTTACAAAGGGACCCCACATCCTGTGGCCCTGGGTTCCCAGTCAAGAAGAGAGCTTTGGTGAAAGTCCTCTTCTCTAAACTGCTCATTTTCCATGGAAAGGCACACCACTGTGCAGTCCGAATGGAGAGCAAATCCACATCCTTCCGATGGACACTGAATAATCAGAAAGAGCCAATCAGGCTTCGACATGCTAATGAGTGTCCTTGGTAGCCTTTGAATAATTGATCAACAGAACTGTTCAGTGTTTGCTGCTCTCGCCAGCTCTGCTCATTATGGAAGATGATTCATTCAGTTCTAGGGAACAGATTGTTCCAGGGTCTAACTCCACTTCCCTTGCTAGCTTTTTTTTTTTTTTTCTTTAAATAAAAACCGTGCACCTGTGGAACTCATAGGCATGGAAGTGCGTGTGGACTAGAAATGAGGGAATTCATTTGTGTTCCACAGCCCACAATGGCAGTAAACCTCTCAGGGCCCTGCCAAGCTTTGGGAATAATTCCTTTCCTCAGAGAGGACAGAAGATATAGATGTGTCAAGTCTCTGCTGGCTGGGGAGACAGCAAAGAGCAAGCTGAATTGAAATGAGACCATCTTCTGTAATAAAGCTCGCTATTCACCAGGCTAGGCAAACTATCAGTATCAAATTGTATGCCGCATTTCAGGTTGTGCATTTGGGAGCTAATTTGGTGTGACCAGTTTCTTTTAGTCATGTGTCCCTGAGTGCTTAAGGAGACCCTGAGAATTGGAAGCAAGAACAGTTTCGTTTTGCTCTCAGGCAAAAATGAGGGTTGAACAAGCTACTGTGGCTTGCCTAGAACCCTTTCCATCTCCCAACTTTGGCAACTTCTCTGTTTCTTCTTCCTACCTCTTCCTTTCAGTGAAAGGATGTGTGTGTGTGTGTGTGTGTGTGTGTGTGTGTGTGTGTGTGTGTGT
>JANHMN010000014.1:21817291-21899185 GCA_030674055.1 Rhabdomys pumilio | reverse complement strand
TGTGTGTGTGTGTGTGTGTGTGTGTGTGTGTGTGTGTGTGTGTGTGTGTGTTTTCTGTAAAATCTAATAAAAACTATGCCTGTTGCTGTGTCCTGAAGCAATTGGCACAGTTGGCACCTGTGCAGATCTAGCCTAGATGAAATCTTAGTGACAGGAGATGGTCACAGTTCAAGGTATGAGAACTTCTACTTTGTCCTTTAAGAATGAAAGAAACAAGTTGCCCAGCAAGCCTAATTATGCCAAGTCCCAGGAACAAGCCCTGGAAAATGTCATTCATCCTTCGTCCTGAACCTTGCTCCAGTTCCCAAACACAAATGCAAGACAGCCCAGTCCCAAAGGACAATCTGGTTTGGGCGGGTGTGGAGCTGGACCCAGCAGGTTCTCTCTGGCGTGTCTCCAGCAAGGCGGTAGATGAAACTGAGCTCTGGGTGGGTCTTCCTAAGAAGACTAAAATTCTCCACCAGACTGCAATATACGAGCTCCTAGGGAATCTTGGGATTTATGGTGGTCAGCTCTAGTAGGGCTGAACTGACCGATGAGAACACTGTCATTGTTCTTCACACGGATTCTTAGGGTGTGGATGAGTCAATATTCCCAGAGACGAGGCAGCCTCAAGAACGTGCTTCAATACATTGCGGCGAGCTTGTCAATCACAGGTGGAATGAAGGCGCTAGAAGACCGAGATGATAAACCCTTCTCCTTTCCCCGGCTTTTCTAGCACATGCTGCCTGCCGTGGAAGTTTGGCCCAGCTGGGCCCTTTCTCGTGGCACTCCGTGTTTTGCATTTGGAAGACACAGTATCTCTTTGTGTTCTGATTGACTCTGGATATCTGAGTGACTGAGGATATTGGTAGAGACTCTTCCATTCCCAGTCCCATTGATGCTTTGAAACCCCATATTCCCTTGAATGCAGAGAGGTGTCCTGTGCACAGATGTGGGATGGACAAGGGAGAGAAGATAACACAGTCTGGGTAGGGAGAACATGCCTTGCAATGCAAGGGGTCACTCCCCCACAGCTCACTCAGTGCTGGGGTAAAGCCAGACTTGCCTTGACCACACAGAGAGAAGGCACTACCTAGAACTTAGACTCTAGATGCCAGGGTTGGAAAAGGACTTCCCTTGGAAGAGCAGGTACCACCTACCTGTGATCTAAGTCCCAGCCGCTGTGTCCCCCACCTCCATCTTTCCTTCAGAGTGTTGCCTGGTGTGCATGAAAAACTTGCATTCATCTGGGCCTTCTGGGAACTGATGTCAGGGCAGGACAGGATGAGCAAAGGCTTCTGACTGGAGCTACTTGAAGGAAAAAAGGATGAAAAGAGCCTAGAAGGTTGGGGGGCACATCTCCAAGATGCAAGGATGGCCCTGGGTGAAGAACAGATAGAGATGACAGGGGCTTCCTAGACTGACACACATCACAGGGGTCAGAGAAGATTCAACAAAGCCCTTGAGGAACCAAAGATATCCTTCATTACCAGAAATGGGCCTGCCAAGGCTCACCACATGAAGCAGAAAACCACCTAGGGGGAGGGCACACTTATGCCCTCAGCCAGAGTCAGTGATGCTGTGTGTCTTGGTTAAGGTTTCATTTGCTTTGAAGAGACACCATGACAAAGGCAACTCTTAAAAAGAAACTGGAGCTGGCTTACTATTCAGAGGTTTACTCCATTATCGTAATGGCGAGAAGCATGGCCGCATGCAGGCATGCAGGTGCTGGAGAAGGAGCTGAGAGTTCTACATCCAAATCGGCAGGCAGCAGGAAGAGACAGTGAACCACTAGGCCTGGCTTGAGTTTATGAGACCTCAAAGCCCACCCCTAGTGACACACCTCCTCCAACAAGGCCACAGCTACTCCAACAAAGCCACACCTCCTCCAACAAGACCACACCTCCTCCAACAAAGCCACACCTCCTCCAAGGCCACACCTCTTCTAACAAAGCCACACCCTATGGACCTCCCGGAAACCATTTTCATTCAAACCACCACAGGGTGGCTGGCCCTCCCTACCCGAGTCTCTGCATTGCAACAATGAAAGGTGGCCTGGCTCAGGCTCCAGAGCAAGGAGAAAAGACTACAGGCAAGCAGCATGGGACAGAGCAGAGAGGCCAGGTCTGGAAGCCTACAGAGCAGAAACTCATGCCTGCTCTCTGTAGTACCCGTGGGCAGCCTTTAGACCAGTTCTCCAATCCAGGAATTGCAGACTGCAGCCTGGCCCTGCAGGAAAAGCATGTACTGGATCTGCAGTGTAGTTCGTTTTAACCCCAAACTTAGCTATGCTCAAATTAACAGCCAACCTCCAGAGCATGGTGTTGCATACCTGTAATTCCAGGCATACCGGAAGTAAAGCACAGAGGTTGAGAGCCGAAGGCCGAGCTGGGCTGCATAGCAAGACCCTGTCTCAATAACAACAACAACAACAGCAGCAACAAATTTAAAAATATCTAACCAACCAACTTAAATGCTCACTAGTTCTCTCCTGAAGTCTATTCCCATTTTGTACCTAGCCCCTAAAGACTCTTAAATATCAATCAGAAAAGAGGAGGAAGGCCTGATAGGAATAGATAATTAGAGATGCTCGCTGGTTCCACATACCACTGCTGCCCTCCCAACACCCCCCCCCCCCCCCCCCCCCAAAAAAAAACAATAGCAGTTATAAGGCAGTTGGAAATAACTATTTTGGAGAACCTTGAGGAAATACCTAAAAATACCATAAAATGTTGGAGTGATTCGCAGCGGCAGTCAGCAGTAGTGAATAGCACCTCCGGGATGTGGCCTTGGGTTTATCTGTAGCTCCTGCAGTCAGCCTGAGGCTCTGCTAGATTACCACAAGGCTGCATCCCTGCTCTCTGCTGTCTGATATATAAGGGGAGGCTAGGTGTCGCCATGAAAAGAGCTTAGTGCTGGCGCCCCAGAGCCAGGCTGTTTTCAGTTTGAGACTAGCAGATGCAAACTCTATCTTGTGGCCAGGCTTTAATGTAACTATATTCAGGGATTTCCAATATCCATGCAAAATGCGCGCACGCGCAAGCACGCGCCATAAAAACAGCCACCCAAGCGCAGCTTCTGATGGTAGATTTATTTCACACTCAATTCTCATCTTGATAACCTGAAATCTGAACCTGAGAAGTACTGAGGACAATCGAATCTGCCTCCTCCTGCATCCCACGCACAGTATGGCAATGTCATACACTGATCGACAAGCAGAACCGGACAGAAGGCATGCTTTAAAGTGAATCTCCTGTTCTAATAACAGACCAAGGGTCAACCTAAAGACACAGAAAATTTATTTCAGGAAAACAATGCTTTGTACGTGTTTATCTGGGTGCATGTGTATGAGGGTTACATACACTTATAAGGCCAGAGGTCAATAAACCACGTGTGTGACCCCTACGGAGCCATCCACATTGTCTTTTGAGGCAGAATCTCTTAGTGTACTAGAGATGTCTGAGAAGTTAGATTCACTGGCCAGAACATCCCAAGGACCTGCTGGTCTCCATCTCCCCAGGGATGACAATTATGTGACAGTCACATCCAGCTTTTTCACTTGGGTTCCAGGGATCGAACTCTGGTATTTATGCTTGTCACTCAAGCACTTGATCGACCCAGCTCCAAAATGATATTTTGGGGGTTTTTTGTTTGTTTTTGGAGTTTGGGGGTTTGTTTGTTTGTGGGGGAGACAGCTGTTTTAATATCTTTTGCAACCAAGCCGAACAAATTTCAGAAATACCAAGTTGAAGAAAAGCTACAACCAAATGAGTATCTCCACTTTGGTTTCATTGAGCTCAAGTTCAGAAACCAATTAATAGTGAATGTCAAGAGTTGTGGGTGTAGCGAGCGCGCGGTGGCGCAGTGCTTGGGCGTCCACCGGCAGAGGGCAGGCGCGCCCCTTCCCGTGCCGGTTCGAATCCTGTGAGGACTCTATTATGGAGTCCCACGGGGTAGGGGGGGAGGAGTTGTGGGTGTCTAGGACAGGGAAAGGCTGAATTCACTGGAAAGATCCATACTAGGAATTCTGTGGAGTGATGAAATGTGCATCTTGATGTGGATGGCGGAGACCTGGTTCAACAGTCTCTGCACTGTGCCGTGTGCACCCCAACCCTAGATGCAGCTCTCACATAATCAGGACATTTTCCTCAAAACATTGCTAATCTGATATTAACCAAGATAGAAGGAACTTAAATTAAAATTTAAACTGATACAATCAGATGTGGGCTCTGTTGTTCATTCTTTGTTTTGTCTTTAGTGCTGGGGTTTGAGCCCAGTGCCTCACACATGCTAGGCAAGCACTTTATCCATGGGCCATATCCCCAGCCACCAACCCTGTGTGTTTTTCTCAAGCCCTTATGGGTTCTTCTCTGAATTGATCAGTACCATGATCTTAGTAAGTAGCTGGCATGATATACTGCCTTTGATTCCTCTACAGCGGTAGTTCTCAACCTGTGAGTTGCTACTCCTTTGACAAAGCAGCAAAATTACAGTTATGAAGTAGCAATGGATAGTTTTATGGTTTGGGGTCACTACAACATGAGGAACTACATTAAAGGGTCACATCTCTAGGAGGGTTGAGAACTGCTGACATGCAGCTGATTCCCACTCAAGGTTGATGTTCATTTTTACCACCACATTAGTACTGGCGAATATTTTGCCAACTTGATACAAGTTATTGTCATCTAAGAGAAGAGACCCCAAGTGAGAAATAAGAGCCTAGCTCTATGACATTTTCTTAAGTAGCGATTGAGGGTGTGGGCCCAGTCTATTATGAATGGGGCCATGCCTGGGCTGGTGGTCCTACATTCTACAGAATGCCGGCTGAGCAAGCCAGAAGGAACAAGCCAGTAAGCAACACTCTCCGCTGCCTCCTGCCTCCAGGTTCCTGCCCTGCTTGAATTCCTGTCCTGACTTCCTTAATGATCAACAGTGGTATGGAATCTTAAGCTGAATAAACCCTTTCCTCCCCAAGTTGCTTTTGGTCCTGGTGTTTCATCATAGGACTAGTAACCCTGACTAGGGCACCACACCAAGCCTAAGTGAATTCTGCTTTATAGAGCCGTGTTCCAAATGTTAAAGCTTGGTATGCAAAAATAAAAAATAAAAATGCAACTGTTAACAGTTGTTGAATATCTAGTTCACAAAGTACTCGTTGTATGATTTATGCGTTTCTTTATTTTCTGGGACGTGGAAGCCAGGATTTACACGTGCTAAACAGTTCTCTACCAGTGAGCTTCAGCCCTGAACCTCAAGCATTCTCTCTAATAGGATAAGTTTCCCAGTGCTTTTTGCGCTGTTATCATAGTCTTTGGAGTGGGTGCTTCATGTCAAATTCCAACACAGAAAGCTAACCAAAATCCCTCTCCTCGAGCTGATCCAGACAGAGCCCCTGCCTAAAAAGGTAGACACGATTAAACGTTTGAGTATAGTCTTCCCGACTTTTCCTATACTCACCTTCTAGATGGAACGAAAATAGCATTTATACCCTGCTGCACAATGTGATCTGTTTATTTAATCGCCACCTCATGTTTCTCTATTTCTAAGATAGCATCTCTCTCCATAGTCAAAGCTGACCACAAATTCATGGCAATCCTCCTGCTTCAGACTCCCAAGTGCTGATTCATAGACTGACCCAGCCCAATGTCTGGCATGGTCATCCACCCAGACATTGTGCACTGGCTCTACGTCAGGCTTTTTAAGCGTTCTGCCCTACACACCTGTGTTTATTTAATCAGCCTCCTCCGGCTGAGCGGTTAGGCATTCCCAAATATCTTCCACCGAAATGGCACAATTAACAGCCTTGCGTTTGGTTGAATCATTTGAAATGACCATATTTTTATGCATCTAATGTGGTCAAATAGAAATGCATATGTGGGCTTCGTGGTGTATACTTACCACTGTGATGTGCATTTCCTGAAGCAGGGTTAGTGCTGCAAGGATAGATGCTCTAAAATAAATAAATAAATAAGTAAATAAGTAAATAAATAAATAATCTTGAGGGTTATTAGTATCTCACTCTCCTAAAGAATACAGGTTTACCCTGTACTCGCTCGAGAATGCCCTACGCCGTAACAAAAGCTTTCATTCTTCTGAGTCTATGAGAAAATCATTCCTCAGAGGTTAGCCTTTTTCCCTTTCATTGGTAGTGGAGTTGCTGAACATCTTTCTGTATGCATACTGCATTCACCCAAGGCATTCCTCACAACCCTCCAAGTTCTACTTGCACAGTAGATGGATAGATGGATGGGTGGATGGATAGATAGATAGATAGATAGATAGATAGATAGATAGATAGATAGATAGATTAAAATGAAATCTGGTTTCGAAAGACCTGTATTGAAAGCTCTCTTTACAGTATGCAGATATCAGCTATTTTCCTGCCTTCAGATTTCTGATACTGGACACACAGACATGTGCTGTGTTTGTTCACAGTGAGTTTCCGTTGACTTCTGTCTTCTGTTTTCTGAATTTTAGTTGGCTGGGAAATCCGCTGGGCTCGGCAAGGAAGGGCAATCTCTCACCTACAGGTCGTCAACTGTCAACCAGGCTGCCTCTGTGCCACCGTGTCACCTGGCTACCAGCAGGGGGCCCCGGCAGCTCTGTAGGCTTCCTGACTGCCTCCATTTTCTCTTGTCCTAAACAAGCTTGTCTCTCCCCAGCACAGAGAGGCAATTGCTGGCTTCTGCTTATGCAGACTAACTCACTGAATTAAAGTCGGCTGGCTTCCACCACAGCAATTAGTATGCAAATTACCGGTATATTACCTGCCTAGTCATAAATTACATTGACAAACTTAATATTCACAGATGCAACATACCAGTGTGGGTAATTTTTCTGGTTTCCAGTCGTAGCAGACCAGAGCTATTCATCACCTTATTGAACCGTAACACATTAAATCAACAGTTTAGAAATTAAGCATTTTTCAAAGCATTTTGTTATTCACTTACTTCTTTCCGCACACAATAAAGCAGAACATTAAATATGTGGGGTGTCTCCGTAGACTAAATGGCCAGCGGATAAATTTAAGCCTAAAATAGTTCTTTTATAACAACAACAAAAAAAGTATCCACAGCAAAGGAAAATCTATGAAGCAATGCCGTTTATTGAGTCCTCTTCAATGTCATTAGAACCAAATACTCCCTTTTCTAGTTCAGTTCCCAGAACTGTGAAAAACCATTAATCCCAATATATAGTTGTTGCAAACACCGCTCACTAATGGGAAATGTCTGCACCCAAGGATTTGAGCTGCTTAGGCTGACAGTAAGTTTTTATGGTAAAGCGTTGTGGGTTGGTCATTAGCTCACTAAATTAATTGTACCTAACTTCATGCGGTTTCCCAGTTTTAAGTAAATAAACTATTGAGTCGTTTTACTGAACAAGGGGTGGGGTGAGGTCAAACCTAGTGAGACAAGTTCAAGTCTGTTCAAGACTACACTATCCATCTTCCATTCATCCAAAGGTAAACAGCATTCTTTGTCAGGTCAGTGACATGACCCCTGACCCCAGAGAGACTCAAAGGTGGTTAAAGATACAGCCCCTTAACTGGTGAGCTGGATCCAGGCAGAGATTGTCAGAGTGCCAGGCACTCTCCAAGTGTTTTGTCTACAAAGGCCTCCAAGGAGCTTGGGAGAGTCCAAAATTCTTCCCTCTCAGTCCAGCCTGTACATTCCCACAAAATACAACGGCCTTTGCTTTCAGATTCTGATACTGCTATGTAAGTGATCAAAGGACATGTTTGTTAATCATTTAAGCAAAGAAATCTGAGAAAGTTCACTAGGGTTGGCTCACAAGAATACCCTGAGAGAGACTCAACTTCAGAGGTGCAGAAAGAGCTGACTACATATCAACCACACGGCTCATGCCTTATGCTGGCTATTTGAGTTTGAAAAGTATTTGAGTTACATACACAATACTATCTTTTGAACCAAACCGCAATGTCCTCTGTAGAGATGAGACACCCCACCCCACCCCCATCACCACATCTAGGAATGTGTATTATCCAAAATCTGAGAAGAGCCTGTGGGGCCTGCCTTTCCCCTTCAGCTATCTCCCAAATCCCTCAAGGGAGGTCACATCTTGAGAGGTAATAAATTATTTTCAAGAGTCTCCCCATTCGCCTTTAATCCCAGCACTTGGGAGGCAAAGGCAGGCGGATTTCTGAGTTCGAGGCCAGCCTGGTCTACAGAGTGAGTTCCAGGACAGCCCGTACCACACAGAGAAACCCTGTCTCAAAAAAAAAAAAAAAAAAAAATCTCCCCACAGAGAGAGGTAAAGGGGGAAAGAGGGGTCAGTGCAGTCCCTCTGTGGCCCCAATAAAGGAGGTAACATTCAACTTCCTCCCAGGGGAGAAGGCTCCATGTCACCCAACCCAGGAGCAGGAAGAGCAGAGCAGAACCGGAGCCGACTGCAAGTGTTCCTCACCTGGGCAGACAGACAGACAGACAGTCAGACAGACAGACAGTCACATGATTCTGGGGCAGCTGACTCTGGCATGGGGTTCTCACTGAGCACACAACTTTGCTGTGGCCAAGTTACTCAGAGGAATATTCATTTACATGTCAAGATAAGAGTCTCCATCTTTATTTTAAAATGCCAACTTTAAGGACTTATTTGTAAAAAGAAGAAAGAAGGAGAAGGAGAAGAAGCCAGGTGTGGTGGTATAGACCTTTAATCTCTGAATTCTGGAGGCAAAGGCAAGGAGATCTGAGTTCTAGGCTAGACTGATCTACACAGCAAGTTCCAGGACAGTTGGGGCTATTACACAGAGAAACCCTGTCTCAGAAAGAAAGAAAGAAAGAAAGAAAGAAAGAAAGAAAGAAAGAAAGAAAGAAAGAGAGAGAGAGAAAGGAAAGGAGAGAGGGGGAAGGAGGGAGGGAAAGAAAAAATTTTAAAAAGAAGGAAAATGAATAAAAAAGAGTTTATTTGTATTACTTTAATTGTGTGTGTGTGTGTGTGTGTGTGTGTGTGTGTGTTTGCGCATGCACACGCGTATACATGTGCCTGCAGGTGCCTCCAGAGGCATCAACTTTCCCTGAGCTAGAGTTACCCATGGTTGTGAGCTACCCAACGTGAGTGTTTGAAGCTGAACTCAGATCCTCAGAAGAGCAGTGACTGTTTTTAATCGATGAGCTATCTCTCCAGCCCCTAAAATAGCTTCTTTATAACATGCGATTATTAGTATGGACTTTTAAGTCTGAGCACAAAACCTTTACTTATCAAGAATTGCAGTTCTTTATAAATTAATTAGTGTAAATGGGCAAGTAAAAATATATTTTACAGATGTATACATTTATCATGTATAATGTGATATTTCAAAGTATGTCTACACTGCAGAACGGCTACATGGAGCTGGTAAGGCACAAATTACCCACAAAGACTTAGCAATCTGGAGGGCATTCAAAGGCCTTCCTCGGTGATTTTCAAGACTACAACACATTGTTATTAACGCTGTTACCACATGGGACAATAGATCTGCCTCACTGACATCTGCAACTATTGGCCATCTTCTCCTCAACCAGCCCCTAGTAACCAGTAATTACCAGTCTACCCTCTGTTCTAAGAATTCAGTTTTTACTAGATTCCACATGTAAGTGAGATCCGGTGGCTTTTGGCTTTTATTGCCAGGCCTATTTCACTTTCTATAATGTTCTCTGAGCTTGTTCATGTGCACACAAATGATAAGGTCCCCTTATTTTTAAAGGGTGAGTAGCATTGTATTGTGTCTGTGTACTACGTCTCCTTATTCTTACTTACTTCATTGCCTTTGGAAACACACCCGGTCGTGAGATTGCTGGATCATAAGATAGGTCTATTTTACTTTGTTAAGAAAAATCCCCATAGCAGCTGTGCTAATTCCCTTTCCCACCAACAGTGTCCACGTGTTTTCCTTTCTCCCTCTCATCCATCATCTGGTTACTATCATTCCCACAGGGATGAAGAGCCATCTCATTATGGTTAATCTTAACTTCTGTCAAGATCAGAGATGTTGCTCTTTTTCACATACCGGACGTCCATTTGCACGTCTTTTTCAGAAAATGTTTGTGTTTGTGACGAGTGATTCTGATAGTCTGATGGAATCTAGAAACACCCAAAAGGCAAACCTCTGAGCAAGTGTGGAATTGAGTTTCTAGGTTGGGTTAATTGAGGTGGGAAGGCAGGGTTCTCTAACAGGAAGGAAACTGACAGAATGAATATATAGTATGTATTCCTGGAGAGCTGCTGGTCTCCGGTCTACATTGCAATCCTGAAGAAGTAGATTGTAAGACCAGTGACGGAACACCTCAGCAACAGGGCAAGAGTGGAGGTAAATAGGTGAAAAGAAAAGTTCTCCTTCTAGACAGAGTAATCAGCCCTTAATAATTCTGCATCACTAGGTCTATCAGATGATCCTGGGCCAGAAGGCTGAAGACCAGATGCTCTAACGTTTTGAAGTATAGGGACTGTCCAGGTGCTCAGTGGTATCTATAAATTGGCTAAGGTTTAGAAGCTATGCTTTGTGCTTCCCATAATTTCAGTTAACTCAGTCATTCTGGATTTCTGACGGGGTTGAAGACTTATAGTCTCATAGTCAATCCTGGCTATTTACTTTGAGAGAAAAGATTTGAGTGGATGGTTTTCAGCTGACATTCATTCTAAAGCCAAGAAAAAAGCCAGGTTCAGAACTAAACATTTTAGTTAGGAGAGATGACAGAGGTTCTGGTTAGTCAACAAAACGATGGACTGGGTATTAGGACTATCTTGTACCTCACTGGTACAAATTGGTATAATTATGCTCTAATTGTATTTTGAGAAAAAAAATTTATTTTAACAGGAAGGGTGATATGTAGGAGGAGCTAAGGTGGGAGGAGTAAGGAGAGGAAGAGGAGGAGTAAAGAGAGGAAGAGAAGGAGAGGAGAAGCTAGGTGATGAGAGAGAGAAAGAGAGAGAAAGAGAGGGGGGAACATTGAGGCTGATGTTCATGTGTCTCCACCAGTCAAAGATAGTTGATATATCTAGGTTGAGTATTGGATTACACTTCTGATTGAGCATTACCAAACCTATAAAGCCTTTGATTAACATTTTTAAAAAATTGTATAAAAGCAAAAAGGAAAAGGGGGCATGGAATAAGGGGCTTTCTAGGGAAGGGAAATGGGGAAAGGGGATGGCATCTGAAATGTAAATAAAATACCCAATTAAAAAAAATTAAAAACTAAAAAAAGAAAGAAAGAAAGAAAAGAAGAGAAAAAAAGAAAGAAAGGAAAAGTTCTCCTTCTTCTATGCCCTTCAATGTGGCCACCAGCAGAAGCTGGGGTCAGGATTGAGGTGTGTCTTCCCAAATGATCCAATCAAGAAAGTCCTTACAGCTTTCTTCTGCTTGGGCTTTAGTGGATTCCAGACGTAGTCAAGCTGACAACCAAGATTAGCCATCTTCTCATGTGGTGTGGGCTAGAGTCCCGGACTTCATAAAAATGCGAAATAAAAATCCTGACTGGGGATGCAGCGGCCTCCAGTCTCTCCTCCATGATTGGCTGTCCTCTCTATGACGACTGGCTGTCTTCTTTATGGTGATTGGCTGTCCTCTCAAACCGTGAGCCAATCTGAATCCCACCTTCTTTGCGCTGCTCTGGGCAGGCATTTATTTTGTCACAGCTCAGAGAAAGTAACTAATGCAAGATCATTTACCCATTTTTAAGCCAGTCTATTTGTTTTCTTGCTGTTGAGTTGTTGAATTTCCTTTTATACTCTATTAACCTCCTATCGTGTGTATGAATTGCAAATATTTTCTCTCATTTATGAGGTTTTCTGTCCACTGTGATCCTTGGTTGCTCACTGTATGCAGCTTTTTAGTTTACTGTAATCTTCTTTTCCCCCTTTCCCATTTGCTGCCTACGTTTTGGAGATCACATCTTTAAAAACACGGTCGAGTTTATGTCCTGGTGTGTTCCCCCATCCCATGTTTTCTAATATTAGAGCTACAGTCTCAAGTGCACGATTTCTTTATTAGTCATTGTAGGAGGTTATCTAAGGCGCTGAGGGTAGCAATGCATGGTATGAAGTCTTAGATTTCAGAACAAGACCTAAAGAGAGCTTGAGACGGTCCACCGCACAAAAGCGTGAGACAGTCCACACCATGAGCTCTCCAGAGCTGGGATCAAGTCTTGAGTATGTCCTCTTTGTGAGTGGCCCTAGAGAAATAGATCCGTTGTTCTATCTGCCTTGCCATTAAATAAAAAAAGGGGGGGGGGGGAGATCCACTAGAGCCTTTTAAAAAAAACTAAGGGAGCAAAGACACTCTCCAAGCTTTGCAAAGGGCCCGGCATGTTACACTCATACTCTAAGATTACCAGTTGCTAGCTGTTGGTCCAATGTGTCGATGGGCTCCAATGTGGATCCAAGAAACTATGGATTAAAATTGATTCAAAAAAAACCAAAAAGATGTGTACTGAATACATTTGATAGTTTTCTTGCCATTGCTTCCTATCAATTCCCAGCATAATAATATTTGTATCCTACATACTATATTGTATTGGAGACTATAAACAATCTAGAACTCTTTTATGGTATCATTACGTAAATTACGTAAGAATTACGTAATTATTACGGAGAATGTGCACAAGTTATCTGCCTACACCACACCACTCCATACGGGTAGTTGAGAATCCTTGGGAGTCATTTATGTAGAATGCTGAAATCAATCTCCCACAGGTACTGAGGAAACACTGTATTACCCTTAAGTAATAGTGCAGTCCAAGGAAATGACAATGGCCCAAGGCTGCCTACAAGCGCTGTATGGGAGCCATGTCTATAGCATCATTTTTAATTATCCATTTCAATAGACACCATTCACTCTGTCTCACATGACATTTCCACATCAGAACACACTACTACCATCTCAGGCCTAAATCACAATCATTTCTACATTTATACCAGTCATGCAAACTCCATCTTTAGTGCCATCCGGATTACTCTGTGTGTGTGTGTGTGTGTGTGTGTGTGTGTGTAAAACCTTATCTCTCATGAACTGCTTAATGTCTTAGTACCTGTCCTTTCTAGTTTTTATCTCACTTGACACAAGCTAGAGTCATCTGAAAAGAGGAAACCTCAATTGAGAGAATGCCTTCGTAAGATCAGGCTGTAGACAAGCCTGTGGGGCATTTTTAAAACTGAGGATTGATGTGGGAAGGTCCAGCCCATTGTAGGCAATACCACCCTAGGTCTGGTGGTCCTGGGTTCTATAAGAAAGCAGACTGAGCAAGCCATAATGATCAAGCCAGCAAGCAGCATCCCTCCATGGCTTCTGCATCACCTCCTGCCTCCAGGTTCCTGCCTTCAGTTCCTGCCCTGACTTCCCTTAGTGATAGACTATTAGCTAGAAGTCTAAGTGGAACAAACCCTTTCCTCCCCAGGCTGCCTTTGGGTATAGTGTTTCATCACAACAATAGAAAGCCTAACTAAGAACACCTCACTCATCGTAGCTGTTTGATACACACTATTGTAGTTGCTCCCTCCTGTGATAAATTACGTATCTTCAGATAAGGTGCAAATTTGTATGAGTTTCTTTTCTAGTTCGGGTGGAGATAGAACACTGGCTCCTGGAGTGATAGAAAGAAAAACCAAGTTAAAAAAAAAAGAATAGAAGAGAAAAGAAGGTAAAACAAACAAACAAACAAACAAGCAAAAAAACGATCCTTACACAAATCAGACTTTCCTATGGGGCTACAGAGAAAGTGTGCCTAATTGCAAGCCTGAAGAGTTATTAATGGCCGAGAAGAGAGCCGGGTCAGATTCCACCCACAGAAGGCTCCGGAAGAGTGTGAACAGCTGCAGAAACGGATCTGCCAAGGACGGAGGGATGCTGGGTCAGAAAATTATTGAAAAAACAATGACAAAAAAGTGTTTAAAATCAGATTAAGTAACTGGTCTACAGGTCAGTTTCCAAAAGGGAGCAGGGCCTAGATCAGGGGGACAAGTTAAGGAAGAAGGGAAGGAGAGAGAAAAAGAAGAAGCCTAAAGAGTGTGTGTGTGTGTGTGTGTGTGTGTGTGTGTGTGTGTGTACTCGTGTGTGTGTGTGAATGGGCACACACACATACATGTGTATATGTATGTGTTCATCCCACAAAAATTATACACAAAATACAAAAGCATTACCCACCAGTAATAAAAAAAAAACATTATAAAAATGTGATAATTATGTTGTTACCTAATTTAAAAGTGTCAAGAGACTTGGTTCAGCGTTTTCACAAACAGCATACACAGAGGCTAATAATTTCCAACTTTAAAAAACTGGAAGGAATATGAACACATTATCTCAATATCATCATCTAGGAGATTCTCTCCCCCATCTTGGCCTTGCTCATCCACTGTGTCAATGATAGGGGGACAGTATAGCAGAAGGAATATTTTCAGTTTCCCTGCTTGATCCCAGAGTTGGATTACAGTCACAGCTTCTGGAACACTGGCTAAGACTTGATATTTTTAGAGGCACCTGGCAGAGTATGTATGCAAAAGAGGTCAAAAGTAATAGAAACGAGGCGTAGGCGACTTGTGGTCACTTCCTTTCCCAGTGTCTGCTTGCTTTGCTAGTGTAAGCATCGGAAGCAGCCCTTGTCTCCTGTCAGAGGCAGGCAGTGGCTAAACGGCTGGCACGAGCTGATTCTGCAAGTTACTGCAAAAGGTTGGGAATTCAACCTAACTTCGTGACCATTCACCCGCCTTAGTCCGCAGCTGTTTCCTCTCTAATCTAACACTCGTCATTAGCACTGGCAGAAGCAAACCTTCCGAATCCAAGTGGATTTCCCAAGAGTCATTCATCAGAAATGTTATAAGAGCAAAGTACGTGTTTTATTATCCCAAGAAGAGTACATGCTGGGGCTGGGGATATAACTGTGCAATAGAGTCCCTGCTTGGTGTGCACAAGTTCCTGGGTTCAGGCTCCAGGAAAGAAAGGGGATGGGGGAACAGAATTTTCTCTTTCTCTGTCTAACAGTAATTCTGCCTGTCTTCCTCAAGTGAATGAAGTTAAGTTTCCAAAAATGGAGAACGATAAAAGTGCCCCACTCCATATTAGGTGTTTCATTAGAGGGCAGATAGGATCACAATGAGAAAGTAAAAATTATACATTATATATGATATATTATGATATATGCTCCTTTCTTCTTGTGGCTATATATATATATATATTATACATATATATATCATATATATATATATATATATATATATATATATATATATATATCCTTTCTTCTTGTGACCGTATCTCTCTTTATCACTACATTTGTGCAAACCTATATACACATTACAACAATAAGCAACAGACGGATAACCATAAAAGTCAGGCCATTCATTGCCTTAACACAAAATTATTCAGATTTTTCAGTCTTCCCCTAAGTCTGTTAGCATGGAAAGTCTGTGGGCTTGGTTCAAAGGGCAAGAAGGACTTTATATAGAGTAAATACCGCTGAAGCTACTGAGGAATGAGCCTTATGTCTGGAAAGCCAAAGGAATGTTTGCTTTTTGCTACCTTGAACAGCTCAACAAGGACACCGATGGAAGTGAGACGAGGCAGAGAGGCTCATGGGAAGGCTCACTCCTGCCTTTTGCTCCTGGCTTGCAAGAGTGGAGATGTCAAACATACTGAAGGCAGGTCATTAAACCTTAGCTCCTGCCTTAGTTCGTTTTCTATTACTTTGACTGAGGACCAGAAACCGAGTAACTTAAGGAAAAGTTTAGGCAGTTCACGGTTTTGAAGGCTAGGATGTTCAAGACTGGGGTGCCACTTCTGGTGGGGTGTTTATTGCTGATGGGAAGTCTACAGGGTCCCAGGGTGATTCAGAGTATCACATAGGAAGAGAGACTGAGCACAGTCTCTCGGGGCCTTCTCTTTGAATGAAGCCGTAAGACCGGAGCCACACTTAAGGTCTTATTTACCTCTAACTGCCTCACAAAAATCCCAAATGGCTGAATTGAGTTTCCACCCTCTTAATACATCACAGAGTGAGTGTGGATAGGAAGATTCCCACCTTGGCAGTTCCATACTGGACTCTTGGAGTAGAGGTTGAAATGCACAGTCACTCAGAGAGGTTTGATTGGCACCTTCACTGAATGAACATTGGATTGGGAGCCGGCCATGAAACCTGCTGTAGTGGGACAAAGTGACCTTGAAGCAAGGTCAGAAAGAACCACTAGTCCAGGGTATAGAATGGAGAATCCCCCAAAACACAAGGGTCTCTATCATATCCTATGGGAGCTGAGCCATTGCAGAGGAGGTGGCTTGATAGTCCTGGCATATTATAGAAGGTCAAAAGAGCAGACCATAAATCCTGGTCATAAGTAGCAGCTATGACGTCCAACAGAATAGTCACAGACAACATTCCAAAGCCATTGCTTTAGAGGTAAATCACGAACAATCTGAGACAAAAGGAAAGCCATCAAGAGGCCAGGCACCCTAGCTCTGTGCAATGCAATGTTCAGATGATGTATAAGTCTCCTCCCACCAGGTAACCTCTTGGGAAAAGAAAGAAATAAAATCATTTTCAAATATGGATTGCTTTTATTTGAATAATACTGTTTTCTTTGCAGTTTCTATTATTGCCTCAAATTCAAGTTATAAGATACAATGTAAAAAAAAAAAAGTAGAAAAATCAGTGGAACTATTATGTACTAAGAATTCGTCATAGGAAAAAAATGGAAGCAACTCTTTCATTCTCTCCATTCAACTAAGTTGTGTGGTATGCTACCACTATTGTATGGTATCTACCTCCTAACCTACTGTTTCCAGAGAATGCTAGTAATACATCTCATATTACCATATCATGTCTTTAAAATAAAAATTTATATTGCTGCAATGGGTTTGTAGCTAGTGGTAGAGCGAGTGCCTAGCATTTACAAGACTGTGGGCTGAATCCTCAACACTGCAAAACAAAAAAATAAATAAATAAGCTCCCTGCCACAGGTGTGCTTGCATACCACAGAGAACTCGTTTTCAGGGCAATCATAACTGAGAAGGGCCTGTGACCAATGATGTAGTTATACATACAGCTTACAGACCAATGATGACTCAAATTACCTTGATGATTTTAATTTAAAAAGCAAATAGAATAACATACAAACCATCTAATGCAATGTTACAGATCCACTGACTATCAGTCTCTCAATCTTTTTGTTATTTTATTCAGACAAGCTTCAACAAATATGGTAATATATGTCCAATACGTTCAAACCTTCTTGCCAAGAAAAGAAAAAGTCAAACTTCCAAAATTCAAAAATAACCTGTCCATGGAAGCCTCCAGCCACCATGCCTGGTCTTTCATGAGTTCTGAAAAGTAGAAAAGCTACAGGAAAAAAAAAACTAAGCAGGTCACGGGTTTTCACAAAGGAAAAGTCAGTGCCATGAGCTAACCCTTGGAGACTTTGATGAGTCCTGAACCAGTATCTAAATAAAGAGCTATGGCTGGCCCTTGTCACCTTAATATAGGAAACTATCATCTAAAACCAACACACATTCTATGAACAAGTCCTGCCAATCTGGCCAATATGGCTCTCTGTCAATAATGGCGGACTCATGAGAATCATGCATTAGACACTTACATGATCTTTACTAAGATACTAGCTATGATGCATGGGGGCAGTGGGGAATGAAAGCTGAGTCCCAGTAGCAAGGGTTTGAAACTCCCAGAGTGGTGACCAGTGGTGACTGATGGCACTGCTATAGACTCTCTGGTGTGGATTAGGGGCTCTGCTCTCGGCCTGGTCCTACTATAATAATTTGAAGGCGATAGGGATGGCAATAGACGAAATCCTTTGTGGATGAAATGAGGATTCCCAAAAGAACCTGGCAGGCTACAAGGATGAGCATGAGCCAGTTTACAGTCAATAGTTCTGCTCGTTGATGGTGGGTCCTCTGCATGCTCCTTTCAGGATAGACCAGCAACAAAAGGACAACACCAACACATAAACACATTCCCTGACGTTCAAAAGCACCTACTTTGAGTCATACATCTTTGCTCAAGTCCCTACACATCTGGTCCTTCCTCAGCATGTCAGCGACACCGCTAAGGATACCGCCTGCCTCACTGGGTTGACTCGGGAACTAAACGAGATGCAAAAGACGCGAAGTATTTAGCACATTGCCTTGCCCATAATAAGCTCTCAACAGATAATAGCTATATATAGATGTACACACACGGCGGCTTAGCAGGAGTGTGTGTGAAAAAGACTTGTGGTTTTAATAGATTCCAAGTTCCAAATGAGCCAATGATCTGATGTGGTCTCCCAAAATAACTGATAAGGACTTCAGCTGTCCTTAAACAGCCATGGTAGGCTGAATATATGAAGTGACAAATTTTGCCAGACTCCACCCCCATGTCAGATGCCAGTGGGAGCCCCCCACCCCACTCCCACTATCTCCCATTAGAGTGCATCTTCTACACTGACCTAAGACAAGAGCTCCTCCAGCCATACTGATGAAGGATTGTGCTTGTCCAGCCTGGAGAGAAATACTTATGGGCATCATAGCAGCTGTTTCAAATATTTTTAGGACAACCACATGGGAGAGAAATTAGCTCTCAATGTATAGTCAAACTGATTATTTTAAAGTCTTTGTCTATAGAAAATATCTGAGGCCTGGAAAAGGACCCGATTGAAACAATAAGTCAACAATGAAAGAGCACCTTTCACTCTACTCCAAACAGTCTAGATCAGCCCTGAGCCATTTTTTTTTTAACCATTTGGTAATTTTTATGGGTAGGAGTTTATCGCTCTGAAAACAAACAAGACCTTTCTAGAGTGCTTGATCACCTTTTAAGATTCGGTCCATGCCATCATCAGCCCATTTTCCAGAGAATAAATAAAGGAGGATACTTCCGTAAGTGACTCTCTCAACTCTGAGGGAGACTGGTGCTCTGCTCATTTTCCTCACTGTTCTGCCTCACCCACGGATGGGCTGTGAGGCCTCTTGTCTCAGTTAGCAATCTCCTGGAAGCCATGAACATTCGGGTGGCTTTGAATATTCTTCTCCTCCCTGACTCTGTTTAAGCAGATTGAAAACTTAGTTTCTCAGGTGAGTGTAAAGGATGCACTGGATGGAGCACTAAGGGATGCACTGGATGGAGCACTAAAGGATGCACTGGATGGAGCACTGTGCAGCCAGCTGCTCCATGAGGGGCAGAGACAGTGGCTCCACCTTCTATGTACATAGTGTCCTGACTCCATCTCAAGTTCTCATCTGTGGGTTATCTCAGACTCTGTTTTTAAGTAGTGTGTGTGTGTGTGTGTGTGTGTATACACATATATACATGTATACATACCCACATATATACATGTATATATATACACACACATATGTATGTATGTATTTATGTATATGCATGTACACACACATTTTTTAAATAAAAAAATTTGTATTCTGATCACAGTGTAATATTCTGATCATAGTGTAGGTAGTAGGGCTTTGCTGGAACAGGCTCCAATTTCTCTTACCTAATCACTGCATTTAAGTGAAAGAGAGAAAAACAGAATCCCATTCATAATGCAAACAATAGAGAAAAGCAGAAATCATTCTGCCTCCTAATTCAAACCAGAAAGCTGTCCTAGCTCTGCACCACTTCCAGAGACTCTTAGCCCACAGGCAGACGTCTGCCCTGGAATGAAATCTGTGCAGTGTGGGGCTGCTTCTGCTAAAACCCTCTGTCCTGAAGTCTCAAAAGTCAGGAGTGAAGTGGACCAATGGGGACTGACTAATTGGAGTACTTTAATCTGGTCACATATTAATTTAAGAATAAAAAAGTAGCTTCAATCAGTTCCTCTTCAATACTGAGGAGTTGCGACAATGGCTGCTCAGGGGACATTTATGAGAGGTGGGAATTAGAGTTGGTAATTATGTTTTATAAACACTAGGAACTTCTCTCGGTAACCCTAAATGCATAACTGATGAGTTCTTAAAGCATTGTTTGAAAAGTACCCCAGGGGCTACCCCACTCTCCCATTCTCCCACAAGACATTACTTACCAGCAAACTTCAAAGGATCCCACAGCGATTTTCAATTATATTTATTATTAGCTCCATAATCATCAAGATGATTACATAAAGCAAAGGCAGTTAACTTGGATGGCTCAGGGACCGGCATCAAGTTTCAAAGTGACACGTAGCTCTTGCAGAAGGTCACAGACTTTGGGAAGATAGCCATCCCTCTTTTGTTTTGTTTTGGGTTATTTCAACTCTATCGACAGATTCTCCAGTTCCAGACACTACTGTCTTCATCCAAAGGTTAAAAAATTTTTCAAACAAAAGTATTTTAGGTGTTTTTATTTTAATAACATTTCAAGAGATGACTGAAGAGATGGCTCAGAGCAGACAGTGCTCCCGCAGGGGTTTCAGTTTGTTTCCCAGCAACCAAATGTCAACTCAGAACCTTCTGTACCTTCAACTCCAGGGAACCTGACACTGTCTTCTTGCTCTCTCACACCAGGCGTGGTACACATACATACATGCAGGCCAACAATCATACACATAAAATAAAAAACCTTTTAAGACAAAATAAAATGTCTTACGAGCTCATTTATTCTGACAACACTCTTGGCTGTTTCTCTTGGATTTTTCTTCTTTGATTTTTTAGGATTTATTTTAATATATTGGTAGATTAGCTCTAGTATTGTATAAAATTACACTGTCATGAATTTCAGTGAGGCTAGTTAACACTGGTACAGTAAGACCCACAAAAAGAATCTGGTAATTATATGTCAAGAGTATCATCTTGGTCAGATGGTGATGTGGCACCTTTAAGCCTAGCATTTGGTTGGCAGAGGCAGGCAAGTCTCTGTGAGTTCGAGGCTAGCCTGGTTTTTTAAAAAAAAAAAAAAAAAAGACTATCACCTGGACTCTATCCTAAGAAAGTCAGATTAGTGGATTGGTACGTAACACTTATTCCAAGATTTCAAATGATGACTTCTAAGTGAAGTGGTGTCTCTAAATTTCTCTGAAGCCCATCTCTTTATCACCAGGCCTCACACTGAAGCATCAGAGCACTGCTAAGAAGGGCAGGAGATTTGTTCCAAGAGGAGGATGCTCCTTTTCGCAACAACTACATCCAGCAGGGGCTCTGGAATTCAAAGCAATCATGACTTTATTCATGACTGGGTATTATGGGAGTTGTCACTGCTGCTTTTTAAACCAAGGTGTGCTGAGAAAATGAGGGAATTGAGGAGACGCGAGGAAAAGCAGCTGGGAGAAGATCAGGCTTGAGACAGGGAACAATGGAGGTCTGTGCTGGTGCCCTGCTTAGAACGGGACTCCTCAGCTATTGACATCTGCTTCTTTGCAGTTCTGAAGAAAAAGAGAAGAGCAGCCAGTCTCTCGCAGAAGCCCTTCACAGTCTCCCAGGGATTTATAGTCATGGCCAACATTTTTGTTACAGGATGAAATCCAGCAACCACTCGCAAACTTAGCCACAGAGCAATGGCCAAATTTCACAGTCTAGTTATAAATATCAAGTTGTGGGGTGATTATCCATGGGCTTAGGGTGAGTTGGGTATATTTAAATTACAAATGACATCTTTATTTCCCCTTGTCCCCAAACAAATGTTAACAACAACTCCAAGGTCAAGAGCCCTTCTCTCTAAGGTAGCTGCCACCAACCATAGCTTTCTAGACAACTTGAGTCATTAGTCCTACAGATGTGCTGGGTCTTTGTCCTAAAGATGGTTTGTGGGGGCCCAGTTTTCCTTTGGCCTCTTTATAACACCGGAATGAGGATTCAGCTCCCCTGATTTAGGTCACGGAACTGACTGATGAAATAGTATATTATAAACATTCTCAGTTAGGAGACAGTAGGAGCAAGGTCTCAGCATGCAAAAATAGAGGCAGAACCTGAGACGGGAAATGAGGCGGCAGACAATGACACTTCACAAAACAGGTAACATAGGCAAAATATGTGTCACCCTTTTACGGCGTTGTTACAATGACTTCATCTGCCACAGGAATCTGCAGGTTGAGTAAAGAGAACAATTTGCTTACAAATAAAGATCCCGAGACTCGGGCCAGGCAAAAGCCCATGTTTTCCCATCACCAATGGAGCCGCCGCAGAACCACACAGAGAAGCTGATCTCCCTGGCTCTTTGCTCTCCTCTTTCACTGATGTTGCCAGCGAAGGGCAAGGGCTGCAGTTACCATGAAAGCAAGAACAAGGGACATGGTCGGGTGGAGCTTTCGCTAACTCAAGTAATGTCTGACTGAATAGAAATGTGCTTTGGAAAAAGCCCATCAAGAGTTTACCCACAGGCTTCCAGCCTTCGCTTCACATACAAAAGCCAACACCACCATAAGCTTCAAAGTCAAAGCCCTTGAGTGTAAGTTCCATCCAGTAGGCCAATGGCAACAAAGTATCCCCTGCATCTCTGCTATAGAGTGAATGTTTATATCTCTCAAAGGCTCATCTATTAAAAGGCTTGGTCTCTGGGTGACATTGGGAGGTGACAGTAAGGTGAACACCAAGGGGAAGGACTTTAGGTCATTGGGCAAGACTTTGAAAGGAATTGTGAAACCCCTGTGTGGTGGCTTGAATAGTAATGGCCCCCATAGACTAATGTATTTGAATGTTTGACGTTAGGGACTGGCACTATTAGGAGTGGCCTTGTTAGAGGAAGTGTGTCATTGTGGGGTCCAGCTTTGAGGTCTCATGCTCAAGCTACACCCAGTGTGGTTCACACTCTTTTTCTGCTACCTGTGAATCAAGATATAGAACTTTCAGTTCCGTCTC
This sequence comes from Rhabdomys pumilio, assembly GCA_030674055.1. Lineage (NCBI taxonomy): Eukaryota > Metazoa > Chordata > Mammalia > Rodentia > Muridae > Rhabdomys > Rhabdomys pumilio. Next base: position 21,876,468 of record JANHMN010000014.1, on the reverse strand, counting down.
TAGCACCATATCTGGCTGAATGATACCATGCTTCCTGTCATGATGATAATGGACTAAACCATCGAGACTGTAAGCCAGTCCCAATTAAATGTTTTCCTTTATAAGAGTTGCTGTGGTCCAAAAATGTATACTATGTAACACATCATGACACCGTGCAGCTTCCATGGTGATCCTGTCTGTCTGTCTGTCTGTCTGTCTTCTTTGGTGGTGTGATGGTTTGTATATGCTCAGCCCAGGGAGTGGCACTTTTAGAAGATATGGCCCTATCGGAGTAGGTGTGGTCCTTTTGGAGTAAGTGTGCCACTGTAGGTATGGGCTTTAAGACCTTCATCCTAGCTGCCTGGAAGTCAGTATTCTGCTGGCAGCCTTCAGATGACGATGTAGGACTCTCAGCTCCTCCTGCACCATGCCTGCCTGGATGCTGTCATGTTCCTGCCTTGATGATAATGAACTGAATCTCTGAACCTGTAAGCCAGTCCCAATTAAGAGTTGCCAATGTCATGGTGTCTGTTCATAGCAGTAAAACCTTAACTAAGACAAGTGGGGAGGTTGCATAGGTAGAGGGTGGATATGGAGGGATGGGAAGGAAAGTGTGATTGGGGTGCATAATGTGAAATTTACAAAGACTCAATAAAAAGAGTTGCCATGGTCATGGCGTCTCTTCACAGCAATAGAAACCCTAATTAAGACACTCAACCTCTTTCTCCTGCTTTTTTGCTTTCTGGCCATGAGATGAACAGTTCTGATCTATTACACACCTATAATCCATCTCTACCATGGATCAAAGCAATGAACCAGCTAAATATGGACCAGAGCCTCCAAAACTGTGAGCCAAAAATAAGCATTTTTCTTTATAAGTCAGTTATCTCTAAATGTTTCATAAAAGTAACCAAAAGCTAAAACAACAACAACAACAACAAACCAGTCTTCTGCTATATAGTCCAAAATTTGATAGAAAACTACATCAAGTCAGAATGAAGAGAGTGAAAACATTAACCAGGGTTAGTATTGGTGGTTCACTGAGCTCTCTGAATAAGAGATGAACTGTGAAAATGTAAAGACACTGCTATTACTAGTTGCAACACCAATTCTGTCTCCTGTGCTTTCCTGGGAAACAAATGCTTCTTGGGAAACAATTCTAAGCCCTTGCTGGTCTCAAACTTGAATAGAGAACTTGAGGGCACTTTTCTTATGGAAACACACACCATATACATTGTTTTTATATTGTTTTGATCTCGTCTGTTTTAGCTTCCAAAGTTGAGCAACACACTTGCAGGCAGAGCCAGTGTAGGAGCTGTTCCATGTTGTACTTGACTGTGGCCTGGAAGCTTTGCTGGGGAATGTAGCCTAATTTACCACTAACATGGATACAACAGTTTCCTTGATGTGAAATGCATTCTCCTCCCTGTGTCTTTCTCCAAAGCCATGAAATCCCTCATTCTCTCCAAGTTCAAGTTAGCTCTGCCTCACATGGGTCACCAACTTCATTCTCTCCCTCCAAGAGGAAAAGGGAAGAATTCTGAAGGATTATAAAGTGCTTAAAGAAAAAGAGTCTCCTAGCCTCCTAGTGGAAACAGAAACGCCAAGCCAACTCCAGTGTGCTGATACATGCTATATACCTCAAATTAGACATTGTGGGGGCATTTACTATGTGTAGAACCACATGACTCTTCCATACCGGGGGAATTTTCAGCCTTGAAAGAATATACAGAGGTATAGCAACAGAGCCACCCCTGAAAGAATTCAGTTGATCTGAGAGAGAATATATGGCTAGTCATGCTATGTTGGACCTAAGAGCAATAAGCCCTTGCACTAACCTCAGAGGGTCTGCTCACTGAGAACTGGTGCCCTAAAGTCTTTCTTCCCTTCAACAGAAGTAAGAATATGGGAGCCACACGCCTCTCTCTTCTTCACTATCTGTTCCTTGATGCAATAGCTAATTCTGCTAGTGGCACTCTCTGGTCTCCTTCACAGCATCAAACAGAGGGTGGCCATCCTTCGGACATCTCTCACGCTAAGTTTTTCAAGCTGATATTCCTAAGGGAAGATGAAAAATTAAAAAAGCTTTCTTATGTGCAAATGGAAATGGGAAGACATGGAGACACGATGCGACACCTGCTGGTAAGTGAGTCTTGCTGGGGGAGTCTTTTGACCTGGTTAACATCATCACCAGGGTGCCCGATTCCAATTTCAGTAGCTTGAGAGCGTCCATGAGGCTCGTCTGTCAGGTTTATACCTCACATGATTTTCTTCTTAATGAAGAAAGCAAGCTAGAAATGCCGTGATGCTGTGTGGTTCACCATCCCCTGGAGAACTGTATGCTCATTGATTGTACAGGAAAGCAAGAATGAAATGTGTACATAACTCAGTGTTAATATATACAATACATGTCGATTTGTAAAATAAAATAAAATTCACACTTCAAGGGCTTTTAAATTCGCTGGGCAATACCTACAGCAAGTTTGATCAAGTTACAGACTGCCATCCTGGAGCTCTGCCAGTTCGTCACGACTTGTACCCAACATCCTCCTGGTCATCAGAAGTGATGCGATTGCTGAAGTCTAGGGTTGTAGTTTTCTTCCTGTTGCTGTGATAAATAACAGGACCATAAAAAGCAACTTGGGGAGGGAGGGATTTGTTTAGTGTGCTCTTCCACATCACAGTCCCTCACTGAGGGAAATCAAGGCAGGGACCTGGAACTGAAGGAGGAGCTAAAGAGGAGCACTGTTCACCAGCAGGTTTGCTCCCCCACCATTTGCTCAATTTGCTTTTTATACCACCCAGGACCTCCTGCCGAGGGGTGGTACCACCCCAGTGGGTTGGGCTCTAGAACATAAATAACTAATGAAGAAAACATCTCCCATAGACTTGCCTGTCAGCCAACCTGATGGAGGCATTTTCTCAATTGAGATTTTTCTCTTCCCAGATGACTCTAACCTGTGCCAAGCTCAGAGAAAACTTACAGCAGATCCAGCAGGGCTTTGACTGCAGTTTGCTAGATTTTCCACTGCTTGCCAACCTGTGGTTTAAAATGCAGAGACCCAACACGGTCAAACGGACAGCAGGATCCAGCTGTAACTTCCTTTGCACAGCAGCAGTCTTGGCAACTGTGTGTCCCCTCCCCCCAGCACAGATAATGTGGTTGTCTGTGATCATTAGTTCCTAGTACATACTATTTATTATGAGGCAGATGGGAAGCACTTGGGAAGGAGGCTAGAATACGTTGGTATGTGATGGGGTTTCCTCTTAATTTACAGTACCACATCCTTTTCTCAGTGTGTCTGCCCTTTCACTTACCCTTTGCATGACTTTGTCCTGGAAGGCAGTTCCCAATTTTGAAAATGATATGTACACATGAATCAGTATTGGCAAACAGCCACCCTTAGTCCTCCATATTGAGATCTTTCCCCCAAAGTCCTTGCCAAGAAACCTGCTGTTAGCAATTAAAGACGACCAATGAGGATTTTAAAGAGCCTGCTATCTCAGGATTGGGAGAAAGGGAGACACACTGCAGGCCAGGCTCTTGGATAGCTGCTGCTGGGATGGAGAGTGGAATACAGTGAGTGTACAGAGGAGAGAGCAGCAGAGTTAGCCACAAGTTTATGGCAAACTATAACCGGGGCTCCAGAAGTTGACAGGCCTTGCACAGTTGTCCCTGGGGTGGAGTGAGTGGCCAGGCTCAGGCTGCCAGTAGCATCCAACAGTGACCTCAGTTCAGCAGCTGTCTTACGCATAAACTGTGAGCCATTGACAATTAACACCACAGCTGCTCTGCGGTTGTGCAGTGAAGACTGCTAAGTCCTCAGGGTGATAGGGTGGGGGTGGGGCGGGGGTAGGAGGAGGAATGGTGAGGAGCAAAGACTGCTGGGACCTGGTCACATGCTCTCCTTGGTCAAGGTATCCTTCCTCTGTCTAGTAGAGAGTCTAACTATTTATTTATTTATTTATTTATTTATTTATTTCTCACTTATTTACTTATTTGCTTAAGAGGCAGGGTTTCTCAGTGTGGCCCTGCCTGTCCTACAACTCAGTCTGTAAACCAGGCTCACAGAGATTGGCCTGCCTCTGCCTCCCGAGTGCTGGGATTAAAGGTGTGTGCCTGGATAAATCCAATCTTTTTGCTCTGCCACTTGGCTGAGAAGATGACCAAGTGGCTGTTGGATCAGAATATACCCTCCCTCTCTTAACAACGTGAGAATTGTGGGTGAGGTTTTACATTCAAAAGGCAACTGGATTTACCAAATGCTGCTGTGTCAAGACCATCATAAGCCACATTGTGGTACAAGGCCAGGGCACACTTGGGCACACAACACCCTTCATAGAAGTCTTCTCAGGAGCTGCAGCTTCCAAAGCCTGCCCCTCTGGAGAAATGGCTTGCAGTCTAGACATTGGGAAGTTGCCACTCTTGACTGATCATAATTGTCAGACTGGCGCTTAAAAATTCAATGTTTCTTCTTTTTAAACTATTGAAAAACCACACTTTCCCACCATAGAAGTAAAAGCTTAGTAGATAATTTCTCTGGTGACAGCCTAGAGCTGGGACATGTTTCAGTCTGGCTTTCTCATCTGTGAGGCCCGAGGCCCCCAAGGAAATACTTTACATTCTCGGGGCCCTGGATTTCTCAACCTGTGGGATGTCTGGGGAAGATGAGTCTTGCACACTGAAATGAGTCTTGTCACAGAAAGCTGGAGCTGGAACTAAGCACAGCAGTCATGTTCTCCAATGGCCACATGATCACGTGGCATCCTACAGATGTTAAAGGCCTTGCTAATGATAGCCCAGACGGACAAGGACAAAACACCGGCCAGCAGCATCCCGCCATCTTGCTCCTCGGCCAATGAGCCTGCACCTGATCCTCACCCAGAACACATTCTCACGATGCAACACAGGACAATGACATGTGCTGCTTGGTCCCATAGAGCCTTTGAGAAAGCATGTAATGCTGGCCAGTGATTTGAGCCTATGCGCTGGAAGCAAAGCACTCTTCAGATCTGAAGGACTATTGTTGAAAATCTGTTACCTGAGTCATTAAGCCAAAACCCCACCTTGGGATCCAGGAGAGAGGAGGGAAGTAGCTCATTGTGTGTTGCTAATGCAATTTCTGAGCATGCACATCCATCTGGGTATGTGGCTGTCACAGAGGAGGCAGAGGAAGGGGGAGAAACAGAACCTTTTAAAAAGCAAATTACTGTGCCACATATATTATATTATTCCCTGCCCTGCTTCTTTAATCAGCCTAAATTGAGAGCTCTTGTAATTCCCTAGAATCAGTGCATAAGCTCTCGGCATGCTCGAGTGCTGCAGGGCGTGCAGTTTCCTTCTGTAGGTATTCATTTCCAGAATTCCATTACCTACCCACACGTGAGTCACTCCCTCCCCTGCAATCCGCTTTAACGCCCGCCCACTGAGAGAGAGCACAGAAAACACTGCGCTTCTTCTTTTGGTTTGTTATGGACTTTTCAAAGTGACAGGAGAGAGGAGGGCCCGACAGGGTCCACCTAATGAAGCCGCAGAAGACATGGAAACATCTGATCCTTCTCCATTTCCCTTGCCAGGAGGTGCCCTGAGACTCTGCTGTATGCTTCAGGAAGTCTGAGGAATCAGATGGGGATAAGGACAGTGGCTGAGAGAGAGTGGAGATGGGAGAAGTTGTTTCACAGGAGGATAGAAATCAGAAGTGGAGGCTACCAAGAAGCATCATCCCATGAACCCTGTGCAACATGTGTCTCTGGTAGGTACAGCAGACCTGGGGCTGGAGAAGTCACACAAGTGTGCAAGCGCATTTGCTGTCTAAGCCTGATGTCCCGGTTAGTTTTGTTGTCATCGTGACACACCTGAAAACAGGGAACCTCCGCTGAAAATTTGCCTCCAACAAATTGGCCTGTGGGTGTGTCTATGGGTGTTTTCTTAATTGGTAGTTGATGTAGGTGGCCCAGGCCCCTGTTGCAGATGGGCATGAACTGTATATAAAAAGGTAACGGAGCAAGCCAGGGGAGCAAGGCAGTGCGCAGCCTTCTTCCATGATTGTTGCTTCCAGTGCCTGCTTTGGCTTCCCTTGGTGATGGACCATAACATGTAAGATAAAATAAATCACTCCTCTCCAACTTGCTTTTAGGTTTTACCACAGCAACTGGACTAGAATACTTGTGGACCTGAGTTCAGATCCCAGAACCCACATGAAAAGCTGAGATTGTATCTGCTATCCCAGCAGAATCAGGAGGCTTGCCAAGACTTGCTGAAGAGCCTAGCTTCAGGTTTAGAGAGACACTCTGCCTCAAGACGGCAAGGCAGAGACTGATAGATCAGGACACTGGATGCCCTCTTCTGACTTCCTCAAACATACATACGCACATGCAAATGTGTATGTTCCCTTTCCCAGCACACATGCATACATACATCACACTAACACACCCATTCTGTCTCACACATCACACACATACATACACACACACATATACACACACCTACACACAAACATACACATACACCAAAATAAAATAAAATAGAAATCTGTTTCTATGTTTGTTCTTCTTATCTAACTCTTATGTTGTGGTTCCAAGGTCTGCCTCTCCTCCTAGAGTATCTGGATGCTGGTCTGGCTGAGAGCAGGTATGGGGTTGGGTTGGTTCCTCTCCAAGAACTTTAGTGTTACAGCTCTTTTAAGCAAAGGCCTTCTCTAACAATCTTTAATGAAGCAGCCTTTCTGAGACGATCTTACCTTATTCATACTTCTTTGTTCCTGGTGGGCTTGAATGCAGACACTTGATTCTGGGTGAACTAAGGGTCACATAGTTTTGGGGAAGGGGGTGAGGGGAGAATAGCCAATGCTGCTCCATCTCCAACATGGTTGTCTATAATGTTTATTTTATGTGCATATGTGTTTTGCCTGAATGTACATCTGTAAACCACTTACATGCCTGGTGCCCATCCCACAAATAAATAGTTTTAAAAAGAAGAAAAGGGACTAGAGAGATGGCTCAGAGGTTAAGAGTGTTGGTTGCTCTTCCAGAGGACCTGGGTTCAATTCCCAGCAACCACGTGTCAGTTCAAAACCATTTGTAACTCCAGTTCCAAGGGATCCAATAGCCTCTTCTGCTTCTGTGGGCACTGGGCACACACATAGTACCCAGGGGTACATGCAGACATAATAGATACACATAGATGATAGATGATAGGTAGATAGATAGATAGGTAGATAGATAGATAGATAGATAGATAGATACATACATACATACATACATACATTCATACATTCATACATTCATACATTCATAATTCATACATACATGTGTGGTTTTGTGTGCGTCTGTTTATCTGTGTCTGTGTGTACCATGTATGTATAATGCTCTTGGAGGCCAGAGTATCAGGTCCCCTTTCACGTGCAGCTGAGAGCCACTATGTGCATCCTGGGATCCAGTCTTGGGTCCTTAGCAAGAGCACAGCTCTTACCCCACACCATCTCTCCAGCCCCACGGAAGTTTTTATTTGAATCTTAAAGATAATGTCCTTAACACGTGAGGCTGAAAGACAAGACAGATAGATAGTTTAAGAGTGTTTCCTGTACTCAGAAGCACAGCATCCTGAAAGCACCATCTCAGTCTTGTAGGTTGGGGGGAGGCAGAGGGCAGCCAGTCCCTCCCAACTCAACTGCAGCAGATATTTCCTTAGAACATTAGATCTAGACTAACGTGGACATCACTCAGTCTCGACTGCATAAGTAATTGCATGATCTCAGGCCGCATTTCAGCTTTTCAAGCCTTATTTGACAATTAATACAATGCTTTTATCCCCAGTATTACTGTAAACACTGAAAAAAAATCAACTAAAATCCTATTGTTTCAAATAATACGATCTATTTTGGGGTATGGTTTGAATGAGTCCCCCAGGATTCACGACCTTGAAAGTCTGTTCCTCAGTACAGTAGAATTAAGAGGTAGCAGAACATTTAAGGCAGCCTAAGGGGAGGTAATTAGGTCCTTGAAGGCAGGGCTTTCAGAAGGCTTCAGTGTGAATCTCACAGGAAACCAGTTAGCTCTCAGGAGCAAGTTCTGAGAGATCAAGACCTCCATCCATGATTTCCCTTTGGTGTGTGGCTAGTTCTTTTTCCATCTCTCTTCCCATCAATGAAGCTAATGGGACTTCAACAGATGGGACCCCCAAATCTTAGACTTCTTGGCCTCCCAAATTGTAGTTACACGTACCTCTTTACAAAGCACCAAGTCTCTGGCCCTTTGTTACAGCACAGAAATCAGACTGAGACAGTAGAGATGAAAGAAAGGAGGGAATATTTTTATGAACTCCTGGTTTATCTCCATAGTCAATGGAGATATAAAGAAAGTGGTGAGAATATTCTTCTTAATGATCTAGAAGTTGTAAATCTCTTAGAGAGCAGGAGTCAGGGTGACGCAGGGACCCTGGCAACAACAGTTGTGCCCCATCCTTCTGGAAGATGTGAATGTGTAGGCTGGTTCCCATGGTTTCAGTCTGTGGGGGGGGGTTGGATAGATATGGCCCCATAGATTCATGTTTGAATCCCTGGCCCATGGGGTGTGGCACTATTAGGAGGTGTAGCCTTCTTGGAGTAGGTATGGCCTTGTTGGAGGAAGTGTGTCACTGTGGGGGCGGGGGGAACGAACTTTGAGGTCTCCTCTGTTGGAGCTCTGCCAAGTGTGGAATTCCAGTCTCCTCCTTGCTGCCTGCAGATCAAAATGTAGAACTCCCAACTCCTCCAGCATCATGTCCACCTGGATGCTGCCATGCTTCCTGCCATGATGATAAGAAGCTAAACTTCTGAAACTGTAAGCCAGCCCCAATTAAATGCTTTCTTTTACAAGAGTTGCCTTGGTCATGGTGTCTCTTCACAGCAATAAGACCTTAACAAAGACACAGTCTATGGTCAAGTGCAAATTCCAGAGGGGGGGTGCAATTTCAATGGGTCTCCTTGGGTGAGGCCAACCAAGCATGGGGAGAATTAGGAAAGGCCTCAATGGTCATGGTCATGCAGTAAACCTTTATCTTTGTTGTAGACAAATCTGGAAATGAAGCTTTTGGAAGGAGTGATGCATCCCCCGCACAGAAGCTGCTGCATGCAGATCCAACTCAGAGCCTGGTGTCAGCCGCAGCCATTCTAACCGCCGCACTAGAACAGTCACAATTTCAGTTTCTTTCCTTTGAAGATTTCTGGTTATTCACTAATTGTTGACAATTTTTTATCTTATTGTACACATTAGAATATAAACAAATAAAGAGAGACCATTTTATTCCACTCCATCTCTCTAAATCCTCTTTATGTAATGCTTTACAAACAGTGGTGTACAGAGTACAGTTTAGTTGGTACAATTTGCTACTCTGTACCACAATGGAAACTGCTGTGAATAAAAAGTACCTCGCCTTCCACTGCTCACACCTAGAGATGTAAAGTCTGCATCCATGGAACAGGCTAGGAATTCTGATTTAGTGGAAAATGTTTTTTTTTTTTTTTTAATGTATGGGGGATGGAAAGATGGCTTAGTGGTTAACAGCACTGGCTGCTCTTGCAGAGGACCCATCCATATGGTGGCTCGTAACTCTTTGCAACTCCAGTTATAGAGAAAAGACCCTCTTCTGACCTCCATAGATAACAGGCACACACAAGGTATATATAAATACATGCAGGCAAAACACCCAAAACACACAAAATAAAAATTAATAAACGTTTAAATCTTATTGTGCTTAGTTCTACTCAGTATTTCACAGATCGTCAAGAACAGCTTACCACCACTGATAATTCTGTCAAATGACAGGCAACACTTGAGACCATGTTCAAATGGATTCTGAGAAAGAGGCCACAATAGATGCGCCACCACTGATCAGCAATGTCTGGAATGGACACAGATTAGAGATTCCAGCAGGTGCCTTGACTAGTTGGCATTTCTGGACCCTATTCAAACATAGAAAGAAATATAAAAACTCAGAATCTACAAGATCAACTCAAAGGAATGAGACAAAGTGTTCTAACCTTGACCTCAACTTAGAAATGATTTAGGGGTTAATTTAGAGCAGATCCCATCACGGGATGGACACTTGCCAATGGAAATAATGTCCAGAGAATAATTTCTCTGGCATTACCACCATTATTCTGACTGCTTAAGAGATAACAGGATGAAAGAGATGATTGTCGGGACTGCTCAGATATTTGTTTCTTACTCTTTAAAGAGCTTGCCGAACTGCCACATAGGAGGAGTGTGTGAGTCCATATGTGTAAGTTAGACTCAGATGGAGGACAGAAAATGAAACCAAAAAGGCCTTAAAGGAGAAGCTTTATGTACCTTTCTCACCCATATTGTATTTATTTTCTGGATGCTGTGATAAGTACCTGACAAAAGCAACTTAAGTTTGTTTTGGTTCGCAGTTTAAGGACACCTCATACCATGGTGGGCGGAGCTGGAGGCCCATAGTCTCACTGCATTGGTCAGGGAGCAGAGAGAGAGGCAAATAAATACTAGTGTTTATCTCTCTTTCTCCTTTTTTATTCATTCTGGGTTTCCAGGCCTTGGAGTGGTGCCACCCACATTCAGGGTGGGTCTTCCTACCTCAGTTAAACATCTCTGACAATACACGGAGAGCTGTCTCCAAGCTGTTTCTAAATCTGGCCAAGTGATAATCCAGATTAAACGTCAGTCATAGCCGTACTGATCCCAAGCTGATAGGAAGTGCCACTGTCAGCAGAAGCCTGCTTTGCCTTCTGTCTGCCCGTCCTGCCTTCCTCAGCAAGAGGCTTTAGCATCTGAATTGCCTGGTGATCCACGACAGCTACCAAAATTCCAACTAGTGACTAACTCCATTCTAGCCAGAATCAAAAGAAAGAACAAAGAGACAAATGGATGTGTTTTCCAGCAGTCAACCCAATTTTAAATTATTTTCCAAGAAGCCCCACTTGGTGGCTTTCAATAACACCCACTGGCGACGCCTAACAGTAAGGATAATTAGGAACATATGGCCATCTAGAGAGGAGAAAATGGTTTGGGGGCTGACAGGCCACTAAATGCCTATGACACACTTTTGCCTCTTAGAAGGACGCTGCCACCAAGTCCTCAATGACCCTCTAGATCTTGGGCTCTGCAACATCAAAGATCCAACCCCAGCCCCACCAAGCACCCAGTGTACTTTGAGAAACGTAGAGTAACTGGCCAAGTCAGAATTGATACGTCAGCCTGGCCCCAAAGCCCCACTATGTTTTGAGACATGTACAAAGGGGCCAGTGGCTTAGCTGAGGCAGGAGCTGGGAAGGGGGGGGTTCAAGGCTGAACAGTGACCATCCCAAATACCTTTTACCCAGAACTCTGAGCAAAGATCCACAAGAAACAGCAGAAAAACAGGAGAAAATGGAAGAATATTGCACAAATCTAGTTCATCTCAACCAACTTGAACCAAGAGCATGCCACGAGGGCAGGTGAAGGAAGCTAGATTTGGGGGATTCCAGAGGACAGGGGGTCACGGCAGCACAGAGAGAGAAACCTCAGAAATCCCAGGTGTCTGGCTTATGGGGTTGAGGTGGAGATGGTTCCATTGTACCAAGAGAAGGGGAGATGGAAGAGGAATCTCCATAGAACCAGGATAGGCAGACAAAGGGAAACAACAGATCCAGACAATAGATCACTGAAAGCTGGTTTTTACCCTCTTGTGTGCACAATGGGCATTTTTGGTAGAACTGTTTCTTTTGCAGACTGAGCAACTGGAAGAGAAGAATTCAGGAGAACAAGCAATCTGGGAACAAACTGGCTTTTCTAGATGGCCCACTGAAGTGGGGGGTAGGGGATGCTGTCCTAGCAAGCCATATGGTTGGGACTCTGTGACTATTCTGACCTCTAGGAAAACAAAAACCAATATGAGACTTCTAAATAAGACTTTAAAAATAATCCAAGGGCTTAAAGCTTCTCTTCATTTCTGACCTTAACTATCAGAGCTGTTTGTCCTTCCTCTCTCTGTTCCTTCTCCCCATCTGCCCTGTTTTCGTACCACAACACTGCAGAGCACAGCTGTATTTAGGATGGACTATGGGATGGGCTATTCCCCCAATCCTGTAGTTTTACAAAAATCAGACAGGCAAAACATTCAGAAACATTAGAGATCGGAATTGTCCTGCTGAAGACGGGCTGTCGGGGCCACAGCACAGCCCCGACTCTCTGGATTACCTGCACAACTCAGTTCTCCAGACTTTATTTTGCTAATGGTTATTTTTTGCCAGCATTTTTCCATCCAATTACTGTTTTATGGATGTTTTACGAAGTTTCTGAAACAGGGACACATTTGATTTATGCAGTGGATCGTAACATCAGCCCTTGCCTCAATTATGACTCAGAATTTCATATGGGAATGTTTAAGACAAATTTTCCTTGTCAATTAGTTTTTGAAAACAGAGAATTTAAAATCCTGAGTCCTAAGAGATCCACAGTAAACTATGAGAGGGTGGTTTAGGGGCTGCAATATGTAGTCCCTCTTCTTTGCCTACTTATTACCAATCCCCTACCTCTCCCTCACCAAAAAAAAAAAAATCTTGCTTTTATTAAAATATTTCAGTAATATGCTGTTGTCTGGTTTTCCCCCAAATTAAATTACAACCTGATGGACTTGTCCTATTAAAAATTTTCAAAGCCCTGACAAAATTCAATAATACTGGAAATAATAAAATATACGAACCCAGATTGAATAATGAAGCAGAAAGGAAGCAGAATACCCAGAATGCCACAGGCTGCTGTTTCTCAGCACCCACGTTCTAGTGACTCACAGTCTGCTTCTGCAACAATGCCTGTGTCTTCAAGGACTCGCTGCTAATTTACTTTTGGTTCCTTTCTGTTTTCTTAGAATTTATGGCTCACGTGTTGCTACAATGAAGCGATTCCTGGACTCTGTCTGTCCCGGTTATGCTGGCCATTAGTGAGCCTTGTTTTCAACGAAGAATCTTAAACACTTGGGGATGTAATTGTCCCCACCTCATTAATTTCCTAACGAGTAGAATATTACTCCTAACATATTGAGATGTCGAGGCAGCTTTTTATTGTTTAGGAATTGTGGGTTAGGCCTTGTACCCATTCATTTCCCAGTCAGAGTGTGAGAACCTGGGAGAGGCACCCCTCCAGGCCATCAGCATGTGTCAGGTTGTGCAGCCCACATCTTTTAGAGCTGGCGGGAAACCTAGAGATTTGTAGAACTGTTTAGTACTCTGAGCTCTCAGGTCTGCCTCTGATGCTCCTCTGAGTATCACTGGACGTGTGGTCTTCTTTATTTCCTGGACCCCTTCATCTAACAAACTTTCTAAATAAATAATCCCTGATCTACTAATAGAACAAATATCTTACTCAATAGGTCGATTTATAAGACAGAAACAAATACCATTTCAAAATTTTTGATCCAAATTTCCCAACACATTTTTAGCGTTTCAGAACTTTAGTCTAAACATAGCCATATTCTTTTCCATAGGCATATACCATGTAGCCCTCGAAGCAAAGTCTATTCTATATTTATGAACCAAATCCAGCATCCAACCAGGGAGCCAGGCCTGTGCCCTTATAACTCCCAGGCTAATAGGAAATGACATTCAGATCAATAACACTGCCAAGAATCTCAGCACTCTCAATGTTCAAGGGATCATTTTCAAAACATAGGTATAAGCAATAGCATACTGTGCACTCCCATTGAAGACACAGACGTGATTGTTGACTGTGATGTTTTGAATAGGTATGGTCCCCATAGACTCATGTGTTTGAATGCTTGGCCCATGGAGAGTGGCACTATTAGGAGGTATGGCATTGTTGGGGAGTTGGTGTGGCCTTATTGAAAGAGGCGTGTCACTTAGGGTGAGCTTTGAAGTCTTAGAAGCTCAAGCCAAGCCCAGTTACATATTGTCTCTTCCTGCCGCCTGCAGATCCAGATGTAGAACTCTTAGCTCCCTCTCCAGCACTGTATCTGCCTGCATCCCATCATGTTTCCTGCCCTGACAGTAATGGAATAAACCTCTGAACTATAAGCCACCCACAATTAAATGTTTTCCTTTATAAAAGGTGCCATGGTTGCCGGGCAAAGGTGGTACACTCCTTTGAGTGCAAGACTCAGGAGACAAAGACAGCCAGATCTTTGTGAGTTCAAGGCCAGCTTGATCTACAGAGCAAGTTGCAGGACAGACAGGGCTATACAAAGAAACTCTGTCTCAGAAAATCAAAATAAAAACTAACCAAACAAACAAAAAGAGCTGCCGTGGTCATGGTGTCTCTTCACAGGAATGAAACCTTAACTAGCTGGGCGGTGGTGGCACACGCCTTTAATCCTTTAATCCTAGCACTTAGGAGGCAGAGGCAGGCGGATTTCTGAGTTCGAGGCGAGCCTGGTCTACAGAGTGAGTTCCAGGACAGCCAGGGCTACACAGAGAAACCCTGTCTCAAAAAACCAAAAAAAAAAAAACCAAAAACAAAAACAAAAAACAAAAAAAAATGTAACTAAGACAAGAATATACAGTATGTTCATGTTTTGTGGAAAGACCTGTTCATTTCATCTATAGCCTGAAACTTCTTTTAAAAATATTTTTAATATAAGATTCTCCGCAGGCTGGAGCACATACTAAAGGAAGTCTTTATCCATTTTCTTATTGACTCTAGATTGTTAACAAGTACATCCATTCCCGTGACATCACTATCAACCCAGTTCTCCAGCTATCACTAAAAGACTTACCATATATTATGGGCAGATATTCTTACCTCTCTGCTTATATAATCATTTTAATTTATTATGGAACTAATATTCAGGAACATGAATAACCTGCTCAAGACCACACAGTCTAAAACAGACCAGGCAGGTACTCAAAGTTAATTCTGTCTGCTGTGGAACACAAATACATGTGAATTCGTGAACCCAATCTGATTGGAGGAGTTAGGTGAGTGCTGTCTTTAAACCTTCTAATGCTTGTCTGCCCCTTTTCACCATAGGATGGTGTCTCTCACTTGATGCTTTATAGTCCCACTAGATACACGTTTCCCAACCTGTGGGTCAGAAAACACAATGTCAGGATATCTAATTTCTTCTTGTTGTTCATTTGCACACTACTACCTAAGAAACTGCAACCACCAGAAAACAAACAAACAAAAAAGAACAACAAATAACAAACCACCCTGCCTCTCAGAGCCCTAGCATTTATATACCCTCTGAAGAGTCCCCAGAATTCCAACTGTCACAGAATCAGAGAAACTATCTGCTCCTGGCAAAATCATGCCCCTGTTAGAGCACGAGGCAAATCATAGTCAGCTGCTGTGTACAATCTGAAGCAGCCCCATGTCTCATACCTTAGATTAAAATGGAAACATAGTCTTATAATATTTTTGGTTTTTAAAGAAACCAAAATTCTCACTATAAGCAAATTCTCTCCAACTGCAGCTTCCTTTCCTACCTTAAAAAAGTGTGTGTGTGTGTGTGTGTGTGTGTGTGTGTGTGTGTGTGTGTCGTCCCAGATCTTCTTCCTATACTCAGAATCAACAGAGTAGTTTTAGAGTCATGCTCATGCTTGGGCCTCTATGTGGATCCATTGAGTCAATCTTCAGAGATAGAGCCCAGGGACAAACATATTAAAAGTGCTCAACTGATTGTAGCATTCAGTTATCCAAGGTTGACTGAGTAACATTAAATACTATAATATTCAATGCAATTGAATAGTACCTATTAAATAAGATATTTATTCTGAGTATACTTCTAGGCCTGTGATGGGGGCCAGCAACCACCTTCTAATACTAAGCTAATACTTAGCTATGAGTTTTTAAGAAAAACATTGATAGACAGCTTTTAGGTCTATCCATCTTCTCCTAGAACTGCTATGTAATTTTATTGCTTGGTTTCTTAGCCCTTCTGATTTTGTGATGTGTGGTGTTTCTATTTGGTTTACACTTTGCTCTATTTTCTAAACTTGGTATTTTCTGAAGGGTGATTTGCAAGCTGTCTACATCAGAGCCAGCTGGTATGATTCTTTAAGAAAATGAAGATTCCTAGACCCACTAAAGACAGCAAAGCTCTGCCTGGAGGGAATGGCATCTGGGAGTCATGTCTTTATCAAATACCTAGAGTGTCAGGTCAGCAGCAAACGGTCCAAGGACTTGGTTACATTACACTGATTGTATGATACTCATTAGGACACCACTGCCCTCAACATATATGACAGATTACTAAACACATTGCCTTTGTGAAACATACAAAACATGGGCTTGCATTCTGTTCTCATTTATTTTCTGTTGTTGTGATGAGATGTCCTGACAAAAAGCAGCCTAAGGGAGAAGAAAGTCACAGTGGCAAGAGCTTGAAGCAGCTGCTCAAGAATGAAGAAAGAATATACACATCCCTGTTGCTCATTCACTGCTTAGAACTCAGCTAGTTTTCTCTACTCATACAATGCAAGGCCCAGCCAAGGGAATGATGCCGCCCACAGTAAGTTTGGTCTTTCTACATTAATTAATAAGGTTAAACACACACACACACATACACACACACACACACACACACACACACACACACACACACACACACCAGCACA
Source organism: Rhabdomys pumilio (assembly GCA_030674055.1). NCBI lineage: Eukaryota > Metazoa > Chordata > Mammalia > Rodentia > Muridae > Rhabdomys > Rhabdomys pumilio. The sequence continues at coordinate 21,859,921 of JANHMN010000014.1, read as the reverse complement.
CCTCTAATTTAAACTCTTTACTTGAGAAACAGTTTAGTGTGTGTTTGGTTTGGTTTTGGGTCCCCCTTCCTTTTAATGATCTCAGCTAAATCGTAGAGAATTTGAGGTCAGGATCAATGGGCCCTGCTAAGCTTCTTTATAGATAGGTTTAACACAGAGGAGATTCTCTTCTGAATAAGCCAAGTGTCTAGGTATTGGTTTAACCAGGTACAATATTTTAAAAAATACAGCTTTTAAGTGTAATAATTGGAACTATTACAAATTATGTTGTTAGGTGTATTAGTCTTTTGCTTTTGAAATGCTTAGTGTCTTGAATTGGTTTATAATTCTGTATTTTTTTGCTGAATTTGCTAAATCAATTATTGATATTTTTCAAAGCTCAACCTACAGACTGTCTATTAGACCCAGCTGGTTGGATTCTTTGAGAAAAATGAGGAGCCCAGCAAATGCCATGGTACATGCTTGTAATCCCAGCACTCAAGTGGACACCACAGGTTGCTAATTTAAGCCCAGACTGAACTATATATAGACCTTGTCTTGGAAAACCAAAACTCAAACAGAAGAGGAAGAGCAGGGGGTGGGTCTCAGACTCACCTGAGCCCTACTGGATCTCATGAACCAATTATTATGTTTGTGTGGGAGGATAATGGACCTTAGAAGATTAATTTAAAGATTTATTATTTTAAATTTATTGGCATGAGTTTTTTGCCTTTCTGCATATCTTTTGCTTTGCATGTGTGTGCCTGGTGCCCATAAAGACCAGAATCGAGTGCCAGATTCACTGGAACTGGATTGTGGATGGTTAGGAGTCACCATGTAAGTGCTAGTAACTGAACCTAAGTCCTCTGCAAGAACAGCAAATGCTCTTAACCACTGAACCATCTCTCCAGACACCTAGAAGCCCAATGTGACAACATCTAACCCAAACTACCAAACTCAGAGCTTAGCTGTGGTCCCTGAATTCTTAGAAAAGCTGCTTAGTGCCTATTTCATAACCATTATGATGTTGTATAAAATTATTTACAGTCTCATACAAAGGCTCCATTCAGTGTAAAAATCAGCCTCTTACTACATTAGCACTTAAGTGACTTGTATTGGAAAATTCAGAATTCAGTTGTGATGTTTTCTGGCAGGGAGGGTTCGCTGCAGTCAGTCAGGAAAGAGGGTCCAGGTACACACGTGCAAGTGTTCACATGTTCTCAGTGTCATGAGGTGTGCCCTTCCCCCAGGCCTAAGCAGGCCTGCAAGTCATTGACCACAACAAGACCAAACAACAATAGGACCTAGAAGGAGGCATTGCCTTGCCAGTCTTGGCGCCCTGAGGTCTGCTACAGAGCTAAGAAGAATGGACTGCCTGCTGAGCTAGCCTTGACACCTTCCAGACTACTATCTCCTCACCTAGCCTCTGGGTGGTACCGACTCTGGGGGGTGGGGCTTCCCCTTTATCTGTGGAAGCAAATTATTAAACTTCGGGCCTTGATCAGAATATTTTGTCTTGGCCTCACGTTTCTCTCGCCCTCCTTCCTGTTAATCCCTAGGCTTCATCTCAGGAGAACCTGGTGATCGTGGCTGCAGGCAGCTACAATGAGGCAGGTTTCCCTCTAGAACCCTCAACCTGTGGGCTGTGACCCCCTCTGGGGCATGGCATGTCAAATATCTTGCACTTCAGATATTTACATTACAGTTCATAACAGTTCAAAACTACAGTTATGAAGTAGCAACAAAATTTATGGTTGGGGGTCACTGTGACATGAGGAACTGCATTAAAGGGTTGCAGTATTAGGAAGGCAAATTTACATGGAGTGTTTTCCTTCCTCCTCTGGTGGTGTGATGACTGCTAATCTAGTGGGGAAGATTGGCACAGAGCATCGATGACGTCGCCACTCTGGGTGATTTGAACAGAGGCTGGCTTCCCCAGACGGTGACCAGCTATCCCCAGCTGCTCTATGCAGTCAGATGCTCCTGTGCGTAGAAATTCCAGGGGAGTTTGTGTTTTCTGAACAGAGTCTCACATTTGCTTTACTTACCATGAGACTCGTAATCAAGATTCCCTGCTATGCCAAGTGCACTTCCAAACGCACTGCTCTTGTCCGGCAGCTTCCCTGTCATGCATGCCCCTGGCTAGCTCACAAGCACTGCAGACAAACAGCACCTGGCTTGGGATCCAATGACCTCATTCTCCTGGACAGAGAAAAGACCTGGCCTGCCAAGTTCCTAATCTGACTTTTAAAAATGTCATGGTTCTAGTCTTCAACACAACCATGAAAGCTTGATTCACTTCAGGGCTCACATGGTACTCTGGAATATTCCAAAGCAAGGGGAAGTATAAATAATTTCATAAAACCATGCTTCCTAGAAAAGAGCGTCCATCATGTGCAGTGCAGACAACAGTCGTAGAACTGTGCACCGTGCATTTCGCAAATACTTCTGCGTGTTATTCTGTTCGGTCCTCACCGTGAGTCAGAGAGGTGGTATCTTGTGTCACAGAAGGCACTGGGACACATAGTAAGTACATTGAAGCTAGTCATGGCCAGAAGAGCAATGTACCCAACATGTCAGACTTCAGAGCCTTTCTTTCAACCACATTGATGGACCAGGGTACTTTTGTGATAATAAAATAAATAAGGTTGCATTGACATTTACTCACGACTAGCCACGTAATAAATTACTTGGACACATTTTTACAGGCAGTATTTCACTCAATCCTGTATCCAATATACCATTATTTGGCAGACTGAAATAGGGTTAAGGAATTTGCCCCTGGGGTCACAGGAAGACTGTAGGAACTGGAAGACTCACATTCTGAAGTGACTCTGCTCTGCCAGTCAGTTTCCACCGCTGGGGTTGCTGTGTCCTAAGAGCTGTAAGAGGATGGTCCAAAGTAAGCGTTAGAGCTTCTTAGAATGCTATGTTGGAGTTCAAGGTAAGTGGGGGAGGTGGAGTGAGGGAAGGGGAGGGATTCTGCAGCCAAGGCACAGAGCAAAGCCCGTTTCTACTGAGTAACCAGTAGCACGCTGTGAGGCTGAGACTGGAAGAGATACAAGAGTAACAGCACCAAGGACCGGAACAATCAGTAAAGGGTCAAATGTAGCCAGGTAGATACAACAAAGATTACCTGACAATGAGCATATCCAGGGCTGTCAAGGGAGACAACAGGCTCCAAAACAAGAGACCCTCACTGAGACTAGAAGGATAACTGTGGGAAGACATCCGTGGGCTAGATTTTGAAGCTTTGGTGTGTAGAATGAGACACCATAAACAATGTGGAGACAACATAGTGGACAAGCCTGTGGACTGATAGGGGAAGCACAACTCTTCCCATATCCCTCCTCAGACTCAGGATCTAAGTTAGCCAATCATGATGGGCCTGATTTCTGAGCTCTTCCCCTTAGGGATAGAGAAATCAGTGGTCACCAGCACAAAGCTAACACATCCTTTTTCCTTCAGCTCCCCCTACTTTGACAAAGCACAGCCAGCCACTGAATGCATTGAAGACTTCTGTCACAGGAGCGCCTTGACTCTGATTATCACCTTCAATAAAACATGTCTCACTCTGTTCTCTCTCCTTCCATCTCCCTGGACACCCACATAATCATCCTTATGTAAACAAAGAGGCTTTGAAGTCACCAGGAGTCCTGGAAGGCGGAGGGAGATGAGAAGGAGCTGCGGGCTCCCTGATGTGAACTGGAGACTGGAGATCTTTCATAATCTCCATTTGTTTTTGTGACTGTGAAAGGAACAAGTGTCCACCATGGAAAAATACATGAACACATCCCGGAAACAACTATTATCCAACAGAGATCAGCAAACGTGATATCTAGTTGAGAGTGTTCTGATGTACAACGTACATGGCATGCAGCTTCCTTGCCTGGCGTTTTTCCCTCGGCACAGACTGCATGCATACTCACTGTGAGCATCTTTAGTGACTGGATACCAGCCCATCGGAGTTTCCTACTGCCTTCCTAGTAGGCTGCCTGTTTAACACTCTGCCTCCTCCGTTTCCTCCTTATGCCTTTGGATATTCAAGATGTTGGTTCTGAGACCCAAACGACTCTGCTAACTTAAGCCAGAGAAAAAGAAACTCTGGTTTTGGCTTGAGCTTAGTCACTAACTCCCCGAGCAGCTGTGGGCAATCACTTCTCCCTGTGTGTCATATCCCACATCTGCCATATCACACTGTCCTGTTTAAAGCAGAACAATACAGCCATAGAGAAAGTTCCACCTAGTAAGCCGTGGTAGCCCTGAACTGCCTAGCCCAGCCTAGTGTGGGAAGAACTGGTCATTCCTTTTAAGTGACAGGCACCCGCCCTCCAACCTGTGACAGCTATTGTGCAAAGCACAATACTGACTTTTTTTTTTAAAGCTGACTCCTCTCAATATCCCGATATAGTAAGAATTATTATAATTCTCATGTGGTGAGAGAGAAAGCTAAGTGTCAGAGGGATTAAATAAAGTAACGGAGACTAAACATGTAAAAGAACAGGGTGAGTTGCAGCAGCAGGAGGCCTTGCAGGCTGCCTACACCCTCCAAAGGAAAGCTCTCTTCCCCCTGAGACTGGGCTCTGGAGCCATACTCAGTGAGAGAGAGTACTTGGCCTGCTGCCTTTCAACACTAATCAGGTTGTCCATTTCAGAAGCCAGTGGCAGTGTGTCCATGAGGAAAATCTGTTCAGTATTCCAATCAAGGGAAGGAAGGAAAGCAGATGTGAGACACGTGGAAGAAAACTCTCTGTGGAACGAGGAAGTCAGGATCCGATCTGGAAAGGAAACCAAGGCCTCCAGCTCAGCCAGTCCTGGCCCTCATTCTCCTGCTTGAGTAATTTAATCATAAAAACACCTGGCTCTGAGCACCCTCCTCATCCTGCCCCCACCCCAACACACACGGGGAGATGGTATTTTGAGGCCTGGTAACCAACACACAGATTCGGATCTATTTTTGTGCCTGTAGACACATCCTTCCACATACCCTCCCCATGCAGAATCTGCTGTGGGTCCCTCCCTCCCACCCCCACACAACTGAGAGCTCACGCAGAGGCCTCAGAATAGAGACACTCCCTCCCCTGACTCCCTCAGCCAGGATGACTCAGGGACTACACAAAGCATGGAGAGACAGGAGGGCTGATCTCAAGCTATGGTCGCTTTGCTTTGTTCAGCACCTTCCCAGTCACCCAGAGCTGAGGGCGTGCAGCTCGGCTCCTGTCAGGTCTCCTTCACATCCAAGGGATGCTCAGGCATTATGGAGGAGGAAGATGTTGGGGACAAGATGGTGAGCGATGCGAGCGTCCGTATCAGGACAATACATTATCTAGTTCAACGGCCCATGTGGCTAACGGGCACTTGAAGAATGGTTAGCCCAATTCAGAAGTGTTATATTGTTAAGTACCTTTCAGCTTTCAGACATTTTGTATAGAAATATAGATGTGCACATTTATATGTTAGATACACATATAAACATATGTGTATATGCATATACCATACACATAGACACATGCATATATACACATGTGTGTATATGCATATACTATACACAGAGACACATGCATATACAGTAATATTTTTAATTGTTAAAAATATAGTATGTTGGGCATATTGGATTAAATAAAATATACTAAAATCAAGTTTACCTGTTTCTTCTCACTTTCATAATCTGAATACCAGGAAACCACTCAGCTGCACATAAGACCTGTGTTAAACTTCTGTTGCTGTGATGCTAAAGTTGTCAGCATTTTGTCAACCTGAGTATGGAAGCCAGACATGGGTCTGCTGCTTCTGTTTCTACAGCTGGAGGCCACTCAGCCCCACCAGCTCCTGTTTCAGCAGGTCAGTCATTAGAAATCCAGATATGTTCAAAATAACCATCCCAGCATGCAACTAGGGCACTGTCTTTTTCACATTTCTTTAAAGTCTAGCCTCCTACCCCTCTCTCTGTCCTTTGCTGAGATGCACTGGAAGGGAGACCTACTGCCTCCACTTTCAAAGACTCTCTGTCCTTCCAGAGGACATGTCCCTCCCAGATGTCGCACCCTATGTCCCCTTGTCCTTCTCACATTCTAAGTCAGAAGAGAAAGTTATCCAGAAAGACTCCATCCCCAAGGGACATGGAGGACATCCCTTGCTGTAGTAGCTCTGGGTACCTAACATGAATCTCCTTTGTCCACACCTCATAGTCCTTTGTCATGTTGGACTTTGAGAAATGATGGTACTGTCCTCCAACAGATGACAATGCATCTTTCTCCCAGCCCCTCCTACCTGTAGACCCTCGGGGAACCCTGTCCTGGTGCACACTGCAGCCTGAGATGTGAGGATCACTGAGACCATGTACCTCAAATTATGATTGGCTCTGGGCCACATCAGCATTATCAGATATGCAGATTCATAGGTATGATGCCATGTTTTCAAAAGAAGGATCTGGTGAGCTGGGAATATAGATCTGATAAGATCCCCCAAGCGGATGACGAGCACACTGCAGTTGTGGACATACTGGCTTCTAAACAACACTGTGGTTTGCTTCAAAGTAACCAGCCACTCTCCGTTGCAGGTCTGTCATGTTCCCTTTCACCCCCCAAAAAACCAGACCTGATCAATCAGACCCAGCATCACCCTGGCCAGAGTGACTGGTTCAGAATTTGTTTCTTCTAACACAAGACAATCCAGTCACAACAAAGAAAAAGGAATTTAGAAGTGCAGCCCAAGTAACGTGAGGAGGAAGCATGATTATTAACGCTAATTTCACAGTCGGGCCTGGGAACATGTCTCCCCACTCCCTCCTATCCTAACCCCAAATGTGAACGAGAGAATCTCACCTGCAACCTCCGCACTTGACAGTGTGCACCTGTGTGACAGCCCAGCACTGCTGGCAATGAGGCACAGTAATGGACAACTTTAGGAACAGAGGAGTCTTGGGGTGTCAGCAGCTGAGGCACTAAGGGTCTAGGATCCAAGGTGGGAGGCTCTCTATTCATCAGCAAGGTGCTGGCCCAGCTTCTGTGGGGCAGACCCAGTGTGTTTAGATTTGGAGAAGCAAAAGGAAAAAGAGGGGAAGGCTGGTAGGGAAGAGTTTGGGGACATAGATTTGAAGTCTCAGGAAAGAACTATTATTTGGTGACTGAGACAGAATATTGGCTTGGCTAGAGAGGCTCAGTAGAACCTGAAGCTGAGGCTTACACTTTGGAAGAGAAGAGTACATCCTTCAAGAATGTAACCATCGCTGGAGAGCTTGAGAGAAAACCTCTTCAAAGAGAAATTTTCCACCCTCCATCTGTACCTGCTATTACCTGGGCTCATAAATAAGCTCTTAAATTCACTCTGGAATAAAAAAAAAAAAAAAAAAAAAAAAAAAAGACCTAGTCAGAGACTTGTGTGTATGAGACCAGCCTTCGTGAGGACTCTGTAAGGCAGAAGCAAAAGATGTGGGGTCACACTCTTGATCCTCTTTTTTTAATCTATGACCTATGACACAAGTCACCCCAATATCCAGCTGAAATAAAACTACAAAATGACTGGGTATGGTGATATACACCTGTGACCCCAGCATATGGGAGGCTGAAGCAGGAGGATTGCTGCAAGTTTGAGACCAGCTTGAGCTACATAGCAATACTATCTCGGAAGGAAAGGGAGAGGTAGAGAGGTTGAAAGGAAAGGAAGAAAGAAAGGAGGCAGAGAAGGGGGAAGGGAAGAGGAGGGAGAGAAAGGAAAGAGGAAGACGGTGAAGAAAAGAGAAGGGAAAGGGAAAAGAAAACAGAAGGAACCTCAGAAGATGGGCTTTAGTCGTATGAGCTCTGAGCCTCTTTAGCTGTGACAGATGCCAAAAATCCCTGTGGTATAGAGTGGATGAAAGGTACCAAGGCCTCTCTGGGCCTCTCGTCACAAAATACTGGCCTGGGTTTGCCTGCCTTTTGTCCTCTTCTGTCTCCTGGAGCTGACCACAGCACAACATTTGCCTATTAAGGCTTTGGAAAGGGCCACATCTGCACAGATGCAGACATCTCTTCCCTGGGCCAAAGGCCATCCCGCTTCCTCCAGGATCAGGTGCCTCAAAGAAATGTAGGATTTCCTTCTCATGGACGATGGGGACCTCTGAGCCACAGCCTTTCTTACTCTCCAAAGAGAGAGGAGTGTATGTAGCCTCTCCAGAAAGACATGGGTCTACTACTACTCAGTCATCAAGGCTGGGACAAACTGTGCTTCCACCGGTCTCCTGTGAGAGCCAGGATGGTGAAGATGGGACTCTGACAGGCTGAACCTTTCTTGTCACAGCTAAGGGGATGGGGAAGCTGCAAGGGGAAAGGGTTTTGAAGATTCTTGCCTGCTGGCCAAGGTCTCTGAAGAGCTCGGAGATTTCAAACCACTATATAGACAACTCCATGAAAAGCCACAGACAAAGGCAGAACTTGAAAGAGCTGAGAAAAAGGATTTGATGAATCCCATCCATAGATTGTTAGCTGCGAGACTCTTGGGGCTTAAAAATTGCCTTAGAAACCAATCATGGCTATGGGGGTATCACCTGCCTCCTGGTAGACATAGTCAATATTTAATGAGCCTTGAGTTACAGGCTATAAGGTGAGAAGTTATAGAATGCAACTCTGCAACCGTGAGACTCTACTTACTGGTACTCAACTATACATTTAAAATGGTTGTACTGGCAAATCTCATGTCATATGTGTCTTAACCACAATTTAAAAAATAATTTTAATTGTTTTTATTTACTTTTTATACACATGAGTATTTGCCCACATGTATGTCTGTACATCGCATGCATGCAGTGCCCAAGGAGACTAGAAGAGACTGTCAGATTCCTTGAGATGGGTATTTGTGCACCACACACATGCTTGGTGTCTCAGAGGCCAGAAAAGGAAATTGTGTCCTCTGGAACTGAAGCTGACTGAAGTTTATAGACCACTCTCAACTGCCATGTGGATGTTGGGAATTGAATTGAAGTCCTCTAGAAGAGAAACTAGTGCTCTTAACTGTTGGATAGTTTTTCCTAGCTTCTAAATAATAAACATTTTAAAAGAGAGTGGCGGTAGATGAAGTCCACAGGAATCAGGCTTTACAGATCCCATCCCACGCGCCCCATTGTTCCAATGGTAAAACCACAGTGTCACCAGGGACACATAAGGCAGGCTGGTCCTTGGCCCTCTAACCGGAGGAAGGAAAAAAGTCACTAAGAACCTCCAAGATGTTACTTAGGCCTCATCTAGAGCCCCAGTGATGCTGATTCTAGGCGCTGGTCCTTCTTGACCTGGGTGATTGCCTGATTTATCTGAGACCATCTTTTGAATTGTACACGTACAATCCTGCTGGAGAAAAATCAAAAGAGAAAGGAAATTGGTCCCAGGGAAAACCTGGCCTGCTTCATAATTGGTGCCTCTGGTCACTCTGCCCACTTAAGCCCTCGTCCAGAAAACCTTTCCTGAGTACCACATGTCCAGCACTGCTCGCCTCAGCAGGCAGGCTCTGTTCAGCAGCCCTTCCCAAGCCTCTACGAAGTGCAATCTCCAATACTTCTGATCCTGAAGAGGCACCTGGTGCACTGGGGATCTTTTGTTCATAGATAATGGGAGTGGAGGTTATTAGATAGAGCTACTTCAAAGGCTGTAATATGTTTCTCTTGTCTCCCAAGCACCTCATACATTGCCTAGTGGATGGTCGCTTGTAAGGGATGAATGGGTGGGTTTAGGGATGGGTAGGGAGAATGAAAGGATGGCTGAGTGAATGCTGGAATAGCAGGAGTCTTCATTTGGATTTAGCAGAAGGAGATCCTGAGACAAGGACTCAAGTAACCCAAGGCGACTCTGATGGAAGAGGACAGTGAGCTAGGTAGGAAAGGAAGCCAGGAAAGGATGTGTTACCAAGCTGGATGACATCCGTCTATTTGGAGGATACCATAAAATGTGGCTTAGGACCAGTGAGACTCAGTGGGTTAAAACACTTGGTGCCAAGCTTGACAACCAGAGTTTGATCCTTGGGGCCCACCCACATAGAGGAGAGAACTGACTCACACATTTTACCTTCTGATCTCCATGCGTACACCACGGCACTTGTGTGTATATGTGTGTGCATGCACAATTACACACACACATACACACACACACACAGAGAAATATTTTTAAATGCTAGCTTGATTTTAATATGCATTAGAGGTGTCTTACACAAGCTAAAGAGAAAGCTGGGCCTTTAGATTGTGTGTCTCCTTCAGCACTGACTGAAGGCAACAAGCAGCATTTTGGGATGAAAGAAAGAACCTGCCTACAGAGAGACTCTGGAATAGTACATGCTGAGGAGTCAGGGATGGGGTGTCTCCTGCTCAGCAACCTCAGTGTAACACCCACGGCCTTCTCCCTGCAATGGGCAGGGCCCTTTCCTGTAAAAGCACCTAGTCACCCAGTGTTAATTGAGCTCTTCCAGTACTCCCCATCCTTTCTCCCTGCTCTCCTCCCAATTCCCTAAGGGCAACAAGAGATTCCTGGGCCACTGTGAACTGGGAGGATCATTTTGCCCTTCTGCCAACTTGGTAAGGATGACCAACTCATTCCGCAGCACCCACCCAGCACCCTAGAAACACCACACAGTATTGATGAGGTGTCAGAGTAGATCACAGTTCACTCTTTGTGCCAGAGAAAGCTCATTATAGCAGCACTGATCTTGTGAGCTTAACAGAGTGATTATACATCATACATTAGAATAGCAGTGACCTTGGTAAGCATAGAAGACTGAGCCACCATGACTGCTTGTGCCTGTAAGGAGTACTTGGTAGGAGTACTTGGTAACTCTTCATGCCTGGCAGCCATGCCTGTGCCTTTCCAAAACAAGGGACTAAGTAACTAGGTGTGCTCAAGTCTAAGAGAAAATATTAGGGAGTCCATTGAACTTCTGATGCCATATTTCTTACATGGCCCTGTCAATAATAAATATGGTAGGTATTTCTCCTTGGGATTGCTGTCTGTCTCTCAGTTGATGCAAAACCATGGAAAGAAGGATAGAATTCTCGTCCTAATAAAACTTCAGCAGGGCCCTTCTCCTAGTCTTTACAACCATCAGAGTTCAAGAGAGTATCTAAGGTACTGCCCTAAAAGTGGCTCTAGTTTCTCCCCAAATAAGATACCGTGCCCACTTCCCTGGGTATTCACCGTGTTCCTGAGTATACTAAAGACTCCCTGAAGCCTGTCAGTTATAGATAAGCTAACAAAACTCTTGCCAATTTTGTTAATAAATATTTAGCTTATTTGACTTTGAACTCATTCAGTCAAAATGACACCAACAACCTCTCCAGAAAACATTTCAGAATCAGCAGATGGTGCCTCTGCCTCCTGGAAAGGCCTCTCACTGGGCCTTTTGGGCTTCCCACACTTGGCTTGCAAAGTTCCCCAAGAAGGCAAGGCTTTGACCACCTCTGCATGAGCTGTTTCTCACCCGAGGTGAGCAGTCATGAGGGATGAGGCTGTGTTTCCCTCCGGGACCCAGAGCACACTCATTGTATAGAGGTGGCAGCCCCAAGCAAACCCACTATGTACACTTCAGTCAGGAACATTCAGGGGACATGGAAAACCAGATCACATCCCCATGTTACTTCCTATGTGGTGACTTCAGAGCCAGGAGCCACATGCCTTCAGCTTGCCTCGACTAACTCTCCAGTTTACTAGTTTACGATTTACAAGCAAGAAAAAAATCCTGACTCTAATACCAATTGTCTACCTGAAAAACTCCCTTTGTCCTGAAGATAAAACACTAACTCTTCTGTAGAAACTTCCATGAGTCCCCTTTCCCTTGTCTGAACCCCTACAGCTCCTTATTCTTATCTCTCTATTCAACTGGGTACCAGACTCAACTCTACACAACTGGGTACCAGACTCAACTCCTCTACACAATGTGCCTCTTGCTAGATCTGGAGTTGATATTTGTGGGCAGAAATCATATTACACTCATCTTTGATACCCAATATAGCACCTGATACATGCCAAGCACCTAAACGTCTTTGAATGAACCAACGTTATGGAGTAATTACAATACCCATGAATACAATAAAAGAACGAGTGAATCTGGACTTGACTGTGGAAAACAAGATCTACTTTGGTTGTTTTATGTAGCAATGGTCTTGGGTAGAGAACTAGGCACTGACAACATTCACTGGACAGCCTGGAAAAGAAGGCTGTAGGCTGTATTTTCCGGAAAGTTGCATAGAAGGTAACAGTCCTTCCATGGCAGTCCAGAGACCACTGCGTGAGGAGACTGTGGAACCAGCAACCACTGCAGGATCACTCTGCCTGGAAGCATGCAGCTTAACACCCCAAAAATGAAAGCCCAACCTCTGAAGTCCAGTGCCTGATGCCAGGGGAAACCAGTCACCTCCAGAATGATGCTCAATGGCAGAAGGTTCAGAAGCGTGGCTTCTGTCTCATCCCACTGCCAATCTTACTGGTGAGCATCTTTTGATGGGCACCAAGCCTTAAGGATTCAGTGACACAAGAGTCTAAGAAAAAATTTCCAGCTTATTACTTTGTATGGAACACACAAGGAACACAAAAGGGAGTCAGGATGCCTCTGAGAGAAACTATTATTAAAATAGCCACCTAAGGGTTTGTTGCCATACTTGAGTGATAGCCACAAAATGTCCCATAAAGTTAATTGTTCCAACACACTGACTAATCCTACTCTGTCACCAAGAAAGAACTATGAGACAAGTCTGAAACTTCCCCACCCTGTCCACTCAGATGTCCCAGCTGAGGAAAGAATGCAGGCGGTGAGGTTCCCACGATGCTGCTGAGTCTTTGACAGCATCTCCTCCCAAGGATGAGATGGACCAGACTAAAAGTAAGAATTGTCAGATACCAGGCTGTAGGTCTTTCTTGACAGTTTTCACTCCATATCTTTCCCCTGGGGCAATGTATCACTTGGAGAATATGTGAGTGCAAAAATACCAGGCATAGTTCAGCAATGAGGCCTCCTCCATAACACAGCATTAAAAGTCAACACTCCCGGGCACCTTGTAGAGAAAGTTACAGTGCCACAAAGCCAGAGCCAGGCAGCCTTTCTTCACATTTTTATTTTGTGATAAATGCAGTGATAGGCTCGTGGGCTTTCCTGCACCTGATCCTCCTCTTCCTCTTAGAACCATAACACTCAAGTGCTTGGAAGCAATAAATGCTCCCTGCTCCCAGCTGCGTCCCTCTCTGGGAACTGTCATGCTTTGAAACCTTGCTCCTGTCAGAGACAATGCAGCCAGCCCACACCTGATGGGTATCATCAGGTATCAACCTAGTCCTTTGTCTCAAAATAGGACAACCCCCCAAAAAAACACACCAAAGCCAGGCCTCCCCTAGGAATCAGCAAGTACAAGGCACATCAGCTCTCCCCCTGCCCTTCACCCCTCCTGCTTTTGCTCCAACCAGCTGTCACATATAGCTCTCTAGTGGAAAGTCTGTGGCCCTGGGGACTTCCCTCCCGTTCAATTACATTGAGGCCAAGGGGGTCATCAGGAAGATAGCAGACAAGACCTGGAATAGGCATCCATTGCAGGAAGAACTATGACTGAGCATGCCTGAGGTCACAGCACCAGACTCCAACAGTAGCTACAGACCATAGCGTGTGAGCAGTCTGTGAGCGTTGACCACTGAAAAGGTGTGTGATCCAGATGTGTCACATACTTCCTCTAAGATGGTAGAGCAGCCTCTATGACTTCATCAGAATAAGGCTGTCATTAAAACCATGGCTGCCTGTGATGACCCAGTGTCTCCAGGGGTTGAGCCTGCCTGCTTCTCTTTTATAGCCACTTCATCTCTTTGGGTCTTGGTTCTTCCGCCTTCTAAAAAGACAGCATATTTAGACTTCCTGCGGAGATGACGGGAAGTACCAGCTCATTTTCAGGCTTCATGCCTCCCTCCTTTGTTTCCTACTATTGACTGGGTATAAAATCTAGATGTTCTGACTGAGAATGTACATGATGGGTTCTGTGTCAGACAGTTTTTCATTGTTGTGACAAAACACCTGAGATAAACAGTTTATAAGGATGAAAGGTTTATTTGGGCTAATGATTTTGAGTTTCAGTCCATAATCCCTTGGCCTTGTTGCTCTGAGCCTGAGGTTTCCCAATACACCAGAACAGACTGCATGCTGGAGAAAGCTGACAACCCCATGGTAGATGGGAAGCAAAGAGAGATAGAAAGGGGCCATAGTCCCCATGTCCCATCCAAGGTCAGGCCTCCCAGACCTACCTTCCAACCAAAACACAACTCTTAAAGGTTCTCCCACCCTTCGACAGCATCATGAGCTGAGAAATACAGCCCTTAACATATAAGTCTTTGAAGAACATTCCTAATCTAAACTGTAGCAGGTAGCTGCCTCCAGCTCAAGAATATCCTTTCCACTCTCTGTTAAGATGAGGGGATTTCTGGACGTTACCCAAGTTCTTGGATAAATTCAGCACATCTTTGGGAAGAGTTAAGTAAACCTTCTGATAAACATGTCTTCTCTTTGATATGTAAAGTTACAAAAATTAGTATGGTTTGTTTTAATCAGCAAAATAGCTTTGTCCAAAGCTATTTGCCTCCTTTAGAACAGTTTACTTAGTCTGTATGTGTATACATGTGTGTACATGTTCACTGTATGCACACATATATACAGGTACACATTTGTATAAGGGTGTGTGTGTGTGTGTGTGTGTGTAAATCAGAAGTTGACATCAGGCATGTTTCTCAGTCTGTCTTCACTTTTATTTTGACCAAGAGTCTTTCACTAAATCTGGAACTCCCTGATTTAGCTAAACAAGCTAGCGAGCAAACTCTAGTGGTCTGCCTGTCTCTGCCTCATGAGTGCTAGATTACCGGTACATGCCAACGGGCCAGCTTCGGTATGAGTGTTGGAGAAGGGAACTCAGGCCATCATGTTCACATGACAAACACTTTACCAAGTCTTCTCCTTAGTCCTAGAATAGTTTACTCTTTAGGCTGCTTTGAATCCATGTCCCATCATTTCCTAAGCACATGATCTTAAGTAGGCTACTAAAAGACTTTTTGCCTCAATTTTGTTGCCTGAAAAATAGCAATAGAAATAGTCCCAGAATTATTGGAATACTGAGGTAACTAAACATGACTCTGCCAATGTGGTGGTTTGAATGAGAATGGCCCTATAGACTTATATGTCTGAATCTATGGTCCCTACTTGGTAGAACTTTTTGGGAAGGATTAGGAGGTGTGTCACTGGGAAAGGGGCTTGGAGTTTCAAAAGCCCCACATCATTCCCAGTTAGTTCTCTCTGTTTCATGCTTCTAAATCAAGACGTGAGCTCCCAGCTGCTGCTCCAGTGTTATGCCTGCCTGCCTGATGCCATGCTCCACTCCCTAATGATCATGGATTCCAACTAACCCTCGGAAACTGTAAGACCCAAGTAAGTTCTTTATGTTATAAGTTGCCTTGGTCATGGTGTCTTGTCATAGCAGTAGAAAAGTAACTAAGACAGCTGGTTAAACATCTGTGCCAAAGTGACTGGCAGGGTAAGTATTTGATAAGTTCAAGCTACTCTTCTTATCACTCCTTAGGATGAATGAAGATATGTGATTCTAATTCGGTTGATATTGTTAAACACACAACCATAATGAAGGTGTGCAGATAGGCTGAAACACTCTGGACTTCCCAATAACATTTTGGGAATGTGAGATGCTTCTGCTGAGATTCAAAAATAAAAAAATTAGTCAGACCACCCAATACTACTGAGCTGAAATAAGAGTCTTCATTGTGTGTTTAATCTCCTGTTGCCAAACCTTGGAGTTTAGAAGTCTTTCCAACCCTTGGAAAGAAAAAAAATAGGTTTGTAGCTCCTTGTGGTTTGTATTGAGAAAGACATGGTCTCATGTCTTAACACTGAGTTATTTCGTATGTTTCTCTGACCTTTGTTCTTGGAGTTTAGGGGAGATAGTTAAACCTGTTTCTGCCTTATGTGCTGCATCTTCCTCAAGAAAACTAGACTCGGTTCCCAGGAAATGGGATCACAACGCCCACCCCACTCTGACTGCCAATCACACGCATTTCACAATTTCACTGCACACATGCCCAGCCAAGTAACTTTAAGCAATAATATCTTAATGTTCCTCCTGCAACCTCCAACAATACAGGGTTCTGTTAGTAACGACTATGGATGGATTACCCTGGTCAGAGGCCCAGCAGTTCTTGTTAAACAGAGCTTGACAAACTGTTAGCAAGGGAGGAGGAAAAGAAGAAAGGAGAGGGAGCAGAGAAAAGGAAGGAAGAGAGGGGGAGGGAGGGAAGGATGGAGGGAAGGAGAGAGGGAGGGAAGGAAGGAAGGAAGAAAGGGCAGAAGAGATGGGACAAAAAAGGGATAGACCTGCTGACTCAGTTCTTGGAACTTCGGTGTGCCCCCTGGTCCAGGCACTGGGCCTCTTTCATTATTGCATTGCCAAGGCCAGCTAGTACCTGGCCCACAGTAAGCACTCAGCAAATATTTGCGGATGATTTAAATGAACAGTAAAGTATGGATATAAAACAATGGGACCCAATCGTACAGGTTCACAGGAAGATCAGGAGTCCAGAGACTTAGCCTTAAAGAACGACTTAATTAACTCTACAAAAAAGTCCAGCTGTGGCTCAGTAGCTGTGGAGACTGGGTCCCGAGACCTCCTCCTCCAACACCAAAGAGTAAAGACACGCAAACTCCTGTGTGTCTGCAACCTATGCGTATCTTCCCATACACTTGAGTCACCTATAGGTTCCTTATAGTGCCTAATGCAATGCAATACAGTATGGACAGTTTTGTCTGCATTGTCTAGGCAATGATGATAAGGAAAAAGCCAATATATGTGTACTACATATGTATGTACACATGTGTACGTACATATGTGTACTACAGAAACTACTTTTTACAAGTGTTTCAGTCAGCATTTGGTGGTGTCTTTGAATTCAGAGGCACAAATAGAGTCCATGGACTATGGTATAATTACTCTTACTCCATACAGGAGCAAACTGAGACCAAAAAGCCAAAATAACTTGGCCATGATGAGATACTCTTGGGAGAGGGTCTCTGTCATCTCCCACCCCTGGGCCTAAGCCAGCAAAGTCAGTACTGCTGTCCTGCCTGGCATAGAAAGACGGTCCTGGATCATCTCATTTTCTTCCCGATTCATAGTTAACATTGGACACACCCCCACACAGAAGTCTTGACCAAGGCCTCAAAGGTCACAGAAGAGAACAGTGTTACTTACTATCACGTGCCTTATCTCCAGGCCTCAGTAGAATCAGCACCTGCCTCTCCAGAAATCAGTGTGATTGCCTGTGACTTGACAGAGATAAGCTATGAGCAGGGACTCTTCCCTCTTGGAAAGCACTCTAGTGCGTTGGGAGTAGAATTTCAAGTTGTGGACTGCAGGTTTCAGGAGCACTGAGGGAAAGAAGTCATTAACAAAAAGCAGATGAAACAGGCATGCAACCATGCCAGCAACCTCCAGGAGCAAACCACCTTAGCTCTGGCCCTGGGCAGGGAGATGTGGGAAATGGAAGTTGTGGTGATTTGCATATGACTGTCCTGACTTCATCATTGAGAATCAAACAGAACAGAAAGAGATGCTCTGCTGAGTGACAAGTTGATGAGGAGCACCAGCAGGTCCTCCCTAGACTGTGAGCCACCGCCGCTAATGATTTGAACCATGCTAGAACCAGAGGAAGGGCTGGTATGACTGAATGCACTGATCCCACAGCACAGCAACAGGCCAGATCTTGTCACCTCACCCAGGGTGGGATCTGAGGACCATGGAGGGGAAGCATGTGCACGAAGGTCGCAGCCTGAAAGATAACAAAGGCAGGCTCTAGAACATACAGAGTCCAGGGTCTCTGTCTCTTCACTGTGATGCCTCAGAAATTGATAAATACCTCTCCTTTGCTCGAGGAGAGGCTAGCCAGGAATAGTATGGCAGTCCATAGTCCCAGCACTCAGAAGGCTGAGGTGGGAAGATCACAAATTCTAGGCCAGCCTGGGCTATATAACAAGACCTTGCCTTTTAAGCAAGGTTCAGGAAGGAGAAAGCCTTGCAGTTCGTGCCTGTAATTTCAGCTACTTGAGCTTCTTCGGCTCAAGAGGATCATAAGTTTAAGGCCTGCCCAGGCTACAAAGCAAGTCCAAAGCCAGCTAAGCAACTTAATAAAAGCATGTATCACAACAAACAAAAGGAATTCATCTAAAAGTGCTGGGTACTAATGACAGAGCACTTACCTGACATGCGCGAGTCTCTAGGTTCAACCCACACAGCACCAGGAAGGTGGAAGAGGGGGCAGACTATTGTGAGCGGCAGAAGGCGCATGCGCACACCCCAGAAGGAACAGTTCACATCGTGCTGCCATTGTGGGCCACCATCTATTGTAGCTTTCACCATGAGGAATCTATATGCCGCTGCTCCTGACATCTCCATTTCACACATGACTCCATGGTGGATGGAAGAGGGCAGGTGCTCACCACAGTCACACAGGACGCAACTGTAATTGAATTCCAACATTTGAGTCTTGGGAAGGGTCGACTGCCTCTGGCTCAAGAGCTCCTCTGCTTACCTCTACATAGGAGTGAGGACCCAACTAAAACCACAGAGCATCCTGGACAGTTCACTGTTCCTGACTTTCTATCAGTCTTCAGACCCCAAGTCTTTGTCCTACATCCAAAGACTCATGCATTTGAATGCTTGGTCAAAGGGAGTGGAAGATGAGGCTATGTTGGAGTGAGTGTGGCTTTGTTAGAGGAAGTGTGTCCAGGGGTGGGCTTTGAGTCTCAGAAACTCAAGTCTTGCTAGAGTGTTTTTCTTCCAGTCAATGAGCTAGAAATCATTTGAAGCCTCACGGGGCAATGCAACTTGTCCAATCCCACTTGGTGCAGAGGTCTTCGGGGGAGGGGGAGAGGGAGAGAAAAAACACCAAGCTCTGAGCTATTCTAGGAAGCTGCTTTCCACACCCACTCACAGCCTCCTCACCCGTCACAGCTGTGTGACTGCTATGGACAAAGATACATCACCTACCTACACACGACAGCCGAGAGGGAAGAAGCCTTGTCTAACAGACTGGCTCATCCTGGAGCTGCCCTGCCTACTGTTTCACTGCAGAACCAAAAGACACCATGGGCATTCGTGCCTTGTGAAACTGGCTTGTTTCTGTGTTGTTCAAGGAGACAGATGCCTGGAAAAACAGCTCGAAGACCCTCAGAACACCTTCCTCAACAGTTTGTCTGGAGCCTAACCTCTCTTCTGATATCCTCCAGTGTCACATGAGGGGGTTTTCTGAGACTCCTGGCTCCTGCAGCCTTCCACACTAAGTGATACCATCATTCAGGCTCCTGAGCGGCAGGGTGGGCTCCATTCTTCATTAAGATGGAGAGACCTGGGTGGGATAGTATATGTGGGTGATCTGGCCACAACATCTGCCACTCTATTGATTGTTGGCATTGATTCAGAATCTGACTGGCCAGGCGAGTGGCCCTTCCTTCCACACTACTGCCTGTGTACCCTTCCTAAAGCTGCAGGCTAGGTGGAAGAGAATGACCTTCCCCCATTGTGGTGATTTGAATAGGAATCCCCTACCCCCAGAGACTAATGCATTTGAATGCTTGGTCAAAGGAAGTGGGAGGTGTGGCCTTGTTAGAGTGGGTGTGGCCTTGTTAGAGTGGGTGTGGCCTTGTTAGAGGAAGCGTGTCTAGGGGTGGGCTTGAAAGTCTCAGAAACTCAGGTCTGGCTAGGGTGTCTCAGCTCACCTTCTGCTGCTTGCAGGTCCGGATGTAGAACTCTCAGCTCCTTCTCTAGCACCGTGTCTGACTGCACGCCACCATGCTTCCTTGCCATGACTAAAATGAACTAAACTTCTGAAACTGTAAGTCACCTTCAATGCTTTCCTTTATGAGTGCTGCCATGGTCATGGTGTCTCTTCCCAGCAATAAAACCCTAAGACACCTGCAGAGGATGTCCATGATTGGGTCAAGGGTACACCAGAAGCTGCATTACTCTCCAAACACGCTCCTGAGGTGGGGCAATTGTGAAGTGCAGATAGATGACTTGGAAAATGAAATAAACCCTGTTGTATCTCCTACAGCCGAGGGAGAAAAAGGAACTGGAGCAGAAGGAAGGGTCATTGTCTTAGTTGTCTGCACGCAGTCACAACACTCCAGACTGAACAGTTCCAAGGAGCGAGGGGAGTTTGTTCAGGAGATAGGACAAAGGTGGGGGGAAGAAGATGAAAGAGGAGAAGAGAGAGGAAGAAGAGCAGTAGAGAAGTAGAGGCCGGCCATGACCACATGGAGAGAAGGGGAAGGGAAGAGGGGAGGGGGAGGGGACAGAGAGGAGCTAGAGGCGAGAGATCAAGAGAGTAAGAGAGAGAGGAGGGGGCAACCAGCCTCTTTTATAGTGGGCCAGGCCTACCTGGCTATTGCCAGGTAACTGTAGAGGTGGAGTTTAGACAGAAAACTAACACAAAGTCCTAAGTGACCAGCAAAGACTGCAAGCTCCTCAGGCCAGGAAGGATCCTGAGCTGAGCAATAGCGCACCAGTCAAGCTAGAGAGCTGGCCTGTGGTGGCAATGATTAAACACTACCAATCGTTGTTGTCTACCACAGGCCGTATACTGAGCAAATCACTGTATTATGCATTTAATGCTTGTGACACCCCTGGGAGACGTTATCACCATCTCCATTACACAGATGTGGAGAGTCAGGCACAGAGAGATCAAGTTGCTTACCTTAGATCACACAGCCAGAAAGCGGCACAGATGGGATTTGAACCCAGGAGGTTTCAGGACCACTATGGGAGTTCCAAACAGATTCAGGGAGCAGAGAGCTGCACCACAGACTCTTCAAAGAAAGTACAGATGCCTGGGTCTTTAGTGCAGCGACCCATGGGGAGCACTGGCTGTTGTAGAATGTGGGTTTTCCTTTCATTTAACAAGCTGCCTCGGCGCCTTGTCTGCTGGGTGCCCACAGGCCCAAAGGGTTGCTTCTTAGAGGGAATTCCCCAGGCTCCTAGCAAGAAGCTGAAGAAAAAAAAAAAGTGTGTCATCTCTGACGCAGTGACTGACACCGGGTCAAATGTAAGTGCAGTATGTCACCCCACTTTCCAAGCTAGGTCACCCACTTAGCTTTTATCTCCCAAATCAAATGGCTTCTCTACCTGTGAGAGGTGATAGCTCTTGCATCACTGATGCAGGCTGGACCTGCACAGTCTAACCCTGAAGGATCTCACTTTTCTCATGCCCCACATGATAAGCATTCTCTCTTAACACCACCCTGGGTACCTCTATAAGAAGCCAGCTAGCTAATCATTCTCGTATCTGGTCAGCCTGACTTAACAGCCTCTCCTACCTAAGAGGTCATTTGCCTGAAGAAAGAACACCTGTAATCAGAAGCAATGTCCGCAGAGTTGAGGCTGGGAAAAAACGACAGTAAAACAACTCCTCTGTTGTGTGACAGGCACATGCCTTCATCGGCTCCCAGACAGAAGCAGCAAAAAACGGATCCAGTGTGGCAGACAGGATCTCATGTGCCACGCAGAGATTAAACCACCCAATCTCTACATGTGGAACCAGGAATGAAACCAAACTGCCTGAAAACAAAGAATCTCTCAGACCAGACTCCAGTCAGGATGCTCTAAGCCCTCACTGGTTAACTCTATCAAACCTTGGACTGTCCTGGCAAGAACAAAGCATACAGGTCTCAGACGGTTCAAGGTCATGACCCTTTGGATTCTCCCCTACCCCAAAGCACCTGCCTGTGGATATTCCCAACTATCA
Organism: Rhabdomys pumilio; assembly: GCA_030674055.1. Lineage (NCBI taxonomy): Eukaryota > Metazoa > Chordata > Mammalia > Rodentia > Muridae > Rhabdomys > Rhabdomys pumilio. The sequence goes on along the minus strand of JANHMN010000014.1, from coordinate 21,838,166 downwards.
GAAGAATGTACTGTTTATTCCAACCAAGTCCTGTCTCTCAGCTGCGGTGGGACCCTGTCTTTGAGATGCACATGTAATCAAGTCACATGGGATTTCCACGGACTGCTCCCCACCTCCTGCCTGCATCATCCTTCCGTCCCCTGAGTGTAGGAAGCCCCTATTTACCTCCCACTCTGTCTCTCTCATTTTCCAATGGCGGCCCAAGAAGCCTGTCAGTATCTTCTCTGTAATCCTGACCTACTCCATAAATAAGGTGTGGAATGCGAGTTGGAGGGGGGGCCTTTGGATTATAAGGTTCTGGTTGCTAGGGTTTGATTATTTTCTTCTTTTCCTTATTTTCCAAATGTTAAATACATATAAAAACGTGCTATATATAAAAATATAGCACGTCTGTCTCAAGTGGGGGTTATTTCTGAAAATTAAAAGGAGAGGTGTGTTTTTGAGTAAAAAAAATATAAACACAGGGTCCCCAGCACTGTGCATTTCTGCAGCTCATAGCCAGATCACTGGGAAGTCATCTCACAGCTGGGTGAAGTCCTGCCTCTCTGCCCACCCTCCTCTGCGCCTGGCTCCATTAGTGCTACCCCTCATCTGACAAGAAACAACTCATTCTTGTCCCCATTGGGTAGCACCTCAGCTATGTCCTCCAGGATGTGAATGGCTGAGAAGGTAACTGACAAAACCAGCGTGCACAGGTTCCTCCGAGTGGCCATCTTTTAAAAGGGTTTTGCCTGACACTGAACCAGCATATTAGAAAAGAGTGTTAGCCTGGAAACACCAACCCAACCTGAGGAGAGCCAAGAGCTGCCTCTCAACCTTGGTAAATAAGCCATCCTTATATTTCTCTACTGTTAACACTGCCAGTCAACTCTTGCTAGGTTCTATCACACACACACACACAGAAAGAGAGAGAGAGAGAGAGACAGAGAGAAAAGAGATCACAAACTAACAAACTATCAGGAGAAACAACAAGACATGCACCCGTAAGTAGAAAGAGCCAGGCCTGCAGAGAGTGACTATACCCATATGTCTTAGCTAGGGTTTTTTTTTTATTGCTGTGAAGAGACACCATGACCACAGCAACTCTTATAAAGGAAAACATTTAATCGGGGCTGGCTTACAGTGCAGAGGTTCAGTCTATTATCATCATGGTAGAAAACATGATGGCACCAAGGCAGACATGGTGCTGGAGAGGTAGCTGAGAGTTCTACATCGGGATCCTCAGGCAATAGGAAGAGAGAGTGACACTAGACCTAGCTTGAATATCTGAAACCTCCAAGTCCACCCCTAGTGACTCACTTCTCCAACAAGGCCACACCTACTCCAACAAGGCCACACCTACTCTAACAAGGCCACACCTCCAATCATGCCCATCCCTATGAACCTATGGGGGCTATTTTTATTCAAACCACCATACCTTGTCTGAATGATCACTTGTCACATGAGCACAGCCAGGTCATGGATGCCAGTGACTCAGGCTCATGGTCACTGCAAGGCCTTCCCTGGGTCAGGCTCGGGGGAAAAGGAAAGTGCCTTCCTCTAACTTGGCCTGAATATAGAAGTTGACAAACAGTTGCCCTTTAGGTAAAAACAGTATGTGCAAATATCCACAGCGTCTTTGTCTGGGTGATCACATGATCACCCCTCTGCCACTGCGCCCCCCACAGAAGCCCCCACCCACTGAGATTACTAATACAAGTACACTGCATAACAGAGCTGATGTGTGTCTCCATCTGCGTGCACAGCCCACCCGATTTCAGCCTTACGTTACTTGTGTTCTTCTTTCTTAGTCTCTGATAACTCAGTCAGGTTTCTAGGACCCAGCCAAGCAGATCATGGCACAGGCGTCTATCAATACCTACCACACAGCCCTGACTTGTGATGACCAAAGCTTAATTCAAAATAGCTGAGCCTCACTCCTATGCTCAGAAGCTGTGTGCTGCACATAGAAGTCTCTCCCAGCCAGGCAGTCTACACAGTGAGCACCCCCAACCGTATGTGATCACTCAGAAACAGTTTCAGTGTGTCTCCTTCCCACAGGCCCTTTCCGCCAGACCCCTTTTAAGAACACCCACCTAGCAAGAAGTGCTGAAGACAGGTTGTCTCCCATCACAACAAGCAGGCTTGCTTACTGTCCATTATAAAACACATGGCTTCTTTTAAGCTCAGAATTCCTCCCAGTGATGCAACCTATCAAAATGACAGAAAACTGCCATTAGCCTGAAAATGCCCTCCAGCTATTGCCATTTTCTAATGCAGGCGCCCTCTGAACCTGTTGTGAGTCACAGTGGGAGATAAGGCTCAGAGGATTTGACAAGGCTTTAATCGCTGTTGCTCTGCCTGCTACTACCTCTGAGAATGAGGGTTTTTCTCCTTGTGTCTTCCGCCAGTACTCATAAAACTAAAGCGGACTTACTTACCTTGTAGTCTGGGGGCAGAGGTGTCAAATTTCAGGACATTCTAGGCCGGTACCACTCAGCCAATGGACATGTGAGTCTGCCTTTCTCAGATAGGACCCTTGCCACGGTTTTCTTGTCAATGGCTAATATTAATGAATCTTGACTAAAGCCATGCTTGATGTACTAAAAATAAAGCGAAAGTTGCCCCAAAATGTCAAGAATAATGGCAGTTCATGGCTCCTTCCTGAAAACATCCCATTCAGATCAATAAGGGAAATGGAATTCTTAAAAAAAAAAAAAAAAAAAAAAAAGCCGCAGGTGTCGGGGGCTGGGGAGATAGATGGGTCAGTGCTTAAGCCAGTTACTAGTTTCACTTGCAGAGGACCGAGTTCAGTTCCCAGCACCCATATGGTGCACTCAGTCATCCATAATCCCAGTCCCAAGTGATCCAATGCCCTTCTCCTGCTATTTTCAGTTACCAAGCATACAGATGGTTTACATACACACTTATAGGCAAAATACACGTACACATTAAAACAAATATTTTTTTAAAGAGATACAACACAAAACATTAGAACACCACTCTATCTAGAGTGACTCAAGAAACAGTTACATTCTTCTTGTAAGCAGCCAGAGGTGACCTGTGAAGATGGCTTGCTACTCTCTTGACCCAGGAAACCCCATAAGATCATGCAAATCAAGAGGTTCAAACCTTTGAGTTCAGTTTAAGAAGACCCAGGAAACTGCCCGGGCCATCAAAGGAATGCCTGTGTGCAAAGCAACCAAGTATCTGAAGGATGTCACTTTAAAGAAGCCATTCCAGTGGTATAATGGTGAAGTCAGTAGGAGCGTCAAAATCAAACAGCGGGGCTGGACACGGGGACGGCGGCCAAAAGAGAGTGCTGAATTTTTGCTGCACATGCTTCAAAATGCAAAGAGTAATGCGGAACGTAGGGTTTAGATGTAGATTCTCTAGTTGTTGAACACATCCAGGTGAACAAGGCACCTAAGATGCGCCGACAAACCCAGAGAGCTCACGGCCGGATTAACCCGTACATGAGCTCCCCCTGCCACAATGAGATGATCCTCACTGAGAAGGAGCAGATTGTTCCACAGTCAGAAGAGGAGGTTGCACAGAAGAAAAAGATATCCCAGAAGAAACTGAAGAAACAAAAAGTCATGGCACGGGAATAAACTCAGCATAAAATAAATGCAGAAGAGAAAGAAAGAAAGAAAGAAAGAGAGAAAGAAAGAAAGAAAGAAAGAAAGAAAGAAAGAAAGGAAGGAAGGAAGGAAGGAAGAAAGAAAGAAAGAAAGAAAGAAAGAAAGAAAGAAAGAAAGAAGAGTGAGTTACAGAAAGACAGAATATGAACATGGCAGTCTATGTTCCAATGCCACTGGAAACACATCTTCTTTACATCTCTCCCTAGGACAGTGTTTGCTAAATAAGACACCCCTGTTCCGTCATATGGCTTAAATTATAAATACATAAATACTGTGGAAATTTGTAAGCTGGAATTCATCCCTGATTCCAGTCCTGTGCTGGGTTAAAAAATTGGCTCTGATTGTATAAATTTGGCCATATTTAGGCTTCATCCTAAAATACCGCTCAACAACAAAGTAATTACAAGGTTTAGTCTGAAACATTTCACACAGTTATTCCCTTTAATCTTGTTTTCAGCTCTGGGAAATAATGACCATTCCACAGATAATAAGCTCTGAAAATAGAGCATTCAGGGCAAGAGTTTAGAAATGTAAATGCACAGGAGAATTAATGTGACTCAGTTGTTCCAGTCTAAGTGGTTGTTGTGCTACCTGGCGGCCAGGCATAAGCAAGTCATGGAACAGATGGGCTTGGTGCACAGGAGACAAGGTTGGCAGTCTTCTGCTTCTCTCTCCTTTCCAGAATCCACTGACCTCATACATCAAGGATGCTAAAAGACTCATGTCAGGGCTCTCCATACCACAGAATCAAACCTGGAATCTTCCTCTTCCTGCTTCCCTTTGAGATGACAGGTGGGGTGCTCAAGAGAAAAGAACCAAGGAAAGAACTGAGCCCGGGGGTTGGGAGAGAGTGATGCTTACTCTTGTTCTTCCCAATCTAGCAGAAACTCCAAAGGGGAATAAAAGTTGCATGTCAGTGACCCTCAGTGTCCATATGTTCTTAGGAACTAATCACTCAGACCTCTGACAGTGGTCCAGGGAGAAGGAGGTGGCCTCAGCAGATGTTTTCCCATTTACCATCTATGTCTCTGTCTGTCTGTCTCTGTCTGTCTCTGTCTCTGTCTCTGTCTCTCTGTGTGTGTGTGTGTGTGTCTCTCTGTCTCTCTCTGTCTCTGTCTCTGTGTGTGTGTGTGTGTGTGTGTGTGTGTGTGTGTGTGTTCATGGCTGCTATATACTCCTGTCACAGGCTGATAAACACTGTTTGATTCGTGGTCAGAAAGATTCACACATGTGTTCTGCTTTGTATTGTTTCAGTCTGGTCTCTCCTCGGTGGGTCTTTTGTCTAGTTCTAGCATGGTTTGGTGAACAAGCTTGCTTTGGAGAAACTTCCTGCAAACTGAGATCTTTCACTCTTCCAATACTTCAAGTCTTGGGAGTTGAGTTTCAAGGGCTTCAATTTAGTTTGCTTTAGCATGTCCTTTGTTTCTGGTGAAGACGGCGGTGATAATTTTAATTGATGGCTCTTAGGAATTTGTCATGGTACCCAATGCCACCCCAAATCTGTATTTTTAATTAAAGCAGTATCTCTGGTGTTCAACTCTGTGTATAGCAGGAAAGTAGATGCCCTCTGTGTAGCTGGAGGGAAGGAAATGGCAGAAAAGAGTGCGGCAATGAGGGACTGTAGGACCCTTGGACCATCAGGAAAGGAGGTGGAGGAATCTTAGCATACCCAAGTAGCAATCGTGTTTTGTCTACAGCATGTTCATATCTCTAATCATTCTGCCTCAACACTTCCTTTAGTCTCATCCTGAGAAATGATTCCCAGTATAGAGCAATTTTGTTTGGGGGTTTTTGTTTTTTTCATTACACAATGTGATGGGTTAGAAAGGCTTGGTTCCCATAGCACTGTTAGGAGGTGTGGCCTTGATGGAGTAGGTATGGCCTTGTTGGAGGAAATGTGTCACTGAGGGACGACTCCGAGGTCTCTTATGCTGAAGCTATATGTTGCAAACTCCCTAGAGACGATGTTAGTCCTTTTCAGAAAAGGTCCCTTCCTTTAACTCTGTGAGTTTCTGGAGGGTAGATGTTCCCTTAATTGGCAAATCCTTGTGACGAACATTATTTTCAAAACTGACAAAGTTTGCCAATAAAAGTCAGTTTGCTAAAGTCAGAATTAAGCTCTTCTCCCCCACCCCCACCCCAACAGCGCCTGGCTCATCAGAGATTGAGAGTCTGGGAGCCATTTGATCTCAGAGAACACACAGATGTGAGTGCTGATGCCGTAAAATGCAAACGGACTGCAAATGAAAGAAGAGTGTAATCCTCACAACGACTCCTCCTCCTCTCTAGCTCAGCTAGAGAATTAGCAAAACGTTCATAAAATTCCAAAGAAAACAAGCCCAAGACAGTTGAAGGAAGTGTCTTCAAAGTGGAAAAGATACACGCAGTGTAATCCTTTTGTGTAGATTTAAGTCCTGTGTTATTGCAAAGGATGTGCTCAGATGAATTTCAAATAAGCCTTCATCAATGGCGGCTCCTCCTCCAGCATTCCTTAACAGAAGTGGCTTTAATGAAACAGCCGGCCCAGGCACTGGGAAATTCATATCTCAGGGTGCCAGGAAATAATGCAATCACGGTTTGCAAATGCAAATTTAGGGGAGTCTCTAGACTCGGTAAATAAAGATTTATGAGACTGCCTCATTAATATTTCTTGCAAGCCAAGTATCGCACAAATGGGGTGAGATGAAATTCTCTGTAGCATCTTAAGCGTCCAGCTCATAATAGATACGGAAATGCTGCCAGGCCGACAGTATGAAGTCACGGCTTCGTACGAATGGGAAAGCTCAATCTCCTTTAGGATACATTTGCCTCAGTTTGCTGGAGGAATGCTGCACACACACCAGTCGCCATTTTGTGGGACATAAAACAGAAGCATAAATTGATGTTTCTCCTGATTTGAGGATTTTTAATGCTGCCAATCTAGCAGCAAACATCCACAGGGAAAACACATGCTCCGGGCAGAATGGAAATTATGTATTCTCATCAAAGTCTCCTCTCTTCCGTTTGTGTATCTTAAAGGAGAAAAGGAAGTTTCTGTTCCAACTGCATTGGGAGCATAAAACCCCAACGAACATACCGCCTTTCATCTAACAGCGTTTTTATGATGCTTTGTGATGATTGTGTGTGAGAGAGTATGATTTCAGAAAGCAAAGCGCCCCACCAGGACCAAGCTAGGCACATTGCTTAGAGAAGTATACAAGTGTGTCTAAGATGGAGCTCTCGGGGCTGTTCTGCAAGGAACATTCATTTCTATCCCAAGGACACTGGTGATTTCTTTGAAACGTACTGACCCAGTTTCTTCAGGGTGAATGTGCCCAAACAAATAAAATTCTCATGTCTGGCCTTCATTTACCATTTCTATCTTTTTTTTTTTAAACCCCCAGGGAAAAGACTCACTTGCATACAGATTTCACAATACCTTGAAAAAAAAAATAGCTAACACAACTCAAGTGGACAATTTAGAAGAATTGAAATGGAAAGAAGAGAATCTTCGTCTGTGCAATCGTGTGTAAAGCGGAGTGGTGTGACTGAGGATGAGCCGCGGTGGCCCGCCGTTGCTCAGCAACGGGCACAAGAAGGAAGTCTGAGAAGTGGTATTCCTCCTGCCCCTCAAGGTGAGCATAGGCTTTCCTGTCCCTGGGTAGCATACTGAGACTTTGAACGTATTAACACTACAAGGAAAGCTCCAGAAGTAAACTATTCATAGTCTTAAATTGCACTATCCTGAGTAAATGGATGAAAGCCTGTGCCCCTGGCTCTGTCCCACCTGGGAAGTAGATCACGCCTTTCTTCAGCTTGTACAGTACCTCCGAGACTGCCTCCGGTCTCATATCAATGGTCCCCGCGTACAGTGTTTGTGTTCAACTAAACCTTGCTTTTATTTCCTGTGGCCTCGCTCAAACACGAGAACAGTGATTCTAGGAGTCCAGAGAGAAGCTGAAAAGTGTTCTCAAACATGAAAGGGTGGGAAGAAAGGCGTGATCTTGAGGAAGAACGTATGGGAGGGTGGAGTACAGTTAGATGTGTTTTAGATCACAGTCACATAGCCTTTGAGCACAGCATGCTTCTGTGGTCATGTTATCTTATTGTATTCGACTTCTTACTGTGCCTAATCTATGAATTAAACTTTATTATAGGTTTTCTCTGCTGACAAAAAAAAAAAAAAGGCCAATTCAAGCCAAATTAAATTATAAAGGCAGGTTTACTTGGGGGACCAGCAGACAGGGGGACAGAGGGAAGTGGAAGAGAAAGAAAGAAAAGGCATTGCACAGGGAGGAATGCAGAGACAGGGGAAGGGAGCTGAAGGGGGAAGGAAGAAGGGAGAGAGAGGGAGAAGAAGAGAGGGAGGGAGGGAGGGAGGGAACTCAAAATGTCTTATACAGAGAGGAGCCTCTGGGGAAGGGGAAGTCCAGGCCCTAGGCTGGAAAGTTAGGGGGTTGGGGGGGGTATATGACAGCCCTACCCTATAACTGATAGGGACTGAGGGATATGGGAGAACCTGGAGTGACCAGGCCAGCCCAGTCAGTCAACGGGTTCTCCAGTGCAGGAGTGAGAATTAAAAAGAAAAAAGACAATTAGACAACACTGTAGCATGACCTCAGACAGTTCTGAGGCTGAGAACGGATGGGTTTATTGTTTTCCCAATTTGCTTTTACACCATTTTAATCACATGCAAGTATTCAGGTCAGTTCTAGGTTGAGGAACTAGCAATACAATAGATGCAAATAGTCAAAGAACAAGCAAGACAATAAACACAAACAGTCAAAGAACAAGCAAGACAATAAGCAAAGTCCCACAATCACTCCAGTGATCACTGTTTCTAAGGGCTTGTCAGGATGACCAAAATATCTGAGCCTACTTCTCCTAGCCCACAGACATATTCATGCCTGAAGCCTATGTCTTTGTTCTAGCATAAGAGTTAGATTCCTGACTGAAATTACTTCCCTGTTTTAGCCTAAAATTATATTCTTGCCTGAACTTACTTCCTTGTCAGTGCCCAATGTTAGATTCTTGGAGCCAAGCAGCCCATTCATTTCCTTGTACTTGGCCACTGTCAGATTCCTGCCAAGAGGCCCCAAAAGCTCTCCGCACTGGAGGCCAGGTCTGCTTCAGTATGTTAAATAGGCACCCCAGTCACTTGTCCCGGGTCTGCAACCCAACACTGGGCAAAAATGGAAAAGAACCAAGTATGAATGGGAGTTGGCTTTGTCTGTAGTTTGAAGCTTCCCCGAGGATTCTTGGCAACTTCCCCCGTGGAAGGGAGTGGAGACTAGGACACAGCTGCTATATTCGCGGCTCCTGAGTGCGAGACGCTGCACGTAAGTAGTCAGTCGGAATTCCCTTCTGCCATTTGCCCCTGGATCAGTTGTAATCATTCCACTCTACTTGCCTCTTCAAATATCTACTCTTTCTCCCTTCCTGCCCCTTCCTCCTACGTGTGCAGGCAAGCCTTTCCCAGCGTGTCACATCCTGAGGAAACTGTGCTACTCCGGAGTGATGCGTGTGGCCATCTACAATGTCGGTTGTCATGCTGACTGTGGCTGTTTCGGACACGTTAACTTGTCAGCGCCTCAGCCTTCTCATCCTTATCATGGTTAGAATCTGAAGGTCCCAAACAGGCTTATATGTTGAATAGCTGGTGCTGTTTTAGAAGACTGTGGGATCTTGGGGGGGGGGGTACTTCCACTGGGATGGAGGGAAATAAACACTATGCCCACCTCTGGTTTCAGTCTACCCTCTGCCTCACTGCCCCAAACACCGTGTAAAGCTCTCGGTCATATGCTGACACGGGCCGAACCCCACGGGCTGCCACGCCTTCTCCCCCATGATGGATCAACAGAAACCTCTCGTCCTCCACATTGTTTCGGGCAAGTATTTTGTCATCGCAATGGAAAAAAAAAAAAAAACAAACAAAAAAAAAACCAGGTAACACACGCCCCAAAGCCCTTGTCAGCTTGGACTTTTCCCACAAAGCACAGGCTCCTTCAGGAGCCCAGAGCCCAGTACCTATGGCTGTCAGCTCTTGATTTACGGCTAGGCACACGGTTTGCCTCCGGCATCTTTTCTCATTAGCGTGGGTTTACTTTGTAACTTTGCATCGACAACAATTCACTTTGTAGACTGTCAATAAACAACAACCATGAAAATAATTCCCTAAAATACAAAACCACATGACAATGGGGCGGGAGGCACAGTGTACACATCTCTGTGACTGGATGGTTTTGAAAAATATACTTTAGAAACATAAATGATCACAAAGGGTACATTTTATTTAAAAAAAAAAAAAAAAACAGAACAAAACAAGCAAACAAAACAGGCACCCTGCTTTTCTTACAATCTCAAGTTATTTCCCAGTTAAACTAACCGGCTATTGGGAGTAAACCACTATATCAATGTCAACTCACTGAGGATCCTGGACAACTGTCGGAAGACTTACCCCCAGCCTGAGGGACAGTAAGTGCTTACTTTTATGAGGAGCTGAGAGGTCCCTAAAGGAGTCAGTCAGAGGCTTGCAGGTTGCGCCTTACTCCTGCACAGCTGGGGTAAATGATGAGGAGTGCATGCTTACAAGTACCATGTGAATCACAAGTCCTCTGTCCATTTACTCGACTGCGTGCTTCAGGTCCGGGGCAGGGCTGTACAAGTTAATCTACCACATCTGACACCTCTTCTCTGCCGCTTGACCATGAGTCGTCTCTGACCATCTCAGCTGCCTGTTCCAACTGGACTTGGTAACTCTTCTCCTCCTCCTGAGCCAGCACAGCGCTCCCCGAGAACACTTGGCATCTAGAAACTGGCAGGTGATAAGCACTATATCAACAAATAGGCCAGCAACTCTGAGGACATGCCAGGGCCCACCGAGTCAAAAGCTCCTGTGTCCAGGGGCTCGACCATGTCTGAAACTGTTTGCTCTTCTTCTTCTTCTTCTTCTTCTTCTTCTTCTTCTTCTTCTTCTTCTTCTTCTTCTTCTTCTTCTTCTTTTTTTTTTTAGAAAATTCAGTGGGGAAGAAGTTACTCTGACACCCAGAACTTCAGAAGCAACTTGAATAATAGAGGAATGAAGATTTCTGTTTATGCAGTCTAGAATGTTCCATGGAAGTCAAGGCACTTCTACATGGAAAGACGTCACTCTCTGCCCCTGTGATCACTCTTAGATCAGTTTCCAAACATGACTCCCCTTTCTGGGCACCTCTCTGGGCATCTCTGAGACATCTGCTTTCGTTGTGACCCCTAATAAGATGGCTCTGACACTGTCTTGCTTTCAGAATATCTTGCTAGCAGTAGGGGCTGTCTAGGGGGCTTCTGAGCCTGGTGAAGAGCTGCCTGGATCTTGGTCACACCACAGCCACTGGTGTGTTCTTGACTTCTGATCCACACTCATGACCCTGCCCTCTGACGGTGCCACTGTCACTGCCTCAAATTTGGACCTACAGTCACCCTACAGACATCAGGTAACAGTGTCCATTAACACTATCCAATACCCTGTCCTTGCCCAGTGGTAGGAACTCAGCACTCCTGGTACATCATCAGACTGGCTCTAAAGGAGATGGAGCCATTGTCAACTACAAGGCCACTTGTCCTGTGGCTCTGTAGTCTAGTTGCTGCTGCTTCTCTGCCTGACCTTGTCAGCCAGGTTGTGTTCCATGACTTCCATGACTCTAACAGCTGTTTCTTCTGGCCTCTGACACTTCATTTCTTAGTAAATAGGGAAGCCATGTCAACTCTGGCATCTAGAACTTCAGAAGCAATTTGAACAGGAGAGGGATGAAGACTTCTGTTTGTATGTTCTAGAATATTCCGTGGAAATAAAGGTACGTCTACATGGAAAGATGCCACTTATCCCTATACAATGGTGTGACTAAATCTTGACTCCAGCTAAGCCAAGCTGGTCTTAGCACTGAGAGCAGTCTGTAGACCTTGCATTCATTAGTCATGTACATACACACACACAGAGACATATTTTCTTTTTGGCCTGAGAAGACAGGGCTCCTCTGAATTTACTTCAGTCTAGTGACCTTGTTCAGTCCTAGAGATATGACCAAGCCTGAGACAGACTATGGCCTGATTTGGTGGCTTTCATTCCAGAACTCTGAAAACAAAGGCAGACAGATCTCTATGTGTTCCAAGCCAGCCCAAGCTACATAGTGAGATTATGTCTCAGAAGGAATAACAAAAAGATACATAGGAGCCGGGCAGTGGTGGCGCACGCCTTTAATCCCAGCACTTGGGAGGCAGAGGCAGGTGGATTTCTGAGTTCGAGGCCAGCCTGGTCTACAGAGTGAGTTCCAGGACAGCCAAGACTACACAGAGAAACCCTGTCTCGAAAAACCAAAAAAAAAAAAAAAAAAAAAAAAAAGATACATATACTATGAGAAGCCCTGGACTTTGGATCATTAGGCGTGGTGAACTCAATTCATGGGGTACTAGCATGGTAGAGTCACAGTTTACACAGTTGTCAAAATCCACAGAATATACATAATAAGTAAACATCAAAATAAACTACAGATTTTGATTAGGAATAACATATCCACATTGATTTATTGCCTGTGACAAATGTACTTACTCTGGGATGTGATGGGGTGGGGGCGTGAGTGTGTGAGAAGAAGGTCAGGGGAACTCCATGCACTTTCCATCCAGTTTTCAGTGGACCTAAATCTGCTCTAAAAAGTAAGACCTAGGTGCCAGGAAATGGCTTCAACAACGTTCATCATCCAAGGAGGAGGACCTAAGTTTAGATCCCCATCAGCTGCAAACAAATGTGGACACAAACCAAAGAGAGCTCTAGGTCTGCTGAAGTGCAGCTCTCCACAGTTGGTGGAGGGAGGGGGTTGTAGGTGGGGAAGAACTAAGTTTTCTTGGAGCTGGAACTTTAATCATGCTCCAGTGGGTATAAGAACAACACAAATGAAGCTGGTTTTCCTTTTTTTTTTGTTTTATTTTCTGGGAGGAGGTGTCTAGGAGGACTGAGAAGTGAGTGTGCTCTGGGTTTGTGATGTAAAATTCCCAAATAACCAATAAAAATATCATGAAAAAATCCAGGCCTAGTGGCACATGCCCCAGTATTGGACGGGGAGAGGAGGGTCCCCAGGCCTTCCTGTATAGCCTTTCTAGCTCAATCAAGGAACTCCAGGTTCACCAAGAAACCCTGTCTCAACAAACGGAGGAGAACAACTGAGGAAGGGAGCTGACCTCAACCTCTGACTTACACACCCACACACATACTCACAAGAACGTGTATACACACACGTATCAGGCATACAAAAAGTTTCTGTCTGTGCTATAAAGAGAAGTTATCAAAAAATGAGTGATTAGCCAGGCAGTGATGGCCACGCCTTTAATCCCAGCACTTGGGAGGCAGAAGCAGGCAAGTCTCCAAGTTTGAAGCCAGCCTAGTCTACAGAGTGAGTTCCAAGACTCCACAGAGAAACCCTGTCTGGAAAAACAGAGAAAGAAACAAAAAGAATGATTAAACCTATAACTAATGAAATAATTCATTAACAGTAATTTATAGAAATATTGCATATGATATAATCTTAAAAGGCCAAAACCAGACATCTGAATGCACATTTGCGTTTGTATTTCACATGGAGAAATGGAGTTCAGAGGTATAGAGAAAAGGATGAAGTGTCTACCCAGGGTTTCAAAAGGCATGGAGAAGGTCGAGAAAGAATAAAAGAGACATTGGAAGAGACTGTGGGAAGAAAATTTCAGGATGCCCTGTGCATTCTCAAATCAAGAAGCACAATGAATTTCAACAAGACAAATAAATATAACAGCAAACGCAAATACATCATAGAAGAACTAGGAGAAAGCTTGGCAGGTAAATTTAGGAACTAGGGACGCAGTAAGATGTCTCTGTAGGTGAAAACACTTGCCCCACACATCTGAGGACCTGAGTTTGATCCCTGGAAGGTAGAAAGAGACAACTAAAGAAATATTAAAGAAGGAATATCAACCAAGCAATAAAGAGAAAATAGATAACATTTGCAACTGCTGCTAAAAAATACCTAAGAATAAATCTATTAAAGGTAGTAAACTTAGAGAAAAAAAAGTATAAAATTTTATTTTGAGAGCCATTAAGGACCAAAATGAAACAAACAGAAACTTAAGTCCTTGGATACGAAGACTCAATATCGTGAAGATATCAATTGTCTTCCAGTTCATTTAATTTCTGTTGAACACAGTCAGCTGTTCCAACAACCCAAACCAAACACATAGCAAATTAATTAAAGGTGAGGTAAATGTTGACAACTAAAATCTATATTTTAAAGTATATCATCACATAAATAAAATGCAATAAAATGAAGATGATAAGAATTTTAAAGTAAAAATGACCTACAAAAAAACCCTTGTATATGACAGAGTGTGTGTATATATATATATATATATACACATATTCATATACATATACATATACATATACATATACATATACAACATATACATATATATCCTCAGATACATGTTTAATGATGATAAGTTAAATAAATAGGGAGTCAACTAAAAAAAGAAAATATGTGTGTGAGAAATTATTTCAAATTGAATCACTATATACCATTTTAGTGCATAAAATTAACAAGTATTTTAAATGATAATCCCTAGTGCTGTTCAGAGTATAAGGAAAAGTCTTTCAGCACCAGTGGGAGACACACAAAAAAATGTTCAGCCTTACAATATACAGTACTGGCAACTAAACTGTGTGCCTTTCCCCTCAATGTAGATATGGTGGCGCTCTAGGCCCCAAGGTAAGGTATTAGGGACCAGCACCATTAATGAGGCATTTAAAACTAGTGAGGTTTCAAGGGTGAGGCTCTAATCTGATAAGACTCTTTTCCTCTTGTCAGCACTCACAGGGGAAGGCCACGTGAGGACATCAGGGCAGCCTGCAAACCTGCAAGTGAGGCCTCATTAGAAACCAATTATGGCTGGAACTGGAACTTTGACCTTGGACTTTCCAGGCCCTAGAACTGTGAAAAAAAAAAGAAATCTCTATTGTTGAACCCACCCAAAGGGAGGTGCTTTCTTCTCATGGTCCAGTAGACAAATATTCCCAAGCTCAACTGCTTTTAATGGGCATGCCACTCAGCCAAGCCAGTCATCATCTGGGAATTTAGCCTAAAGAAATAAACAAAGAATTTTCTGCAAAATTGAACATGTTTCTGCAAGTGAGAATTGACAGAGAAGCTACTCCTGGCAGTATAATACATACTTAAAAACTTTAAAGTGTGAGGTAGAAAACGTGCAACTTTTAAGGGGGTGGGGGGAGCAAGTAATAAGATAGTGTCCTTGAGTCCCTAAACCTGTGTTCTGGGGCAGATTCCTTCATTCCTCCGAGCTGCTTTATCTACAAAATGAAGGCCCTGGCCAACTCATCCCTGAGAACCCTTGTACTCTAGATAAAAAAAAAAAAAAAGACATAAATCTGTGTGCTGTTGGTAAGGAGAGACAGCATCACTTTAAGTAACAAGAAGAACAGAACTAGCATCACCTGCCCACTGGTGCCCCCTCCTCAGGAAGTCCTCAGTTGTTCCCACCTTATGTGCAAGAAGACTTTTTCACATTAAAGGCTTCTGCCTGTCCCTGCCTGGCAGCCATTTCCAGCAATGCTGATTACTAAAATACATCACAGCAAAAAAGCTACTGAGCATTCAGCCTTGCACTTAAATTAATTTTTATTTTAATGAAGCCCAATAGCAACCTCATTTACTTGAAAAATAGTAAGGCTTACAGGGGAGACACTTCATTCATCTCCCCTGCAGGCACAGTTTTGGTATGCAGGCAGATCTTCTGTGACCACTCCAGAACCCACCCTTTGAGAACCACAGAGACAGAGGGCACTGTGGGTATCTTCTCAGGGCTCTCCAGGGAAGGTGGAAACCTGCTTCCTGTGACTATATTCAGGTTGAAGTTGGGCCTAAAGTTTTAGTGTGCTGTGCTTTAGGAATATATTGCCCCATGAGAAGGATACCAAGTAGCCCCATAGCCCTTTGGCTTCCATAAGGGCATGTGAATTGTTAGATTCTGCCTCAGAACCCTCAGCAGAACCAGATTCATAAGCTTCTCAGGCATGTGTATTTGAAAGACAGCTTGCAAGAGGCTGGAGAGATGATGGCTCAGAAGCTACAAGCACTGATGCTCTTGTAGAGGAGCCAGCACTTACATGGTGGCTCACAACCATCTATAACTTCAGTTCTATGATATATGATGCCTTCTATTGGGCATTGGTGAGGTATACATACATAGACACATACATACGTACATACATACATACATACGAACATACAGGTGAATGCTCAGGTACATAAAATAAAAGTTAATCTTAAAAGAGAGAGAGAAAGAGAGAGTTCCAGTCACCCAGTGTCTCTCTATCTCAATTTTGTATAAAGTGACACTGGGAATAACACTAGATTCAATGGTGGTTGTCATCTAAGAACCATGAAAGGCTCCCGATATCCTCCCAAACACTGAGAAATGCTCAAATTATTACTAGATGTATTGTGGAATTTTTTTTTCAGTTAAAAATAATAGTAATACTTCTTTTCTACCCTTACTAAAGTCTGGCAGCAAAGATTGAGAACCTTTTAATGCCAAATAGAAATGACTGGTTTAATTCCCGGCACCATCCGCACACGTTTGCCATGCATCTGTGTGCCTAAGAATGATCCACAACATCAGCTTGCTCTGATAGTCTAGACTAACAAGGAGTCTGGCTCGATTTCCCTTGCTGGGGAAGAGATACATCTATTGCTGTCTACCTTTCCCTAGATTTGCAAAGCCAGCTCTTTGTTCATTCTTAGCAATATGACTTGAGGCTTAAAAATCTGTATTCTGATTTATATGCTAGAGAAGAACACATTAATTTACAAAAACTCCAAGAGCTTACAGGCTAAATGAAAGCAGTGCCATTGGTATGCAATCTTCTCTGGAATTTAAGAGTATATTTATTTTCTTGAGAAAATATTAATTTATATTAATTTGTACTATATGGGAAAACACTCCCTTAAAAGCTTAGTATTGCTAGCAGAGTCATCAGATTTTCAGTCTTATCTTGTCAAGCTTCGTGACAGAGCACTCTAAATCACTAATGAACATCCCTTTAAAGACAGAGCACTCTAAATCACTAATGAACACCCCTTTAAAGTCCCAGTGCATCTTGTTAGCCGAAGCTCAGGAGTGTTGGACATGTGTCAGGAGCACAGGATTCAGACCTAAAACAACAGCAGCTGTATATAAATGCAGGTGATTGTCACTGCCGTACAGAAAGCTGGCAGAATACAGAGTGCTTGTCCCATTACCCTCTATGGAGCACAGCCTAGGGGTGCAGTCTGAACACCGCTAAGGAAAAGAGACATGTATCCTGAAATACTTAGAGACAAAATGACAGGATGCCTGGGATTTGCCTCACAAGGAAAAAGATGACTTGTAAAGCATCACAAGCTATATGTGTCCATATGTATGTGGAAGTGGAAAGATGTGGACACAGACATAGATGACATTAAAAGAGCATCAGAGATGGAGACACAGGAATAGATCTAGACACAACATCTTCCAGAAGCAGAGACTGTACTGGGCTGGATAAAAGGAACATTTGCATCATCTTTACCCTGTATTTCTGTATATTCTGTATATATATATACATATATATATGATGTATATGTATTGTATGTGTGTATGTATATATGTGTGTACATAGACACATGTACATATATATTTTTTTACAATAACATGTTTGTCTCCTCAGTTTTTATATGTGATTTGGCTTCCATTTTGTTTTATTTTTAGTCAAAAGGCTTAAGTTGTGACATTTTTGGTAGGACTATACAGCAATAGCCTCACATTCTGTCTTAAAACACTAACAAGGTCTCTCGGCAGTGCTCACTGTGTATAGGCGTGGACCTGCCTGCTTCAGCACCTTTTCTTCCTTTCCCATTTATGAACTCATAAATCTCCCAGTAGCTTACCAATTGACATTCATGGCTTCTCTTATCTCCTGCGACAGATTCTCGGGTACACATTTGGTTTCATTCTTTGTGTATCTGCTGTCTAGTTTACGAGATTCTGGGTGCTAAGAGATAGAGACAAGGATGGTCTGGCTTATCACTATACACATAGTGCCCACTGTAAAGCTGGCACATGAATGTATATTGAATAAATGAATGGTTGATGCAGGAAGGCAGATGAATGAATGGATTGATGAATGAGTGGTTGAACCAGGATCTATGCAGGAAGACAGACATCTGAAGTCATGTCTGATAGGCTCTGAAGCACAGGCCAGGGGCTAAGATCAGACATATCAATAAATATTTGAAACGGTCATGAATATCTTGTTTAAATTCAAAGAACTCTGGGAAAGGCTGACATGAAATTCCAGATCTTGAAACCAATCTATCTCCGGCAGGTGAAGAAACTGCAGCCAGTGAAGTCACACTGCCTGAGGGATGCAGAGCCAGGAGCCTGGATCCCAACTCCCAGGCCAGAACCCAATCACTTCACCTCTCTGGCTGCTGCTGTAGAGCCCCAACCCTCACAGCGATGGCTTCAGAGGTTCTCGGCCTTTGCTAGCATAGAGTCTAGAAGGGAATGAGTAGAGGGTTCTTCTGATGGCCTTTGAGTGGGTTTTAAACAGAATATACTCAAGCCTCCTTTGACCCCAGCACTCCTTCAATTGCTGAGAACTCTCAAATCTCAAGCCAATAGGAAACTCATTCCCTTCCAATGTCTTCTCCACCACACATACTGTCTGGTTGGTGTTCCTGAGAGCCAAGTTGGGGGTTTAGTCATCACTATATCTTTGGTGTTTAATAATTACGTGTAAACGTATACTAAGCACATGTTATAACAGTTACCATAGTTGAGTACCTGCTGTCTACCAGGAATTATGTAAAGACTTGATATGCCGTGGCCACTCATTGCTCACAGACACGAGATGAGGAAGGTGACGGTGTGCCCACACTGTCTCAGAGGCTTAAATGGCTTCTCTTATTAGCAGCTTATAGAGCTGCAATTAGCCCGGGTAGACCTGCTCCTACAGCCACATTCATAACTTCATGCAATTTTGTTCTTGTTGCCAAACAAGACAGTGGTTTATTTCTGTGTAGGATCAGAGAGGGACAGAATTCCAGGGCTGCCAGGGAGACTCCAAATTCCTCAACAGGTGGCTTTGACCTCTAAGACCAAGATGTTGCTTGACTGATATCCACTCCCCTGCAAATGGGAAGGCAGAAGGAGGAAGAAGCTGGTAAGCTATCTCCTCTCACTGGCCCCTTTCCATTCTAAAACAATTTCAATCTATGGAGGAAATACCAAGACAAATGTAAAAGCAAGAACAAGCCTTTCAGCTCTGTTTATCAACTGTGGACACAGGCCATGGCTCCATTATCTCTCCCGGCCAGTTAGAAGCATCGCAAATGACAACAGCTGATCAGAGGAGACTTGGCTCAGGGACTTTCTTTTTTATTTTCTTAATTGTTGAGATGTTAATTGCTCTACAAGAAAAATCACAAAAATTTAAATATGCTTTTAAAGATAAAAATATCAAGATATATATATGTGTGTGTGTGTGTAAAGTGAATGAGTAAATTAATTTTTAAGATATGAAGCTAGGGATGAAGGTATACTCAAGAGGCTGAGACAGGAGGATCACAGCTTTGAAGCCAGCCTGGGATACCTTGCAAGACACTGTCTCAGAAACAGAATAAAGAAGCCCAAACAGACAGACATTGCCAGCTCTGCTTTGCCACACAATAGGAAGGAAAATCAGAGGTGACACAGGTCTATGGAGACAGCAGCATCTTAGCAGTGTCTTAGATAAACCTCAGAGACCTGTGGTAACCTGGAGAGTTACTTATTCTCCCCAAGCCTTAGTTTCATTATCCATAAAGTCCATGCGTTTCTAAAAGCTGACTGTAGGGCCAGAGTAAAACACAGAAACCTGTCTTCTTTCTAAGTCTGGTGTACACCACTCACAACGAATTTTCGAGCAATGGCAAGGAAGGTAACTAAGTGAGGAATTTCGAGCATGAGGGACTGAGGTCTATGTCCTTTCAGTGTCTCCCCCTCTCCTTCCCTCCAGTACTCCCAAAGGCACAGAGGGAGCTGCTGACGCACAGCGGGGAGCGGGGAGCAGGAGGCCAGCAACACAGAAAGACTCTGAGCTCCAAGGGTAGAGATAAGGACAGTAAGCAAGCAGCTGTCAGGTGGCACGTTGTGTCTCTGATAAGTTTCACTTAAAAGTAGCCTAATATATCCAAAAAGTTAAAAAAGAAAAAAAAAAAGTCCAATGAATTCCCTTTATTGCCCCTTTAATGTGTTACCAAGGAGTTATTGGAGTTTCACGGCTCTGGCACAAATGGCTGCGGCACAAATGCCCCTACGGGGGTGGGGGTGGGGGTGTTCACATCTCAGCTCTTTTAATGGATTTTTTTTTCCAAGAGGAGCTTGAATACGGGACTCCTGTTACACATTCCTTGTGGCGTTGGCTCCAGCGAGCTTGCAATAAAGCTCACCAAGGAAACAGCTCTCCATCACCAGCCGTGGCTCATTTAGAGCAGAATGTTTCTAGATGGATTCTTATGTAACCCTTTTCCTTCCATCCCGTGACGACAACACGAAACTGAAAGGTTAATCACAAGTACCTAAGTTTCAAATGTTGTTGAGGTTTCCTGATGCGGGGGGAGGGAAGGAGTTTACAAAAATACACATGCATTAGATTCCATTTTTGAAAGAAACCTTTTATAAATTGCCAAAAAAAAAAAGTCAGTGAGGCCATCCGGGAAGCTGGTAGCTGTGTTTAATTAAGACAAACTACTAAAATGTTCTATTAGGGGAAACAAAAAACTATTTAAAGATTTAGAAACTGCTTAAATCGCAGACTCTTGGTTTGTTATGTGAACAGACTGTCAAGGAAAATCAGTTTGCTGGGGTCTGTGGAGTGTGCGTTAAATACTGTTCCAGTATTTAAGCAGAGGCTGTTGTCAAACTTCATTGGCTACTCTGCCTCCAAGGGGAGGGAGAACATCTCTCAGGTACTGGTACTTGCTGACAAACCATTAAAAAAGAAAGCATAAAACCCACTGGTCTTCTAAGCCCAGAGGAGGGAGGGTAAACGTCCTAAAATATCAGCTGTGACCAACGACTGCAGACTTCATTCATCAGATGTGACTTGCTTTTTCTGGCTGTTTCCCAGTCTCACTTCCCTTAGAGAACTTAAAAAAAAAAAAAAAAAAAAAAAAAAAAAAAAAAAAAAAAAAAAA